>FR990133.1:12574185-13812570 GCA_905404295.2 Ochlodes sylvanus
GCGTGCGTCTATGGACTGGCTGATACAGAAAACCTCGCAACGCATTCCTCGTAACGCATTGCTCGCAACGCATTGCTCGCAACACATTGCTCGCAACACATTCCTCGCAACACATCCCTCGTATAACATTTCTCACACACTCTCTCGCTTGTTTTGTACGTAAAAAAACCTCGCTCCGCTAAGCCGTTTCCACCAGAGCTGTGCTAAGCGAGGCTAGGTAAATGAAGCAATTCTATTGGTTCTTCAAAAACACATTCCTCGCTACGCATCCTCACACATCTCTGGTGGAAACGCAGCCTAAAACATGTAAACGTTTGTAAAACAAACGTATTAATCGAAGCGAACAGCCAAACGGCCCCTTGGCCTGCAACCTAAAGAGAAATCTTTATAAGCAAAGAGATCTGTAATAGCAGAAATATCTTACCATTCTGGTTCCTGGACACAGTGGGCTGCCGTGACCACCCAGCTTTCGGATATAATAGTGGCTCCGCAATTGAGGAGACCAGCGTAGAATGGAAAATCCTTTATGTCTACATCAGCACCGTCTAAGAGGCGTGCACTACGATGGATATCTGAAAATGAAACAAGTAAGAACTTATTGTTTTATTAGGCTCAAGAGTTTGCGTGGAACAGATATAAAATTAATAAAATAGTTAAAATATTCTTTCTTTCTAACTTATTAATAAATTCAATTTAATAATCCAGCATTAAATTTTTTTATTTCTTTATAATACAATAGCCATAAGTAAAACGGGTGCGAACGGTACAGTAAGTCGCGATTTATTTGAAGAGGACTTACATCGTATGGCAGACGGAAATGGCAATAATGCGGGATCATGTGTAACTTATATTCCATTATGGCGGATCAGCGTAACTTGAGGAACACTTTGTGGAATTTAACCAATGTATAAGTGTACAAATAATTCTTCTATGTCCCGGGGTATTGGGACTGTAGTAGCTTTCATCTTTAGTGTTATGTCATAGTTTTTATTATTGGACGCAACAAATTAGCTAGGTATTAAGCAGGTTCCAAGAACTGAGAGAATTCTGCCTTTTTCAGAGGTTCAGTGGCCAGATAACAAAACTAAATACTTAATAACAATAATAATTTAGAATCAAAATTGCACTATTAAATTTGGATTTTAACTCAATGTAATTTGGTGTCGGTTACTCCCGGTGGAAGCAGCGCCACGCATATTTTAACAGAATGTAATTTATTCGATACTTGTCCTTCAAATATTACCAAAATAATTAACTACAAGACTACTCACCGAATCCTCCTACGCACTCGAATATATTCAATGTACAAAAAAGAGCAAAAGTTTGCAATACAAACAAAAGCATGGCGATGAATACGGTTTACTATAACAGCAGCTAAATGTATAGTGCCCTAAATTCAATACGGCGTCTTTATACTTCTTCAGTGAAATGTTCTTGAAATTCCTAAGATAATGCCTATAGTTGATTGGTAATAAAAAAAATTACTTTGTATGATGTGGACAGGAGAATTTGTGTTATTTTTACGCGTTATTTTCTTTAATAGTTGGCGTGTGATGACTGGTCTTACGCGTGTAATACATAAAATATTATTAGTTTTTTAGTAGACATTCATAATAGTATAAAATGGTTTATATAAAGTTAATGATAAGTTACTTATTATGCTGAAATTCTTTTGCATTCGAAAATGTTATTAGGAATTAAGTACCCTAGGGTTTTGTGGGAAAAATCTATTGAATTAAGGATCCAAAAATTGATAAATTGTCAAAAATTTTAAAAAACTTTATAATAGGTACTTATTACTATTTTTTCTTATATAAATAATAACCAGTTACTTATTCGGAATAAATATATTTTTGTAAAACAAATTTTTAATTATATTTTATCTAGATTTACATAAAAATTATTAGTATCAAAATAGAAAACACCGAAGTAGTTATGCGCTTATGCATCAACGAGCATTCTACCACTGAACCACCGATGCTTGTACATACTTGTAATAAGGACGCTATGATATTTTGGTACCCACTACGAGTCGATCGACACGCGAGCGAGTCTCGTTCAGCGAGTCCAGTGTTTTATGGAATTAAGATAGCAAACGCGAATAACAAATAATGTTCCAAAGATATATAAGAGGCACCTGCAAGTTGCAGGCTGTGGGAGATTCGTACTAATCCCCCCTCGGCAGACCTCCTCCTAGGTCTCGTGTGAAGACAACGATGCCTCCCCTACGTCCCTCTGGTCCCCTAAACTATTTGCTGAGTTATATGTTGATTTCATCTCTCTCAACAGCTCAACACGCGTCGCTTTCTTTGGGCAACAAGTAAATTATTTTTTATTGTCACCTATGTTCTCGTCATCGCCATGGGTTAACTGGTAGAGAGTATTTAATCAATACCTTCGAAGAACCAATGAACTATTTGGGGTTTCTCAGTTCTAATTCTATTTGGGATTAAAGAATATTCTGCAACGACCAGCATACTACATTATGTTACTCATCAAAAGTAATAAATTGTTATGTAACCATAAAATTCAGTACGGCGGTCTCACACCCTCTTGTCTGGTTTTCATTACAAAATAAAGAAAAATGGGACAAAATAACAGTTTGTTACCCCACTCAGTAAACAAAATACGCACTTATTTTATCCATTGTATCGAGGGTTGAAGTATAAAATATCCGCAACAGGAAATGAGATTCCGTAGGTCCGATCAATAGGAGGACTTGCGCTACGTTCGTCTGCAAAGAATAACACATGGCAGAAGAAACGCTCTGCAGGCTCCGTGAGACATTCTTAAACCTAAACACTACTGATTAACGCAGAGATTAACGCTCTGCGTTAATCAGCAGTACCACCCAAACATACGAGATATAGAGTGTATGTATGTTATACATACACTCTATATCTCGTATGTTTGGGTGGAATCTGGCGACAGTTATCGTCAACCGATTGAGCTGAAATTTTGTACACCTTAAGTTTGGATGACAATGCATCATTAGTTATGTGACGTCATTTTAAATCCAACATGGTGGAACATAGAAGATGGCGGACTAGTTATTATTAATTCACTCCTGCAATATGAGTTTGCAATGAAAGAACTTGCTGAGAATAACTCGAAAAAAATTAAAAGAAAAAACTTTTCAACAACAAGCTTTTATTTAAATGCCATCAAAAGAATAAAGTTAACTTTTCCTTTAAATCTTTTACTAGCAAATTATAACGTCATTACACAATTTATATGATATAAAAGCTTGTCGCGACACTGCCTGCCAAGCGAGAGGTCTCGGGTTCAATTCCCGACTGGGGCAGATATTTATATGTCTGAGTGATGTGAATCCTAGAGCAGAGGTACGGGTGTGTTAGCGTTTATTATAATAAAAAATAAGTGTTCGGTGTCGGTTTTTCAATTTAAAAGGTTATAAATATTGTTAATTTTAAGTTTAATAATTGAGGCATGGCAAAACTAAGCACATTATTTAAAACCAAATAAAAAAAACAATTGTACAATATGAAAACGTTACTTTAATGCCGTTACGTCTCGTCTACTTGCCGCTTTATATTTGACCCACACGGTACACATAACACGAGAACAATATGAAAAAACAATACGTAGGTACACGATGTTAAATGTAAGAATGATACGTATCCATTTGAGCTTGAACAATTTCGCAAAAATGTAATAAAACGAATATAATTCAGAAGTGACTTATATTCGATATTAATTCAAAAGTGAATTATATTCCCACGTTATTTTAGGGATATACCTAATACCTGAAGAAGCTCTGGGCTAGCGAAAGTGATCGTTCGTGTTAAGCAACAATGCAGTCGGTAGTAAGATGGGTGACCCCTAATGGCAAACATTTCTCGAGCGATAGATATAGAGAAATTATTTATGGTCCTAGGACTCAGATGATAACGCGCGTACTATAGCATTAAAAAGGTTCCTGAACAACCAATAGCTTTTTTTAGCAACAATTTGTTTTACATAACCCTAATATCGAATTGATTAGTCGCTTTCTAGAATAAGCTTTAAAATGTACAGTAGCATCGAACAAAAATTACCAAGGCTTCAGAACGATTAGGTATTCATTGGCCGTCCAATCGAATTATTCCATCGTTGGACGAATTTCGAACAGAGGTAGCGACGCGAAAGGAATTAGTCGCTGAAAATTTAAAAAGATCAATGCCTAATAATTCGATATCGAATGAATCGTCTGTAAATTTGTAACAGACGTGCTTTGCATGGGAATCGACGTGCTTTAAGAATTCTAAGTAACACAAAGCTAGGGTTTTCTAGCATAGAGTAAGATGAGCACAGAGTGATCTCTATTAGGTGCATAAAATTACAGATCACAGCAAACATTACACTATTTTTGATTTTCTTATCTGGGGGGATTATTTAACACTAACTGTTATTTTAAACAATGTAAATGTAGACACGCAACTAATAAAAGCGCCATAGGCAATTTGGAGGCACTATCATTCCTCAGTCCAAGCCAACCACGGTGATCCCTGCTAGACAACGGACATGGCTATACCGTATAACTGTTATTCAATTTTAATCTCCTAAAGGTGAAACCTTACTATACCTTCGATGAGTAGTGAGTACGCAGTGTATGCAAAGCTTTTTGTAAAGTCGCATGGACAACACAAATAAGACTGACCCACGACCCAAAAACCAACATTAATCTATCACTAAAATATATGCCCTGACCGGAAATCGAATCCCTCGCTTCGCAGGCAGGGTCACTACCAGGCGAGGTGGTCAAATATTAAATATATTACAAACTCTCTGTCCTTCAGCTACTCTGTACTGTTCCCATTTCGGCTAGCGACGTGGGATAACCCACAGCACCCTGCACGGCTCCAACGTATTCGCGCGGGAACTTGCATTATTCTACAATTTTTTGTAGACTTATAATAATTTGAGATGACAAGTACCTTCTGAATAAAATATTCTTTCAAAAATTTAAGTTTCTGGTTTTATACAAATTATTCATTTGTCGATAATAATATCTAATAATTCTTATCAGATATTTCTAATAATTATCTTCATACGTACAAAATAATATATGTATGTATGTAGGTATACAATAGATCACCACTATGTAGGTAATGATTATACGATGTAATATGTTTTATGAATAATTTTTGTTATTGTTAGCCATTTCTTATTACATTAAGCACTATTAGTAAGCTCCAATAACAGCATAATGATAAGTTACAAAACATGCAATAAATAAATACCACTTTTTCTAAAATCACCATAACAAACGAAACAAAATAATGTTCAGTTTTTTTTAAGTTACTTTTTAACTAGCCGACAAACGAACATAAAAGCCATCTGATTGTAAACGACCAGCATGACAATGGTCATTATAAAATCAAAGCCATCCCCGATACGTTGTCGACCAAGCCAGAATAGAGAAGAATGAAACTAAAAACTTTATTACGTGTGTACCACAAAAATGGGGGCTTTACAAAACTACGTAGAGAGAGCCAAATTATCATCCCCGGTAGTATGTTAATTAAAATGGATCTTCATAAATGATATACCACTCAAATTTCGGCTTGGAACCTGTACAAAAGTGGGGCTTATTCTCTTCTATTTAGACAGTAATTCGAATGCAAATACGTATTCACTGTCTCCACGGACCACGTTGTTTCGATCAAAGCCGACGTTGATTTTTGTAACGTTTTTGGATAGCATGGCGTAAATATTTAAGTCAACAACCTTTTAAAATGAATTGAATTTTTTTATTTGAGAAGAAAAGAAACGGCGAAAGAAACTCCTAGGCACATCTTTTTAACAATAGTGCGTACAACTAATTACAAATATTATACCTACATACTAACATGATCATGAACTAATAAGCGAAACGTTCTCCGTTTGCAGAATAAATGTCTATTTCCAAGCATCCTTGCTTTAATATATTCCTCAATTATGAGTCGTGTTTTTACATGGTTCTTTAATATTTGAAAATAGACTTGGGTACTTTATTAAAAAGCGTACACCGAGCCCCACAAATGACCGCTGAACCCTACGCAGACGATACAAGGAAGTAACTAAATGGTGCAGGTTTCAGCGCTGCAGCGAGCTTTAGTTCTAACTCTTGCTAATCTATCTCATGTTCCTATCTCATTTTTTCCCACGTTAAGATGTTTCTGTGTCTTTTTCGTTTCCGTTTCGTTCCGTTTGCGCGTCATTTCCGATTCATCGAATTCCAAATCACAACGATACTGAAGAGGTTTTCACTTCAAAAATTGAGATCGGCCTTAAAACGATGACGGGCCGGTTTCCTTTAAAGATAGCAGCCGGAAGCCATTGGACACAAATCCCCACATCCCGAGTTCTGATGTAAATGAAGTACTCGAGTTAACAGGGAGCTGTATTTTAATGCATTCTAAAATTTTTGACTACGAGCAACGAGAGGCTTTTGAGGGCACGGAACGCTGGGAACCAACAAATTGCTTTTGTAAGATGTACAAGTATAATTATATGGCATTCAAGTAACCCAGTGTTTCTCAAACTGTTGGTTTTGGAATTTTCAGGTGAGGAATTTTAAAGTTAGAGGCAATTGAGGTTGTTATCAAAAGAGCGAATCAGTATGATGTACCTACCCATGTTTTAAAATAAAATAAAATGAAACTCCTATGTACATAGTTATCTTGTACAAAATTTCTCACCAAGAAAGAAATTCACACGTATTTTTATTATATAATGCGTTTTCTTTAACAGGAAATTGTATTCTTCTTTCTTTAACTAACCAAAGTAACCAACTCATTTTGAAAGCAATGTGTGTGCATTCATGTTGTTAATAAAAGTCCGAAATTAAAAAAAACAAGTAGGTAGTACATAATAGATAAATAGATAGGTTTTTGTCACCGATTTAGAATCCATATAATTTATTCCTGTCTATTTATATCGGCACCGTGAACATCTCTGAACTGATTTGAATGTAAATTGTCATTTTTATCATAACTTTGTTACACCCCTATAAAAAAATTTATTGTATAATCTGAATCTAGGCTAATTTTATCCCGGCAAATTGATTCATTCCCGCAGGAAAGGAGATTTAGTTTGAAAGTGTTGAGAGGTACGAGTACTTACATAAATTACTTTCAAGTGATTTTTACTTTCGCTCGGGCAACAAATCAATGTTTCATATTGGACGGGAATTTGTTGTTTTCTCTGATAATATATACAGGCAGACGAGTCTACTAATGGTAAGCTGTCAGCGTTGCTCTGTAACACAAAGGGATGACTGATCCCATGCCGGCCAAGGAAGAAGAAAAAGGAACCAGGTCTAAAGCCTTCATCTAAAGCCGGTCTCAGCTTGAACCGGAACTTGGTGAATTATTTGGCGGCTGACTGAAGCGAGAGGGTGGTAGGCTTAGACTCTGACTAACAACTGCTAACACGACTAACTGCCACTAACAGTCTCTGACGCAGTTCTTAGGCCTAGAATCGATTTAACCAACTAACAATCTAACACCGACCGTAAGCTTACTGACTAACCATCCTAGCCCCGTTTGGAGTCTTGTTCTGCGTCGGTCACAGTTGTCATGGGTGGCATGCTCGTTTATCTTAGTTCCGTAAAAAAACTAGCCTAGCAGGCCGCACGTAAAGATACCAGTAATTATATTAAAGACTCAATAATAATATTGATAACGAGCCGAGCGCGCAACATCGTACGCGTGAATATCGGATAATATCGTTTGTTTTATAATAACCTTAATTAAAATCGTAATAAATTTCGATGGAGTAGATCGATTTTAATCACTATGAATATATTTATACAGTATCTTGAAATTAAATCAGTAATTTTTCTCATCTCTCACTACCTACGCCCAATATAGGATATTTAATAAACGTGCCCTCCATAAAGCAATGTTCAAAAGATAGCAATCTTTTCCTAGTAGTCACTTATGATCTACTTAAGCCAATGGCTCACGAGTGCCTGGATGTTGATAAGTTGTAAACCTTGTGACTGTGTGAAACGTCCATAGCGCAGCGGCTTCCGTGGATCATAAGTGATCGTCTGAGTTAAGCAACAGCGGGCGCGGTCGGTAGTTGGATGGGTGACCCCTAGTGGCAAAAAATCTTGAACGCTTCAGTGCTTCGGAGGGCACAGTAACCTTCGAGGGACCACTAGTCCAATTCGGACTGGAGCGGCGTGGTGGTGTATGCTCTAGGCATCCTAGGCTTATGAGGAGAGACCCGTGCTCAGTCAGCCATTAATGTGTTGAAGCCACTTGCAAATAGGAACGCTTTGCTAATAATTATTTAAGAACGAATAATACTGCACAGAATCCCATTTCTTCAAGTTAAACTTCAAGAACGTGAGGGCAACTTCTCCGTTTCTCATAAATATTCTCTGCATATTAAATAGTAAAAGCAAACAGACGTTGAATATTTGAATCCCAATGAATTATTACTTCTCGGTTTCGAATAACAAAACTAAGAAGTTCTTTAGGAATTGGAATCTCACCTTGCTCATACATATTTATTTAAAATCATAACACAATATACCTATTTACTGTACATTTTATAATTTCAAGACTTTGGACTTGATAATTATTACAAACTAGTGGACCCGCCCTCGTTTCACTTCGGGAAACATGTCCCTCACAGTACGCACATTCGGAAATTGTTCGGCGTGATTCTTTAAATTGACATAACTTTTTTTATTTCCCAACCGATTAGAATAAAACATATACTAAGGGCGGCTTGCAGCAAAATTGTGTAAAACTTGATTTAATTAAATCTCGATTTTGTCAAAATCTCGAGTTAATTTAAATCTAATCTTGGGTGTCTTGCATGAACACATTTCGTATTCGACAAAATTGGCGATTAGTGTTTGACGTTTATTTAAATCGACATAAATAAGCTAAGCTAAATGGATGATGTGCAAGACGGTAAACGATATTTAAGCTAAAATTGAGATTTTATCTAGATTTAAAGCATTGCTGCAATTCTAAAAATCATTGTTTTGAGCTATTGCGTTAATAAAGACGCCCAGTTTTTCTCATACCTATATGTCCTCTACTCGTATGTACAGACAGCGACCAGTTACAGGTTTAATATTAGTTTAGAATAGATCAGAATTTTAGAGACCAAATTTATTTCTCTTTAACCGACAGATAACACGGGCGAGAGTAAACGCTACACACATATGAAATGACTCATCAGTTTGTATGTCGGCTGTTTATATAAATAACTGTAACTGCTCATAACTGAACAGGCCTACTGCATTTACACCAATGCGGATTGGTGAAGACAGATTGTTTACATTTAGTTAAAACCTTATTCTTTATTACGACCATTAATTCCGCCCTTACACATCACAACCACGCCATTCCCAACAAAAGCATTTGGACTGCATCCGAAAGACAAAAACGAGAAAGAAAGACCTCGTATACACTTTGTTCCTAACGTCTACATCACATAAATTGTTCTTGGAACAAAGGCCGAGGCGCAAGACAAAGGTCAAAGGGTTTTATTTCTAACTACCCCCAGAAATGATTAATTATTTCATCCGAACTAGGGCATTGGATTACGCCCGGCCGGCTTTCAAAGCCACTTCTCTCCAATACATCATATCTTTATATCCTCCTGTCATAAAATGTAGTGGGATAAAAAATAAGTCCTTAAAGAAAATGATCTTCTATAAATTAATGGACGGCGGAAATATTCCTCACAAAAACATTGATGACTTGCCAACATCAGCTAGCTAGTCTTGCTACTAAATTTCAACGTTGGTCCACCGCGGTACGTACTAGTTGCGTGACTTTGAAAATTGTTGGGTATTTACGAAAGTTTCCTCACATACTCGTATGTCTTCGGTAGAAAAGTGGCAAACAAGTAATAACTTATAGCAGTAGGTATGCTTACTATATTTTTAATTTACTTTTATCCACTTTAAGCCAGTCACAAGAAAAGGTAAACTTATCCTTGATTCCACAATTTGTGTGACACTTTTGAGTGAACGATGTAATTAATTAAAAACAAAAAGTTGAATAGTAAAGTACCACAAATTAAATTAAAATACAAACGAGAAATTATTCATCTCCAAGTTATTTATAAACACCCAAAATTGTAAGTGAATAACGATCCATCGCCACAAAATGGTCCAATCGAAAGATGCGGTTTAGTTCGACTATAATTGCAACTGTGGTAAGTGGCAGCGGCGTCGAAATGTAAAATTATGGGTCGGTATACCGCCAGGGTACCAATAATTCCTCCAGCATATCGGTAAGTTCACGATTCTATAGCCAAGATAAAATTAGTGATCCATTGACATGTAACGACGGACAGTGTAGAACGAACGTCGCATCCAGCGCTCCATGTATGTCTCTTCAGATATGGAAACGTTGCTACATATCAGAGTTGGATTTAGTCCAAAACCAGTAGAGTTGTATGCCCCGTGGGCCCATTAAAAGTTGCCATTGTTCCGCCCTCGAAACTCTTGTTTCAACGAATAAAAGCTATTGTTGCATTATTCACGAGTGGACACGGATTGGGCTCGAAAATTGTTAGGAAACAAAATTCGTTTACCAGTAAAATTGTTGGTTACAATGCGGGAGCCACGCCAGTTCGTCACAATCATCAGGACATCAGCTGGGATACTTTTGATCTGCCGGTCTGGGCACAATAACATTGAAGGACGTCTGAGGACTAGCGCTTTAGATAACAAGAGCACTTCACAGAAAAATATGGCGACGACACCACTGCGAAACACAAATAAAATTTTATTTGTAACAAAATGTAAATCATATCGAAACGGCAGACTGACGCGTACAATACAAGTGCCGGTGTGTTTATTTACACTTTTTATGATATTTCATGTATGTAATAAAATCTAAACACTAAACATATAATAAAAATGAAACATCTGTACATAAAAGATATTTGAGAAAGACTATTAGTAAGGATATAATCTTCAACAAAACACTCGCCTAACAACTTAACACAACTGTTCCATTCATTCTTTTGAAGCATGCACTTAAACTAGGAGCATTCTTCAAGGAATCCTCTACGAGAATTCTTAAACCCCTCTCCCAGAAAATTGTTGCCAGGTTTGCGAACTGTTTAAAATTCAGCTGCCGTCCCCTCGGCTCGAGCACATCCACAGCTGGGACTAGAATGGATGGATCTGTATGATGAATTTAAGTGGTTTTGAAAGTGTATGACTTACATGCTCATCCGCATGTTAGGGACCAACAGAAATACATACACCTCATCACACCACATTTAAATGTATGTACGAGTATGTACATATAAAGGTTATATAGGTTATATCTCCATTAATCACTTTCAAAATTTTTTGGCGGTCTTCTTTAAATTCGCAATTTTTTTATTTTAATCGAATACTGTTCCAAGCTTAATAATATACAGCGAAAGAAACCGCACCCAAATGGGATACACATCCATGGTTATATACATCAACACGTTTTATAATAACATAATCGATAGGCTTAACATATTAATATCCCGATACACGCCTCAAAATGTTAGGAGAGGGTTATTATACACTTGAACACGAGATACACCAAGGTAATAATGTATAACGCCCGGTAAACGCTTGTTTATGGAAAGGGTATAACATCGCGCCGGATTAATCCGATGCAAGTAAACCGGTCTCAACATCGCGCTTACTGAGGCTTATTATGGCTATAATACTTCTAATTATGAATGAGCTGTTGGTTGGTAAAGGTAAATCTAGAGTCACAATGTTTTCCTTGACCGAAGCAAGTGATAATTAAATTCTAAAACGCACATGATTTTTGAAAACTAGAGGTGCGTGCGGAGTTTGAACCAGAGCCTATCCATCCATCCATCCTAGCCACGACTATCACCGCTCAAGTAGTAGTAGTAACACTCTATTAATATACAGTAGTTGCTCGTTTGACGGCTATTAACATTTAAAGTAGGTGTCCAAATTATTAGGGACAACACCTAAATTGCTATTGCTAATAAACTAATGCGAAAAAAATAATGAATAAATTGATTTTTTTGTGGTTTGGTTGTTCTCCTTGATATTAACCACATTACATACAAATTTTATTTTATTTTTATTTATAACTCTTTATTTCACACCAAGAACGGGACACTAACAATATATACCTAAATAGACATTTATAAAGTACAAAAGGCGGTCTTATCGCTACGTAGCGATCTCTTTTCTGATTAGTGATTTTCCTTGCAAGTCCAGTATTCAGAAAATACTAAAAACCCAATTCTATTCGTAATAAATTGGCCGCCGGTGCCGGTAGGAACGCAGTGACCTCAGGTACAATTCAATATAAAAATATAATTTTCAACCGGTGTCTCAAAGAGAGAGCAAAGAGAAATAAAAACTCGAACCAAGAGCTGAGTTTGTACAAAGTTTTCTATTGTTTTAAGTTCTCTCCGGTCTGTGTATAATTCCCTGGTTCAAACGGTTAGGTTCTACACCGGACATAGCCAAATAGAAGGTTATATATAACTTAGTATAATATAACGAAATGGCTTAAATACTTTTTTTTATAGGAACCAAAATTAAATGCAGGAAAGGTAAGGAAATAAATGAACGCCGACACATACGCATTCATCGGCACACATGCACGCTGAGACACAAACACATCAAAACTGATCGATGTCTGTTTATGCAAGATATTTGTGGGGGTATTTACAAGCGAAATCGACCCTATAACAATGAATTTAGATATTTTGTCTCCTTGTAGGCTTATCTTTATTGTCTGTTATTGAGATAAGCGGAAGCAAACGCTGTGCGTCTGTTCCCGCTAATCTCACAGATGGCTACACCGATTGGATGCAGATTTGACTGATGTTTAAGAGTAAGTTGGAGGCATCATTTAGTGTTTATTTTATTTCAATCGGTTCACAGATAAAGTTCATTTTAACTTTTAATTATAATTTTGTTTTCATTCTTTAATATAGCTCTTTCATCTCAATTTTCTTCATCGTCTTGAGAGAAAATACCTATAGGCATTAAATTCAATGTTTGAAATAAGTTTATTTATCGTGAGAAATTATTACAAATTAATGGACTAGTTGAACAATCAAAATGTAACGTTTTAACGCTACAAATTCTTGCACAACACAAGAAAATTTATCCCAACTTTGTAGAAGTATTCAAATTAAAATAAAAAGAATTTGATTAAAACAAAGAACAATACCTGACATTTGAACGCGAAACTCAACTTATTTTAATTAGTTCAGAAATCGCTTCTCAAATCTTTAATTAAATTTCGAATGGCCAAATTTGTGTACAGGAAAAACGTATAAAATAATACAACAACAAAAACCCTTATAAACATTTAGAACCGGTCAAGTGCGAGTGTTTTATTTAAATAACAAACAAATAAGCAGACAAGCCTGATTATAAGTGGTCACCGATTCCAGTAGATTCAGTAACATCACGTTCATGGCCAAGAAACAACAGCGAATAAAGAAAAAGTACTGCTTCCCATACTACCGCCTGGAACACGAGTGGTACTCGGTGGTAGCTAACCGGGCAGGTCTAGATAATAAAACCAGTGCCTCCCCTCATAACCGAGAAGGACTAGAGCATAATCCACCAAGCTGTTCCAGTGCGGATTGGTGGAGGGACTAGTGGCCAACCCAAGAGTCAGAAATTTTATGCTGCCCGAAAGCCGAAATGACTCAACAACTGCTATCTAATGATAACAACCGTGACCGACGATATTACGTGCCCCTCGAAGCACGGAAGCAATCAAGAACTGTATCCCAATAGCAGTCACCCATTCACCTGCCGACCGCGTCAGATGTTGCTTAACTCGGTCGGTAAGAACATGAATTCCTTATAACTAAGCAGGGTAACCGGCTTCTGACGCCTCAACGACACCCTGGTCTGTTGGTATGGGATCGGAGTACGAGTATTCTAGGCTGCTTCAATAATACCCAATAACGACGAATTGCCGACCAAAAAAGCAAGTTATGTAACCCTCAGCTGAAAATTAGTTCATTACGCGCACTGCGGAGGACTGTTAAACTTACCCGCATCGCTGTTTCGCCTGCGTATGATGTTGAAGTCTACAAGAGGAGAGTGAATAGGCTTTTATAAGTTTGTTCAACAACTTAGACTTCATCGCCACTTACCAACAGATGGGATGTTGTCAAGCATTAAATTATATACATAATTATATGTAAAAAATTGTTATATATAGTAACGCACATTGTTAATACCTAATTACCGCTATTTGCTATGCATATTCGTATAGCGTCATTGCGTACAGTCTGTGGTAAACGAGACAAGACACATCAAAGGACAATATAATTGCATCGTTATGCATACTAATTAGCTTTGAATATTGTATTAGCAGTCTCCTAAATATTCATGAAAACATACGCAAAGCAATCATTGTTAATGCTACAATATTGTTTTGTCTAACTATGTAGCTACCTGTTAATACTGTGCAGTTCATAAATTACATACATTTATGTATGCTGACTGGTTCAGCTTATTACATCGAAGCGTTAAAATTAATTATGACTGAGTTTGAAAGTATATTTTATTACGATTTTTAAGCCATATTAAGTATGCAATATAATTGCGCAGTTTCACGGCGAATTTATTTTCATAACTTAATTCTACATTCCATTATTATTTCTATTCGACGACTCCTATAGAGCAATCTCCATAGAATAATAATAATAATGGAATGGATAATGATAATAATGGAATGTAGGTGTAAATTATTAGAATAACCACTTTTTTTACAATGCTGGAGTGAATCGGAAGGATCCTGGGTTGGACTTCCAGCAAGACGCAAATTTGAATGATGTGTGCGTGAAGGGTGTGTGTGTTCTTGTCTTGTGTGTTGTCCATGACGCCCACGACACAGGGAATCCTAGTGTGGGGCTATGAGTGATCAATATGAAATTATTATGTTTGTAGGTGTGTGTGCGTATATGTGTGAGTTTTATAATATATTATGTTCATATCTATAATGAATCAGTGTCAGGATGTGTTACATGGTTTAAAAAAAATATAATTTAAAAACTAAAATAATTTCTATTTAAATGTCTCAGTAAGTGTATCAACATACGCTCGTATGATTGGATCCCATAAAACCTGTGTGTAATTAATATAATCACCACTATAATTCGCTTTAAATTACGCTAATGAATATTAAAATGCATTAAACTAAAAACTTGCCGCAAAAATATTTCGAACATCTGCCGGTAGAAGTTCTCTGGGCTATTGAGCCGAAATAATGGGATTTTGAATGTTCTTCAGTTCCTCGGCGGTGAGGCTTTAATCGGAACTAGTTAGTTCCGATCGAGTTTTTGATTTGAAAGCGGATTTCCGATTAATCGAAATATGATTACGATTTCGGAACAAAGACGCTAGCTCTGGGGACTGTTACATTCCAACATGGAAAGTGACGGGGGACTGAGTTCGAGTTTTATCTATAGGTACTGATGAATAAAATTGACGCGTTCCTTTGTTATATCATAATGATGAATTTATGTATGTTACATTAAAATTATACTAGCTGACTTGCCAGAAGATTTTTCTCTCTTAAATAAATTCTCGTATCGACAATCTACCAATTTACTTAGCATGTTTTTTATTTCTAAAGTTAATTCCTGTGTCGTCCGCTAACATCACTGTTTTTTATTTTCCCTTCAATCTTTAACATTTTTTTAACTCCATTTTGGTACAGTTTGTTTTAAGGTGAAATAAATCATTTCCTTCCTTCTTTCTTTCTATATCTACTGTTGTTTTGTACCCAAAACCCATAATTTTCAATCTGTCACCCCGCCTTAACATCTCGGTTCTACCCCAGTCTCCCCTAATAAAGATGACAGCATATAGCACGTCACCTATCGCTGTCTCATCTTCATTATCAATGTCGTAAAGTCGTGAATAAAAATATCGGCATATTTTGGGCAATGTCACGCGCAGGCAACAAAACAGGAATCCGGCCTCCTTACAATAAACTCCCATAATTTCACTCACGTCCGCCTATAAAGACAAACCCTTGCAGCCTCGGGGAACGCCTAAATGATGTGTTCGTCTGTGCACGCGAGGAATTTGGAAAATAAAATAAGAAATATACAAATGTTATTACAATGCTGTGGCCCGAGACAAAATGGGCAGGACGAATAAGTTCCGTCTCCTACAGTCCTACTCATATATTTTTTACCGGTTTTAAGTAAAAAAATGATTTATTTTCATACTATGTAGTAACTACCCTCATTTGGCTACCAATACTTTGCCTCGAGATTGGGATTCTTTAAATTGATTAGATATTGGAAATTGGATATCTTTTGCATTGAAGAACCGATTGAAATAAAGAGCCCCAAGCTCTATACAATACATCACTGAATGATCATCATCATCATCATCATCATCACAACCTATAACTGTCCCACTGCTGGGCACGGGTCTCCTCTCACAATGTGAGGGGTACAGGCCAAGTCCACCACGCTGGCCAAGTGCGGATTGGTGGACATCACACACCTTTGAGAACATTATGGAGAACTCTCAGGTGTGCAGGTTTCCTCACAATTTTTTCCTTCACCGAAGCAAGTGATAATTAAATTCTAATACGCACATAATATTTGAAAATTAGAGGTGCGAGCGGGGTTTGAACCCGGGTCCCCCGGTTCGAAAGTCCAACGTTCAACCACACGGCTATCACTGCTTCTTCGCATTGTGAGAGAAGACCCAAGCCTCGCAATGAGACAGTTAAGAGCTGCGATAATGATGAAGGTCTTACTAGACTGACTAGCTACTCTCTAGAATTGACTATTGAGTTAAAAACAACTTTCATTAGTTTATCGTATACATTACCACGGTCGTATCAGTGAACTATGATGAAGATAAAAATTTATTGAGGCAACAGTTTAACGCTCGTAAACCAACGTTCATTTTCGCAAGTAAGCTACAGCACGTTACTATAAAATTGACTCGTCATCGAAAGTTAACCGTAAAAGAGTAGAGGGTGGGGGAGACCAATATTCTTGTTTTGTTCGCTAATACAGTTTTCACTCCAATAATACGTCGACTTTGTCAGTTTTCACACAAATAATACGAGTGATGAAGTCGTGAGGAATTTTCAAAATAAATGTTGTATCAGCAAATAGACTAAAGCCATGTGCACATTACCTACATCATCTTAACTCCAACTCGACTCCGATTCAACTCATAGGAAGACATTGAAATATGACTCATAAGAGGACATTTATTCCTGACATGCAAAGATGCTCCAGGTATACTTCTCAATACAAACAGTCAAAAATAAAGCCAGCTTATACCCTCCATTTACTTTAAATGCGTTTCACAATCAGTGCCGCGATAAAGATAATCTCGATTGAAACGTTAGCGCGTCTCTCGTACCGCAGCACGCATCGTCTTCGCCAAGTAATCGATCCAAACGAAGCGTAATTTCCCTTGAGACTGCTTGCGTAAAACCCTTTTTATGAAAATGTGACGAAATGAAATATGTGGGTAGTAATTGAAATATAATTTTATTATGAGCGTTACAATTGTCATTGTCACTGTAATTTGGCAGTCGTTTAGCTTCGAGTAACGAGTAAATGCCTACAGTCCCGCGCGCTAAGCGCTCGTACGTAGCGGTTAGCCGGACTATGGCCAGCCGTCCGGCTGACCGGAGGATGCGGTTGCGCTAGCGGTTAGCCGGACGGCTGGCCGTATGCCGGTTAACCGGACAGTGCGTATGAGTAAACCGCCGTCGTTTGCGGTTGGATCGACTCATTTCCAAGATGGAATTTAAAGAAGTCACAGCTATTTATTATATTTACTCAGATCATATATACTAAAGAAACAACTCGTTTCGATCGGTCAAGCCGTTCAAAGGTTATGAAGAGGTTTTCAAACACACACAGGTACATATAGACGCCTGCGCGTGAATAGTCAGAATTGCTTCCTAGAACCTCAACAGGAGGAGATCTGATGAAAAGTAAATTTTCGGTGAAACCAATAAATTCCCTATTTTTTAAATTTTCAATTTTCTTACAGGGAACAATTTTCATAACAAAGCTTCGAATGTACAGCATAAATATTTATGTTTTCACCTAGCGCCATCTACTGCGATAACTTTTGAAAGATTCCAGAGTTTCCTTTCACCGAACGGCTCACGAACGACGCGGGCGGCTGTTGCGTCGTAAGCGCTGTCGGCACACGACACTGAAATGTAATTTCCCAAGAGAAGGGTTTAGTGAAACCCTGTATATGAAAATGCTTAATATAAAAGACGTTATTGAAAAAGTAGGTATATAGCTCCTTCAGTCAATCGCCACTATTGTTGCTACGTTGGTTAGGTGTCAAATTTTGGAACAGAAGGTTAAAGTAATCGGGGATTGTAACATCACTTGTTGGGGAAATACTACTAATAATAGTACTAATATTAGTACTAATAATATTACTAATATTATATAGCTAAAGTGTTTGTTTGATTGTTTGAACGAGCTAATCACAAGACCTACTGGTTCGAGTTGAAAAATTATTTTTGCGTTGTATAGTCCATTTATCTAGGAAGGCTGTAGGCTATATATCATCACGCTACGACGGATAGCGGAGCATCACCCAAAAAAACCCAAATATTTTTATTCATCATCATATTCTCAGTACCCATTGTTTAACATTCACCACGCGGTCCGTCCCGCTGTAGGGGCAATAGGGACACATAATTTCCCGCGGGACGTGTACATTCACCCGCTTCTTGGTAGTTATGAATAAGAACTAAAAATCCTGCCAATTATATCTTGGGACACGTATGACATTAATAGGAACGAAAACTCGTAAGTTTTCATTCGAGGTAATTTCATAATCATCACTATTGTCACAAGAGTGGGTAGGGGATGGAAGGGAATAAGGCCAGCTTCCCAGAAAATCACTCACCTTCAAATAGCAGTGATAGCCGAGTGGTTTGGACCACAAAACATTTAGAAAGGCGATGTGGGCGGGGCAGGGTCGCCAAGATTTTGAGCAAACGCGCATATTAACTAAGTACATTACTAAAACTCAGACAAATCTTAATATATATAATTCGAGTGTGAGTGTGTATGTCACTGAACTCCTCCTAAACGGCTTGACCGATTTGGTTGAAATTTTTTGTGTTTCTTCAGGTGGATCCGAGAATTATTTAGATTCACAATTGGACCCGGTAGGTGGCTTTGCTGTCGATATATCACCAAAACATTTTTTAACGACTGGACCGATTTGGATGAAATTTTTTGTGTGTGTTCAAGGGGATCTGGGAATGGTTTAGATTCACAATTGGACCCGATAGGTGGCGTTGCTGTCGATATATCACCAAAATATTTTTTAATTATAAAGCGGTACGAAGTACGCTGGGACAACTAGTAAGCTATAAAAATGTACATCTGTATGCGTGTATGCCAGCGATTCGTTCCATTTGAAATGTCGTGATTGCGCGGCGCTACGATTGGCTAGATTTTAAATTGCAAATATGTGCGTAACCTTCATATTTATTTTAGTACAGATGTAGTGGAGGTGTATGGTGGGGCGGAAATGGCTACACCGGGTTTCATACGAACTGTACGGTCCAGAGTTAACTAGTTAGACAGTGCTCAAGTGACCGATAGCACACAACAACTATGCGTCTATCAACGAGCTATAAGGTATAAGGACGCCCTTCCATACAAACAGTCATTCGAAAATGGTACCAAATCACCCACGTGACTTATGGTTTGATTTCTTGACTTATCGTTGGACTCCTGAAGAGGGAGACCTGGATTTGAATCCCGCATGCACAATTTTCAAAAATTATGTGAACACAAAATTTCTTTTTAGTATACTTACGGCTAGATCGTAACATTAATAAAGTATGTTTGAATGTTTTACATAAAAAAGAAAGAGAAAAAAGCGAAGTATTGTATTCTTCCGAATTTTCTTTTGCTCTCGGTTCGATTATTGATCCCGCAACGTCAACGCGTGCGTAAGGCGGTCAACTAATTTCCCGGGAGACGGTCGTTCGTCGACATATTTGTAATTACACGAAAACAATATCGAACTTTATTGGACATTCGAATACGTCTATAGACGTGAGCAGTCGAACTTACGTCTGGAACTGGCGACGCCTCGACAACGATAATTAACCCTAAACTTTGTTCTGTTACTAGTTCTTACTCACTTATCGATAACTATGAACAAGAAAAATACTATTATATCTTTTCATTTTTTATGCAAAGCCAAGTGAACGAGCTTTTTCGGTGTAAATAATATTAAGGATTTTCCTTATAAACTGCTTCATGTTTATTAACAAGCGATACTGTCTAAATAACATTAATTGGCTATTAAGTACATAATTAATATGTTGTTTAATTAATCCTAATATAATCTAATTAATATTGTATGTAATTTAATTATACCATTGGTAATTGGGCACTCATTGCCAAGTATTTTCGTTTCTCCTTTTTAAAGATTTTTTTATAACGTGTAAACAAGCATAAGCGATGAATTCCTTGACGTTGAGCGCACTAACTTAGTAAACACAATACTCTCTCTGTTCTTGAACACTGAAATAATATACATATTTTCGAGAAAAATCACTATTAAAGTGATTTTTCTCGATGTATGTAGATGTATGTAGACTATTTTTCAATTTTAAAAGTAACACAAATTATTAGACTCATTATTAATTATCAAAACAAGAACCTTTTAAGTTTACGGACTTCCTCATTTGGGGCTTACTAATTACCATGACTATCAGTTATTTTGACTAATGACGCCTCGAAACCATTTAGTGATGACTGGCCAGAGAAAAATAGTTTTACTGGTGTCGCTCCAGAGCGCCCTCCGAGGCCTGTATTGGAAATGGAATTTTAAACTTAGCGGCGTCAGCACTATTATATTCTTACGTTCTGTACTTTTGGTAAAACACAGAGTATATCGATCCTCTCCTCATAAGTATATCTTTGACTGTTTGTTTTCTGACACAATTTCTAAAAATCTACTTTATGAAAATTGTCAATTCGTACATTTTGGAAGTATCGGTACAATAACGAACGGCTTATTAAAGTAATTTTAACTTATAAGCGATAATTTATGATATTAATTTTGAAACTACTAGATGAGTGTATACGAGTATGTCAGGTAATACCGATAGAAAATATGTTAATTAATAAAAATAAAAACAAAAATATTGAAATTATATTGGAGTACCCAGTCGCCTGGTACTAAAATATATTGTTAATGTTTGTGTGTACTAATAAATAAATAAATCAAAATTTGTATGCAATTCACACATGCTAGAAGTGAAACTTCATAACAACGAATACTGTCAGTCTAAATATTGATGTTTTGCTTTGCTACGTCAGCCGCCATTTTGCCGATGCTTCTTCGCGTCATTTCCGTTTCAAAGACTTCCAAATCACAACGATACTAAAGAAGTATTCACTTCAAAAAACGCTCTATTGATTCAAGTGCTTTAAATTATACCAGACTTAAATTTCTGAATTTTATAAACACCCGATATCCGCCTTCATTAGCCTGGTAAAGTCCACAATTTGCGCAACGGCTGCTTTCGACGAAAAACTTTAAGGAATCGTGTCACGGGCACGACTATTAATAAATTCGGAGGACTGAACTGCCCATTAACTGCAAACTAATTGCACAAAACATTTGTCACCGCGAATAACAATTAACTTACCGGACTAACTACCTATCCTAGTCCCCATTTGAGTCTTGTTCTAGGTCGGTCATAGTTGTCATGGGTGGCAGCGGAAGGGTGGTACTGCATGCTCGTTTGCTACCTTATATTGATGAAAAAAAAAATCACAGATAAAGTTTTGTATTGACGACGTCCAGTTGATGATGACCCTGCCTGTAAGCGAGAGGTCCCGGGTTCGACTTCCAGCCGAAACAAATTCTTGTGGCAAATAAATATATTATCTTATTATTCGAAATGAGTATATGTAACTGTCTCATAGCCGAGCTCTGAGTCTTCTTTACAATAACCGTCATAGTTAGTCATGTTCCGCCATATTTGCTAAGTGAGGACTGATATCCGCAAACAACCTTTGAGAACACGATGAACCCTCACACATTTATAATTCTTGATTTCCGTTTCACTTCACCGAAGCAAGTGCTAAATAATTCTTGATACGCACATCATTTGAAAATTATGGTTCTTACAGACCCCCGCGGAAGACCGACATTGGAACAACTGGGCTTCCTGGCAACTGGCAACTGGTGATACAATCAAATTGACTGCAACATAACAACAGTCCTATTTGAAACAATCACCACATTTCTGGGCAGGGCTAGTATGGGAAACCTCATTTGTAAGGGTCGATGATAAAGTTTGCCAAACCGCACTTAGCGCGTTGGACCGTGGCATTAATCCTCTTTATTCTGGAACAGTTTCGTATTTCTATGTAAATAGGCGGCAAAGGAGCACGGGGCTTCTGACAGTAAATATCATCACTCATGAACGTTCTTACTTCCAAAGGTACCGCTTTCACGGCCTAGTAGTTTCCATTTGTAACTGGCTGTTGAACACTGCAACATAGTCTTAGAACATAAAAATAAAGAAAGAAACTTATACCCTCGCACAAGGATTCCCTATCGCGGGTGACTTGTACAATACAAATCAGACATCACTGACACCTTTCGTATCTCGTGTACGACACGAGATGGCACAATTATCTGTCGCATTAAATGTCTGCCTCGGCCGGGAATCGCAACCCGCGACCCCTCGATTTGCAGTCAAGGTCAGTGTTAACTGGGCTTCGGGTTGTCAGTGCCACACTGAATTGTCTCTCATTAACTTGTTGATTCCCAAATTCCTTGGCCCTCTTCTTAGGAGAACCCAGATTTATTTTAAAAAATATTATTTTTTTAACCGACTTCAAAAAAGGAGGAGTTCTATGTTCGTCTGTTTAATTTTTTTTTATGTATGTTCACCGATTTCTCCGTCAATTGTGGCCCGATTTTCAAAATTCTTTTTTTATTCGAAAGAGTGCACTTCCGAGGTCCATACCGACTTCAAAATTTTAAAATACTTTTTTAATCATTTCTGATTAACTTAATCAAAATACGAATTACTTTGTCCTAAGTTTCCTGTTTGAAGGCGGTTTATTTTTTTGTTAAAAATTATTTTTTCATTCTTCATGTTAATAATATTACCGACCGTCGCGTCGCCTGCCAATACAATCACCGAATCAATTGCATTTCCCAATCCGCAACTTTAATCTAAAAGGAGTTCAAATGGAATTACTCGCAGCCCTAAGGAAGTGAAATAAAAGGTCGCACAAATTGAATCGGTCGGTGCATTTTCTATGTTATTGCTCGTCGAGTTATTCTCCCCTGGTAAGTGGAGTTTTATAATGATATTTGTATTGGGGTTTTGTAGATGAAGCCATAACCGATATTGAATGACTGGTATTGAATGACTGTGATCCCGTCGGGGGATTTCATTCTGAATCGAATAATTTTAATTAGATTTTTAATTAGTAGTTTATTTAAACTACGAGGACACACAATTGGGACACAAAAATATCTTAATCTTGTGTCCCAATGGAAGGTTGTGAAAATAATAAACGCTTAGGTAGGTCACACACGCACAACCCAGGCCTAGGATACCTACTCTTTGTCGCAGACGGCGTGCACAACACAAATAAGGCCTGATCCGACCGTACCCACGACCCAAGCACAAAATACTTATCTGTCACGATTTCAACTGCAGCCGGGAATCGAATTCGAGACCACACTTCGCAGGTGGGATCACTACCTACTAGGCTATGAGCTCCTCATCATGGATCCAATTACATCTATACGTACTTTACTAGACCACAAAATGGGTAATTAACTACTGAATCTACAACTACATAATTGCAAAGACAACTTAGAGCAGTTACTAACACTTTTCAGTTTCTCCGTCTGTAAAACTCCGGACTTGTCGTAAATAATGTTTTATTTACCTTACGATGCGACATATATTTTCGACTGCGTACGGATATACGGTGAATTGATCAACTTTCAGGAGCATTTGCAGATAACTTACCACATCGAAAGATAGACCGTTTGGCCACGAAATAAGATCTAAATTCGATCGAGGATAAAACTAAGCTTAGAAGCACGTACAGAATACACATGTTCTAGAACGTCCGCTGCCAATGTTTTATGGGAGCTACTCGCGAACAGATTTGAATTTGGAGCATTCGTTTTTCTTATTTCGAATTGGCAACGGATTATTTTAACATTATCAATGCTGCTGCCAGTGTTTTATTTTTTAAGTGTTGTTTATTGTACTCGTATTTTTTAGCCAGTACCCCGAAAAATACTTAGTTCAAACTTTTTAATACTTACTTACAGTAAATGTTTATAGAAATATATTGGACCATGGGCGTAAATTTATATAACTGTTTAATATAACTGGTTAGTGTCCTAATTACATCAAGGTTGGTTGATGGGGACTGAACCGCAGAGCACAAATTGCTCAAACTATTGCCCAATCAAGGGTAAACAATGGAACTGTTTACTTGGTTACGTATCATTACTTACCTGTACAAATCAAACCGAGTGCAACCAAAAATATCAAAGGTAAAAAGCAAAATGATCAGAAAAGCAACATTACCCAGGGAGGTTGTTTGAAGGACATATTTTAGCAATTGCCAACATTGGAAACAACTGACGACCCCGTAGCCTAGTTGGTAGTGGCCCTGCCCGCGAAGTGAGGGGTCCCGGGTTCGATTCCCAGCCGGGGCAGATGTGTACAAGATGTGCACAAATGTATTGTGTTTTCCATGCCACCCGCGACACAGTGAATGCTTGTGTATGAGTTTGTTAGCGTTTATTTTAACAGGAGCACCTAAGGGAGCATCGTTCTTTTTTCAAGACGGAGAATTTACTAAACAATGCTTTTACCTTGGTTGAAAATAACCAAATCTGTGATTGCATTTTACGGTATGTAGATAAATAGCGGCGCAACGACGCATCGGCGCGCACACTGACAAACCTCATTTGTACCTTTGTTATAAAATAACCCACTATGGTATATTATACGTTGCTATAAGGGTAGTGGGACACCAGACCGCATTGATATTAGTATTGGAATGATCACGTAATGCTCAGTACGTGCCATCAATCCAATTTCACGGCTCCGGCCCGCCTCTGAACATCCTTTGAGTCCTCTCGGGGTCGCTGGCCGAAAATATTACGTTTTTTATCCCTTACAATTGAGTCGGTGATAAATATTGCGCAGGAATTGAGTTGACTGCGACGAGAAAGCTTACTTGTCAATACATCTTAAAGGGTATTTTTCATACGACTGTATGGTTATCGTTACAATGCCGGATCGCTCAAAGGGTCCAAGGTTTGACTCCCAGCGAGGGGAAATTTGAATGATGAGTTTAAATTTATGTTCTCAGTCTGGGTGTATGTTCTCGTCTCCCCACGACGTACGGAATCCTCGTGTGGGGCTATGGGTGTATGGGTGGTTACTTTATTATTTTTGTGGCACAGCTGATAATTATGTCATTTAACTCTTTGTCTAAATTAATGATTGGGACGTCAATTTTAGCTAATGTTCTGCGCTATGGAGGGAAGCTGGTATTCATTATCATTAACCGCATCTACCACTAATCTATAATTAGGTATTTTTACGATTCCGCACCTGAACACATAATATTGAATAATGGCATCTTTGGAGTTTTATACAAGTACCGTGATAACTACGAGAGTTTAATTTTATAGCGGTGTGCCTAGACGCTGTTACAAAAATCAAGTTTCGTAAATCGATGGAGTGGCGTCCTTGCCACAATTTCAATTACTCATAAAACCGCGATAACGTTTGTTTTCACCACAATGGCTGCATTCCGCGGACGTCACTCCGCCAATATTTACTTTATTTCTTACTATCTATATTATCGCGTCCCTATCTTGTACCGTCGCGTGAAAAAGTGTTAATGGACACGTGTTTTTCCAGTGATTGCATAGTAACGATTTTATCATCAAAGTAAGAATCAATTAAGTCGTTTCTTTGTATATTTATGTTTTGTCCGCCAATTTACCACGTAAAAGGGCACCTAAAAAGCAAAATACAAATCCACTTCATTCCCAATTTAGTGAGAATTCAAAATTTCCAGAAAATAGTTTTTAATGATTATGCTTAACTATTATTTACAAACACTTAAGAATTATAGCTACGGAAATAAAGCACATTAAAAGTGAAAATATAAATCCCTATCGTTTCCTACCCCGTAGAAAATTTAATAGTCCGTCCTTAAGACTAGACTTAGGACGACGTAAGACGAAGGAATCCTATGTGCACAATTTCAGCTTGCAAAATCAAAGGGTTGAGCTAGGCGTTGGTGAGTCAGTCAGGACTTCTCTTTTTAGAAATTTTTATTTGGTACGTCATGTCTTAATACTTGCACAGTCTACTTTATTACTTTATTTGCGTCTGAAGTTTAATACAACATAAGTACTTAATATTAAAATAATATATCGTCTAAAACTAAATTCTTAATACGAAATGTAAGTACAGACTGTAAAAATGACGTACAAAAAGGTATGTGTAAGTCATAAATCACTTATGCATTGCTCTCATTGCTCTGAAGCATCGCAGTACTGAAGCAGACGAACTGAAAAATAAAATAGCAGCTAATCGGGCCGTAAGAAGTTGGCAAGCTATGGCCGGTTCTCGGATAATACCGCGTGAGCACATATTATGGCGTCGTGCGCCAAACACCTCGCCAAGCTTGGAGGGCCGCCATCTTTTTTATCTAATCTTCATTGCAGTGACGTAACCTTGTATGCCAAATTGCTTATTAAGCGAGCGGGTTAAAGACCGCCACTTTTAAAGCGGACGGCGTCTCATAACTTAGCTTTCATTACAGAAGATTTTAGCCTTACGTCTTTGCCAATTTCAGTGTTTCATACTTTTAATTGTGTTTCCACGGATTATAGTTATGCACAAAACGTATTATTTCTTTTAAATTCCAGTTTGCATTGCCTAAATACTGTTGAACATATAGATTAATTTTAAATATTTTTGCATTTTTCCATCTGTCCATCTTTTACTGAGTATTAACTTATTTTTATAAGTTCTCAATGGTAGCTTTAAATAAAGGAACACACTTAAATAGCATGACAAAGAAATAAATTAAAAAAAATAGAGGATCTGGTTCTTCATAATGAAATTACAATAATATATCTTACATGTACCATTAGAACCAACACAACCTCAAATTAATTAAAAAATATATAGCTTATAAATTCGTTTCTATATTGGAAAAAACAAACACACTTTTCTACTCAAGTGTACATAGTTACTGCGTACTTTATCTAACAGAGTTCAGTTAGTTCCTTTGTGCGGCGCGGAATTCGGTAAAATGAATATCGCTCTTCTTTGTGTTCTAATAATCATTACGGGCGAAACGGATGGCTTCCACGTCGAAAATATAAGAGCACCTTCTAAGGAAGAGACTGGAGAAAGAATTTCTTTGAGGAAATTACACAGTTTTGAACACGACCCTAAAGAGGCGAAAACAGTCACATGGAACCAGATTTTGGCAGATGCACTTGTTAATCGTATAAAAGTGTTCTCCTTTCATAGTGAGACAGAGAATGAACAAGCTCCCGACATTGGAATAAGTAACAACTTCCTTACAAATTGCATTAGTCAAATGATGCATTTATACAAAACCCTGGTTTACGATATTTACGAACGACCCAACACTAAAGTGAGGAACTACGAGGATACAGAACTGAATAAAGTAAAAAGAAAGGTAAATGATGATGTAAACAAAAATGTTAATGTCGAAGCTGCAATGGTTATTCCTGATCCGAAGAATGAAGTAGAGATAATTGAACCGAGGTATCACGGCAAAATGTGTGACAACTGCGGAGAAACTGAAAAAAATGATGCCAAAAATGGGACTAGTGAAACAGTGGAAACGACTGAAACAGCTCAAACTAATGTCCCCTGCCCCACCGGATTAGTGGCGAATGAGGGCGGAGACTGCACGGAACCCACATCTAAATTCATTTTGTCTATACCGTATCAATGTCCGATGGGATACAGACGGGATTGGCTCGGGTACTGCCGGCCTCAGCTGTGAATTGATATTTTTTTAGAATTTTCACTGTTGACAGTTCGACCGGATTTGTTTGTGACTCTCTTAAAGCGTGTTAGTGATACAGAGAGATTACGTCGTCCTCGATACCTCATATAGCTCTACTAAGGTAATTTAATTGAAAAATACAACACCAAAAAATTAGTTATAATTTTATTGTTTTTATGAGTAGCGTTTTCAAATAAAATATGAATTATTATTAAAGTTTTATTTTTGAAAAACAACACCTTTTGAATGAGTAAAAGCTAATGTTTATATTAATACGCTTTTATTAGCTTGAGACGTATGTTAGTATGTATGTAACTAGTATTGTATGTAACTGTCAGTGGTTCTTACCACTCACTTATACATAATTCTTATATCAACTACAATTTTTTGAGATTACTGTGGCGTGCAAAGTAGCATAAATGATTTTATAATATGTACAGAGTATTATGATGTGAATTATTTTGTTATGAGAGTCGCACCGCACCCTGTCATGCTCGGGCCACACTAACGAAATCGTCAACGTCAACGGCAATGCCGAACATCGCCATAATTATTGCGATAAAATTAACACGGCAATGTGAATGCCGTTGTGAAATTATCGCGTTGAAGTCGTGGCTACACCTACGATCATCGCCATAATTAACGGCATTTCCCGTTAGTGTGGCCCGAGCATCACAAACACTTTAGGCTCGGAGCCGATTCGTAACATCATTATGTTTGTGATGACTTGTGATGACTCGCGTATAATTTACTAAGCCTTGTTTAAATTTTTGTTACATAAGTCCTTTATAAATAATATTTAGATATAACTTTAACTAAAACTTAAACTTAAAAAGTGTAAATATATTTATAAATAAATAAAAGTGTAATAGGTATTTTCACTTATTTGCATCGAATTACAATAGCTGCTGGGGTGCACTGACGAGTACCAGTATGAAGGTACATATAGTTTACCGCAAAGTTTGTATATTTACCACAGCATTTTATGAGTTTAAAGTTTATTTAATTAATATCTTAATAATGAAGGCCCCGTAGCCTAGTTGGTAGTGACCCTGCCTGCGAAGCGAGGGGTCCCGGGTTCGATTCCCGGCCGGGGCAGATATTTATGTGGCAGATAAACGTTTGTTCTCGGGTCATGGGCGTTAGTGACGTGTTATTTGTGTTTGTGTGTGTGGTTAGCGTTTATTTATTTATTTTAATGATGATGGAACAAAGTTCCGTTTTAGTCGAAAATGTCAAGTCGTCCTAAAATAGAAATTTATTTTGGATAGTTACTTTAAATTTTTAAGTCTTATTCTTAATCATTTAATCACGTGGGTTAATGTCAATACCCTGCACTTTTAATTATGTAGAAGAATATCTTCGTATAGGTTTTTTGTCGCCAAATTTTTAATCAAATGAGGGTTCTAATAAACTACTTTAAAACGAGTCCGAAGTTTAATTGGTAGTCAGCGTTTTAAAAGTGGAACTTATTTCTAATAAAAAAGATAAATTATCTAGCTTCAGTATTATTTTATTATCTTTTTCTATTAAAAGAGCAATAATTATAATGAGTTTGCCCAGTATCATTACTGATAACGTCAGCAAAAAAATTACGACGGAAATTATAGAGCCCGCTGATTGAACGCCAGCTCGTGCGCGTAGTTGATAAAAATTTCGATGAGGTAACTAAAGCAGAGGCATCGTACCGTATTTTCAATCAAAAGAAGTAATTCCGGCCAAAGACTCAATCAGACAATCGGCCAGCCAATTTCACGGCGCGACAACCTCCAAAGATCGGACGTTTCTACATCAAACACACGTTCTAAGATACAAAAAGATAATTAACTGGTCGTTTCCAATAATATTGTATCCTGTAATACGATTTTATTTTTATTTTTCCTATTGAAGGCCCTTTGGAGAGCCCTTGAAGAGATTAGGGTGTTTCGGACGGCGAATCGATTAGTGAGTGATTTTCACGTCACTCAAACAGGGGAAAGGTTCTGCTTAAAGTCGATGAATAATATTCTCATCTCATTTCCAATATTTTGTCAGTTTACAGGTTTTTGAACTAATAACTAAATATAACAAGGAGGTTATACATATTATTAAGTTATAATATATTTAATTGGAATTATATTAATCGCCGTTAACCGCCGAATTATGAAAATCGGTTGGTATCGAATAATTGCTAGATCATCGCCTCCCAGCAACATCGTTAAACCAACGACATCGCTATTTTTTGCTTGCAACGTCAAGGGTTGACTAGTAGACACCACTAGGCATTTGCCCATTTCGCTCGACATGTAAGGCCATTACTGACATGCTCGTCTAAATATTTGACTACAATGAAAGACCGGTCTTTCATATCCTCTCATGAACTAGGAGCCTTTTAAGTGTCGTCACAGCTCAGACAATACATGGCTTTGTGAATTCAGCCATTTATTTTCCGTTTTTACGTCAGCTTTATGATATTGTTTGCGTATCAATAACCGCCAAACAAATAAACAGCTCACTCCAAAGCCCATGACCATTCAAGATAAAAGGCAGCTTATTACTTAACTTACTTTCTTTTATTTTTCTTTCATCTTGGCCAGTAACGCATCGGTATACGACGGTGACCATTCACTATCAGGTGGCTCGTCTGCTCGTTTGGCGATTGTTTATATGAAACGATTAATCGTAAATGTGTCGTGTGTCGTGCATGAAATTTTATATCAAAATGCTTAACTCGGTCAATAACTTCCATTTTCAACGAGCAGGGTCATGAACTCTTGCAATGTACACATTTTATCACAGGACAAACTGTTCTGTTACAAAACACAATCGAGCGAACGAGTCAATTTCACGGTGTTTGGCTGTTTGGCGCAAAGAAGGGAGTCCGTTTGAAGTTATTGACTGGCAGCGACATGAGACGAGGTAACACGAGGCTTACCTCCCCTTCCCCTGAGAAAGGGGCTTGAAATAAGTATCTTTAAAGTGTGTTTATTCACCGTCTAATGCTCTACTGAGGGTCTAATGAGCTGCAGCGGCGGGGATCTACTAGTTTAGGGGAAAAGGCATACAATGGAATATTGTAGATGCTTTTGCGCACATTTCGCGAAATGTCTCACTGTATACTTCTACACAGATATGGACTGACACAATACACTACAAACAAAATACCCAAGATCCGAATACTAAAATTTTTCTGCCACTTATATATCTGTCATTGGCAACAATGACAAGCAGGTCCCTCTGAAGGCAGTTACCAAAATAAGGAGTCGTCTATATTCTTGTTATATTGCGCCTCATTTACCAACCATTCAAGGTGGTCTGTTCTCCAAAAGATACAGGATTCTCATTGCCCGGTCAGGTAGGTATATAAGCAAAATTTATATTCAGAAGCTAATCGATAAATAACTACATGAAAATAATGATTTTGTTTTAGAACTCAAGTTTCCATCATGATGAAACTTAGGTTCATAACATACAATCGTCATAAGACTTAAGAGTAATCGCGGCAGGAACTGACGTCATAGCTCATATTAAACCTTGAGGCAGAAGCAAATAATTATTGCAAAGGTTGGAATAGTGCGGCAACACATACAGCTCTCAGAGCGCTCATTAAGAGTTCGTTAGTTTGACTACTTACGGCGCAGAGTAGCGCCGCTATTAGTTGGACAAACTGGTTGTTATGTTAGTTGATAGGTGGAACGTGTGTAGCCTATCTTTATACTTGATACCTGTGGGTATATATTTAAAAGAGATGGCTGACGTCATCGCAACCGCGTCGATTACACTTTTGGTACCGCTGATGTCGAAGACATCTTCACTTACCGCCAAGTGATTGTCTGTTTGCAGTTTGGTGGAGTACCTAGTTACATAAAATATTCCAAGTTTTCACTAGCTCTAGTACAGTCGGCAAAAACGATGGTTTTATGTGGGATAATCCCAGTGGCCTCTTACAGAGAGTCCCAGCTAATCCTAAATAGTCTAGTAGGATACTTCTTGAGGATGGCTTGGACTCAAACATGGATAGAGTTCCTCACACCTTGAACCAAAAAGTAGTTAATGAACACTGTGCTACGTAACGCGACTAACAAAGACATGACCAAACTAAGTTAAAGTTTGATCTCGCAGCTAGTTAGCCGTCACCACTTGACGAGAAGTTTGACCGCTTCGCCATAATAAGATAACAGTTGCGAACTTACTTGCACCCTCGCATAGAATATAATTTTTCATCACGACATCCTTAACAAATTCAAACTGCGTCAAATATTGTAGATAGTTTACAAAACAGACGCAAGCCGCCGGGCTGTGAGTGCTTCCGCGAATCTACCGTTTCAGTGAAAGATACGTAAAAATAGAGAAAAACCTAGAACAAAAGTTACAACTTCATTTTGCGTCGTAGCTCAATATTAAAATCACTCTGAAATGAGAAGACCTTTGTGGCAGACAAAGTCAGTGTCAAAATGTAGCAAATTCTAAAACAATATAATTTCATCAGCGAGTTTGCTACATAACTTGTCAAACACGCCAATGAACTTGGCTAGTTCAGGTTAATGCAGTGCGGAACTTGGCCTGACACTGTCGAGGTGTCTACGGCCTCGCCTCTACGCTCTAGACTTGGGGTATGTTTCCACTGTACAATCTGTACGTTAACGACACATTTAATATAATAATCTACTTTTCTAGCGTTTCCTTTTGTCAGAGTTGTAGTATGGAATGCATGTAATCTCAAAAACGATCTTTGTAGAACGTCCAAGTTGTGTTCTTTCTACCACTTCTTTTTTATTTAAGTAAAATGTCTGCAGTGACAAACGTATCATAGCATATTAACGTATCCTATTGGTTAATTAAAAAAGTAGATGATGTCGACTCAGTATAATACGTCACATTACCAAATGCGTCATATTTATTTTTAACACGTTTTGCTTGCTGAATTTGACAGCCTATTACGAATTATTTTTGGTTTTGTAATATTATGTTCTGTTTTGTGATTCACTTGGTGGCAAACTTCTTGCGAACGTCCAAGTCCAATATTACCATTTACATTAAATTAACAATACCTATTGGTATAGTGGAAACCAATCTTCCATCGAAGACTTGGGCAAAGTTATGCGTTCCAAACTTGGGCAAACGCAGGTGGTAACTACGACTCTAGTACATTCTCACGCCGTTATATCCTGAGCCACCTCGCCTCCCGATACGTAATCAAAATGTTATGACGCAGGGGGGAACGTGAGCGGAACTCGAGTCCTTATACCGCTAGTTATTAGACAAATTACAGTTATTAAGAAGGCACAAATTAATATCACCATCGAGAAATGATTTTGGGGGCTATTTAATATATGAAGGTGTAATTTACGAACGTTAATAATAATAACTGCGGAGGTTAATAGCTTAGCAGCTCAGTAGCATGAAATTGGCTTACCAAACAGAGATCCCGTTTCGAACACGACTGGGCATATCGGGGCTGCCTAAACCAATCCTATCCCGGCAGACTATTATGTCCTAAGAGGCGACAGAAGCCGACGCTTGTTTACTGGGAAGGCTTATAGTAAGGATTACATCAGGAGTACCTAGGTATTATTAGTGTTAGCTAGTCAGCCGCCAAACGAATCGTCGTGCTTTACAAACAAAACCGTACTTCAAGGAATTTGCTCTATTAAAAAAAATGTGCGAATTAGAAATGAATTGTCACTTGCTTCGGTGGCGGAAAACATCGTGAGGAAACCTGCACACCTGAGAGTTCTCTACAATGTCGTCAAAGGTGTGTGATGTCTTCCAATCAGGCGGTCCGAACTCGGCCAGCGTGGTGGACTATGGCCTGCGCCCCTCACATATTGAGAGAAGAACCAAGCCCAATTGTGAGACAGTTAAGGGTTGCAATGACGATGATTATTTGCTCTTTATTACCGAGGAGTTTATTAAGGACCAAACTGTCAAGTCCTTAATGGCGTCCACATTTCTACAATTGTACCAAGAAAATATTCCCTACAAAGTTGAACGTCCGTCATATTTTCCTTAGTAACCTGTCGTAAAACAACGGTTTTACTGCCGCCCCGACAAATACGTCACAACTCCTCAGGGCTGCGAATTATCGTAAAAGCCCATGTGTGTATTGTTTTCTTGGGCGATTTAGTGAAAATATTGCTGCGTCGCGTCGTGCCAAGGGCCGTAGCGCATTCGTGTTTTACATCTCTACTATACTTTCTACGTCAAATATGAAAAGATTTCTGGCATTTGTTTATATTTATGTATGTACCTAAAACATCCAGCTTTTAAGTTAGACACATTGTTTCTGTAACTATACTTATTGAATATAAGTAAGCAATCATATTCACTTAAAACGAATTTCATGATTTTTTGGTTAGCGAATACGTAAATCTCCTTTACATTTTTTGCTTTTAAGTCGCTTTATTTTCCTAATTAAATTACGGCAATTACCTACTGAAACATGCACCAGTTTTTAAGTTAGACCTCCCGTAATACACCTGTGAAAACTACATCAAATTTCATTCAGTAATTTTTGCGCGATCCTTCAACAAACAAACAGACAGAGAGACACACAAAAATTCACTTAAGAGGACACTTTATACATTTTTCCCAAATATCTCCTATGTACAGATAAACCAGTTACAGTTTAATATACATAGGTATAGATGACAGCATTTATTTCACACAATTTACAAAAACTGTTATAATATTGTGTTCCATGGTGTATGTGCACGGTTCCCTAGACAGAAACCGGCTTGTAATGCTCGGAATAGTCCGCCTGAATCGGGACTCGGTTATATACATACTTTTGTCAGGAACTACTAATGTTTTATGGGAGACCTTCTGGCCGTGCGGTGCCGGTGGCAACGGCAGGTATTCTTGTTTTCTGTATGTCGTAATGCGATCAAGACTCCTTTAGAACGCTTCATATCGTAGTATGTTTGAGACGTGGGATTCAAATTTAAGATAATAATGGCTTCTGTAAACCTCTTTCCGCAATCTATTTTATCTTTATTGGTCCTTACGTGTGTATGTCACTGAACTACTCCTAAACGGTTTGATCGATTATGATGAATTTTTTGTCTGTGTTTGATTGGCCCTTTGGATGGTTTAGATTTTACAATTTGAACTGATGAGTGCCGCTGGTATCGAGAATTACTATGTGATCGGCCAAATTATTATTGGAGACATCGTTGTGCAACCAGAGAAAAAGTTATTGCATTTGATGAGCAGTTCCTAAAGGTATAATTAAAGAAAGGTCTCTCGGTTAGAATATAAAATACAATTATGTTGCAATACGACATCTGCCAAGTCATATTTAAACTGTAAAACCGATCCATGTCTGCAAATGGAAGATACCTATTGAAGAAAAGGTGCGAGTGAGGCAATTATTAACGCAATAGATCCCAAATCAAAGTTTGTCTGTGTGTTTGATGCAGGTACTAAGACCATTAAAGGATTGATTTATAGTATAACTAGTTTCCACTGATTTCAGTGCAGCAATCGAAAAACATGTTTAAATTTTCCAATTGATTTCTACGAGGAGGATTTCTTTCTTTGGAAGTATTAAAATAATCCGCTAGTATCGAGAACAGCCGTTCAATAATGAATACGGCAGAACCGATTTGATACTTGAAACATCCGCGTCCGCCAAATCCGCGCACCTCTCATGGACCGCGATATTATTTGGCGGATTTCCAAAATAATTACTTTAGTAACCGGTCGCCCGGCGCTCTCGCGGAGGGCTTAACTAATTGTGTAGTGGATATGGCGGTTTTAATAATTTAAAATGTGGCGTGTTCAATAAACGATTTTGAAATAAGTTTCCTAATTTTAGGAAGCCTTTTAAGGTTTGTTTCGTGTTTGATTGATTTTAGGGGTCTATTTCTCCAATAAAAACCGCGCATTTGTATTTTGAAGATATAATCGCATGATTTTATCTGTTTTCGTATCTCAATATTTTTTTAATTTTTCATTATATGAATTCATACTTGAACAGACATGAAAAAAACAAATTAGAAAAATTGGACACGCTGGGTAGTGTGTCTACCTATATGGGTATGAGATCAATTTTATCACACATACAAATTGAATAAATGTCACGTTAATTGGCACGTTACGATCATACGCCCAAGTTTTACCACTCTTAAACTGGTCAGGGAATTATAATAAACAAGTCAAAATCAATTAATGTTGTACATATTCGTCTTAAGAACTAATAGCTTACTTAAAGAAATACTAAAGATACCAAAATTTAAACAAGTTCAATAACATTAAGAATACATAATATAACACTGTATGATATTACCTTAAAATTCCTTACTAATTAAGAAATCCACACTCGTCCAGAAGAAGTTTCCATGGAGTGTCATACATCCTTGGTTTCTTAACCGCAATAAAATACACTTGTTCCGTCGTTGTGGACAGGAGTTTATCCAATACAGATTCTCCAAAGAGGATATTACCTTCGAACATCCGGAGCAAGCTTCGAATACGACCGTTGTATCAAATATTCATTATCTCATCGTAAAAGGGTATTTTGAAGGCGCATTCGAAAGCCAGAGCGAAGTAATTTGGCAGCCGTGTACGAACGGATTAAATGCCAATAAACCTATTAAGTACTATCGTTTCCTTCTTATTTGATGAATTAATATCGTCATGATGTAATAACTGTGCTATTTTTAGAATGGATCAGTCATCTTTCAGGGAATTAAATGTATTCGCTATTACGCTATTACATTATACTTTTATGGCGTAATCAGTCAGTTCACTATTAGGGGGGTACAAAATAAGTTAGTGAATACCGTCCAAAGTCAAACTAAATAAAAAAAATCTAAATTATAGGATAAGCTGCATTTAACCGTATCAGACAAATTTCTCGCAAATGTGATTAACGCCATTGCATACATTGTCCCGCTTCGGTGTGCACCTGCAGGATTTTTTCAGTAGGGGTGCATGTCATTTTTAGTCTCCTACCCTTTGGAATAGGTGTCAATTGTCATATCATATCACTGTGGAGAAGAAACGGCGAAAGATTCTCTAACAGTGTATGCGCTCGAAAACGTTACGGACCCACTTATTTAGGTATATACAAAGGTATCCTAGAATAGTTCAATCAAGTTAATGGCCCATTATGTGTTATAACAACACCATAAATAACGTTCATCATGAAACAGTTGCCTACACAATTACTGACGACCTCATAAATAATCCTCATTATAACTATTGCGATTCGATAAGTTTACGAGTCGGTTGTAGTCTGGCGAATTATGTCGATCAATGATCCGAGTTAAGTAACTTTGGATTGGGAGTTGGACGACTTTTCTTATGGATTTAAGATAGCAAACGAGCAGCCCGCACCATCATTCCGCTGCCGCCCATGAGAACTGTAAACAACACAGAACTTGACTCAAATCGGGACTAGGATGGTTAGTTCAGTACATTCCATGACTGACTGATTGTAGCAATATTTCGTGTTATTCTCTCTCAAACCTCTTTCGTGCTGTTAACGTAAGAAAGTTAAATCAGTTGAAGGTCTTCGACAAATTTCAAGGCAATCTTCCGATGCTCGGATTGACCGCTAGCCTTTCCACAACTTTGGAGCAATGTGGCGAAGCACTTATAAGCCTTCTCTGTTCAGCTAAGGAGAACCAGGCAAAGCTGTTACATGATGCTTCATGCCGCTAATTTCATAGTAATAATGACAAACATAATAATTATATTCCGCCAAAAACGTACAGCTCAGTCAAATGAGGTGCGGCCCGTAGTGTCGTCGTAGTCACTACAGAAACTTCCGCCCAACGCAATTTAAAGTGTCGTGAAGAATAAAATCCTATCGCATAAAATCCGCGCCGTCATACTCTGAGCAAGATAAATGAGCGTCGATGATATTCTAAATTCGCCCGTAGCGACTGCTTGTAAGCTATTCCGCTGCAAAATTTTATAATGCATTTTTAAATTTCCGAAACAGCAATTCTGTTTCGATTAGCGGCAAATTGGATAGAGTGGTTTAGGAATGAAAGTTTTAGTTGTATCTCTTATTCAACTTTAGTTACTAATGTGACCCAATATAATATGGTATATAATTATGTAGGTAGGTATATAATTTGCGAAAACGTTGCGGAGGTGATGAAGGGCACCGCAATGGTGATAAGGTTTCAAGGCGTTAGATGAACACGAATGACTATCATCTTTTATTCATGTCACCTATAATTATTATTATCATGTCATTGCCCATGTTATGATCTAAGATCAATGTTCACTATCAGGTAGTATATCCTGATTATCCTTCACAACTGGATAACCAGTTGTGGAAGTTAAAAACCTATCATCAAGAGCGATTAGGCGTCCTCCAATGATTACACTCGACTCTAATCTATCTAAAAAGATAGAGTACGTAAAAACGTAAATGAGTGATAAATGAACCTCAACCCGTTAATGGCCCACTACTGAGCACCGGTCTCTCCTCGTACCAAAGGAGGCCTAGAGCATACTCCGCCCTGCTCCAGGGCGGATTGATGGAGAGATTCGTGGCACACGCACACTTGCGTAACAAATTGCAGCACTCTGCAATGTTATGCCACCTGAAGCGTTTAACACGTTAAGTGCGAAACGAGGCCTAAATCACCCCTAATGCAACTTCCCTGTGGTGCGGCAAGCAAAAAAGTGAATTTCTCTGTCGTGCGAATGGCATAACTTTGGTTTGGTCCAGTGTAGGAAAGAGATAAATATATATTTAAGATCACTAATGGTTCCGGACTCGGTGGTGTACCTACCTTGGTACCGGATGTCTTAGGCCTCGTGCCGCACTGAATTAATATAATTTTAATGCAGTGCGGAACGAGGCTAAAACGTCCCATATCCCCCCTGACCTCGTACCGCACTCAACGCGAGCTTCCCGCGACCAGTGTTGTGCATCACAATCCATCTCGTGAAGCTGATAAAAAATCCAAAAAGATTTTGACTCAGTGCACTCAGTGCAAAAAATCTTATTGTCTACCCTGTTTCAATGAAAAACACTCATAAATAAGTACAACATATATATTGAGATTTTTATAAAAAAGTATATTGATACTGATTTTTTAATGTTAATTCAAGTTCTAATAATTGTATTTTTAAAGCCCGAGGCAGAATAAATAGGACAGTTTCTTTTCTACTTCTGGTTGCCTTTTTTTTCTATTCTGTGAACCGCATTAAGATTTTCATATACAAATAGAAAGATAAACCTTATGCATAAACCGTAATCCATTATTTTCCAATAATAAGTCTGTAATAGGTGCCTCTTAATGGTATAGAATGGAACGCTTCGTGCGCGAGTCCGACTCGCACTTGGCCGGTTTTTTTTTTCTTTATGGCGCCTTCAAGCACAATTTAGATTATTTAAAAAAAAATGTATCCTTTGATAGCTTTGTGTTGTTTTGCCAGGTTTTGCCCTTAAAACGATCTAATGAGATATAATTGATCAAAATCGGTCAAGTCGTTGCGTAGTTAAGACAGTTTAAAAACGTCGATATTATTTTTCCCATCACTAATCGCAGCGAAAATTTGCCCTATTTCAGTGCGTTACGAGGTGTATAAGATCCCATATTTTGTTTTGCTAATAATTCCTAAACTAGCCATCAGATCCCGGGGCGACGGTGGATTAGGGTTCATCAATTCACTGTCTATATCAATAAGGACCAAAATTCTCATTTATCTTTGATTTCGCGCCAGAAAATGGATTTTAGTCTGTAAAAGGAGGTGGGGTCTAATAGACCGCGTGTCGCCCTAACGTCTGGTCACGGTACGGGCCGATTATACCTCGTGCCGCAGGAACGGAAAGTATGCAAAAATTGGTGCCGCAGCTAACGTGTTAAGCAATTTTACTACCACTGGTAACCCGTTCACCTACCGACCGTGCCTGCAGTTGCTTCACTCGGTCGATCACTTAGGATCGACGCCAGCCGGCCTATGAGGGTTTCTAAGTTAAGTAAGTCATAATAAAGTAATCTTCCAGACTAACCGCACTAACTAACTCCGCACTAAAAGATCAATCTAATACTCACTGTCAATTGTATCCGCGAGCGTTACAACAAGACTAATTACAGCAGAAACAACCAACATAATGTCATACAAGACAATCGTACCCTCCCATTCGTACAGTACCCAGCTGAGAATAAAGCGCATCTACTCTACGTTATTAAAAAAATTAAAGCGTAGTTGGCATAATTTACGATATGAATATTCAGTATATTTTTCTTTGAGCCTTTGCTTCCATTAATTTATGGAGCAGGAGAACGCTGATGCAGTGCTCTACTTTTATTATAAAAGGTGTTCTATTTATCTAGATTCAGAAAGCAGGGAGCCAAGTGTGGGAAAATTTATTTTGTGATACTTATTAATTTTGTAAACGAGGAAATTTTGCATTTAAATTTTGGCACATTTTCTTGGGCGCTTTCGTGTTTCGGAGGGCAAGTAAACCGTCGGTCCCGGTTGTTACCATTTGGTAGCAGTCGTTAAGCCTTGTCGGATGGCTTCGGGCAGCATAAAATTTTCAGACACTTGGTTTAGCCACTAACCCCTCTACCAATCCGCACTTGAGCAGCGTAGTGGAGTATACACTAGGCCTCCTCAGGTATGAGGAGAAACCCATGCTCGATTGATGCCCGCCTACAGTGAAATATAATAACAAAGGCGTTCTTTTGCTGAGCGGTTGTCGCAACTTGACAAGCTTCAAGCGAAACACGCAAAAAATATTTCACAGTCGATTTTGCTAAGGGCTGAAACCTGTTATCACATTACATAAATCTGTAAAGTATTTTTATAATTAAACTGGTAAACCGCCTTTGGTTCGCTTCAGGAAACATAATGCCTTATTTAGTAACTATTAACAACCGACAGTATTTGAATTGACATACCTTTTTATGAAATAAAACCAAAGCTGTTTTTAGTAGTACCCCAAGCTCAGTATCACCGATTATTCAAAACGATTATTTTGATCGAGGGATTCGAATCGAAGATTAAATCGAAATTTAAATCGATTACGCCGTTTCGGAGATTAGCAGAAACAAGCGCACAAGCAGGCAAAAAATCTAAAAACCATTGCTTGTACAGACATTGATCACTTGGAATTTCATTATAAATGTATGAGAAGACAAAAAGCATTTACACACTTCTTACACCGAGCTCTCGCCGGCACTTACAGTGCAGTAAAGTTGAATGAGAATTGAAACAATAACTTACGTATAGAATTATTTATGTTTCCAATTTAAATGGTATACGAATGCGCAATACAAATTCACTAATACAATCCTTTTAGCGTCGTCCGGCTGTCCAGCGCGCGGTCAATTTACTATCCAATTACGGTTAGCTTAGGGAAAAAACCGGGTAATCCAGGTTTTAAGGTGTGGTGCAAGCGACAAGCTTCTGTTATACATTATCTAGTATTTTGAACGACTGTTAGTCGTTTTTATGTAAATAGCCGGCAAACGCGAAGATGAGCCACACGATAATAAGAGGTCAGTGTCGCCCATGGATATCTAAAACATCAAAGGCATGCGTTGCCATCCCAGAGGGAAAGAAGAGGAAATAGTTATAGTACTGACTCTCAAGCAAACGACTGTGCGAATGATTATTAGCCAATCCAAGTGGTAGAAGTGGTCATGCTACACGAAATCATCAGACATAACTATTACTGTATAATGATAGCAACTGGCACGTGCCCCCTAAAGCGCGCAAGCGCTCAAGGAGTATTTGCCATCCACCTATACCGCCTGTGCTGAACTTGATCGATCACTTGGGATTGACGTACACCGCCGAGCTATAACTTGTCCTTACTGGGCTAACCTGGGACCTCTTGCTCGGTAGAGTCACTTATTACTAGGCTACAGGGCTGTAAAATACGTTTTAGAAGTGACTTAATGGCTGCGCTTGTGACTTGCGACATACGCGCTGACCACAGCATCAGTTGGACCGGCGCGCATCAAAACATAACCATCGGTCGGTTATGGATTACGGAGATCAGTTACTAATCATATTGATGGTCCCCTTCAAATGGACTTTATTAATATTTGAGCTGCGACCCAATGACTTTGGACATTAAATGAAATATTGTATTTCTGCATGACTGTATTTTTATGCTTTACGTATTGTAAAATTACTGATTTATTGTTGATAAGTAAATGCTTGACAATCCCAATAAGTCTGTGGCGACACACGTCACGATATGTCTCGCATATATACAAGTTCCGACCGATATCAGTCTGAGCTCGGCCGCTCCCCAGACATGGCGCCTCTCCTGTAAGTATAAAGTAAGGTTTAAGTGTATTTATTGCTGTCAACTTATAAATGCCCACTACCTAGGATGGGTCTCTCGTCATCACTGAGGAGCCCTAGAGTATGCTCCACTGCGCTATTTCAATATGGATTGGTGGAGAAATAAAGTATAAAACAAGAAATAAAGCTAACACGTACTGAGCAGGATACCTTTAAGTTGGACGCAGAGCTGTTCGTAGTGAGCTCTCCACCCGGGATGCTAAGCTGCTTATTCACTGAATCCACCTGTAGAGCTTGTCTGAATTGAACGAGAACTTAGATATATCTATATGTATGCTAAATTAAAAACTATTACGAGACCCAATGATCCGATTAACGCAAATACGATACCGCAATTTAGGTAGTGATCATGCCAACGACACCAGTTTGTTTGTTTGTTTGTTATTGGAGTGGCCGGGGCAGACATTTGTGGCAGATAAATGGTTGTTCTCGGGTCGTGGATGACACAAGGCATGTTTGTGTTGCCCAAATTGTCGATGCCTGCGACACGGGGAATCGAAGTTAGTGCGGAGGCATGAGAGTATAAGCGTTTAGTTACAAACATGTGTAGATACTTACATTCATTATAAGTAAACTTTGTAATCAATATACAGGTCCAAGGATATTTTTTCGAAATTTTTCCTCTGAAATGGTCTGGAAAAGATAGTGAAAATCTCCAGATTTAAATTTGACAAGATGTCAAGACACCTTAATTTGATGGGGTAAATATGAAGCGCCGGATAACCATGAATAACAATGTTTTAGCGCGGGCAGGACTTATAAACATAACAAATAATTATGTTTCGACAATTATCAATACTAAATTTTGCTACCGATTTCTGTCTGATGTCCCAAAATTAAATAGTTCAGTTGCGCGACCAACCAAAACCCCCTTTGTGACGTCCGAATTCATTTCATTACCCCCACTTACTGCGCGCGTGCTAATGCTGAATACAAAAGCTTTCGTTAAATCAAAATCGTTGTTCAATTTGGGGTAGAGTCTGGTCATTGGATTAGCCGCGGCCTGTGGCCACGATAACATTATTACCAGCGCTGGCGCTTCACCACCGGCTAAATACTAAACGACCGTATAGCTCAATATTTCTTAGTATTGGTGATGATTGCAGTCAGAATAAATATCGTCGCAAATCATTATATTTTTATTATGACTTGAGCTGGCAAAGAGTGCATCTGGAAAGAAATGGATACAGATCACCCACCAACGCGTTTCACGCTTATATTAAGATTCGAGAAATCAATGTATCAATTATAAATAAATGAAGGCTTGCACAGTCATACCCCCGCAATAGGATTCTCTGTGCCGCGGGTAGCATGGACAACACAAATATGAAATTACAAACACCCACGGCCCGAAAACAAACATTTATCTATCACATAATTATGTAAATATATGCCTCGGCTGGGAATCGAAACCGGAATTCTTTGCAAGCAGGGAGTGACCCTGCTTGCAAATAATTATGGTTCCGTTGGTAGTGATCAACTAGGCGACGCAGTTGTTAAATATAGAAATGGAAATTTACTTTTTCTTGCAGCGTCTTTGTGCAGCCAGATTTGTATGTCAATGGCCGGTAATTAAGCAGTCGGAATAATGATAAGTGATCTTGACTTTTTTTAGCTTGAAAGGCTGACATAAAAGCAGACGATCCAGCTGATAAGTGGTCATCGTCGCCTATGGACACGGGCAACACCATTGGAGTCACCAGTGCAACGCTGGTCCTGAAGGAGAACTCTTTTTACATCTTTTTTGAAGAACCCCATATCATAGCGGTCCAGGAATACCTCAGAAAGCTTATCCACAATTTACGTATTCTCAACAATACCCACAACATTCAGTACAACTGCGGTAGTCCTTCAATATACCATAACAAACAAGGCATTCACTTAATCCCAGCGTAAGAACATCGAAAAGTGTTTGTAAAAACCAAATTTTAATAAAAAAATCATTTCATTTCAATTCATAGCGCTCTGAAAACACATACCTTTTTGATCTTGACTGTCCATGATAATTCGTAATACCAAAGATTGGCCGTTGGCCTACTTGGCCAGCAAAAAAGGGAAGAGGAAGACCCGCGCAGCACCGACTTCATAGTCTTTTTTCTCTACAAACAAACGTTTTCAACCACTTTAACACTCCACGCGACTGTTAAGTCCTATTCCAAGATTCTACACACGTTACAAAGACATACGCTGTGACAAAAATGTTCCATTTGCCAACTGACAGACCAATTTGAGCACTAAAGCGCCGTTTGTCCCATAAGAACTTGAGTGAAACGTAAAACTCATCCAACGTACAGATTTTTGTGTTTGAAGGACCTAAAACATTACACGTAGCATTGAACATATTTTATTCAATGCTACGTGTAATGTTCGAAGTTCAATGGCGTCGATTGACATGATGTTAGCAGATGAGTAATATAAATTTTAGGTGATATATTGATTCACGCGTTAAAGTTAGAAATAAAATCTACGAGTACGTTACGAGGAGAAAGTCATTTTTAAATGCTGTATTTACATTGTATGCATACAAGCAGGTAAGTAAGGTATTATAAAATAGTGATATTTACAATAGTATTTTAGGTTATCTAAACGGTATAAATGGTTTATAAGGACTAAAACCCGTCGCCTAGTTGGTATTGGCTCTGCCTACGAAGTGGCCCGGGTTCGATTCCCGGCCAGGGCAGATATTTATGTGCTAGTTGTGTTGTCTATTCCACCCGTGACACATGGAAGTGCAGATGCGTGAGTATGTTAGCGTTTATTTATAAGTCGTCTATTTTACATGGATTATATTGAGACATGCATTAATACATACGCACAGACCACAGTTCATCATTGCCACACACACATACACATTAATACTCGAACCAGATGATGATGATAGTGATGAGTTAGTGATGACTATGGGAATATGATGTGATTGCGACAATTATCACATCGTTGGTTCACTATCTTGCATTTAACAAAACATTAAGTAACATGATCATTGTTTTTCAGAAAAACCCCAAACAACACTTCTAGAAATAAATATTATGGGTCATATAAGGAACTTTCAATACCGGTAAATGAAAGGGTTCCCATCGGACAAAACTTGTCTGGGAATTGCGTTTAGAAGTTTATAAATAAGTTTTTAGGTGCTTTGTGGCAACTGTCGCAGTAAATATATTGTGGCCCATTGAAATAACTCTGAAACTTTTCATTAAAAGATAAAATAGGATCCTAATAAAATGCTTCAAAATGCTTCGTCTTTTAGTTATAACTATTATTATTATTCCAGAAAACAAAAAACACATTTATTCCAGTAGGAACTATGTACCTACTTATGTAATCTATACATATAATAAATCTGTAAGTGACCGCTGTCTACATGGAAGATATATGAGAAAAACTTATTCGCAATAGAACCCAAAACAACGATTTATAGAATTTTTGTCTGTTTGTCTGTGGTTTTGTGCGCGCTAATCTCAGAAACGGCTCAACCAATTTGGGTGCGATTTTCACTAATACATTGTGGTAAGGTTTGACATTTAGTGTTTATTTTATTTGAATCGATTCATAAATAAAAAAGTTACGTCAGTTTAAAAATTACGCCTGCAAGGGCAAGCAAGGGCGGGTTTACTACTACAAAATAAAAGACAAAATTAAATACTTTCTTTTAGTATGGAACTTTGACAGGACATGCCGCCACTTGTATGTACGAGTAAGTATGACTACTTTAACAGTAAGCTTTTTAAGCTTTTTTGTAGTTATTTTGTATATTGTGACCTTATACATTATATCTTATACAGCTTCACGTGGAATGTTTGCTGAGTTTGGAAGGCTCAGCATGTGAAGAGGGAGATAAAAATGATCTAGGACTACTCTAAAGAGGATGCTGCTGAAATAAGCAACTCTTTGGTTCATTTCTTACAGGTAGGTATTTATTTTTTCTCTCCCTCTACAATCCTTAGAAGTAAGAATAGTCTACGACAAATGTAAATAGAACCGCAGCCACGAGTGCGAATGTACGCCATTTGCTAGTTCCAATTTAATAAAAAAGTTCTTGTGAAGTAAAAATACGTAACATTATCGCCCATTTTTCCATTCTCTGACTGCGCCCCGCATTACTTTTGATATTGGAAAACAACCAGCCGAAGGAACTGGAACGCTCCTCAAAGTTTTGTTTGCGATTGTTACCCCTTATATTTGGAACGAGCTATTTATATAATACGATGAACGTAAATATTTTTATAGCTGGTTGAACCGTTGAGGAATTGCATGGGAATTGCTTTCGCCGTTTTTTGTGGCGTGAATTTAGATGTCACGTTTTTCGTAGTAAAATTATTATTAATTATTTTGTATAATATAAGTATATAACAATAGTAATTGATTGATGTAATTTTTTCAATTTTGTGCAATTCTTCCACAAGAACACTTTTTTTTTTAATTTAACACGTCATGTAAATAACTTACAGAAATAAAACACATGGATATTATATTATTTATCTACAAAAGTACTGTTTATTTTTTGTATTGTATTTTTATGTAACCTATTTATTTATGAAACAGTCAAATCGATGAATTAGTTAATTTACCCCTTTGTACTTTCACCGGTTCCGCACCGTGCCTCAAGCAACGAGCTATTTTCGCTGGCCTCAAGACGTTTTTGACGTGACAACGTCTTATAATTCGGTGGCACGCATGAAAAAACATGACTCATGCGTTACCGTCGTTACCGTTGGTGAATTATTATACCAGCGCCATCTATGTATTGTGCAGTGAACAATTATTCATTAAGTTCGATTGGATCCATTTATCGATGGAGGAAGGCTGGCTGAGCTGGTAGTTCACTCGCAGTACACTAGATGGCGTTGAGTAGTGGGGCGCTATAATTATGAATCACGATGTAGGATGTATAAGTATCCAGCATTCATTTTTAATAAATGATTTAACTTGTATTGAAAAGTGTTCTTTTATTGTGCTTGCCTACTCATTCAAAGGAAATTATTTTCTTAAGACGTTGTCACGTTCAACTATCGTCAGTAAACCGACTTTACAGACAACCAATCTTTTTACACATAAATATTTATTACTCATCCATAGCTTCAAAATGTGTAAGTTCAACCCAAACCATCAAAATGAGATGGGGAAAACGCGGCTTTGTGTTGCTACCCAGAATTCAGAAACATCATTGAAACGTACCCATGCCTCGTTTACAATACAGCCGTAGCAAACTAGTATCGCGTCGTTATCGAATCGTTGCCAATAAATTTAACTTGATAACCGAGTTATTCATTTCTCAAGGACATTTGAAGATCTCCTGCGATCCATACAAGAAGCCAAAGGGTGCAATATACATACATATTGGGCAAGTTTTCTCATATTTTTTCTCCTTTAACAACCTTGAGAAGTAGGTACCACGTGTCGTGACAAATTCTTTTTTCGAATATTAGAACTATTTTCTGCGGAGAAAAATACTTTTACGATTTTCTTATTGCTCCTTAAGTGCTCAGGAATGACGGGGTTCTGAAAGTAATCTCGGCTGAAATCAGTTAAATAATACGTATGTTTTATATATGGTAAACTACAGTCAGCTGTTATAGCGACCTTGCCTAAAAACGTCCCAAGTTCAATTCTCGACCGCGATCATTCGGTGCCCGATTTATTAAAAGCCAGGATTTTAAATACCTTTTAGCAGCCTAGTCTTTTAACTTCAGTGTTTGCAATAAGGCCATAAGGCATGTAATCTGCTGGGTTCGAATATTTTTTCTAATCTAAATATGTGCCTACTACAATTTGCCGATACTTTATCATTATCAGCTGTCCCGGTAATTAAGACATTGTGAGGAAACCATATCAGATAATTCTCCACAATGTTCATAGAATTGTGTGAAGGACTTAGAATAATTACACTATAGAAAGACAGTCTTCACACAAGCGCTCTGTCTAAAGTGAAGCACTAAACCGAAACTTTCCCGAAAGCGGGGAATCATTCGGCTGCGGATAATCATATGTTTTTAGCAATAATACATAAATAGCTTTTCAGATATTTTGTGGCACAATTTAACTGGACAAAACATCATAATTCTCTTTTTTCGCGAGACACGTTTGGCGTGCGTTGACATGAGCTGCCCGGTGTTTGGAGTCATTTCTGGCTCCAATTAAGGTGCTTCAAAACTGCCGCGCGGACTTCGTTTCTATAGTGTAATTATTCTAAGGTGAAGGATTAAATCCGCACTAGACCAGCGAGGAATGTTTCTGATGTCTTGGCGATAATAATAAATAGTATAAAATTATTATATCAAAGCTACCTGCCTAATAATAATGTGGGTGCTTTGAATGTTTACGTACGCATATTACTTCAGCATACTTCAAATCTGTACATAAACGTTTCACATATAACACAAGTTTATTAGAATTTCCTGTCTAAATTACCGATGTCAGTAATGAGCAACAGAAACAAAACAACCGCATATAAGACAATTAAGAAACTTTTCCCTAAATGAGCAATGTCCCTTTTGAAACAAGAAACAGTCTTATATTTTTCTTTGTACAGGCGACAAGCAATGAGGGTCAGGTGTATCATCCGGAGCTGGTAATTAGAAAAATCCTTCTAATCCGGAATAATTTTCGCCAATTAAACGATATTGCGCGATTCTGTGCCGCACCTGCGCGCGGGGACGCGGCTTAAGCCGTATTTATAATTAATGATACTTCAAAATTTTGTATTAATTTATGCCTTGATATATCTTTGCCAGAATTGTCTTCTACGGCTTGTGTTTTACAAATGGTTTTTGTTAATTCGTATCTGCGTGAGTTATAGATTAAAGTTTTAAAAGATGATCGATTCTTCAGAGATAGATTTATTTCTACCCTGTCTGATACCTTTATTGGCTGACATCTTTTGGGTTATAGTTTCATTGATTTTTAAAAGGTTTGAAGACTAAAATTCTACAAAGGACTTGGAGCATTGTTTTACATCAACAAGTTTAAAGTATCCTTTACCTTTTGATTAAGGATCATATTTCAAAAATATTGTAAAATTAAACAACTTTATAAGCTAGAACTTCCTGTTTTGTTGAACCCTTGTCCAGATAAAGTGGACAATCGTCCATTTCATACGAAAAAAATCATGGTCAAATGTTCCAAGACACAGGTGCACAAGGCATCCTATTATCACCTACACTACTTCTACCTTTTTCATAGAGAGATAAATATCTGTCCATATTATCTTTTTATAGACATAGCTGTCCGACAAGAAAAGTAATTTAATAGGCAACATATGGCCAGAAATTATTTCGTTGACGCGTATTGCAGGAAGTTCCTAAGCTCAGGGTCTTGAGGGGACACGGACAGTTGGGAACTGCCGGCTTCACTATAACTGACAAACTTGTTACACTTCACGCTAGTGGCACAGTGTAATGAAATTATACAGAGGCCAGCTATGATGCTGAAGAAGCATAGGACTATAATCCTTACTAATATTATAAATGCGAAAGTAACTCTGTCTGCCTGTCTGTTACCTTCCACGCTTAAGCCGCTGAACCGATTGAGATAAAATTTGGTATGGAGATGTTAAACCCGGGAAAGGACATAGGATAGTCTTTATCACGATAATACGATATATCATCTTTACAGCATTATTATTTTCTATAATGGGGCATTTCCAAAGGTCACTGCTATCACTGTTGATCTATTGTAGCCATATTATGGCATTATGAATACTAAATAAACAATAAACATCGTTACAATAAAGTGTTTCCTACTCTGTGGCCGTAGCATCTCAACGCGCAGGATGTCTGCGTTATTAATGATTATCCTAAAGATGAAATGTCTTCGCCACAGTTCTCTCAATGAGAGAGCGGCGCAGCTCGCGTTCTCGCTACAATTAGTGTACCTGATGTTATCTGGTTTTTGCACGGCTCAAACACGATAATGCTGTGATATTAATGTAGGTTATGTTACATTGTTTTAGGAGTGTTTTGGGTTGTATTAATAACTAGGAAGCACACGAGCCACCTGATGTTCAGTGTGTTGTTCGTCGCCCAATCAGTAACACCAAAGGCGTGTTGCTGGGTTATAAAAAGAAGGAAATTGGGATTGGATCAGTATGCTAGACCGCCCCAATACAGCCAAGTTGAATATGTGTTCTTTACTGCGTACTGCCATGCCTTCCTTCCATGCTTGAAGCGCTCATAGCCCGGCGGCTTGCGTCGATCTAATTGAACGTCAAAGTTAAGCAACATCGGGCGAGGTCGGTATTTGGATGGGTGACACCTAGTGGCAAAAACGCACGTAAAGCCGTCTTTCCCGGTTTTTACCATTTGGTAGCAGGCGTTAGGCCATGTCGGATGCCTTCAGGCGGCATAAACTTTACCGACACTTGGGTTGGCCATTAACCCCTCCGCCAATGCGCACTGGAGTAACGTGGTGGAGTATGCTCTAGGCATCCTGAGGAGAGACCAGTGCTCAGTGGGCCATTAATGGGCTGAAGCCAACCAAACATCCCTTCGGTACTTCCTTACGTAACTTATAATTAGAAAAAACCAAGCATCGTTAATGTTGTGGTGTATAATATTGTGTGTATGATGTACCTATATGGTGGCTGTATAAAGACGTCATCACATTACTATATTCGCCACCTCCTGCTATAGAGTACAAGCCCTCTTTACGAAGTTGTAGCCGTGTAAAGCTGCTGTCGAGATACAGCAGCAGAAACCTCGTTAAGGCATCGCTGTAATGATATTTGCATAAAAAATTTACTTGGCGACACACGGGCATCTATTATTTATATCCGACTGCACTAGCCCATGGAGGTTTATGTATATTTTTATTATTGTAAGGCTACAGGGCACGGATCTCTACTCGTAACGAGGCCTAGACCATACTCCACCACGCTGCTCCAGTGCGGATTGGTGCAGATCGGTTGTTGACATGTTTATTCCCTATCCTGCTAAATGTCTAGGAAACTCAATTGATGAGTTGAAACCTATCTGTTTTTAAATATTAATTTAAAATGTTTTATCGTAAACTAGTATCCGCTCGCGGCTTCGCCCGCGTGAAATTCGGTTTAATGAACTGGACCGTTTTGGTATTTTCAAAAAACACTTATTAAAGAGGTTATTGGTGATGTTAGCACGCGAGCTAGCTTGAAAGTTGTCCAAGGCAGAAACTTCGTTCAAAGTCGGAGCCCCCCTTTTAGTGCTCACTTGCGTCACTTGAGGAACTTATATCAAGTGAATCCATTGAAGAAATAAAAAGTTTCAGTTTAACTCTGTCGATTTTTTAATGCTACAAATACCTTTGATCCTTTGTCCAACTGATAAATATTACTCAAATGATGATATTATATATTTCTCAAAGTTCAATTCATTTTTATATAACCCGTAAATAAAATTATATCCCGTATTTTAAAAGATGTGGCGTTAGTGCAAACAAAAATAACTTTTTACGCGCCAGGCGGGCCTTTTACACTCCCGTATTTTTAAAATCCACTTAAGGGATCAGATTTTTGTCGGTTCGCTTAAAAATTAACACTTTCTACGTTGTCCTTACACTGTACAAAATCTTTGGACAGAATGAATAATAAAGAGCAAGACGTTTTGCGTCGCACGATTTAATACTTTTTCACTGCGATTATGTTTTAATCATATTTGTGGCCTTTATCAACGAGGCGAACTTTTCTTTCTCGGAGTCGTGAAATTATTAGTTATTCGAAATGTTTCTTTACTGAGGAGTTAGTTCGCGAAAGGGCGGGTTCCACTATTCTTGGGTTTGAAATAACTACGATTTAAGTTAATCGTTAGTCAATGAAACCATATACATACATATGTATAAGGTAGGTCGCATTCAACTGTTAGGGTAGTCCGAACAGGGCATGAACAAGCGAAAATACATGAGTTTGTTTTTCGGAGGGCCACCAACTGATTTTAATTGTTAACGTTGAATGTGATTTGGTTATAATTAAAAAACTGTGAGTTTGCTTTCTTTCATTAAAACGAACATAATTATTCACGGTCGAACATTAACATTCAGTCCGGATAAAATGAGTGTGTGTGTCCTACGGCCATTGTTCGACTTAACTTATGTTGAGCGCGCTCCCTATTCATCTTATCTCTAGCATCTACGAATCGAAATTTAGAAGTTACTGTATTAAAGTGATGTGTATAAATTTAATTATTTGCGTAACAGCAAAGTTAAAATTATATTTTTAAATCGCATCAGTTTTTTCAACACAAGGGCTACGTTTTTTTATTAATGTTTAATTTATCTGCAGGTTTAAACTGTGCCACTCATCCTTATAGTGGTGCAAAGCAAAATCGAATTTACCGAAGAACTTCGCGAATCAAAGAATAATACTACACTATTCGAGTTTCAGAACTTTATTTTTATTTTATTTGGAGTTTGCCGGCTCCTTTGCAAAGTTTTGCCGCGACCGTAATAAATTCATATTTATTTCAATATTATGAAACAGTAGGTGGTATAAGTGTTAAGTTAATCATAATTTTACGAGTAATGTACCTATTTATTTTCTTTTCTATTAGAACAGATGATTTCTTAAGTAATCAAAGCTATTGTGGACAGGTGTCAGCATTGTGTTCATAAAGAGACCTAAACTATGAATTGAATGAAATGTTCTATAAATTGAACAATTTTTACTTTATGTATTGTACGCATATACCTCCACCGTGACCTCTTTTTAATCATGTCGTATTTAAAATAAGATAAGGTTCAAATATATCCAGGGAGTTTTGGGGATAGGTCCTCCAACTAAATGCTGAAAACAGGCAACATGGGTGTTATATTCCTGTAAGGTATAAATCGCAGGATTTAACAGAATTGCCGCATCACAATCAAGTTGGCGGTGAAGTCGTATCCTCTCGGCTGCGGTCTGCAGGCATTCGGTTTCCATCAGCGCTGTTAATTAGACTGATTGCTTTATCAGGCACTTGGTAAATGTAGATTGATGATAGGTACTTAATGGAGCTTCCGATGTCAACGTCATACCCGTTTCTAATGTTCGACACATTTGGGTATACTGTCCTTAATAAAATCGGTAAAGTGCGAGTCGGACTCCCAATTGTAGGGTTTCTTGTCACCGAGCGATATTAATTTTATTGTATTTTTTTTATAGTATTAAGGTAACAATCAATCATATAGCACCACCCTTCCGGTGCCGCCCATGACAACTGTGACCGACGCAGAACAAGACTCAAATGGGGATATTTAGGATATTTAATTATTTAAGCCCTTAATGCTTTCATATTATTATACATAAGATTAATCAATCTTTTTATATTCAACTAGTGACCCGCCCTCGCTTCGCTTCGGGACACTTTGGATAATTCACACTATGTGTGTTATTCTGATGTGTAAGCTATATTATTGTAACGTTTCATCAAAATCCAATCGGTAGTTTATGCGTAAAAGAGTCACAAACATTCATACATCCATACAAACTTTCGCATTTATAATATTAATAGGATAAATTTCCCAGAGGTAAAAGGTTCGATGACAATGCAATTAATTACGATAGACATGACTTTTACATAATTATATAGAAATATATCATCCTACTATCAAAATTTAACCGTCGTCGGTTCGTCAACGATCGTCCCTATGGCGCTTCTGTGGCTGTTGTGTACTTAGTGTGTACTAAACTCAGGCACGTAGGTATCATTCGCGTTCCGACCGTTTGTGTGAAGATGGAATACTGTATGATACTATTAGCGTGCCTGTAGTGTTTATGACGTGTGTGTTGTCCATGCCGCCCGCGACGGGGAATCCCAATGCGGGGATGGGCGTGGTAAAGTTTGTTTGTGTTCATTTTGTTTGATTCTGATACAGAAATTGATGCTACAGAAAGTTATTGTTTTAATTTACTATATAAGATTTAAATTGTTCAGCACCCACGTTATCCAAGCTTAATCTTAAAGGCGAGAGTAGGCGTGCTCACGTTTAGAACAGTTTAATTACGAAGTTATGTGCTTGTGATCAAAGATCAAAAGCCACCAAAAGCAAGCCACAAAGGTAACTTATATCTTGTTGGTTAAATGAGATTTGCTCACGGAGAAAACCAAAGTCGCCTCAAGTGTTCACATAATATTTTCTAAGTAACGTGCTCAGATGCGTCCCGGCCTGATAAGAGTTTGCTCCGGGCTTCCAGCACTATGTAGTATGTACCGGAGTGTATCTACATTGTATGCGAGTAGAGCTGTTAGGGATGTCTCGATTCGGATATCTAATGATTACTGAAATATTAATGTTGGCATATCATTTTTTTGAGCAGAATATTTGGATTTTATACAGATAAAACTCTTCGTAACAGTTTAAGATTCTGAGGTAAGGCGGTCTCGTGCTACGATTACAGAACAAAAGAACTTACAGATTTAAATAATCTGTATTGGTTCATTGAGAAATGAGGCATTAATAACTCCCCTCTTTTTGCTTCAGGGGTTAAAATCTTTCTAGCCTTAAATAGGGATTGGTTATAAATTAATATACGATATAAATCGAAATAATGCTGATGGGTGGACGATCCTGTTTCTTAATTGGTAGTGCTTTGCTTGCAAAACGAGAAGTCCCGGGTTTGATTTGGGCCGCCGCAGTTATTTATGTGAAAAGAAACTGATGTGTGGAGTCCTTACGCGCAGATAAATTGACACTTCACACTACGAAATTGAAAGCGGATGTTATAACAATTGATTTTTACAGTAAATGAAAGTGTATTATTGTTATACCTTCGTTCACAGCTTTTGTTAATATCTAATATTATCTGCGCAGTGGCGTTACACGTTTAACAGAACTAACCCATTCCTTTGTGCTCCCGTGACACACGTTCCGCCACTACACAACATTAAAATATTACTTTTACTCGTATTTGTGATTAATAGTTCTCTAGATATTTTTATTTTCATGGAAACGAAAGCAAACGAGCATGCAGCACCACCCTCCCGCTGCCGATCATGATAACTGTGACCGACACAGAATAAGATTCATATCGGGAATAGGATGGTTAGTCAGTCAGAAAACGGTGTTAGATATCATATAAAATACATAAATAATATTTAAATAATATATTCGGATACTCATATCTGATTATGGTTACGGAACAGCACATCCCTACTGCGTTTACGCTTTAATATCGCTTTTATAAATACAGAGTTGCAAAAGTGTTTCGATAAAGTTAGGAATTGTTTATGAAATATCAAAACCCGTCAGGTCATTCGCGTCCATAAAACTAGAGTGAGTATTTGATACTGAGCAAATATTTGCACCGACACAAATTCGCGCCGTATTTGGGAGGCCCACAATACTGACGGTATTTAGGTACCCCTATTCTAAGTCAGCAGACCAGGGTCTCGAAAATCGACTCCTAAGGGAGGAACATAATGTTTGAGTTTGTCTGAAAATCAGTTAAAGTACATCCGCGCATACTAAACCGCGGCCAACCGCTAGTGTGCTGCCTGTACATGGAAGATATAATATAGAAAAACGAATAGTTGCGGACGTTTATTAACGCATAGAACCCCAAAGAATAAAATTATTATTAGAATTTTCGTCTGGTTATCTGTTTGTCGGACATGATTTAACAGATTTGGGTGCGGTTTTCAAGAATGTATTGTGGTAAGCTTCACCTTTTTGTGTTTATTTTATTTTACTAATTCATAAATAAAAAGGTTATCTCAGTTTAAAAAATCTAACAAATTTTCAAATGTGGGTACTAATGCAGGTTTCCCAAAGGGAGGCGTGGGCGGAATTACTATGTTATTAAATTTGTAACGCTTGAACGGCGACTAACAAAGCCGTGATGTTATTTATCATGTGTGTAATGTTATGAATACATGGCTAGATAATATTATGGCCAAGTGTTTCAGAAACATATACCGGGGTTATATTGATACTAGGCTATCGTTCTCAACGTTGCTTATGCTTCCAAACTCACCAAGTGGCTACTTGATATTATTGAAGGTTACCGTACCTTAAAAGAAAATACGTAGGTATACCTATAGGATGACTTTATTTTCCGGCCATTGTTCACCAGGGTAGTGGAGCAGGGGATTGAGGATGTATGAAACCCTTCATCATTCATATTTCCATCCACTCATAAGGCATAGACCTCCCCTAACTTGCGCCACTCTCACCGCTCTTGAGTCTTCTGAATCCAGCGGTTGCCCGCTGTCTTCTACCTAACACCTAAACACCCATACCCGAGACGTGTTCGCCATTCGAGGACCATTCACATTTAAAGTTGCTCAATCGATTGCACACCGTCGACGTCCAATAGCTCTCAAAAACAATTTAGCACAAACGGACACAGGCAGTAACGGTAACTTTTTCAATAATTCCCAGTTTTCCGCTCCGCGAGCGCAATTAGAGCCAACCGAGGAAACAAAAGAAAAGTCCGCGCGACCGGATCGGGAAGGTGTTATTAAAATTTAAAATCTCTGACCTTTTCCTATTATACACGACTTGGCGGTGAATTTGGTGTGCCAAACACAATTGTTCGGTGTTTGTGGAGTTCCATATGATGAAACTTTATGCAGTGATAGCGGTGTGGTTGAACGTTGGACTGCCGAACCGGAGGTTCCGGGTTCAAACCCCGCACGCACCACTAAGTTTCAAAAATTATGTGCGTATTAAAATTTAATTATCACTTGCTTCGGTGAAGGAAAACATCGTGAGGAATCCTGCACACCTGAGAGTTCTCCATAATGTTCTCAAAGGTGTGTGAAGTCCACCAATCCACACTTGGCCAGCGTGGTGGACTATGGCCTATACCCCTCACACTGTGAGAGGAGACCCGTGCCCAGCAGTGGGACAGTTATGGGTTGTGATGATATGATGAAACTGGAATGGGGACGATCCTGTAATTTATTCTTTGTTTGGAAACGTTAACGTAGGCTTTGTGTCTGTTTTTTTTACGCTACACACTCATAGCCCCACACTACTATTCCCTGTGTCGTGGGTGCCATGGACAACACACAAGACAAGAACACACACACCCAGACCAAGAACGGAAATTTAAATTCATCATTTAAATTTCCGCCTCGCTGGGAATCGAACCCAAGACCCTCGGAACGGCGATCCGGCGTGTTAACCATTGCACCATCCGACCTTTTTTTAGGAATATCGCGCGGTAACCAGGCACTGATTATGTAGATATTCATAATTGTTCTTTTGTCAATAGCCGACAAACTAACGAACAGGCGAGCGATCTGATGGACAGTGGTCAATGTCGTCCATGGAAATCTTAAAGGCCAAGGCATCACCGATATATTTCCATTTAGTACCATACTGCGTCAAACGGGTTATTTGAAGGATACCTGCTTCTACAAGTTTATGCAAATAAATAGATGAAATCTACAATTTTCTATAAGTACACATCTTACATCTTTTCGTTTAGAAAATAAAAGAACGAGAACTAAACCTTTTCATCATTTAAATAATACCTTCTAATAAGTAAACTAAGGTTGCTAAACTAAGAATACTACTACTGAGAATACTTGGCATTAAGTCCGCTTTTTACCACTTATTTTAAGAGTCAATATATAAATAAACAAAGATTTGAGGCAAGTGTCTATTAACGTATCCTATACGCTCAGATACCGGACATCAAATTCAATATCTGTACGCAAATTGACAAGCGGCGTCGATACACTATTGAGTTATTTCGATAACTCGATACCAACCAAATACGAACCGGAATCGAAACATGACATTGGCGGACTAGAGCGATAGTTAAATAGATTCTTAACAATTTTACACGATAACGTGAATGTTTTGTAATGTAAACAAAACTACCTGAAATCCTCAAACATTTACCACTGTCATAGTCACACTAGGATTCCCTGTGTCGTGGGAGCCATGGATAACACAAAGACAATAACACACGGCCAGAATCAGAAAAGTTTAAACTCATTCAAATTTCCACGCTGGAAATCGAACCCAGGACCTATGGAATGGCTGTCCAGCGTGGTAACCATTGCGCAATAGCCGTTGTCAATGTCATCCTTACTTTTTTACAAAGGTGTGTAAGTATAACTTCTATATTAAGAGCTACCCCCTTTAAACTGACATAATTATTTTTATTTATGAACTGATTGAAATAGAATAAAAATTAAGTGTAAACCTCGCCCGATTCGGATATTAGCGCGTACAATACAAAGGCACAGAAAAACCAACAATAATTCCAGCAATTATTATTTTGGATACAAATCCTTTAATAAAGGCCCCTAATACTTAATTTGTTTTTCACATATCTTCCACGTACCTATAGATGGCGTTTAGTCAGGATTTTTTTCCTAAATTACGATTATGCGATAATTATCTGATTGTAAAATTATCAAACATAACTTGTCCTATATGAACCCGTTAATAGCTTAATGCCAAAATAACATGATTAAATAACACTGGTCGGTAAAGATACCAACTAGTGACGGTTCGTTGAAACTCAGACCACAAAAACAAGGTTATAAACAAAGTGAACATGCAAATTGACAACACTAGCCCGAGGCGCGTCGATGCACCATCGAATTATTCCAATTACCCGCTTCGATGTCACTCTCGAAGAGCGAGTCACTGGAAATCAACACTTCCAATGTGATCATCGAATATGGATTTACCTACATTACAGAATCACTCGAAATTCGTGAGATTTGTCGAATGCAAGAGTTCTGTAATGATAATATTGTCAACTACTGGCCTACATAAAAAATAAACACAATTATGAGAGCATTATCTGTATCTAAAAATATCAAACTTCTAATGAAAATTTAAAACAACTAAAATAACACTGGCAATAATTTAGGCATCGTATTTGATTATTACTAAGTTATCTACCGCCTCGAATTCCCCAGCTACCGAGCTGAGCAACTGATAAACTCAATGAGGCTGAATTAGGCCATTTTACTGACGCTGGCGAACTCGCGAACCAAATTGCTGGCAACCGACAAAATGTCATTTGTCGCTTCCCGCCATAACGCTTCCGAACGCTTTCGATTTCAAATTTCGAATCAAGGAATTCACCTCTTCACCACTGTCTTCGGAGTTAGAACCTTGTTTGGGAAGGATTATGGTTTAAATTATTTTTTTTCGTTCTTAGTCTACTACAGTACCTAGACCTACCTACTACCTACTATGAGAATATATGACTAACCAATTGGTTACGAGTAGAACGATAACATTATTAGGGAGGGATGAGACTATTCACCATCATGAACCTCGCCTGCTCCCGACTTTAATTAACACAATAAAAATACGATTTTTACGTAATCCAAGCATTATCCTAAAGTGGAATATTGGAGTTGGACATAATTTGCCCGTACGATTCTTGTTATGTTTTCTTTGAGTTTTTCCTTACAAAGCTTATTTACCTGCGTAAGAGAGAAGTATTGTGTTACATTGAATTGATTATTGTCACCAGAGAAACGCGACTCGAATATTTCGGACGTAATGGAGGCAATTTGGGGACAGAAGTAAAACGTAAATTAGGTGTCTTCACTTACCTACTCAGATGTATGTATGTATTACGCGTGCGTAAGGCGTCTTCCTAATTGGCAGCGATCGTACGATGGCGCGATGCGTTTTCGTCGTGCGATGGGTTCAAACGTACAGATTTCATTAAAGTGTCCTATTTTAACCTCGCAAGTAATTGTATTGAAATACCCATCGCACGACGAGAACGCATCGCGCCATCGTACGATCGCTGCCAATTAGGACGACGCCTTAGACTTTAAATAGGATAGTGTTTGATAACCATTAACCACTTGGTTGGATACGACCAATCATTACTTCAGCTGTGAAGCAAGTTGCTTCAAAATCAACTGTTTCCATTGAACTGACAAGTATGTTTGATTGAACCAAAACTTTCCGAATCAGGGTGGACGACTTATAATCTAAATACGATGATAAAACAATCAATTTAATACTTACTAACTACTGCTACTACCTGTGTAAAACTAGCTTTTGCCCGCGTGTAAAGTCAGTTTAAAGAAGACTTGAAATGTTGAATATTACTTTAACCGATGACAATGCAATTTTAAGACATAGTATCCGGTATACTACGCACAGGATTGGCTCTAGGTAAGGTAACCAGCACGGTAAGGTAAGGTAACAAGCTCAGTAAGCAACTTTAAATGTCATAAGACTCAATCTTGCTGAGTACCTACTGTGTATTCCAAGCAATATGAAAATTATTTACTTTCATAAGTCTGAAAGAACTTTCATAACACTGAAAGAACTTTTCGAACGAAATATCGAAAAAGGTGTGCCGTTGCTCAGTGACCCCTATTCCGGAGTTTTGCGTACAAAAAGCTGCGACAATGTACATACTGTTGAAAGGGGCTAAATGAATTATATTCATTTATTCACGTGACCACCAAACACACTTACCTTACGCACATCAATACTATTAAAGACAAACGTCAGTGAACGACTAAAAAGTATGTTTAGGGGTAATGTCGCCCTTTTTGTTATTCGTGTTATCAGCTGACCAATGAGCAGACGCGCTACCTGATGAGAAGTGATTACCGACATTGGCAACACCAAAAGCGTCACCGACGCGTTGCCGACTAAGAAAAAATAAAGAGGAAAGAAAAGGCTGCCGTATTATTTATCCGTACCTACACGATTATACAATCGTTAATTGTATTAAGGTCTGCGCACATTACACCAACTCGACGTCACGTCGTTTCAACTCCGACTCCGACCGTTCCGTTCATGGGTGCGCGGCGAGTAGTACACATCTTTCATGTGTACGTTCGAAATTCAACCAACAAGATATGAAGCTCATCTGAATTTTAGTTCTATCGACTCTTTTAGTTTTGTATTGACGGGTGGGAGTTGAGTGGATCTAATGTGCGAAGTCCTTTAAACCATAATTTACGAGATCCATCCCGATAGCATAGTGTCAACGTACAGAAAGAATAGAAGATTATTTTCAAACGAAGGTATCAAACGAGGCTTTTTTGTGTACGCGCCAGCACAGTTGCCGCTACGCTGCCCTGTACTCTACGCATCGTAGAACGCATACAGACGAATCTATGGATGGATGCCGTCCAATACAATGGATACTGTCCATATAACGCCTACTCGAGTCTTTGTGCCTCCTACAGTGCGAACGTACATCGTGGTGTAGCAGCGCGCACATAAACAAGCCTCTTTAGTACCCTTGCATTAAAATAGCCTACTTGTTTAAATAATACTCTGCTAGGCTGGTCACCAACAAGAAGCCCTTACCGTAAACTTAATTTAAATAACTTCAGTTTCCGCCTAAATTCTCCACAATTGTAGGCTGAAAACGTTTACAAACAAATAATTATGACGTGGGCGGCATAAAATGAATGTACCTTTGTCTTATGAAAGGCTTTAGGCTCGTGGAAAACTTTTCATACGAAAAACCCTTTGAAAGTATCCAGCGCGCTTTGTATGCAAAACTCATGAAACGCCCGGAAGTGGGTAGGCAATTGCTTTGACTCTTCAAACTTTCTGCCAAATTACTCCGTAGTTTCATTACAATGCGAAATGATAATGATGATACAATTTTACCTTGGGTATAGCGGTTGTTCAGCGATTCTTAGAAGCGCTCATTGCCCGGCGGCGGTTTGAGTGTTTGACACGGCACGGTGGGAGTTAAATGGGTGAGTAAAATTAGTTGGGCGCTTTGAATGGCGACGTAACACAAATATGTATAGTTAAAATATCTTTAATTCTGTTATATGTCATAGTCAAACATCGAAGCTCCGGCGATCCTCGGTTCGGCTCGTTCAACCTTACGTTTGATAAGATATGAGATGGAAATAGAAGAACTGAGTTGCGAGACTTGTTTTTTTTACAAGTTATGTTTTTAAATGGTATTTCATAACTTTCTATTAATAGGTTCTAACAGATACAGGTACAAATGTAACAGCTATTTCAATTCAAATCTGTTAATTATTTAACAATCCGTGAGGCGTGATCTAAAATCTTAATCGGAACATACGTAATTAACACAGACCCGCCGGAATAAGCAATCAAACACGAACGGAATACCTATGTATAATTGTATAAACACGTCGAGACGCCATCTTTGTTTGCTCGCGCGCTGCAAATATATTGACAAAGTTAACTCAACATCAAGGCAACTAGAGAGCAATTAGTAGGTAGCACACTCCCGCTACTCCATGCGCTCTGACGAACGCCATAGATTAGAGGCTGTATGCCACCATCCTTTGCCTTCACATCGATGAACAATATGGCCGCCCTGCGGTGAAATTGGCGGAAAAATCGCACCAAACGTCAAACGATTCTTTTTTCAGAGACCGTCGATCATGCGAGCCCATACGTGTTTTTTGTTATAAGTCCTAGTCTATTGTAATAATTAGGTTAAAGGAAGTTTGAAGCGATATTGGATTTTCATTTGCTTTATTATTTCATAACGCTTCAATTACTTACGGCATGGAATGAAAATTATGATAATTTGTTATAAACATAATATTTATATACCGTAAAGTGGGGCTTTTTGGAAGAATTTTTTCATGAAACGGCTGTTTACAAAAAGGACGGTTACACAATCTACATAGGATATTGTTCTTTGGGTAGTTCTCGCAATTTCGTATAAATACCTACTTTCACTGTTCATCTTCTGTTAATAGATTTAAAGATATATTGTTTTACAAGTGCCGTTCCAAATATCGCCTCAATGGGGGTATTTGGAATCTGACTTTATTGCTTTGGTTTTCCTTATTTTTTGAAGCCGTGTAAAAAGAAACGATAAAGAAATATAATGGAAAAGTGAAAGGATAACCAGCTGTCTTGAGTTCAGCTCAGTTTCACTCCTTTCTGTCCCTTAAAAGGTGAAAAACGGCAACTGATAATTTATTCATAATGATATCTACTGCTACTTTGGGGTTATTTGGAATGTAACGTTAATAATATCTGATGTGTTCTTAATATGGATGAAGCGATATTTGGAATATTTAAGGCTAAGTCTGTTTTATTTTAGCCTCTTGGTGAATAACAAGTTATCGGTTGGTTTACCAGATAGATGAAAGTGCACGGACATGAAAATGCAAATAAATGAAAAATGCTGTAAATTTGTCGAATTACGGCTCCACCTTGAAAGTGCTCCAAATTTATGTTACTTCGTCACAGATGTCGACGGAACCCCGCTTCGCGGGGTCCTTTTTTTTCGCGTATACCTGACCTAACCTTACCTAAACCAACTGTCCCTCTAGGTCTAGAGTAAGAATAAATACTCTAGCTAGGGGGACAGTTGAATTAGGTTAGGTATTTTTACGCCTTACTACATACTAGTGATAAACAACGATAGAAAAAAAATTGGAGCACTTTCGGTGCCGTGATTCGACAAATTTACCAAAAATACTTGCCATTTGCCTGCCTTAATATACCATGAATGTAATGCCTTACAAATAAATAAATATGAGAGAACTTTACATACATTTTTTTTGTAACGCTACACACTCATAGCCCCACACTAGGATTACCTGTGTCGTTGGTGCCATGGTCAACACACAAGACAAGAACACACACACTCAGACCAAGAACGGAAATTTAAACTCATCATACAAATTTCCGCCTCGCTTGGAATCGAACCCAGGACCCTTGTAACGGCGATCCAGCGTGTTAACTATTGCGCCATCCGGGTCGTCACATTGAGTGAGTTAGAATCGTAGCAAATGGAAGGATGTGCTCTCCCCCTACCCTCACGGGAAAAAATCCTGACAGAATACATGTAGGTATGTATTACATACATTGACCTGATTATTTTATCACATCTAATAAATTTATAATTCAAACGAAACTACTTCCAAATTACATTTCAATAATTTTATTTTTAAAATTACTGTTCACAGTTTCTCAATGTTATTCTACTACTTTTTTTCAAATAATTACACAATAAGACGAATAGTTACTCTCAGATTTAAGACTTATTTTTATCAAATTAATTTGTTAATTGTAGAGTGCTGAAAAAGATCTTCCCCTTAACTTATGCCCTATGAAACACTCAATTCCAAGTAGCCCCAAAACAGCAACCAAAAAGCCCCATTTAGAAAAACAGAAAATTTATGGGATTTCGTAAGTGATAAAAAAGAGCAAGTAGACTCACTGAAATGCGCATGAAACACACAATTTCTTAGTCTATTTCACTTTGTACACACCTGTCTAGACTTTGTATACCAGACGAAAGTTATGCAAATACATCAAAATTTCGAGACTTTTTAAATTTTAAACTGCCCGCTGTTTATCGCCAATAATCTCCAAAATTCAATTGTGACATTGAGATTAATTGTCGCTGTGTTGGCAGGTGGTACAACATAATTCACACTATTCCTTAATAAATAAATACACGTGACCAAATCTTTTATTTCGGAAATTCCAAATAACCTCGTGACTTGCAAAAAGCCCCATTTTACGGTACCTAATAACGAAGGAGATACATACAGAGTCAATTATGAGGAAAAATAACACGCTTAAAAATCCTAGGCTTTTTCGATATTTTCCTTTGCTGAATGAACTGATAGTTCGAATAACTAGATTGAATTTCAAACATTCTAAGTAGGTAACACAGTAGGTAATTTAAAATGTACTTTTCTGTTTATATGAATAAAAATTTTTTAAATGAATTATACTACTAAAAATAAGTGAACCTAATCTGAACTATACCATATCGAAAGAAAAAATAATGTTTGAACTAACCGAAAATCAAAAGTAATTGTTAAAAAGTTTGATGTGAAATAAAAAGTAACTATTGACTTACATAAGGGCAGATAACTTCTAGCTATCCATTAATTATACAAATAGCTATAGGAATTGCTTTGCCAAATCCATTGAGTATGAGCAAAAAATCCGTTAAAACTTTAGTCTGACGTCACGCAGACGCCAAGTTTCAGCGTTTTAATCATGGAACTCGTGGTGTTTTTTTATTTTTGTTAGAATTATTCCGTAGAGTGGTTAGTTTCCTGCAGACTGATTTAATTTTCATTAACTGCGCTAAACTGGCCTTAATTCTTGTGGGCTAAACGATCGGATTTGTGTTGCGGAGTTAACTGCACTGCGGTGATTGGTTTTTATTGCCTTTTGTGCTTCATTATCAAGCGGGTGCAAGGCACTGGTCTGATTTTGTGACAGCGCTATTAATGACACCAGTCTATCGCAGATTAATGCGTGTTAAATATTGATGTATAATGTTTTATTTAACACAGAAATGGACCACTTTTAGGACCGATCAATTGTTGTTATATTTATAGGGTACGATTATAAAACAATAACAAAAATATCCCTTAAAGATATCAAGATAATGTATGTCCCTACATATTATAATAATTGGGGTAGATATAGATACCCATACTTTTGCACAAGGCTGTAGGCTAGCATGTGAATCCAACGCGCTACCATGCTTTAGACATTGGGCAGTAACTCTGTACTTTAATTTGCTGTTCCGTAGCTTCAGCGCACATCAATACCATTTTAATGCAAATTTCCCAAGTGTTGTAGTTGTCTAGCAAGCCAACGACAGTTTAAATATAGTTCCAAGTCGGGCTGCCGCTCGTCCGACACTGGAAGTATACATAGATCGCCTACTTACAGTATATAGTCCAAGTGCCCAGAGCTATCTGACATAACGTCGTTTTAAAGCTTCACTCACCACGAACTTTAAAGCGTCTGACAAAAGTTTTGGCTCATGGAAAGTGTCTGACACTTATGGATACAAAACATGTATAAAAATCAGCCATGTGAAAATAACTGAAATAGGTCTTATTTTTACCTGCCTTTCTTACCTGGTACCTGCCCAGGTGTCACGAGGTGAGCTTTCACAAGCACGCAGGGTATTCAAAGAACATGGACGCTACTGAGAAATTAAGGTTTCATCCATGCAAAAATAAGTTATGTCAGATCGCTCTGGGCTCTTGGACTAATAGACAGTTATTTTTTAAATGTTTTCTTTGATGAATGCAACGTTCCGCGTCCTTTGTTTCTTCTGTATATAAAATTATTTTAGAAATTATCCATCTGTAGGTAACACACCTTTCACGTGTATATAGAGAAATAGAGATTATGTTTTAGTACTCAGAAATAATATTAAATTCTATATTTAACTGTTTAAGTAAAGAACACCAAGTCAATATAATTATTTGCTTGATAAAATTGTAACAAAATCGAACGTAGGTACAAAATAGATTAGAAACTTATTATTAGGTAGGTATAATATTAATCTTCATAACGTATTAATATAATTCAAAGCATATTATGTTTTGAAGATTAATAATAATAGTAGGCTTTCTAATTTACCTACACGGCGAAGGTGTTTGAAATTCTATCTATGTAGGTAACGACAGTATTTCTGATACGGTAGAAATTATAGCTTCTAGATTCGTCATAGACGCGTAAACTTAATTGCTCTGCACGAAAGATAGTAAACTTAATTACTCAGCACGAAATTGACAGTAACGTCGAATGATGTGGCATGGCAACAGGAGCACTCGGGGGACTGCGGGTGACAGGTGACGCTCGCTGCCAGTAAGTCACAAATTCAGCGCCGATTAGAGATGACAGTTTTGTTGGGCGAAGGAGAAATGTGGTGGCATACTGCTTTTATTCCACGGATTTGTGGGGGATTTGACAACCGGTAATGTTGAAATGCAATCACACTGCCAAGTTCATGGTGTGTGGCTTCAATTCATTAATGGTCCACAGAGCGCGGGCCTTTGGTAACTGAAGTGAGGTAGAGCATACTTCACCACACTGCTCCCGTAGTGTAAAATAACTTAGAATAAAATTATGAAGAAAAAACTACTGATGACAAAGATGAAATTCCTTCTAAAGAGATCGCTCTATAGCGATAAGACCGCCTTTAGTACTGTAACTCTTAATAAATTTTACCTTTTTAGAGTGTACACTAAAGAGTATTATATTCTATTCTATAAAACTCCTTAGACAAATTAGCAACGGAATAATACAGCCAACATTAAACTGTTTCCTGAGTAAATTAAAACTTGATCGAAATAAAATTCCTAAACGAATTTCAATCAGAACTGCTGAGTCAGTTGAGCTGTTTTATTGACAGTTTTGCGTCTTCATCGGAATTATAGCCGCAGGGAAATCTCCCGGGACTTCGCGCAAATTGTTAGCTCGAAGCAGAAATGCATTTTAGGGTTCATACAACTGCGTTTTGTATGTAATCAGTCTACAAACGATTACAAACATACATCTACTAAAACCTAATTATAGCTCCTATTTAAAATAATTATTAATACTCAGAATGCTCTAATTAAATTCGATCAAGTGAACTGAATCCGTATAGAACACCACTATTAAGGTAGCCCTAGACGATCATGCGGCATGACATGCCCTACGTGCTGTCATGCATGCATGATCGTCTAGGGCCACCTTTACATTAATTTATTTAAAGCAAAATAATTTAACAATATGACAATAGTACCTGTCAGTTTATTCCTTTGGATTATAAAATTATACAAGGTAATTTAAACACTAAAATCATTATATCACTGTTTAATTTCGATTGCAGTCGTGAACGTCAGCCATTGCAAGAATAGAAATTTTAACAAGGTAATTTTTTTGTTTTAGGTTTTGTGTATATTATTTAAGTTTATTATGATTATGTTATGTTATTATGTAAAATTGTAAATAAATACTTATAAGATATTTAAACACTAAAGTCATTGTGTCACGGTTTAATTTCGATTGCAGTCGTGAACGCGGAATTGTTGCTCTCCTTGCGTTTTGTTGCTCATTTGGCTCGGACATTTTTTAGCGCGGACCCGATGTCCATAGTAATAAAAAGTTAATGAGTAAAACTATAAGTTTATCGCAGCGTAAAAACTAGTAGAGACATTCGGGGCAATTGTGCGCGCTTTTTTCAAGCCATGCTGTTTTATATATTAAAGCTACGGAAATCAAACCTGAGTATTGAGAACGAGCATTTATTTGTCTTTAAATAAGAATAGGATTAAGCAAATTACAAGTATTTCTGTTTGACAAAATATAAAAAACATAACTTCGGAATGCGTTCACTAGACCCGTATTTTGGGTATCAGTGCGCACTGCTTTGGGCATATGGGATAAGTAGACGTGGCTTTATTTTATTCACAAATTAAATCAATAAAAAAAGGCAGCGTATTTGAGCCGCTAGACATGAAGGTTTGCGACTCGATCGGCATTATATCCGCGGGGAAATCGGCCGTGGCTCCGCGTAATTGTTGGCTCATTCCGCCGGGCTCACTTCGTTACTTCAATCACTGTCGGCGCTCGCTGCATCGCACACCGCGCGTTGTAATGAGCGAACCAGTAGGTATTAAGCTATTGCATAGCTTTTATCGCGGGCCTTGAGCGTGGGGACCGAATCCAGAAATTCCGTAACGAAAAAAACCTAACACCCCCAATCAGCGCCATCTAGTACCTTAATACTAAAGTATGGTACGTATGTTTTCTACAAACTAGATGGCGCTGTTCTGATATAACTATATAACTTCTTATAATTATAATTGCATAAGTTGGTAAAAAATGCTATGCAATAGCTTTACCGCGGCAGTCTCCGAGTGCCACATTTAATTTTAACTGAGTCTTACTTGCTATTAAAGTTAATATATCAATTATTTTTATAGTGAAATTCGACCGCTACTAAGCCTTGAATCCAGCGGATGCCCGATGTCTTTTTCAGATCCTCACTCCACTGCCGAAAGCTAAAATTAAAATGATTTTTTTTATCCCAGGTTGACAGATAAATGTTTGTTTTTTGTTTATAGTTGTTCGTGTTGTCTCATTAAGAGATAATTTAGTGATGTTACGACACCAGGAGCATTACCGATTGACCAGCGGCCTCATACAAATTATCCACTTAACGGCAATACAGGCACTTTCGGCTGGGACACGAAACATCTACTATACAGTGCTAATACGTCGTCAAAATTCTCTGTTCGTTCGTTTTTCCCGTTTTTTGCATCCCACTCTCCCTGTTTGCCGATGTTAAATCAATTCATTGTATTGGAAGAACTAAGTAACAATAAATTGAGAATAAGCCGATTCCAATTCCGTTCCCCATTCATAGGCCTTAGTGTATGGGCAGGGCAGCCAAGCGTCAATAAATCATAGTACGGTCGGCAGGATATTAAGCCGTTGGGGCTTAATTAAATATTGTTTGGCTACTCTGTGGCCGGAAAGGATAGATGCTTGCTTTAATTTTATTAATTATTGGTATTTCAATGAGACTGACTGAAAGGATTTTGTCGCAATTTAAGGTATCTTTTACTAGTTAATTATAATATTAGTTTAAACCCCTAATTGAGTTTGAAACTCATCAGTCAATTCCATTTACGCAAATCTTTCTCCCGAGTTCTCTAGCTATTTTACGAAATCAATCCCAAAGCATAAAATTGGGAGAGTTCTTGTCAAATTGACGAGTTTAAGCAGCAGCAAATCTTATACTTGTAAGTACTTGTTGTTGTGTGTATTTTCGGACACCGCATTCAATAGATTACCTACTCTTTGTTTTTAAGAGCCTCTTTCGAAAATAACTTTTAAAGTCAAACTTTTAATTGATAATTTTGAAGATAAGTACCAGTCTCAGTTCTCAGGATTTATTTTATTTTTGTAAATTTCCAAGAAAATTTAAAAAGATTTTGTGAGATCGAAATTACCAGTCCCGCAAAATCCCGAATTAGAAATAATTAAGTACCTACAATGGGAAAGTTAAAACAGCGATAAATTCAACGAAATCAATGGTGCCAGAAATGAATTTCAGTGCAGAAAAATGTTAAGTTTTGAAAAATACTCGTGTATTTTTCGATAATTTACTCTGTCAAGTCTGTCAGCCCGCGCCTTTGAGAGTTTAATAATTAAAAGACTTGTTCCAAATTCAACATCGGAACAGTGAAACTACATTAATTTATGGAATTGTGATGTACCTAGTAGTTACCTACTGAGTGAGAAAACATTAAACCATAAGCCTTAAAATTAGGAACGCAAACCTTATAAATGTTCATTTGTACCGTAAACGAAACTTGAATAGGACGCCAGACTCAATTTTCTTTCCCTCAAATACCCACCTAAAATACGATGTTTCGGTCAAATCGAACAAAAGCGGAATTGGCGAAAACGAGCGCGTCTCGCATCGCCAGTCTGAGACCGTTTCCTTTCCCAATCCCGTTGACAAAAGATAGATTAGCGAAGACACGCTCTGCCGCCGTGATTTTAATAATTCAACAGGGTCCGTCCACGCTCCGCCATCTTGTAACCGACCGCGTCGCCCGCGTTCGAATATTGAAAAAATGCCAATAGACTACATTCATTCCTTTTTCTATTCCTTCCGCAAATGCGTGTCGGCCTCAATCGGCATATTGAGGGATGTCGAGATATTAGTGCTCTTATCGATTCTGTGGCCGAAGCCGGATACATTCATACATCCCCGTTTTCCGTTGTGAAGTAATTTGTCTCGATCTATTGCTATAGATGTGGCCATTGTCATGTGTTCGATTCGATTTCAATTGCCTTTCCTTAATGATTTATAATGAATCAATTTCACGTTCTTCTTATGATAGTCGATAAAAAACGTTTTAAAAATTTACTTATTGTTACTTTGTAAAAGCCGAGAATTGAACCCGAGGTGTTGATTTGCTGCTGGAACTCACAAATCAAACGACCGTTAAACACTCAAATCCTAAAGAACTATAAAATAAAATTAAGTGTAGGTCTAGTTAATAATAAGTAGGTCCCTAATAATGAATATTGACCGATTTATGTCTGCGCGCTCGTCTAAAATTATAATTTACCGAATTAAATGTGTTCAATGTTATAATTAGAAACCATTGTTCATATATGTATACAGACGGAAGCCATGTTGCCAAATTCCATTCTTCCAGTCTAATTACCCAACCGTTTACAGTGTGGGAACTTCTCGTAAACAGTGTTGCTACCCACGCAGCGTGAAATATCCTTTTGGAGCAAATGTGTAACAATAACTCAGTCGTGATGATGGCGCCTATAGGCGGTAATGGGTGTATTTTGCGCGGGATCGGCCGCTTTCTTTCCCGCGCTGTCCGCCATTTTGTTTGGCGACCGGACGTCGGCACGCCGGCGCCGCGCCGGAAACGCGTGGAGCGCTCGCAAACTCTCACCCGGCTCAATCGTGCGTGAACTATGTGAGACTTTATTTAGTGCTCCTCGACTCGACAGACACTACAAGTTTATTCTTTTTTAATATTTCCTGTTTGTGTTCCAGTTGTCGGGGTTCTTTAGAGAAATGTACCTACTAGCAATGTTACTGTCTGTTTACCTACATCTAATTTAAGGTTTGGAGAATTATATTATGTTCTTACTTCTACCAACATTTATTATGATGTAGGTACTTATTTTCCGGTACATTTGACAATTCAATTACTTCGATACATAGATCTTCAAGACGTAGATATTCACCCAGACCGAGAACAGAAATTAAAAGTCATAATTTAAATTTCCGCCTATGAATCTATCTGGGAATCGAACCCAGGACAATTTGAACGGCGGCCCGTCATGCTGACCACTGTGCCGTACGGGTCGTCTTTTATAAAGGTATCTCTGAATTCAAATTCAAATTATCTCTAAATTAAATCGAAATATATCTATACCCTATGCCCTATACTATACGATACTAAGTAATATGTACCTAGGTATCTATTATACCTCTAACATAAGCAGATACTTCTAGTTAACTGTAGACTTACAGGAATTGCAGGTGAGGACAGCAGATGCGGAGCTCATTGTGATAGTTGAAAGCGTCGCGGTCTCATTCACACATCACTTGGGACACAATGAAGACGACTCATTGTGTGCGCCGGCCTTGTGTAATGGCACAGAGGAATAGCATACTTTGCGCTAGCGATACGAAACGCGCACGGTTTGACTTTGCGTGAATAGTTTTGGAAATGGCGCTACATGTGCTAGACCCGCCCCTGATCAGGTGGGACCGTATTCAAGCACTAACTTACGAAGTATAAAAGTCATTTACCGTAGCACTACCTGTAGATACTACTTAGCGCCTTAAATAAAAACCATGTAAGACATATTACTTACATGGTTTTTATTTTCAATTTCTTCCTTATTTCTATATATTATAAAAATAAGAATCCTTATCGTATGACATACCTACAAGTGCCTTCGTAGTTGGTACAAACCAGATGTTAATTATTATTAAAATTACATTCAGGCCTCCTTTCACAATAGGCTTAGAGGACGACCGAGCGCAGATTTACATACTCTTATTCGGTCCTAACAGAACCTAAATAAATAACGCTAGACACTCATAGCCCCACCAGGATATCCTGTGTCGTACGTACTACGGACACACACAAGACAAGAACATAATCACCCAGACTGAGAACAGAAATTAAGTCATTATTCAAATTTCCACCTAGCTGGGAATCGAACACAAGCCTTTCGAACGGCGATCTGACATGGTACCTAGCAATTGCGCCATATGGGTCGTCCATTGATAACTAACCCTAACTAACCTAACAATAATGTTTGAAGATCATAGAACTTTTGAATATACAGATTGTGGTGTTGAAACGTCTAAGCAAATACCTAATACTTAGAATAATTACTATAGAAACTCGCGGCCATTTTGAAGCACCTTAATTGGAGTCAGAAATGACTCCAAACACCGGGCAGCTCCGTAGTGTTCAATGTCAACGCACGCCAAACGTGTCTCGCGAAAAAAAAAGAATTATGACGATTTGTCCAGTTTAATTGTGTCACAAAATATCTGAAAAGCTATTTATGTATTATTGCTAAAAACACATGATTAACCGCAGCCGAATCATTCCCCGCTTTCGGGAAATTTTCGGTTTAGTGCTTCACTTTAGACAGAGCGCTTGTATGAAGACTGTCTTTCTATAGTGTTATTATTCTAAGACCTAATACTTATTAAGTTTACAAATTGTTTGAACAATCAGAAGCGCAACGCATTCGCACTTTGTCTCCAAACTTGAAACCGACGCTAAAACCGGAGATTACAGTTGTTTACACCTAAATTACACCGAAAACAACCTGATGCTACGAGAGATATTCAGTCTCGTTAATCCGAGAATCCCAACCGTATTGCATGCCTGTGGTAGATTACTCAAACAACAGATACCGGTGAGATGCTCTTACGAGACGCCTTTGTCTTGTCTTCAGGAGCGTTTAATCCCCTTCCGAGAATCTTCATAACGGCTTATTGGTTGCCACACTTCCCACGGTACCGCATCTCGCATGCCCGCATTGGCCACTACGATGCAGCATGCAGTTATTTTAATCTTTACCACCTCCCACGTCCAAGGGCCAGTTTCCAAATTTTCATATACCTACCTACATGTTCAGAGTTTTTCTACACAAAAGTGTTTAGGTACATGCTCACTAGGATGTCGTGTACCGAACCAATATATGAGTACTATTATATCTTATACTCGTTTTCAAAACGCAGTGGCTCTAAATAAATATACCAATGAATACCACACACGAAACTTAAAAATAGGTAACCTACAGATATAATAGGTGGGTAAGTGGTAACGGAGCCCGTTAAAAATGCCACCTACGATGCGTCATAAGGGAAGAGAGATAGAATGCGTTGCAAGCCGAACGTTTAGGCCGATCGGCTGTCCGTTCCGCGTTCTCGCTTGCACGCACAGGCTCAGGCGGAACGGGACACTTTTTCGTGCGCGCTGCCGGTGTTCATCAATTTATAAGACGTTATCACGTCAAAACCGTGGTAGACAGACAGACGGAGAGAGACACAAATGATTCGATAAAGGTCTGTTTCTTACTGTTTCAGAAACAGTAACAGAAACAGTTTTTAAATCCATTCTCGTTCTGCGACCGAATAAATCCCGCTTTGTTTCAGGTTACACAATACAATAATATTGTCCGAGTTTCAATTTCATTAAAATTCTAACAAAGCAACACTTTGCTGTATTAAAATTTTACCCTCTCAAGGTGATTTCACTTTACGGTGTTTGAACAATGACAACGTTGATTGAAGAAAGTGACAATTGTTAGGAGTCATCACTGGAAGTGGAAGTAGACGATTGACGGCTTTATAATTGAATTTCTTTCAACGGGTTTAATATAAAACTGGAGTTAGGTACTTACTTCTGTTACTTGGGGGGTTGGAGCTTTCATTTTCACCCCTGAATATCTATTGACGTGTAAGTATGCTAGGAACCCAAACCCATAAAATCTATCATCATCACACCACCAATCCGCACTTGGCCAGCGTGGTGGACTATGGCCTATACCCCTCACACTGTGAGAGGAGACCCGTGCCCAGCAGTGGGACAGTTATGGGTTGTGATGATAAAATCTATAAAAACGTCAATTGAACCCATATAAGATGTAGGCAGGTATATTATTGATTTTAAACATTTATCTTACAGGACTTGATCGTCACTTATCATCACTAGGGATTTTAGTCAAACATTCACTTATCACTACATAGTATAAAACAAAGTCGCTTTCTCTGTCCCTATGTATGCTTAGATCTTTAAAACTACGCAACGGATTTTGATGCGGTTTTTTTAATAGATAGAATGATTCAAGAGGAAAGTTTATATGTATAATATATTAGTTTTTCGCAAAATGTAAAATGACGCGCGTGAAAATAAATTCGTGCGCTGGTTAAGTACGTTTAACAATTTTCGACTTGGGTACTAAGGGACAGGTTTCCCAAAGCGAAGCGAGGGCGGGTTTACTAGTTTAATATAAAAAATAAAATCGTAAAATATTCAATCGACACAATAAATATTATAGGTACCTAATTGTTATTGGACTGACGTTATGGAGAACTCTCAGGTGTGCAGGTTTCATCACAATGTTTTCATTCAACGTAGCAAGTGATATAATTAAATTGTAATACGTCGGAATAATGCCATATAACAAGATGTGAGCGGCAGGAACAAACCAATTTTTTTGGAAAATTAGTAAAAAATATTACTTTTATGGCTTATGCATCCGTCATACAGTGCAAACTAGTACGGAGGACGGATAAACTTTGGAACAAATCTGGGCTTGTGTTTTGATGTTTTTATTTCTCTTTTTGCTTTTCAATGTACAAATATGATAATTATAAAGTTGTACTTGCTACCACCTAATGTGTGCAAATGTTGTTATGAAAGCATTATGTTTGATATTGCTGTTGAGAAATAAATAAATAAATAGACTATATAAAAAAAGTCTCCTTCTTATTTAAATAAAAAAATATATTATAAATCTTAATTGTATAGGAACAACCTAGGTACCTATGTGATTAAAATTAATTTGATATAATAAAATTTAATTTATATCAATTTTGAGTACCTTCTTGTGGATAATAATTGTTCTTCCGCAAATAATAATCTCATTTGAGATTTATGTAGAGGATTTATGTACATATTTATGTAGAGGGCTAGGCTAGTAAAAATAAATAAGGCACACGAAACAGATCAACAGAGTATATTTTGATACGATTACAATAAATATTCGAAAAATATAGCTTTGTACACATTAGTGACGTCACGTCGCTTTGGCCACAACAACCGTCTGCTAATTCGTAGGGTCACCCACATGGCGTACGAACCACTTCTTTCACGTATCTGCCAAACTTTCATAGCATACAATTTGTTTGATAATGTACATCTGAGTCTAATTTGCCAAAAAATATAATCAACCTTAGCTATCTTTAAACACCAGGTTTTATTACGGTACGACAAACCAGACAAACCATAGTAAGTACCTGAACGTAATGATTTTATACTTAAGTTTTAAATATGGCTCAAGTACGCGAAAAGTGAGGCTGTAAAATTCGGCTAATTGTCGTAATTATCATTTCCTGTTCTATCGCATACGTTCCGTAATCATCTTTCGCATTCATAGTTACAATAATGCCATATGAGCGGCAAAAAGTGCAACTCGCGTTGTACGAATCTAACACATCTATAGTTATAAAAATTATGTTCGACCTCGTGTGAGTGTTCTTGCGTCAATATATTGTGCGGTAACTTTAATTTATGTATTCAACCATAAAGTAGTAAATCGTTGCTTAAAATAAAGCCTTTGACACCGACCGATTGACACATCCATAAGGCTCGTTAACCTTCAAAAAAAATATTTCATGATAATTCAGCTTTTATGATCAATGTAAAATTGTACGAAACATAATTTATCTCAGTACGATTACTTACTAAATCTCATTTTTTCCCACGTTAAAATGTGTCTGTGTCTTTCGTTTCCGTTTCGTTTTATTTGCGCGTCATTTCCGTTTCATCGAATTCCAAATCACAACGATACTAAAGAAGTATTCACTTCAATAATATTAAATGATATATTCAGAACACCGACCACACAGCCCCTAGACTCCTAATAACAGGCGAATGATTTCAAACAACACATCAGTATTGTAGTAGCGATATAAATTCGTGCCGTCTCATTCTTTCCCGTTGCTTAAATTAATCTATTTCTTTCCAATGTTTCGTGTGGCCTTGAATTAGCCAATCACAGCGTTGAATTAGCCAGTCCCCCCGCTCGTCTACCTCGGCTAGTGGTCTGAATGTTCTCCATACGGAAAATCAAACATTAGGAGTTTAGTGGCTGTGGTCGGTGATTCAGAACAACACATTAATAATAACAATAACAATACCGAAGACGATTTACTCCCATGTGAGTGACCGCAGTATGATACAGTGCAATCTACCTATGATAACAATTCTACCCTTTAATAATAAAGTATTGCAAATTTTACTAGGTGTATATAGATCTTCTACTCTCTACTTAGGCGTCATTTACAATCACAGTAATAATGAATGTTATAAATTATATAATAATGTGTGTGTGTTATTGTTGCAATTGAATTACAATTATATTTTATACCTAAATTATAATTTATAATATTTTTTTATTATAATAATTATATCATTATTAATTACAATTCAACTAGGTTTTTTTATAAAATAAGTTACATCAGATTTTAAGGATTCAGTTATTTTCATTTTGATATGGCCAACAGATTATAATATTTTTACATGACACACTTATATATTGTAGAACTTTTAAAAGTAAGAAAAACCATTTTACCTTGACGTTCTGTGGAAGACGTGGTGTATATAATACGTACTTCGCTTAACACTCCGTCAACTTACAAAATAATAGGTCTAAACACACATTAATATATTTCAATTGTATCAATATTAAAAACTAGGTAACATCGCTTCGCTTGAGGACAGCTTTTCTTATTTTACAAAATATAGTACCCCATTTTTACCTTTTAACAAAATAAAAAATATTTAAACTTCTTCTTCACTTTGTGATAAAGCTGTCTCTTTTCGAAAAAAAAATTGAACTAAATTAAAATAATATTTTATCACAACAAGGATATTTCAATGGCAGTGATACATACATACACGCTATCTAAATTTTATAATATTTTGTTATCGTCACCTGATTATAGAATTAGAATATCTGGTTATCTGATTATGGCAAATATTTCATGAAATACCAAAGCACAGCGGATGGAATCAATTCTGTGATTAGGTGACGATGCATTTCCTATACTATATAATAAAAGTGTATATCCACTACTAATCCTTTCTATATATCCGAGCTACACATAGTTACTAAGTTATATAACTTTCATAGGTACCTCCTAATTTTCTATTAATGACAAGAAAATTTTAAAACTGTAATTATCAGCCTACTGACATCATGGACATTTTTACCTTAATATGATAACCAGTGAGTGTGTGTTACCCCAGTGTTAAGTTAAAATACCATACAAATCCTCTGAACTACACCATCACATTTAAAGTAACTAAAATGTCCATGCAGTCACAGGATGGTTTAAGAGATACATTTGCACGTCCTAGGGCCGGCGTTGCAGCCAAAGTTCAAAACACAAAACAATAATGATACATACAACTATAACAATTTATCTACGTGTGTCTGTCGGCGCGTTACTTGGTCTCCTGTGGCTTCTGCTTGTCCCCCTGCAGGTAGTGGTAGTTGATGAAACGACCGCCTTGAGTCAACTGAAAAACATAGTGAGCAAATGTGATTATCGGAAAAACATAGGTATGGGTAGGTAATACCTATAATTTTACAAGTGAAAAAAAATTCAAAATAATACAAAATTAAGACTGATATGGTGTTCTCATGGATGCCATCGTCAGAACTGGACCAAATTGAAATGGGATCACACGGGAAGCATCAGCTTTCAAATAAGAAAAGAATCATCAAAATCGGTTCACCCAGTCGAAAGCTCTGAGGTAACAAACATTAAAAAATACAGTCCAATTTAGAACCTCCTCCTCTTTTGAAGTCTGTTAAAACTAACCGATTTCTGTCCATGGAAGATATTTGAGATAAACTATTATTTGTTAAATGTAGATCTTATATCAATGATTTTTAACTCTTTTCCGTTTAAAAAACCACATCATTACCTGTGCACAAGTATTGGTGAAATGGCAGGCGAACAGCAACAGATTCCTTGGCTGCACCCGCCATGCAAAACGCATAAACATAATTGAATACAGCGTTAGTGCTGAAACAGAACAATTACATCACTGTGAGAAAATTATTAGATGCTTAATAAGGGAAAGGACAAAAAGTAACGCTTTGTGTAGCATGAACTTCCGAATTTATTATTGAAAGTGCCATAAAATTCCAGTATAAGTGACTGCATAAACAGGGGCGCCGAATCCGTGGGTGCTCGGGGGCTCAAGCACCCATGAGAAATAAACAGTGGGTGCCGAGCACCCCTGAGAATAGACACCAAGAAACAGATCAGTAATTGTTGTGTTCAACCTAAGAACTGACTGACGCATAATTTTTATTTGATACCTTTTTCGAGTCATCAAATGAGCATGAGCACCCATGAGGTTTTCTAAAAGCCCGGCGCCCCTGTGCATAAATATTTGAGGCCAAGTCAACTTCAGTAGTTTCTGATCCCAATATTATATTATCTATACATCCATCCATCAGCCTTTACAAGTCCACTGCTGGACTAAGCCTTACTTGCGGCACTCAGACCGGTCCTGAGCCCTCTGAATTCAGCGGATGCCCCCTGTCCTCTTAATGGTCGCATCGTTTCATCTATAAATATCTTAAATTAATAGACGACAACTAATAGACGACATACTTATCATATTAAAGCGATAACAGTAGGATTTACACAGAGCGAGACATAAAATGTATCATCGACGTTTATGACATTGTAACAGGTAGCGAGCTATATTACGATAACTATAATATAACTTGATCTATCATTAACTTTGATAACGATATCGCTCAGTGCACGATACTAGATATAAAATCAAGACCGGATAATACTGTTATGATTTATTTATTTATTACAGTTTATCGTACGAAATAAAATTAATGTGATACTAGTAATAATAAGTTAATGGTGAAAAATCACCTTCTATGCACACACAATCTGTAAAATATTCACAGATTGTGCATAGAAGGTGATTTGGTATTAGTTGTTTTCGTAAGTAAATAACTATTGACGATTGGGAAGATGAGAAATAGACAAATCAAAGGATAAATAAAATGTGTGACACAGATAATAAACATTTTACAATTGTTTCCATTATTGTCATCTCATAGTCCTCACGTTGCTTATAAACTACACTACAATAGTAATTAGAAGGGACTCTTTAAATTGGCATGTTTTTATTTGTGTTTCTCAATACTTGTACAGCTAATGTGTCTATGAAAGACTTGTGTCAATCTCAAGCTAATGAGCATTTATATCAGGAAACTGAAGAATACAACCACCTAATTAATTCCTAAAAAACTATACTTCATTCTTGAGCTAACAATGAAATTCTAATGAATAAAACTTGCAAGTAAATACAACTTTACAGTTATAAAACTTCTAACAACATATAATCTGTGATAAGGACGACAAAAACCGCATATACCGATCATAACTAGTTTATATTGACTTCATAATTAGAGTTTACTTATCTCAGGGCATAATCTTTTTGGCTTCGAATGAGTTTTATCATTTTATTTACTTCTATATTGACATGAGAATGATAACATCAAGACTCTTTATGACAACTAAGTAGATGTAAGTTTGTTATGAATTTATACCAGTAATGAGGCAAGGCCTAAATTAAGTATTTGTAATAATAGTTTTTTCTGGTTATTGTTATCAGTCAGATAAGATTCAAGGATATAATTGGTTTCTGTGACAAATTAATTAAGTTTAATTTGAGCAAGCTGTTTGTGCTGTGAGGTGTGAAAAAAAAATATAAAATACATATAAAACATCTACAAAATTAATTGTATAATTATTGCAGACGTTAATAAACATAATTATGTAACTACTGTTAATTAAAGGTATTTCTTTCTAACATCTTTCAAGCATGCAACTGCTAATAACTGATATCAGAGAAAAGTGACTAATCAAATTCTAAAACATTATCAAGACAGTAGAAACTTAGAAAGACCAATATAGGATTAAACTTCTGTAATGGAAACTAGGTTGCATTGCCACCATAATAATTATTTCTTAGCAGTAAATAACAACAAACGGATAAATATAACTTCTGCTCTATTGAGGAAAACTTGAAGCCACAACTGGCATGATGGTGCTAGTCATACATGTATACTTTTCTAACATAACACAGTCTAGCAAAATATTGATTTTTTTATTGATTTAAGGCAGCAAACGAGCATGCAGCACCACCTTCCCCTGCCGCCCATGACAACTGTGACCTACTTAGAACAAGACTCATATGGGGACTGGGATAGTTTGTCCGGTTAGGTGACGGTGTTAGAACATTAGTTGGTTAGTTTGTAAGTATGAGGACTGGGACAGAGACTGTTAATGAATGTTAGTCCTGTTAGTTATTGTTTAGTGTAGTTGATTAAAAATACTACAGGAGCCTAAGCGTAATAAAGAATTTAGTAACTTGTATGGTGATACAAATATAAGCTTTTCCAATTTCCTGTATTGAACCATAAAATAATTAGCTATATTTTTATACACCATATCGCACCCTTAATAATATAAAGGCATGATACAAAAAGTAGTTTTTCTGGGATAACCGTCGTCCAGAGTCCAGAATCTTTAAAACGTGACCTCCTAAGAAACTTCTTTTTTGTTATATGCCTTTATATCACTAAGGATGCAATATATTCTAGCCTTTATCAACCCAATGCAGTATGAAAATGCAGTATACAAGCAGAAAGAAAAAGAATTCAACTCACCAAATGTCATTTTGCCACTGATAAAGCTGGGGTCCTTCCTGGTATCAGCTATTGCTGCTAGTGGTATCCCCCAATTTGCTACTGGACCCCAGAAGTGGGTGCTATAAATATTAAATTCAATATTTGTGGTTACATATACCAAAAGTTATTTATGTCATATATTTTTTATAAACTAGGCCACACCTCATCAAGTACTCCCTAAACTCCTTGCTTTTCAGCTGGTCAAGTAATTTTCTGGCTAGGGCACTCATTGTTACTGAAAAAAATCGCAAGTAAATTAAGTAAACACAACTAGGACATATAAAAAATATAAAATATTCAATATTCGATAAAATAACGGTGCAAGTAATAATAATGTACATTTTAAATTCCAGATGAAAAATACATAGGTACCTACTCAAGCTCTACAAATCTTCATGGGAGCAACGTCAATGAAAGATTTTAGCATAACAAAAATAATAGCAATCAACAATGTAGCTAACGTGACAGGTTTTATATAACAAGCTTTTTAGAATACATTTCTGTTCATATTCTTATGAATTAATTACGTATTCAACCACTACATTGCATGTCAAGGTTGGATATGCTAGCAAGATATATAATCTATTTTGTCTTGAATTAAATAAATAAAAAAACACCAATACGCTACCTGTTGATTGTTTTTCTTTACTTAAATAAATACACCTTAATTTCTATCTAATTATATACCAACTCACTACCCTGCCACACTATTTTTTGAACACTATATCTGCCTGCACTTCCAGCCAGTCCAACCAAATCCAATCACACCAACCAATGTCACTGTCAATGTGATACTGATACTGATATTACCATAGAAATATGAAACCTATGGAAGTGACATGTCAAAAAAAATGCGTGCCACTGTTATGTCATCTGGAAACAAAACACGGCGGCTTTAGTGCTGACCTATAAGTCATGACATCAACTAGTCATGACCTATAACTGCACATAAGAACCTTGCTAATTATAATGTAAAACTTAACAATAACCAATATTTTTAATGTTATTTATAGCGTACCTGAGTATGGTTAAAGATGGCTAATTTGACTGCTTTTTGACAAGCCAAGTACCGGCTGAACTGACTGACAATGTCAACACAAAACATGGCAGATTTTCGGCCTCATTTGACAATAGCATGTGTAGTACTAAAAGAACAATATGTCGTGTCCCTCTATATAGGTTAATGGATATTACTGATAAAGGTTAAATTTGACGTTTCTGATAATAACAAAATGACGTTGTAACCGTTTTGTATTTGCATTTTGGAATTTATTAAATAAACGTAACATTATAATAATATATATAGCACCCGTGCAGCAAATGGATTTATTCTAAAAATCCCTCTATGAATACGACACAAAATAATGTTATTTTAACTTGTTGCTAAAGTATGGTTTATTGAAAAAATGCAGAATAATATATGTTGACCATGAGAGTAAAAATGAAACTAAACGCATAAAGACGCGGATAATTCAAAACGATACCTAACGTCTTTATCGTTATATTCATTAATCGTTCGTTACGTATTCGTTACATTTATTTTATTACTAACTGGATTACTTTTGATCATACGACACTAAAACCAGTTTATTGTACTTTAAGATCCCATTTTTGTTTATGAATTTAATGCATTCTATGGTTTGAGCGATTCGATTCGTGTTTGAATTAATAGAATAATCTGTTACGTGCTTAGATATAATATACTTTAAAAACGTAGTGTTTACGTACTTTCTGGACTTCAATAATGACTAATGACAAAATAATGTCAACTGGTAAATCATGCTAATCAAAGAAAATTACAAAATGACCAACAATAAACAAAAATGATTGCAAAATGGATAGATTATGGGATTCCTTCGAATTCTCGTCATTCTGTACATGCTTCTATACCTAACTCTTTACTTCGGCGTAGTGGCTGCCATCGTTTACGTCCGGAGTTTAGTTGAGGCTAACTACAAGTATGTAGAATAAAATTGTTCAGTCCTTTACACAATAACTTTATTTTCGCCTCAGAAAGAAGTTTAATTATATAGGTGTACTAGTGGTCCCAGCGTACTTCGTACCGCTTTATAATTAAAAAATGTTTTAGTGATATATCGACAGCAACGCCACCTACCGGGTCCAATTGTGAATCTAAACCATTCTCGGATCCACCTGAAGACACACAAAAAATTTCAACCAAATCGGTCAAGCCGTTTAGGAGGAGTTCAGTCACATACACATGCACACAAGAAATATATATATTAAGATATCAGCCAGTTTTAAAAACCTGCTAAGAACATAAGTCCTTACGAAGATTTCATTGGTCCCTGTTGAAGCTGTTAACGTCATAACCTCATGACAGAAAATTATAATAAAATTGAGCATTTGGCAAGCAACTACAAAAATAAATAACCAAAAGTGATATGGGTATATACACAATGTATTACAAATGGGCACTTTAATATTTTATAACTTTTAGAGACTTGTTTTAGGACAATATTGCTAAGAAAAAACTTCATTGGATTCTCTGTTTCAGTGCCCGACATGAAATATACGGTTACAGCGAATGTAGATAAATAAAACAATGATGTTACTATCTAAAGTTTATTGTAAAAAAAATGCAAAAAGGCACTGAGAAAAATGGACGGCTTCACACTCTTGCAAAATTGGAGATTATGGAATGTCAATATTTACAATTAATACAGTCGATATAGAAAAAAATATAATAATGAAATGGGCACTTGAGACATAAAGGATCAAATGTGCAGAAATACCCTTTAAAATATAAAAAAAGTACATAAAATTAAGTAAACTAGGGTTGCAATATATCAGTAACTTAACATCTTTTGTGCACATTTCATAAATTGTATACAATTATATTGAGCTTTCATTATATATTTTGATACATTCAAATTGTTACCTATCAAAAACTATTGTAAGCATTACTTTAAAATATTTTTGTTTTTAAATTGTATTTTTTAACATTTTGTATTGTCAAAACTGAAATTTGTTTTAAGCTTAATTAGGAAAAGGTGCATTTAGACAATTAATCTATTAACAAGTAATATTTGTATTGTGTCGTAAATTTAAAAGAATAACGAATGTAAATTTCAAAATAAAACTAATTGAAAATTGAGTACAAGTAGTTATCAATTAGGTTTGTCTAAATGCACATTCATGATAATATTATAACACACAATTAGAATATTTTTATGTTATCTATCTAGCTGTCAGAAATATTAATCACAATAAAAAAATCGATTTCAATTTACTGCCATTTCATTTTCTTAATACGAAACATTACAATCATAATTAAAAAATACTATAAAATAACCATTGTATAAATTTCAGCAGTTAAAGCTCTCCTAGAGATAATTATATTTACTCAAAATGTTTGTATAATCAGATCCAAAATCAAAACCTCATAAATACACAGATTTTTTATGTAGACAGCTTTTTACACGTCGCTTGCATGGGTATATAATATGTATACAGGGTGAGTTTTTAGTCAGTTAGAATATTAATAGGGGGTACTCAGTATTCGATTCTCGTTCCAAATATGTAATAAAAAACGGTGCTTAAAATTTCACCTAATTATCCATTAAACAACCCAATCGTGGACAACCTAACGCATACCGCGCACACGGTTTTAAGTAAATAAAAATCAGCCGAAAACGCGGTGGGCCTTTTGTATTTTCTTTGATGCGCCGCCGCCGCCACCGCCAATATTCGGGCGCACCAAAATACGCGCGCCAACGACCCTTTGAAAGTGCCGCCACGGTCACTCCCCGCGCGGCTGAGTCCCGACACCTACCTCGCCTATCGAAGTTTCGAGCGAACTAACTGTGTATTTTACTATTTTAGCTCAGTTTGTGTTGAGCTTCTAAGCGATCAGACGCAAGTAATTTTACTTCCTCGTTCGTGTATCTTAGTTACATAATGAGTACTGTAATAATAACAAATAACAACATTGTAAAGTTGTATCGCGAATTATTCCCAAACCGAAGAATACCTACTCCTTACGTGATGTTCCCTACACCTACGCCTTACGTGATGAAGAATACCTATACCTTACGAGGTGCCGTGGCCGGCGCGCTGGTGAAGCAGCAAGGTCAAACAACTTGTGTACGTTACGGAGTACTCCAACGGGGACGAATTAAAGTGCAGAATAGTGACTGCTTTTGACAAAGTTCGTAGTGAATAGAAGTGATCCTTTCGTCTTATATCGCGTGAAAGACAATTTGTGCAAACATGCTGAATTGTGCATTGAGCGAGAAGGTGATTTGAACAATTTTGAAGAATTGTTAAGGTTGGTGTAAATTTGTTATTAGGTTAAATTCTCCATCATTGTAAATAAAATTTATTATTACACATAACCCATGACCCGGGAACAAACATTTATTGTCACGTTTTATAAACGTCTGCCCCGGCCGGGTATCGAACCCGGGACCCCTCGTTTCGTAGGCAGGGTCACTTCCAACTGGGCTACGGGGTCGTCAAACTGAATATGATAATTATGATGTATGATGAAAGTTGAGAAGTTTACGGAGTTTGCATTAGTGACGTGATAAATTGACTAATTTGTAGAAATAACAGAATTTTAAAAATACTCTTTTAATCTTTTAACGTTTAACAGTGTTTATTTTAAATCATTTTTAATATGGTAATTAAACAGTTATTTATAACTTTCAACGCCCGCTACTGCTATCTTGTCCTTACAAGGTCACTAACCTCGTCTCGCCCCGTACGGCACCGCCGCGCCATCGCGCCGCGGCGTGCGGCGCAAGCGGCATCAGCTGTGTTTTCGGGCGTTTCCATACGTTCCGAGTATTTTGAGACAATTTTGATTGCCATTTTTGAAATAATTAGTAGTGTAGAATTTTGACTTTATATTTTTGATCATTACCTATGACCACGTTCTTTCATGTCCTCGAGTATGTCAACTGACTAAAAACTCACCCTGTATATTCCAAACGTGAACAGTCGGAGCACGGCCGCTCCCCAGGCACCATCTTGCCTACAGATCTCTACATTCTGAATTATTATATTGTTGCCGAGACAAACTTTAAATTTACATTGATATAATTAATATCATACTAGACAAGTTATAGGGCAAGGATATTATTCATTAGCCAAGCTCGTAACTTCGGCATTTATCATTAATAACATTTTAAATTTAAGCTGCAAAAATATATCACACCTTTACTTAATATTTCTTAGCAGTCTTGGATACTTTGTAAGTCACTAAAGATGTTATAACAGATATTTATATTAAGCCTTAATCAATTATTGCTTCTTTAAACTGGAGTTAATCATATTCTACTTAATGAATAATTCTTATACTTAATTACATATAATATACATGAGATTCTTATATATAAAAATGCAACCCTCTGTTTGGGTAAGAACTCGGTATTAAAATATAAACCTTTTTATAAAAATCACTTAATTTTGACAGATTTCAACAGTATTACAACTCAATTGAAATTTAAAGTCTTAACAATATAAAAAATGTAATACATAACTTTGAGCCGAAAAGTAAATAAATTTTAAAATTAATATTATTCAAATAAAAAACTTATTTGCAAACTATTTGCTGCTACAGTGATTCTTAGGTAAAATGCACAATATATATTGTATAACAGTACATTAAGAACATTACAGAAATATTTTTAAATCATTTAAAATTACCGATATGAGGTATTTCTAGTTTTAAGAGCCTGAGATTCTACTAAACTAGTTATTAATGTCATTCATTTGTCAATATGAACAATGTGAACCCAAAGTAACCTTTTTGGAATTCGTCATTGGCGTCATTGCTAATTAAATTCACATTTAGACCCCATGTTTTGTCACTGGGTTTGCGTGCGTTTAACAAAAGAGAATCCAATTTCTCCTTCATTGGACCTCATTGACTTATTATTACTATGGACATCTAATCTCATATTAAAATCGCGAAAAAATGTCCCAGTCAGTTGTCATGTCATGTCATGCAGTTTACAAGGTAATTTAAACACTAACATCTTTACATCACGGTTTAATTTCGATTGCAGTGGGAAAGGCGGAATTGTTGCTTTCCTTGCGTTTTGTTGCTCATTTGGCTCGGACATTTTTTAGTGCAGACCCGACGTCCATGGTAATAATAAGTCAATGTTGGACCTAGTTGAGCAGAAAGCAGCCAACACATTTTCCAAAACTGATTTAGAAACACTGCCATACAAATTTCGATATTCCATATTTTTGTGGAAGACAACCAGTTCGATATCTCGTTTATTGACGGCGATACAAATGGTCGAATACAGCCATGTCAAATATTTTGTAAGGAACAGTCATCGTGGTGTTAAATATAGCCAAATTTGGCTTGACCTTGATAACCTAAATATATTTTTTGGTTTAAAAACAGCCACGTCTAACAAAGTGATTGTTAATGTTAAAAAAGACGATTTAAGAGATCTAAGTAGGATTCAAAAATGATAAACTAAAGTGTAACCATTGACACAGACAGAGACAGTAACCATAAGAGTTTTACTCTTATACTTCGATTTGTGTTTTTGCCCCGTTGGCTGTATTCTGCATAACTCAGTCCAATTGCTAATAAGACTATTTCCTTATTGAATATAAAAATAGTAGTTATCTGTTCGACCAATTCCATACTCTTGTATTTTAATTGTAACATTTACTCACGATTTTTGGAATTAACAAGTCCTAACCTAAAGTTATAGCTTATCTGTCATTAGTCTGTCAAGTGTCAACTGTCAAATGTTTCAATTATTATCCTGTCTCCGCAATCTTACTGTGACCATAATCTATTTAACTGGGTCAATAATATTTAACAAAAAAATCGTGAGTACCCATTACTTATAAGTGACCGCTTAATTTTTTTTTAATCTTACATACTCTACCGTAACTTGAAGAGTATGAATAGAAACACGACAGTGATAGCAAAGCTACTCTGTATCGCGCTGGCGCCCGCCAGCCTGCATTTGAACATGTCGATACGCGTCTTCTTATCGGCGATAATGTTCTGGAACTCCGCCTCCACGATCTGACCGTCGTAGTACGTGATCTCGTCCTCGAACGGGTACTCGAAGCCCTGCAGACACTCGCACTTGTACCCGCCGGCCTCGAACCCACGACCTTGGATCGGGACGCACTGAAAATAGGTTTTTTATAAAAAATGATTCAGCGCGCTACGATTACAGCTCTTAAACTTCTGGGTTTCAATCTGAGTCTATGAGTTTAAATAGGACATATCCGATGGGTTCAACATTAATATTTATTTTGGTTGTCGAGGGAAATCTGTACATATATTTTTGAGGAAGCCTAAGTGTATAAGAATGTGTGCATTTAAAAAAAATATATTTTGTCAGTCAGGCAGTTATTACATAATTATATAATAACATTTTTTTATGGTTTTAAATTAGCAAACGAGCATGCAGCACCACCCTTCCGCTGCCGCCCGTGACTACTGTGACTGACACAGAACAAGACTCAAATCTGGACTACAGTGGTTAGTCCCATCAGAAGACGGTGTTAGAACGTTAGTTGATAAGTTTATTAGTTAGTAGGTATGAGAACTAAGGCTGGGACTGGCTGACTGATAGTTAGTCCTGTTAGTTGTTGTTAGTAATTGTCAGTGAGTCTTGTTCTAATTTGGCCATAGATGTGTAAAAGCATGAATTGAATTGAAATGGTGGCAAAGTAGCGGCATTAATACTTACATAGGAAGAACTCCGGTCACACTTATCGGTGCTCTTGAACGCGTTGGGGATGTAATATTTGTCCGGGCACTGGTTGATGTCTAGCGACATTAGAGCCATGGTCACTGCTACCACGCCCCTGCAAATTTAATTATTGTCATTTGAAGTTTTATTGCAACTAACCAACGGACGAGAAAACTGGTTATCTTTTGATACAATAGCGGGATGGTCATCATAGCCATTAATATGTGGTTCTTAAGAAGCCATAAACAGTGGAAGATAAAAATAATTCATTTCTTCATAGTTACATAGTTACATTAGCCTTCAAAAAGCGCTAAGGACGGCCACCGGGGGGGTTTTAGTGGGTAAAAATCCCACATAACCCGGCGTCGCTCCCACGTCACCGGGTACCTTTTGAAGGTTTCCCCTCGACAAAAAAAAAAAAAAGCCTTGTTGGTCCTGACCACGTATTTGAAGTCCCGGATTCAATTCAAACGCAGAGGTAAAGTACAGGTAGAGTGCAAAAAAACAAATTTCGTTACTCACTTGAACTCCAGCTTGACCTTGACGCTGTCCCATCCGAAAAAGGGGGCAGCATAAGTTACCACCCACTGTTTGAGGTGACCGTTACAGTCGTAGTAGGGCCGCGTCCAGTGCCCGTGGGCCAGCGTGGCCGCGCGGTAGAACGTGGGGTACCGCTCGTACTTCTTCAGGTAGCTACCCAGCTCGTCGTCACGGATCTTCATCTTGAGGTGGTATTTCTTTAAACTGTCGAAGTTGGTCGACCAACGCTGCTTCAGGAAATCGAACCACGGCTTGTTTGTGTACACCTCCTCTGTTGAAGGGTTTTAACATCATCATTAAGTTATTGTTCTATGAGTCGAGTCCAAGAGCACAGTGTAAGATGATTGAGATATGTAAACCATTGATCACAAATTATTGCAACACTGCCTTAACAAGTTGTATTAACGAATCTTGTAAGAAGATCTAAATCAGTCAAGCCGTTTTAGAAACAAACACGTAATGCTGTCCCGGTTTCTATTGTTAAGCTATGTCGGAAGCCTTCAGGCTTTAAAAACTTATGACACTTGGGTTGGCCACTAACCCCTCTATCAATCAGCATTAAAGCAGTGGGGCCGTTCAAGTATTACGTAAGCAGATTTTTTGAAACCCCCCCCCCCCCCCCGACTCCCTCGTCAGCAAAAGTAAGCAAATCACTTACCCCTCTCCCCCATGCTTACGTAAACATTGGTACTTGCATTTGAGAGAATCTGCTGATGTAATCACCATCTAGACTCCCCCACCCCCCGTGTCATCAAAAATAAGCAAAGCAAAGACCCCCCGCCCCCCTGTTGTCCTTACGTAATACTTGAATGACCCCAGTGTAGTTGAGCATGCTTTAGACCTGAGGACAGGACCCAGTGGTCTGCAGCGGGTCATTAATGAGTTGGGGACAATTATGTACACTCACCAGTCTTGTTAAGCCGGGCGAGATCTTCCAATTTGAACTTCCTGGTGTTCAGTTCCGTTTTGTAAGCGAACGGCGCGAACAACGTACGGTTGGTGAACTTGTTCCGGTCCCAGTATGTGCCTGGGGAGATGATAACCCGACTAAAAGTCAAATCACTTATTTTGCCTAAGAAACTAGGGGCACACTTATCGAAAGTTATAAGTTATGAAAACATTCAGTATAAATAACATTATCTTTATTTTACTATACTAGGAACATTTATTCGAGTGCAGGTACTAACTCATAGGTTTACATAAGCAAATATACTAGTGTGAAATAATTTTGACAACTTTTTATGTTATGAAAATCTATGTATTGCTTCCATTTGTCGATTACATGGTTTATTTCCAAAACTTAGGTTAAAAAAGTAAACTGATTTTCAATAGAGTGAATAGGATTATTGTTTAAGCATTACAGAAATAAATAAAAATACATACCTGCCGACCAAATCTTGGAGTCCCCGAGAATGAGGGCCAGAGTCTCCCCAATCATCTGGTCCTCGGTGAGCGGCTTGTCCGCCACTCGCTTGCCGCTGAACACTTCTTGAGGGTCTGATACCTACAACGACAATATAAGGTTTCAGATATTTGGCTAAATTGTGTGTGTGTGTGTGTGTGTGTGTGTTTGTGTGCGTGCGTGCGTCCGTGCGTGCTTCCGTGCGTGCGTCCGTGCGTGTGTCCGTGCGTGCGTGCGTGCGTGCGTGCGTGCGTGTGTGGATTGGAACAATTTGGAAAGAATTCAATTGTACCTGTAAGAACGCACTAATGAAGTTTGCCAACCGGAGAGCCATTTTCGCTTGGTTCTCGAACTGCTCTTCGGCACCATACGCTATGTCCCCGTTTAGGAACAGATCGGTTGGTTTGTACCTGAAAATAGGGAAGATACCATCAAAATACTTCTTAGACATCACACACACGTCACGATAACCTGAATCACGATATCAAAGTTTTCTTCGCCACTCGCATACATACAAGTTCCAAACACGGTCACGGCAAGACCTGTTATGCAATTGGGTCGAAATATAATAATAAATATTGTGAGTACACATTACGGTTAAAATATGACCCGCACCACTTACATACAAAGAGACCGGGGCCTGGCAGTTGGCCAGTTATAAGTTGCGACGACGATGACACACAGATACAGTACAGAAACTAACTTGGTGCAATTATGTGGCTGAACACCCCTGATGAAGTTGAGCACTTCGTACACGTTGATCCGCTCGGCGTGCAGCGCGTCCGCGCCGCTCGTCGCGTTCACGTACTCGTAGTACTTGTCCGCGTACAGCGCGCGGATGAACGGGTGCGCGCGCTCCCACTCCACGGGCAGGCGTTGGATCCCTGCCGGCGGAGAGGAATGTGAGGAGTCTTCAAGACAGTCAATAGGCTTTTATGAGTTATTTGAACATCTTGGACTTCATCGCCCTATCATTGGGGATTGTAGTCAAGTATTAACTTATTTTAAGCAAAAAAAATCTCAACACATGCACTAGGATCCTGGAGGCCTACTACGAAAAACGAAAATCGACGTTTCGGACGACGGATCGTTCATTTTTCGTAGCTGTATCGCACGGCATGGACAATACTCACTAACAACCAAAACTCGAGAACGAGCATTTATCTGTCACATAAGTCGGTCGGGAATCGAATCGGGGACCCCCGCTTCGCAAGCAGGGCGACTACTAGCTAAGCACGAGGTCGTCAGGGAAAGAAACAAAACTAATTAGGACAATACAAACAACATCACTGTTGCCCACCCCCCAAAAAGGTCAACACTCGCTGATACCACCGATTTGATGTTGGCCTGGCATAGTGACACCTCGGTCGACTCGTATAGACATGTGGTAAGCGTTAAATATACATAAACAACAAAATAAAAATAGCAGTAATAATATTACATTTACCATCTGCTCGTTTACCGGATATTTACATTAAAAACTTACTAAACTTGACTAAGACTATGGTCTTATTTATGGTATTGTAAATTTTCTTGTTCTAGGACTGTCACAGTTGTCGTGTGTGGCTGCATGCTCGTTTGTTACTTAATTCTATAAAAAAATGCTAATGTTCCTAGGTCGTAGTTACACATCAATACAATAATATAACACTTACAGCCGATGGGCAGGCAGTCAAAATTATTGTAGTACTGGTCGGAGGTCGCTCGCTCGATGATCTCTCCCAGGTACGGCCGGCGAACGATACTGGGCAGCCGGTAGCCGGGCCTGCAGCGGCATTGGTAGCCTCCCCTGCGGAACCCCCAGCCGTGGATTGGTTCACACTGCAAAATATAAAAATAATTTTAGCTGTCACATGTTTGCAATCGTTTATTATACCTATGTACTTACGTAGTTTGACTTTTAAAAAATATTTGTAAACATCAAATCTGCATAAAATTCAATCATTCATTCAAAAGTGGGCCATTAAAATACTAAACTTACTTCTGTGGTTTCATTTTTACAACGATTCGTAGAAATAAACCTATTGGGTAATTCGTTACCCTGACTCCGAGGACACTGATTTATATCTATCCTGTCATAATCCATCTCCATAACTACAACTGCTGTGTACCTAAAACAAGTCAATACAAATTATACATGGTTCATTTTTTTTAACTAATTAACACTCCATCATCATCCTGATGATAAACTCTTGCATTACTGAGTGAGCTGAAACTACTGAACACAATAGATGAAATATTGCATGTATGTTCTTTTGTGAGTGTAGGAAGCACTAAGAGAGGATTTTGGAAATTTGTGAAACATAGCTTGTTAATATACATAACTTGTTAACTCGATCTGCAGTTTTCGTTACGTGCATTCCACGTAGTAGTGGTAATCTTTCTTTACTTTTATATTCTAATCAATGTACAATATCTCCCAGTAAACAGGCTTATATATGTCTGTGTCCAACATCGTCGACTTCATTGCAACTTACCATCAGGTGGTTTTCTTATCAATTTATCATAAGTAAAAAAAAGATAGACAGAACAAGGAATGCAAGTATTGGTAATATATTATTTTATTAATTAACAGTCACCTAAAGTACTCACGTTGGGTATTCAATATGTCTAAACTGAGTATGGCGAGGATAGATGTCAGCCACTGGTGACACGGCTCCCACAATCCATTTGTTTAGTCTGCCACAGTCAAAATATGGCTTTGTCCAGTTCACTGGACCAGGGGTCTGCAAACATATTCAAATAACATATTGCTGATGAAGCAATACAAAAGTAATTATCACAGAAGCTTAAATTTATTTTTATATAATTATAAGGAGCTTAATTTTTTTTATATATATTTTTATATAATGCTTGACTATGATCCCACCTGAGGGTAAGTGGCTTTAAAGTCTTGGATTGTGAAGTGCAATAACTTGACTAGGCAATTAACTTAACATTCTAACTTAATACAAGCCTTACTTTTATGTGATTCAGAAATAACACAGCTAAATAACTTGTTAAAAGTTAAATAATGGTTTAACAACAATCACAATGATATCCCATGAGTTGTTCACAAAAAATTACTTATTTACAAAATTGTCAATCCTTTGAGATCATTATAATCATTTATCTAATTGTGTAATATATAGAAGCAATTATACAACAATTATATCAAAGAGGATATGATATAAAAGCAGAAAATACATGCAATATAATAAACAGAAGCAAACCTCATCATTTCCAGGAGGTCCATGGAAAGTGAATGTCTCATTAGTATTGTTTGCGTATCTGATTTCAACCTGGTATGTTGTCTTAGTGTCATGTCGCTTGTTGTCCAACTTATCAGGTAACAATAGAGTGTACCACTCATTAATCCTATAGAAGTCGGATGTATAGTCTTTTGACAAGGTCTCCTTTCCGAATGCACCTAGATCTTCTACATAGAAAGTGTCTAGAGTAGATATTTTTTGTAAATGCACAGGGTCATTAAAATCGTCAGCACGGAATGCGCGCGGGGCAAAACGGGGCATTGTTTTATTGAAGAACCCTCTGTAGGATGATGTATATGACATGTTCGGTGAAAAGTATATCGAACTAGCGTTAATATACGGGTTCGATGAGACGTCGGCGACAGAGGACAGGAAATAGTACATCATGCCGGGATCATAGGTGTCGTTTATAGCCGGCCGAATGAATCTCGACTGCAGTATGTAACTCCAAAAGAAGGCCCTAGTCATAGCCATGTTGTGAAGATGCAGCATCGCTGTACGATTCGGATATACCGGATTTATGTTTATCTCCTTCACATCAGGGTGATGAGACACAGAATCCTCAGGCAGGAATAAGTCGTCCAAATGAGTTATGTAGCAGTTGTCAGCCGACACCTTGTCCATTTTACCACGAATTTCGTCGAACGCATCGCGCAGTTGCCATTCATATTGGCCGGCCACACCCCACAACAAAGCACAAAGCGATATAGCCAAAAGAGTGCAATTGACTTTTTCCATTTTCACTTATACATTTATAACTGTATAATAAAAATTATTACAAAATATGTATATGTATTCCTTATTTTATTTCATGGTTTCGCGATTTGTAACTGAAAAACTCGTTCACGGATCACCGTACAACAAACAAACCAAACCTCGTTGAATTTAGTGACAGCTTCAGCTTGACAGTGTTTTCATTATTTGTGATCATGTCACTGTCAAAGTGACATAGAAATGGCAGTGACTGTCTGACTATTGTCTGACTTTAATCAAAGAACAGATTCAAAAGCAGTAGAAAAAATATAGGTAAACAACTTTCTCTATTAACTGCCATATCAATTACAGCACCGGCCAACTACCTATTTTATCAGCTGTCTATTGTCAAGTTGACAATGTCAACTTGAAAGTCTTGAAATTGAAACTGTTTGTGTCAAACTATTGTGAATTTGTGATGGATAACCTAAATTAAATGCGAAAGTAAATAAATTCTCCAGTAGGACCTAAAAATAAAATTAATACTATTTGGAGAATATATTAATCAATTAATAATGGCTGGAACGTTATTTCGTAAGTGAATTCTAGGCATACATAATGTAAAAACCTTTTTATTACATGTAATGTAATGTGTTTGTAGCATAAGTATTTCTAACCTTTTCTGCTATTCTATATTCTATAGATAGAGATAAATTGACCATCTTACAATGTTTACTTTGCTATGAGAAGACAGGCTAGGTTTTGTAGTTTTCATTTAAAAATATTTATGTTCCAGGTTCTTTACTGTCCAGTACATTATCATTCTATCAGCCGAACAGTTTCAATTATGTGAGTACAAAAACATATACGATTCTATTATTATTTTACATCTCTTGACAGCTTTTTAAAATAGCAAATTAATTTTGTTCAGAGATCAATACATACTGCCACAGTTTGGTATGCAGCTCGTAAAGGGACACGGGCGAAGGCTCGTGCTAAGAAGGTCAAAGTAGAAATTACTAAAGTTGGCTTTATCCCACACAATCAAAGGGGAAAAGATAAGTATGTATATAAAAATAACCATTTTTTGATACCTTCATCACCATATACCTTAATTCATACTTACCTGATATGTTAATCAATAACTCTGTAGTAATAATTTCCATAATGGTCTGCACACATTATGTCAACTCAATTCAGATTTAACTCTCAGGGATAGTGGCATAGCTAGGTGTGGGCGAAGTGGGCCCTCGCCCACGGCCTCGCACCTGAAGGGGCCTCGCGAGGCCTCTTTATGCGATGCCAGATTTTGGGAACGAAAGAAATGGGGCCTCGCTGATTCGACTTTGCCCACGTCTATATTACTCCACGCTACACCACTGCCAGGGAAGCTGAAATATTAACTTTATTTTGTGTATTTTACGTCCAACTTTCAGTCAGATGGAGGTTGGTTGTAGGTATACAATGTCTCAATTTCTCAATTGCTTGTGAATCAGTTCTTTCAAATTTATTCTAAATTCAATCATAATATATATAAGGCTCATATTTTAATGTTTCCCTATGAATTGGAATGGAGTCAGTTTAGTTTATGCATTGTAAACATTAAAAATTTGTTTATGCCAGTAATTTTTGACGTGACAACGTCTTATAATTCGATAGAGCCGGCTGCACGCATGAAAAAACATAACTCATGCGGCATTACCTCGCTCTGAGGCGTTCCATGTAAGGCTTGAAGTGCAAGCGAGAGCGCGGAACGAGCGACAACGAAGCACAATCGGCCTTTGCGTTCGGCAGCGTTCGACATCCGTCTCTCGCCTACTTGAGTGAGCGATGCGTCTGCGTGGACAGCTGCTATACTATAGTACATTTACATGTTTTGATCGAGTATCAAGTGCAGTGAAAAGTGAATGCTACCATTCCATCAGTATTTTCTTAAGACATTGTCACGTTCAACTATCGTCAGTAAACCGACTTTACAGACAACCAATTTTTTTTAAGTATTAAATTATACTTTGATATTAATGTTATTCGGACACAGACAGCATAATATTATTCTAATTATCTCAGGTCCGTAAAAGTGATTACCAACAAGCACATGAGTGACTCCTACAAGAAGATATCAACAGATGATGTGTTCCCCATGAGATACTACCGCTGGGTTGTCTACTCTGCTGAGGACGCTGTCAAGGCTCACCAGGAAACTCACCATCCCACAATGTACAATGACCCCACTGCCCTGCTGTTTGCCCAGGTGGAAGTTAACATGGAGGCTGTGAAAAAGGTGAGACACTTTGCAACTTGCAGTTGACTCAGCATTATACTATATAATAATTATGTATGTGGTGAAATTAACTGCACACTGAGCAAAGCTCAGTCTTCATAACAAATTATTTGACTTAATGTTGTCTTATTCTCATCTCCAGAACCGCTACATGGATAACTTACAACGGCTAGTATTGCTACCAAATCCGTTCCCTCGAGACGAGGAGCGTACGATACTCGCGTTCTGCAAGGGCCAAGAACTCATCAAGGAAGCTCTGGACGCAGGTGCCACCACCGCGGGGAGTAACGACATTATAAAGAAGATACAGGTAGACGTCAGATACACATGTTTCATGGTCAAATGGTGTCAAATGGTTAATGATGTCCTGCTTTCTCTAGAAATTAAGAAACAGGGTAGTTTCGTGAAATCAGGTGCGGTTTTTGAGAAGATGCTCGCCCGTTGTTATCTCGTACCACCTTAAATGCGGATGTTCAGATTTCATATTTTTTTAAAGCTATAAAAACCATAATGTTATTCAAATCAGATCAGAATAATCATCTATTTACGAAAAAAAAACTCGATTGGATCACAAAAATCATTATATTATTAATTTGTAGTTACATTTTTAATACTTAGGTATTGTTAATAATACAATTATTTGTCGAGGGTATGAGGAATAAAAAACTACATAATGTGTTGTCAACAGGAAGGGGAGATTAAATTAAGTGACTATGATTATGTGGTTGCACACCCTAACATCTTGACTGAACTGGTACCACTCCGAGGGTTAATGAAAAAGAGATTCCCCAATCTGCGCAACGGCACCCTGGACTCTAACCTCGGGGAACTGGTGAAGAAGTTTGCTGGTGGCGTCCAATACAGAGTGGTGAAGGATGAACATCAACAAAACTTTGGATCTGTTGAAGTACCTATTGGACGGGTAAAGTATTTTTAGAATGAATTTCAATGGCAAATCCTTTTCTGCTTCCGACAACTGCTACGCACCGGCCAGTGTCTGGTGAGAACACCGCTGTATGGTTACAATGCTTTGGCAAAGGGAGATCTCCCGTCAAACGAGTTGTCATGCCTGGGAAACGGCCGCGCTCCGACTGTTCTCGGTCGGAACTTGTATAAATGCCAGCGGTGTAGGAAACTAATAGCGAGATACAGGTTCGTCGTACGTCACCGCGTGACGTGTGTGCGATGTCGCCACAAAACCCCAATTGAATATGTTTTTTAATTTTGTTTAATGGTAAGTGGCGACAGTATATTTTTATGTTAATGTCCGGCAAACGAGCAGAGGAGCCACCTGACAATTGGTTTCGTTATTGTAATTTTAACAAAATTTGAACTATAGTTTCATAAAATATCAATTTTTGCTTGATGGTCATATTTTGTATTTATTTGGATTTCAGTACAAGTAATTTCCTTGACCGCCACACGGATTTCACGGAGGGTGTTACCAGTACCACTTACCAGTTACCAATGGCATTGAAGGACCTGTCTATTGACTGTTGCATTACTTGCATTTGAAATAACTTTAACGTCCAAATTTCGCTTTCGCCTTCAAAAATTCACACTTTCGCCGTCTCAAACTCTTAATATTCTGTTGCAGTGTAACATGGAAGCGAAACAAGTAGTAGGAAACATTGATGCATTGTTGAAAGACATTCAGGCAGCAAGACCTAAGAGAGATGGATTATTTATAACAAGGTAAATTTATTATTTTAAATCTTCGTGCATCAATCTCCGGTGACATTTGACCATGTACTGACATGGTCATTTATTAATGTACTGTTTGTGTTAGGGATTATATTTTGAAGAACTATTCAGTGTCATACCTTGATAATTTTTTACAATATTCTTTTTAATTAGTCATTTTTAAGTAGAGATATGTATATCAAGTTTTTTTTTATATGTGCAGGTGCTTTTTAGTGTCCCCACCTTCATCAGAGAAGCTGAAAATAGATCCTTTCGTACATGTCGATCGAGAGATTCCAAGGGAAGTTCAAGAAGACAGTGATGACGAAGCCGAAGAAATGGCTGCTGCTGCCTAGTATTACAGCGGAGCTTAGTGTAGTGTTATGTTTAATATAAAATGCTTTAAAATATTGTATGTTCATTATTTTCCTCGTTAAGTAATTTTTCCTGCGAGTTACAAAATATGATATAGGTATGATCTCTGTTTGGCCATGATAATCAACTTGTATTCTAGTTACTATATCCAAATTTAGTGTACTAGCTGTGCCCGCGACTTTGTCCGCGTGGAATTTTAGTTGTTACGGAGAAATTTCTAAAATAAAAGTAGCCTAAGTTACTCCTTAGTACATCACCTATCTCCCAGTGAGAGTCCCGTCAAAATTGGTTCAGCCGCTCCAGAGATTAGAGAAAACAAATAGACTAAAATATTAAAAAATGTTATTTTGATATATGTATACCATGCATACATCCATACCTATGCATTTAGTAAAAAGCGGTTAATTTAATATTACAAACAGGCTCCAATTTTATTTATTTGTATAGATGAAACTACAAAGTGTACAAAACACAAGAAAACGAAACATAAAATAAATTCCAATTTATGTGTGGCAATGGCAACATTGGCAACTTTAAAGTCCAACAATACTGCTCTATTCTACAATATTTAGTCTATGTACATGTAGTACTCTGTGCTATACTTCCCTATTTTACTATAGCTAAAAATTAGTTAATTTTCATTAATATGTACTTTAGATCCTGTCATCAGTTATATTTTGTAAAACTTAAGTTTAAAATTATTTAAAATTGAAAATTATACAAAAATCCAAAAACATTTATTTTTGACACTTTGGCTTACAACTCACTCAGCAGCACGCACAGCTGATGACGTTTCAGAACGCACCAATAGGGGCGTAAAACAATCCGCCATTTTGTCCCGATGACAATTTAGGATTTTATTTAATTCAACCCGTTTATATTTAATTAATCCGCTAACAAAAGTGATATTTGAGAAATAGTGCAGTGTTTAATGAGACTGTGATATTTTTGTGTACAACTATTTTTGTTTACATTAACTTGTCCTGACGTTAATAGCTGACCGATTTTGACGTCGAACGAAGAACTATTGTAATCAAAATGGGCACAAGAGAGGACGAATATGATTATTTGTTCAAAGGTAAATTGTTTATGTTGTTTTAGTAGTTTGATAGGGCTTACGTTTCATTCAAACAACTATTGTAAATTTGTTAAATCTTAGTGTTATACAAACCATTGTTCTAAACAGTGACGTAGAAAAAAAGTTCATAGTAATGTATTTTAGCCTAAAATACATGAAATTATTACACAGCTAATTGGATGGGAATGTTTCGAAGCATAGGAGTGGTAAAATCAGGGTTGTTTCGTGTTAACGACAGCTTTGTTTCATCAGCTGATTGTGTGAAGAACAATCGATTTGTCATAAATTTGTGTTTCTTATGACTCACCTTTCTACTCATCTGTGATCTAATCACAAAAATGTTCCAGTTATTGTTCTATTAATCGGAATCATCAGATTTCGCGCATTTGTTTATTATTTAAACTTTGATATTTTATAGATTCATTGAAATGTAACAAAGCAATTTTATCAACACAAAGAAATATTATTAATTTGTAGTTGCAATAAATTATATTGTAATACAATGTGATTCCAAGGATAAATACATTGTCCACAATTGTCTTTTAATTGGTACAATAAGCATTTGTTTTGTTTTTAATATTATCATAGCTAGTCAGTGTCTTACACTTGTGCATTGTTTGTCACTGATGGACATTATTTACACAAATCAAGGAAGGTGTTACACATGTATATTTGAATTATATTGCTTTTCAGTTGTCCTGATAGGAGATTCAGGAGTGGGCAAAAGCAGTCTTCTGTCACGTTTCACTAGAAATGAATTCAACTTAGAGTCTAAATCAACAATTGGTGTGGAGTTTGCAACCAGAAGTATAGAGGTAACATATTATTTTTAATTACTGATAATTTTTATTCCAATAATAACATCTAGAAAAGTTTAACTAGCTTATCTGTGCTTTGGACTCCTTAGATTCCAAACCTACGAGTAAAGTCTTATGTCTAGTGTTAAAGGTGCTATTGGAAGAATCCATATTATGCATACAAAATTATGTTTTTCTATGTAACTTGTTGATTGAGCAGATGGCCGACTAATGTTAAGGTGTCACCATCACCATGTATATCAGGAATGCTAAAGGCATCAAAGGATGTGTTGCCAACCAAAATAATTTGCATCAATTGAAAAATTCTGAATTTAAAGTGGTTACTTAGAAAGGCTTCAGGTAATTACAAACACAGTACTGTATAATTTAGTAGTTATTATTTAAAACTTAGTTTGTGGCTTTATCTAACATGTGTTTTAAAATGAGTCATTTGCAAGCCAAATGACCATGTACAGCATCTTTTTGTTGTACATTATTTAACTTCCTTATTCTAAACTTAGGTGTATTATTATATTTGGATATTGAAATGTAATTACATATTTGTGTTATCAGTGCAAGTCTGTTATTGATGCACTTTGTTATTATTATTACTTAACATATGACGATAACAGTTAACAAAATAGGAAAAAATCAGGCTGCCTGGGAGCTTTCAGGGAAAACACTGCCTAATCCCTTTGAGATATAACAAAACAATAGTGTGAGTCGAATATTCCTCTTTTATTGGTTACCTTACACATTTACATCATATAATTTAAATGAATATCATAGGAGTTATCGCTTGTTCGGTTTTGCGTATTAAATTATCTACAATCATTTATTTTGTCTGTGGTAGTTATGGTTCTCATCACACTTATCAACTGAAATAACCTTAAACCAGTTAAATTCCAGGATTTTTTTCATAATGTTTATGCAGAAAGTAATGTAGGTAACCGAACAAATGAATTTTCGCCTTTATTTGCATAATTGACAAAGCAATATGTCATAATCTAAGTTGATTCTGCATCGAAAGTATGAAACCCTCCATTTGGCTTTCTAATAGAAAGAAGAGTCCGAAGAGTTTCATATTTTGTTCATGTTTGTTTTATGTATTCTGAAATTTAAGTTCTAGCATCGGTGTCTTTTATCAGTCTTAATTTTTTTTTTATCAACGTTTATCCTTGATAACAATCCAATAATAACTTTAAGTTTCGTATCGGTTTAGAATTCCCCTCTGAATTTGAAGTGATTGAATACAATTGTAAAAGGGCAAATTAATACACGAGCTCCATTTTACAATACATTCCTATTCAATGACAATAATGACATAATTCCTTTGTTCTTCTTAATCATCTCTTTATTCTTGTAGATGGCCTGTTCGCCGGCCAGAAACATTTTGCTAGAATACCTGAAACCTATGAAAGACTACCAACTGAATATCTCTCCTCTCCGCTCCTCAATCTACTCTCCACTCCTCAAGCCTGCACCTCACCACTCCACACCTCGCCTCACCAGCTCACCACACCTCACCTCTGGTCCCCACACCTCATATGACAATCTCCTGCTAATCCTGCTCCTCAGAGTTGTTCTAGTAGAGGTACAAAATTCCTCCGTAACAGTCGGCCATCCTGAAACAATTGCGTCCCGCAATTGGCACGCATACAAAAGTATCAACACTCAAGAAAATCGACATCAAATTGTACAATGTCACATCAAGGCATACATTACCCTTTTTATGCTGAAATATACTCCTCTATATCTCCTCTATATCATTTTATAACTCTGAAAACATGCACTTATCTTTGCTTATTTTTTACCTCTCCTCTTTAATCAGATTGCTATAAATTCCTGTTTATTTCAATAAAGCCTCCACAAAATATTCTTCCAGAAAATGCCAATTTTATTGCAATAAAATCAATCTGCACTCATCGTCTAATCTTCATTTGTTTTACGTCTTTTGTCTTTCCCACTGACACGTTTATCTGACATTTTATAATATTTTCGACATCGCAGAATATTGTTATTTCTTTGCTTTACATAATATCTCCAGGGCGAAACTCTTTCTAAAGCGGAATGATACACCATTACCGGCCAATAATATAACACGAGCGCCACTAAGAACTTGTCATATATTTCATCGGAACTCATGAACTCTTAATTACAACGGCACAATTCACAACTTTCTGAACTCTTCATCAAATTGATAAATTCACATTTTATCTTTTTATATCGAGAAGACATCATCATTTATAATCCATCTGACACATAGCCATAATGTCATATCTTATTTTGAAATGTTACTCCTTTTAATCGAGAAAACTTTCAATTTCGGCAATTGCTTTTTATTCTCTCCATTCTTAACACGTGGGTTTTATGTTTTACGACATAAATATCCACTTCTGAATGTAAAAGGGCAAATTAATACACGAGCTCCATTTTACAATACATTCCTATTCAATGACAATAATGACATAATTCCTTTGTTCTTCTTAATCATCTCTTTATTCTTGTAGATGGCCTGTTCGCCGGCCAGAAACATTTTGCTAGAATACCTGAAACCTATGAAAGACTACCAACTGAATATCTCTCCTCTCCGCTCCTCAACCTACTCTCCACTCCTCAAGCCTGCACCTCACCACTCCACACCTCGCCTCACCAGCTCACCACACCTCACCTCTGGTCCCCACACCTCATATGACAATCTCCTGCTAATCCTGCTCCTCAGAGTTGTTCTAGTAGAGGTACAAAATTCCTCCGTAACACAATTGTAACGATCCGATAATGATTCAGAACCTTATTGGACCGATTTGAAATTTCAGCTCTCGAACGAACCTACACACGGAAAATCGGTGAATATGCAACGAATCAATGACATTAAAAAAAATCAGATTTTTTATGTATGACTTGACGATACCCTTTATACGCCCCTTTTGTGCATCTATAATAAATACGAAAAGGTGCTTTATCGTACAGTAAAAATAGTTCAAAACAGTTTAAAAAGGAAGGAAAGATTTTTATGTTTGATTCTTTCCGGGCGAAACTGATCTGATCATAAATAAACAACACCCGATGGAAGTTATTTCGGTGCGGTAGATGGGTATTATGCATTTCGGCAACAAGTGTTCTGATTGCCGCTGAATGGCACAATCATGTCTTACGATTGCGGCAGCGATGACCACTGAAAGGTCACACGCTCGTATAAACATATTGGACATACTTTAGGAAGGCATCACATCTATTTTTATCATATTAGGGGAGGTCATGGCCCTATAAAAGTTACATTACTTTGGCGTCGTTCCAAATCGCCGGGAACTAGTTCAGTGAACGATAACGCTGATTTTATTACGCCAAACCGAATTGTTATTAATAGATGACTCCTGAAAGTTTTGCAAGGAGTATTTTGTAGAAAAAAGCGAGGTGTGGCGGTTTCGTGGACACGGCCGTGTGTTTTACGTGAAAACGTTTACTGAACAGCTAATGTTGTCTTTTAGCGGCTATTTCAAAATGGAGTCGCTGCCCATTTCGATGCGCGTGATGTGTAACAGTTCTCAAAATCTAACAATATGTTTGATCTGTGTTATTAAATGTAAGAAATATGGAGCTATAACAACAAATTCTATCATTGTTTTTTTTTAATTTCTTCACATTATGCTATCCATTTAGTGACGTATTCACGTCAAATCGCCTTTAGCACTACATCCGGAGAGATTCCTTTCTTAATCTTTCCTTATCCGGTTCGCGGTTCCCCCATCACAATGTTAGCAAACCAGGTCAGCGGTAGATACAGCTTTTGACCCCAAAACTGCCTTTGACAAATTCGACAACGAACGAAAACTAACAGTTTAGTTTAGTACTTTAGTAGAATCAACAATCCATTTAAGGAAGATGACAGATAGTACAGTGAAGGACGCATGTTAATAAACCAGTATGTAGGAAGCGCTATGTAAAAAGTGAACGCCCCATTTATATGTCAAAAGTCATTGACGAAACGATCGCGGCGGTACGGGCCATCAACCTTTAAATAATCAATCGTGTTACATTTGATATTGTTACTTAAATAATTAATGTTTGTTTGGTAAAATGTCTGTGAAACCGTCACATAGGAGAAATGTCTGTGAAACCGTCACATACATAAACATCAGAATGACTGCAGTATTTCGATTATATTTAGCCAATTTTCGTATAATGTCAGTTTGAAGTTAACTAACTTAAAATAACGGATTTCTAGGCAACGATATTCCAGAATACGTTCAGTAGCACAACGGTTATAAATAAATCTTTTACAGTTGTGGAACATTTACAAAATCCAATTTTAAAAGCCGAAAATCCTATGGCCAATAGAATCTAAATAGATGGGAATAAATTAGAAATTTTATGCCATAAAAGTTGTCTACAACATAATGAAGAATAACACCATTCAACCTTTAATTTACAGCATTCAATCTCTTCCTGATTATTATTTTTATAGATGTCCGGATGTCCGTCTCATCCAAATGATTTTAATTAACGAGCAGTATAATAATATTAATAAATTACGCTTATGACACGCTAAGTACTACCCTCGTGCTAAGTCTGCCGCCAGACAACTTATCGTGTTTGGGCTGGGTGCTAGGGAGCCAATAATTCTTTTCAGTAATGTCAAACCTCGGCTCGTCAAAACGTAGCTCGGATACGCACCAATCAAACCTGGAGAGGCAGCCCTGGCTGTGAGTGCATAGAAGTAATTGCGGCAATACACTATCGACATTCAGTGTGTGAATGTTTGCTACGACTACTAATTGTTGTAGCTTCCCATCGTTTATTAATTTGAAATGCTTTCTCTTCATACCATACAGGTATATACTTGAATGGGTAAACAATAGACGATTAAATGTTTTATCGGTAAAAGTATCTTAAGCTTCATATAAAACTACAGTCCTCCGACGCGTCTGTCTGTCTGTCTGTTCGCGATAAACTCAAAATCTACTTAACGAATTTTCATGCGGTTTTCACCAATAGACAAAGGGATTCGTGAGAAAGGTTTAGGTATATAATATATTACAGTTTTGTGTAAATTGGTTGAAATATGACTATAACAGTTGAGCAAGTCGGAAAAAATCAGGCCGCCTGGGAGCTTTCAGCGAAAAAATAAAATAATAATACTAAGGGACAGGTTTCCCGAAGCGAGTTTATTTAAAAAATCTTTCAAAAGTACAAATAAATATGAATGAATCCATTTTTACGTTGCGCAATATTGGTATATTTAGAGGTCAAATTTTATTACGTACCTATCGATTCGAGCAGTTTACAAGGACTATCCTTGACCTGTGTTCATAACGGATATTACTCAAAGGCGACATACAGTGCGAACAAGTCTACCTTAATTGGCACTACTCCAGCGATTTTTGAACATGCCCGAATGCTTTCGTTACTCCCCATCCAGTCAATTTACCTAGCCAGGGTACAGATTGATCCATTTGCTTTCTTAAATCAGATGTTAGTGATATACCTATTTGCGCGTGAAAAACCTATTATCTGTGTGTTTCTGTACCGTATGAGATGAATAACGAATCCATACATAAGACTACTCTCTGTCTCTCTCTACTCTCGGGATATATAAGACTATTTCACTCTCAGTCTCTCTACTCTCGGGATATATAAGACTATTTCACTCTCAGTCTCTCTCTACTCTCGGGATATATAAGACTATTTCAATAATTTTCATTAAAAATGCCACATAATTATGTACGTTTTGATTAACATACAAGACAGTAATAAACCGGCTACTGTGGTCGTATGTGGTAATAAATCCTGGTATAAAGCGGTCTGCAAGATGACGCTTTGCGCGTTCGAGGCGCGCCCGTCTGGAGCCCGGTTGGTGCAATCATGCAATTTACTGACCGCCAAGCTCTTTGTAATATAACTTTAATGTGTTGGGATATATTGTGTACGTCGTTTGAACTGCGATTCGCCGATTACGTATTTTTATTTATATACATCTCATTAGCTGGGAATGTGGTAGGTTACGATTCAACAAAATTAAGGCCCAAATTAAGACGGCGATTAAAGTTAATTTGTTTTGTTGGTTTTGTGCATCATATTGTCGAGCACAATCTATTTGAAAGTTTTCCAAGGAGGGTGTAAAAAGTACTGGAGTAAAACGGCGATAGCAATTGTTAGACAAAGAAGACAAATGTTTCAAAATATACGCGTCAGTCCCAGGCCTCATACCTACTAACGAACTGACTAACTAACGTTCTTAATAACACCCCTTGCTAACTGGATTAACCATCCTAGTCCCGATTTGAGTCTTGTTATGGGTCATTCACAGTTGTTAGGGGCGGCAGCGGAATAGCGGTGCTGTACCCTCGTTTGCTATCTTAAATCCATAAAAAAGGGACAATAATGTTAATTTCTTGTGATATTCGAAGAGTTAAAATAGAAATTGGCAAAAATTTAAAGTGTTAGAGCCTTGCGATGTCGAGCTCTAGAGTTGCATGTAATCTAACAAGTTCTAGTAGCGTAAAGGAGTGCGCACATTACACCAACTCGACGTCAACTCCACTCCGTTTCAACTCCGACGTTCTGTTCCGCGATCAACGCTTCATCGACGTCAACTCGACTCCGTCTCCACTCCGTTTCAACTCCGACGTTCCGTTCTAGGTACATTACGTCATTGTGTCGGTCGACGCGTGGACTACTCGTCTACGGTGAGTCGTCAACGCAACGTCGACGCGTTGGTCTCGAAACGGAACGGCTATGGGTGTAGGGCGGGGAGGGGCCGTACAGGGCTTTTAAGTATAAGTTCGAAATTCAACCTTACTTTCAAAGATATAAGGCTCATAATTGAATGTTAGCTTTGTCAAGGTTTTAGTCGCGTTCGCGTCTGTCGGTCGTGGAGTCGTTGTACTGTGCGCAGTCCTTTAATCGAAGTGTCCAAGATATTGGAAACAGAAACGTGGTCACGGCCAGTATTAATATACTTGTGGCAATTTGAATCATTCTAATACTTTCATAGATCAAACATGATCCTAGGGTACCTCCCAAGTTATATCGCAATATTGATCGTTGTATTTCTTCTGATACAGATGAAAGTTGATTGCACATATCGGAAGCGTGCCACCGATGAGCGGAAGTGTTCTTGACCTCCTAATTATTCATATGACCGGGCTCCACGTGTCCATCTGTCCGGCCCGTTATCGCACGCGTTATCTGCATAGACAATTTTACTGTCTGGTTTTCTTGTACCGTGGTGACGTCATTGATGGAATGTATTTAGTTGGGAAGTAGCTAAAGCGTCACACGTTTGGTAGGGTACTGGTTTGGGGGTGTCAGACATTTGAGGTTAGCGGAGTGGCTGGTTTGAATGCTTCAGTTGCGCTGTGTTTGAATAGTTTCACTCATTTGGTATACAGAACGTGTCAAACTAATAAAACGACGCAATTGAAGTACATATTTATAAATTAGCAGACTTGACCCAGGGTGGGTCGTCTGCTCGTTGGTTGGTTGTTGTATTGACCTAAATGAAGTATTCATTAGACAGCCAGACAGCCGGTCTTCCATTCGCGTTGTGTGGCGATGGTTTCTGCGGGTCACAAGGATCTCCTTTTTCCCCGAGCATGAACTCGTGAGGACTAAAGCCTCCCGGTGTTTGGTGGCCGCCGCTATTGAGCGGGGGACCCTATCGTATCCGTATTACGAGCTGGTTGTCGCAGTCGGTCGCCACCCAGATGGTCAGGGGACTCGCCTGACTAACGCCCCAGTCAGACGACGCGATAGATAGTTGCGCGAAAACTATCGCGTTATACAAACGCGCCCTAAGAGCTCTCGCGGAAACGGGTAGCCTTCAGGAGGACGAGCGTGGAGAGGCGCACTCCCCTGAGCGACTCCAGTGGCCCCAGGTCCGCGAGTCCACGTCACCATAATCGAAGTATTCACTAACAAAGCGCCGTTGTATTGCAGGTGGACGGCAAGACCATAAAGGCGCAGATCTGGGACACGGCCGGCCAGGAGCGGTACCGCGCGATCACGTCGGCGTACTACCGCGGCGCGGTGGGCGCGCTGCTCGTGTACGACATCGCCAAGCACCTCTCGTACGAGAACGTGGAGCGGTGGCTGCGCGAGCTGCGCGACCACGCCGACCAGAACATACTCATCATGCTCGTCGGGAACAAGAGCGATCTCAGGCATCTCAGGTGAATATTACCATGCTTTACAATAGCTTATTATTCCAAGTTGGTTCTTTACAAACTGTTTTCGAATGTCAAAATAGGCCGTCGCGTCAACAAATTCCTACCGTGAGTGGTCTTGCAAGAAGGAACGGCAAGAGATTCCCAAGCGGCTTCTTTTCCAAATTACAGTTACAGATTGCATGTACTACTACTTATAGCTAAAATATTAAACTCATGTCCAAGCCGTTTTTTCTTTAAAATAATTGTCAAGTTTGTAATAAACTTTCGTAATGATCTGCGCACATTACATCAACTCAACTGCAACGCTTCGTATTACGGTTAACTATTGAGAATTTGCCTCATTTCGAGCTAATCCTCAGCTTAGTATCATCTGTATCATGCTTATAAAAAATGCTTTGTCATGGGAACTAAAGAAATAAGTAAATTTGATCCCTTTCTTCGTACGCAAGCTCACCACCAACTTTCCTAGGGGCTAGACTAAGCTGGTCTCTAGACAAGTCAACGGCGTGGGGCGAGTGGGGGAGACGATTACCAAGAACAATAAAACCTTGTTCCTATAACCTAGTTATTCCTTACGGAGCTATCTCGAGTGCCTGTTGTAATTGAAATGTTTTATAATCCCTGGTGATAAATGTTTTAAACTAGACTGTTTTGTTTTTTGTAATAGTAATATGTATTTAATTTTGTAATTTTTGAATCTCCATTTGTCGAAAAAAAAATGCAGATGACATCAAATCAGCAGATAGAGATAGCCATTAGCCAACCCGCACTTGGCCAGCGTGGTGGACTATGGCCTGTGCCGCTCACGCTGTGAGAGGAGACCTTACATTAGCGGGACAAATACGGGTTGCGTTGATGAGATAGGGATAGATTAAAGAAACCAGATTAGGACAGATAAACACCAACTTCATACGACAGGACTTACAAAGGAAACAACATTTTGTTTACCAAATGTCTGAAACTATTCCGACACGACTAATTTAAAAAATTAGCAGACTTAGCTCCTAGAGTTCAATTTGATATTGATGGTATCACCCCTGGTGTGATGGCCCCTTCTATGGACATTTCAAACAATGCTTGTTATATTGTGTAAACATCACGTTGTATGTGTAAACAAAGTATTCTAATCCACATACACAATTTCCAGATCAATCCCAACGGAAGAAGCGAAGGCGTTCGCTGAAAAGAACGGACTCAGTTTCATCGAGACGTCTGCATTAGACTCCACTAACGTTGAACCGGCATTCCAGAATATTCTTACTGGTTAGTACAATATTTATGTGCGTTTTTTCGTATTATTTTATGGAATTTTGCTTCATGACGGTCATGTTACAGATAGCATTTTCTAGTATTTCACGGCTACTTATCATGCTCACGTGAAATCAGTTTTATCTCTGATGTAATCATCCAATTTGTAATAACTTTTCGTTACAAAAATATGTTTGACACACATAAATGAGATATCACATACATCCACAACCCAAGAACAAACATTTATGATCATATTAATGTCAACACCAGGATTTCAGACTAAGATTTTCTACAAATTACACTTAATATGATTACATGGTCAAAGTGAAATCGTTAAGCAATTTACAATTTTTTTTACTGTATTTCGAGATATCAATCTATACTATATTTTGTTGTTATAATGTTCTCAATGGAGTGTGGGAATCGTATCAGTATCAATCTAGTTCACCTGTGAACAATATTTGATTACTGATAACAATAGCACTGATATTGGACAGCGCACTATCTTTAGATAATGGTGACGTCAAACATGTGTTGCTACATGTGTTTTCAGTGATTTGCTAATAATAAATGGTTATGTACATGATATACTTTTTAAGAGGCGACCATCTCAGTCCTCACAGCAACACATCTGTTACGGAATTATAACGAGACTAACTAACAATCACTAACCAGACTATTACTAACAACAACTAACAGGACTAACATTCAATAACAGTCCCCGTCCCAGTCCCCATAATTACAAACTAACCAACTAATGTTCTAAAAACGTCTGCTAACGGGACTAACGATCCTAGTCCCGATTTGAACCTTATTCTAAGTCGGTCGCAGTTGCCATGCGACTACGTCACTACCATCAGACGGGATCGTAGTCAAACAAAAACTTGTAATCAATATAAATGAATAGTGATCAATATACACGTTGTGTTGTCTGTCTGTGCGCGCGCGCAGAGATCTACAGGATCGTATCGCAGAAGCAGATGCGCGACCCGCCCGAGGGCGACCTGATCCGGCCGGACGCGGAGCCGGCGGACGTGCGGCCCTCGCAGGCGGACTCCGTGCGCAAGCAGTGCTGCCAGTAACCAGGTGACGACCGCCCCTGGCTTTGCATCAATATGTTAGTGCGCTCCACCACCCGAGACCACATCTCCATCAGGTGGTATTGTGGTCAAGCTTTAAATTATAATTAATAAAAAAAAATACCCACACAAATCAAAACTTTGAAAAAACTGCTGTATAACACGGTTCATTATTGGTCAGTGAAACCCTGTAAAATTTGTGTTTTTTTGGACTGTGCAGTTGTTCGTGCAAAGCAGCGACATTGTAATTGTACTGTATAATTATGCACATTTTTGTTAACTAGTTGACCCGGCAAACATTGCATCGTATATTAATATTATATCTCAGGCTCTAAGTGGCGTATTAAGATGAAACATGCACCAGTTTTTAAGTTAGACCTCCAGCAATACAACTGCGAAAACTAAATTAAATTTCATTCAGTAGTTTTTACGTGATGCGCGGACATACATACATACAGACAAACAGACTGACAATAAGTTTGACTTCTATTGGCCCAGTGGAGACCCTTTATACATATTTGCTCAAATATTTCCTATATACAGACATGAACAACTTGCTTTTTTATTATACGGATAGATGTCGCTCATCAGTACGACAATGTGGCCCATCAACATTCACATTATTGTCAATAATATTGCGTGTGTGCGGTCTGTGACAGTGACACGCGCAGGCACGCTCGCTTGTACGAGCGCACAAACATGCTCATACACACATGTCTATATTGTTACATACAAGTGAATATGTGAGTGATCTGTAATTGCCGACTATGTTAAACGTGCACAAATATGTCAGATATGGCGGCACACACGCATGCATACATACAGACAGGTTAAGACATGGGTCTGGGTTGCGGCCAATTTCACACATTCGGTCAGAAACTGTAAAAATTTACAGTTACAAATGAATATTTGTTGTTCCATTTATTACAATAATGATGAGCGAAACAGTAACATATTTCCTGAAATTATATTTTTCAATCATTTCCAGAAAGTCCAGTGGATGTTGGAGCCGAAGAGATAAACGAAAGGAATATTATACGCAAGATTAAGAATCATTCCCAGACATCGGTCTATTCTGTACCGACACAATGTTGCCAGCTCAAAACACGCCATCGCCCAAATACTCGCCATCTTCAGTCGATCTTGTCATATCGCTTCCGGAGCAATGAGGGTTACGCCCCCGCTGAGTGTAGACGACACGTCTGCGACGCCGACGGTACCACCTACCATCAAATTACTCGTGTGCTCGTTGGTCGACTCGTTACATGAAAAAGAATGCCTCGCAACCGGGAAACTCAACACCAATAAGTTAACGAAGTGACATTGGGATTGGACTGGCAACACCGAGATCCAAGCGTGGCTCATGTAGATAGCTTTGTGTAATTATTGATATTTAGTGTCGGAACGAATAAAGTTAAATCTATAATAATTATTATTGTAATGTGAAAATGGCAATTCGTTTACACAATGTAGTTAGATTGGAGACGAGCTGAGAATTTTGAATGCACCCCGAGTAATATGGTTTCGATGCTTCTAGTTTAAAACGATTCGTACACACGGCCGTGTAATTTATTCCCAATGTTTTTTTGTTAATATAAGAGAAAAATATTATGTTTCAATTTAGGTAATACATATTACGTATATTTATTTAGCAAATTAAAAGTGAATAATCGATGTGGCTGAACTCTTAACCGTACTCGTTGTAATGTTATCGAAGGAGATGGAAGCAATAAATTGGTTTTGTATTGTTTAGTATAAAAATTGTTGATCACACTGTACTAGCTTCGCGTGGAAAGATATATAATACATTATATAAATGGCGTCTTATTGTTTTTGCATAACACTAGAGTAGTTTTATTAAGAGATAGCTTTTTTAAATGGTCGTTTTAATTTGATTACGGATGTTACGTGCCTTCGGACGTGTTTCAACATGTGCGTTTGTCCGATGCCTTGGTTGTTTTATTTGCCCCACGTCGCTTCCACCGGCCTTGGGATTTGTGTGACCTCGCGTTAGCAACACGCGGTTGTTTTTATTTGGCGGCAGTACAATGACGGTAGTTGCAGATTCGATGCGGTTAATGTTTGTATGGAAGTTTGTATAGCGACATCTAGCGGAGTTTTATAGTACTAAATTTCAATAATCTGCTTCCTATGAAAGTATTAATAGACATTTTTTAAATTATACTTCTTATGGCGCGTTTATGAAAACCAAGAAGTTGCACACGATGTAACACAAAATGTATTATTTCAAAATACTTTTGACAGAAAGTTACTTAGCAAAAGAGACTAAAATTTTTGTTCCACATTTTGAAACTCACTTAACGAAGTGAACTATGATGTCGTTAATTACATTACATCATCGACCACACAGCCAATAGACTCCTAATAACAGGCGGATGGCTTCTGTCAACACATCTGGCTTATAGTACCGATATAAATTCGTGCCGTCTCATTCTTTCCCGTTGCTTTAATTAATCTATTCCTTTCCAACGTTTCGTGTGACCTTGAATTAGCCAGTCACCCCGCTTCGTCTTAGTTAGTTGCCAGAATGCATTCAATATAGAAAATCAAACAGGTCTATTGGCTGTGTGGTGGGTGCATTACATCTATACAACTTCCATACAACATGATATTGCAACATTTGGTATCGAAGTTTAATGTCAAAAAGAATTGACAATTCCACGCTTAGGTGGTTGATACCTTTTTGTTACATTGCAACTAATGACGAGGGCCAAGTGTGTAAGGAACAGCCGGATAGGTTATTCTCGTTTCCGTTGGACTGCACACGTTACACCAGCTGGACGTCGACCGTCACATCTTTCAAGTATACGTTCCAAATTCAACCTTGCGCTTCAAGATATAAAGCTCATTATTGAATTTCAGTTATATCTTTTAGTCGAGTCGGGGAAGGGTGGGAGTTGAGTGGGTGTAATGTGCGCAGTCCCTATCGCTTCACCTCGCGTTACAACACTCGTTGCGTTAATACTCAACCCTGCCTCGTGCCATGGTAGTTTGGTTTATATGTCGTGCTGGCGGCGAGTTTAGCTTCGGTAATATTCGAATTTGTATTATAAATTGACTTTTGGGTCGTTTGGTGTGCGCTTACACCAACCCAACTCTGACTGGTCTCCGGTTGTACTCAGGAATGCATTGAAATATGAACTATATTTCGTGTTGCTTACGGTCCGATTTTCGGTTGGATCGGAGTTGGTCGTCAGTATACGACGTCTCAATCGTGTTTGGTTCAGTACTTTGAAGTAAATTATGTAAATTCAACCATAAGGAAAAAGACATAAAGCTCATGTTCCAATGCTTCTCCTCGAGGGAACTTGGAGTTGAGCGAATTGCAGTTGAGATCATGTAATATGCGCACACTTAGACTGCAGGCGGTTGAGTGAGGTGACTTTAATTTGGGCAAATTTAATGCAAACTTGATTCTGACTTGATCGATGGTGCAATTTTTTCTTTTATTGCCCGCTAATATGACTGTCTGTGATCGGTTACTACAACTCGTTGGCAGCAGGACGAGCCTCCAATACGTCGGTACTGGGGCCCACCGGCCCGAGCTTGAGATATGGTTTAGCGAACAGACGAGCGATGTTGTTGTATCTAAAATATGTTATTATATGGTCTTACATATGCATGGTTATTTTTTTAGTGCCTATCTGTAATTACTTTATTAAAGACAAAGATAAATAAAATATAACATAAATAACAGTTTTTTTCTCTCATTTTGTCATTGCATGCGGCTCGAAGGACCATGTTTGAATTTTTTTTGTGATTCTCAACAGTCATAAATCATAAGAGTTGAAACTGGGCACTATCTAATCTTTAGCCTTACCGTAAGATAGAAAAATTTTCTTCAAATTTATGTGGATTGTTTGGTATAGAACAGAATAACTTTTTACAACAAAATCAAATTGTGCTGTTAAAAGGCTATATGACAGCCCTAAGTGTAGGCCCTCATCCAAAGCATTAAGGCAATTAAATAAAGAAAGTAATATAATTTGGAAGGAACATTTTATCCAAACAAAATACGTCTAGCACATCAAGATTGCCGGTACACTGGACAGGTAACAAAGAAGAACGAATGGAATTTTTTTCATACTTGAAATCCTGCTGTGATGATTAGAACGATGAACAATTTGAGATCTCCATAAATCTCGATTTCAGTCGTAGAACTTCTTAACACATCAGAAATTTTAACGGAAATCTTACTGCAAAACTATTCCTTCCTAATCCTGACGGTCTCGGTGTGATGATGTAATTTGCAGATAAATATAAAGTCCTCTCATACGTGCGACAGCGGAACGATATTGACATCGCGACGACGAAATATCAACAATTGCTGCAATTAGCGCTGATTAAGTTTTTATAGTTTACAAACTGTCATAAAACAGCCGATTCTGTTGCAAGCTCGTTTGCAATACTCTATGGTTTGCAATAATTAAGTAATTAGTCCATCAGGTATTAGATGTTAATAAGAATATTAATTGATTAGTAAAAGGTTATAGTGATTGTTGGTTAAGTGGTCTGTGAATGATTGATAACCCTATTCAAAGTTGGTGACAGATGCGTTGCTACCCTTGACAACTGAGATGGCCGAGTGTATCCGGCGTCATGTAAATAGGATCACTGTCAGGGGCGGCTTTACCTATAGTGTAGTTGTAGGGGATGCGGTGCACCCGGGCGCCCCTTTATGAATGCACAATGAGGATCTTTTTAAATTGAGAATGCATATTTACAGAGCTAAGAAATCTATTAGTGCAAAAATTTTTGTTCTACGACAAAGTCACAAAAGTTACGACCAAATTACTAGTAAAAACTGACCGGCGCGGTTGCTGTGACGTCATAATGACCCGGCGAGTCGCGACACAGTGCGACTTGGTGCCGAGCTATAATGTTGGTTTTGAGTTGATTTGTTGACCTCGTAATGTTCCTCATACATCCGCCACGACGTTTGTACAAGCTGCTAGCTACAAGTAATTACATGTGAAATAGGTTCTTGTGTTGTAATATTGCATAATCTTTGATGCCATGAACACTAATCTTTTTTTAGAACCAATTTGAAAGTTTTGTATTTATGTCGTATTCGCTTTACCACTTTTGGCTTGTAAGGGGCTCCATCCATCTTTCTCAAGTCCTAGCTGACCCACTGCTCGTCCTGCACCCTGCTGAACAACCGACGAGGTTACGCCCGGTCCCTTTTAAAGAAGTCACTGGACCCGAAGGATCCCGAAGATGCTTTAGGCTGACGGTAGGTACGGACGGCTGTACCTGCCACCCTCTTGGTAGAGTCGGCCGCCAAACAACTTGTCTTGTTTCGGCTGGGGTCTTGAGAGCCAGGTTGTCTTTCTTCCCACTTTCTACCAACGCAACGCATCAGTAATGATTGTGTGTCCATGGGCGACTTTGACCACTTACCATCTCATGGCTCGTCTGCTAAAGCCCATAACAACGCGCAATGTCGGTATGCAATCCATAAGCTAACCGTTGTTTCTAGGCTATTCATATCCACTAGAACTAAAACTACGATCAAATAATTCATGATGGACGTTAGACGGAATTTTTTACAATAATAACATCATTGGAATGACGTGCATGTATGAACAAGCTATTTCGAAGGCCAACTTTAAAGCTGTAATTTGTGGCCGAGTGGTAAATAGTGTTATTCCCTGGTTTAATGATTTTGATAGCAGAGACACATCTACACTTGCATTTTTTATGGGAGATAATGACGATGTCATTTCAAGCTTCGTCTCTATATCTATAAAGTGCAATGTCATCATGATACTCGTAGGTATTCGCAAATGATAACACAGTGTTGATATGGTAGATTGGTACAACGTGGGCTACAACGATCCTTCGAGCCTTCGAGAGATTTCGTCCTGCCTCGATTAAATATGATTACTTCATTAATAGGTACAATTTATGTACAGTGAGTATTGTACACATTTAAAATGTCTGTGGGAGCTTACATCTGCTTGACATTCACAATAAGTATCAAACTCGACAGGCCATGAAGTTTTAATTCATACGATATTTGTCTTCAGTTTTTACTGAAATAGGTGTTAATGATTTATTCATATTACGGACTTAGGTAGGTACACAATTTCGTAAAGGGCATGGCATCGATCGGTAATTATGTTCCGATACCGTCTAAAAATATCGCTACAATGATAATGAGATTCAATCCATATGGTTAAACCTAGACTGTACACGCTTTGCGGCAACGGAATTACGATAGCAACGGAAGTACCAATTATGTTCAATTATAAGTTGATTGTAAACGCTAGAAATTTCCCCTTACTGTGGGAATATAAGTCTGTTTCCGACATTTCCTTCGTTGTCGTCAATGGCTACAAAACAAAAACTTTCGTGGACAAGTGGTCCACGAAGTTTTTTGTTGTTGACAGGTCGTCTGGGTCTAATGATGAGCACTACTAATACATTATTAAAAGCTTTTGTATTATTTAGGCTATTATGTTTGTTCGGGTGAAATCTTGCAGCTCAATTTTGAGGCATTTATCGTCAACCGCTGCTTAATATAAATTGTGTAATGACGTTTTAATTTGATAGATAAAGATTTAAAAGAAACGTTTATTTTATTCTTTTTAGCTAGTAATAATAAGTCAATGTTTTTAGCGCATTGAAATAATAAACTTTAGAAATAATAAAAATAAATAAACTTTTTATTTTAAAATTTATAAGCATCTCACGGGACTGTAACCATAAAACAAACTGGCTGCAGCTCTAATTACTTTATTTCATATGACTTAAATAAATAAACAGCAACAAAGGTGGTGTAACAACAAAGGTCATAAAGCAAAAATTGTGATAAAATTAAATATTAATTTTACTTGATATACATAGTTACTTAATTATTTTTATTTTATTAAAAAAATTTTTTCCTTTAAGTTCTATTTTGACATTTTGCTTTCAACGAGAGCTTTGAATTCGGCCAATGGCTCTGCGTTCGCTTTTTCGTAATTGGGAGCTGTAGTTTTTATTAACTCGTACCACCTGGAAAAAGGAAAAATTTATTTTTTAATTGGTTATGTTATACATTGAAATGTATGTGTTTCTTTCCACCAGTGAGTCCAAATGAACTGTCCCTGCGTGGTGCTCACGACTGAACAATCTTTCATCACCGTTAAAGTCGAAGACTCGAAGTGGGAGTCGGAGTCGGACAGAGTTGATATCAGAGTCGGAGTTAAAACTGAATTTAACTTTAATAACAACAAAAATAAAACAGAATAGTTTCCGCATTTCATACAGTATTTTGTTCGCTAAATATCTTCACTATAAACAGCTATCACCCTTACCTAACAATATTAGGGTACTCTTCTAAGCTGACTCCAGTAACTTCTATAGTGGAGATCGTAGCGACCAGAGCCAGGTCAGCGATGGTGAGGTGGTCTCCTGCGGTGAACTGCTGCCCTTCTAGGAACGTATTCAAGAAGCCCAGCGCGTCTTGCAGCTTCTGCAGACTGCCTTCCTCCGGCTTGCCGCCGAAGAATTGGGGATACTGACACAGATAAAACCTCTTTAGATTTTTATATAAATGTATAATTTTAACGAATTTAACAATATGCGAGGTTTTTTGGGTCAGAATAATGGTAAGTATACATGGTCATAGCCCAGGCGTCACAAAAAAAGTAGTTGAGGATTAGAATAGTCAAAGTAGTTTTAGTTTTCCGACACTGCGACTGAAATACATAAAACATATTTCACGCACAGATAAAACGCTTTAGCCTTGACCCTTACAATGGTTGGGTTGGAGGTCCGCGGGCGGGTGATGAGTACCTACATCTACTAAATAACACCGCTTGATATTTTTATTATTAAGATTCAAAGAATTTTATCTTAGTAATTACTTCCGCAGATTAATCATGTTGCATGTGTGTAACACTCGGTGATTGCTCGAAATGAAACATTGGCTTTCTCGTAGTTACGTCAGTTACTTGCAACTACACGAGACAAGTCCCACAATATACTTAGGTAAATATGGGTCTGTGCTTACAAAGTGTGCTGCAAATTTAGCGTACAGAGTCCCCATATCGAAGTCAAGTTTCTGATCGACCAGTGCCCTGGCTTTCGCGTCCGCGGGGTACAGCGAGTTGTCGGGTCCGCCATACTTGTTCACCAGGTAGCGGATGATGGCCCTGGACTCCCACAGGGAGAATCCGTCGTCCACGATCGTCGGGATCGTGTGTTGCGGGTTGATCTATGAACAAAGTGATGGGATATTGATAACACTTACAGCTAATGTAGTACATACCACAAAAAATACTTATAGGTAGCCTACTTCAACTATAATTTTATTTTTATTTCTCTTTTAATTTTTAGTCTCAACGACAATAAGATTAGGTACATTAGGTATAACGCACAACCATTCAGTGGAGGATCATGATCAAGATTCAGGCGCCTAAAAAACGCAACATTTATCAATTTGTCCTGTTAATCTAGTTAGAATCAGAACGAAACTACGAAATAATTGCATTGTCATCGGATCTTGACATCCATGCGAATTTTCAAGTTAATCAGACTTCTTGAAATTGGTAAAAATTATGCTGAAGGATTCCGTTACATAAATACAGGTCAGCTATTATAAGCGTGTTTAAATAATTCACCTTAATAAATTCAGGCTTAAGGTGGTCGCCGTTCATGAGGTTCAGTTGACGTTCCTGAAGCTTGTCGGAGATACCGAGGGCGGCGGCGGTGAGGCCCACGGCGCGGCACGGTGACGATGCCGGCAACATGTAAAACTCGATCGACATCTTGCACAATCTACACACAACATAATATTATAGCTTAGAGCACACACTGAAACGATATTACATGGGGGCGTCCATTAATTACGTGAGGAATTGTGGGAGGAGAGGGTGATCGAGACAAATCTCATACAAACTGTCCGCGAAGCGAAGGATCTGGTGTTCTATTCCCGATTTAATATTTTAGTCTCGGGTCGTTAGTGATGTCGTAGTTACTAGTCCATGCAACCTGCGACACAGGGAATTCTAGTGTGGAGTATGAATGTGTAAACATTTATGTATTTACTAGCTTTTACCCGCAGCTTCGCTTGCGTAAATTGTGTTCCAAAACAAAATACCCCAAACTGGCAGAACTCTTAGTAAACAGGAATAAATACAAATTTAAGTAGGCATAATATTGGAAGGGTGATTTGGATGGGTGATCGCTAGCGGCTACATAAAAGTTTTTTTAGTTTTGAGTTGAGGACCTCTTCCTTTTTGAAGTCTGTTAAAAGTAGCACTAGTCTGTTCAATCGAAGTAACAATAGTAGTTACCTAGGTACCTACTAAGTAGACGAAAACTACACTATAGAATGCTGAAGGCTAATTTCCCTAAAGTTTGGTTGTGATTGTGACCACGATCCATAAAACTTTGCATATTGTGAGATCATAAGATCGCTTATCAGCTACGTATATGTGTTCTATATCTGATGATAAAGGATAATGCATAATGCATACCTAATATCTACGTTTAATCCGGCAAGCAGTGTGTATTCAGCTTACGTCCTCGTTTTATTGTCGTAAATTCTAGCAACTGCTTAAACATTTAAACACTGTAATCATGTTGTTTCGCGATCTTAATGTTAATTTAACCTCATATTTTAAAATGTACCTACCACAGGGGATGTATGAAAAACAACAGAGAGTTATAATAGTCAAGTCCACCAATCCGCACTCCGCAATTCAGCAGTGGGATAGTTATGGGTTGCGATTAGATGATGATGATAGCTTGATAGTCAACTTTGGCCAATTGTTAATGGCACAAAGTTCAGAGAATTTGAAATAGTAGGTACCTAAGTATTATCATAACTTCGGTAGATAAGTAGTAGGAAGGTACCTATATGATACAGATTTTCTCGGCACTCTGGCTATTTTGTTTGCCTAAATGAGAGACTGATGCTACATTTAAGTTTGTCCTTTATTTCAATCAAATTATCCTAAAGAATAGGTAAATATTATTACACAAAATCTAACACACTTACCAAATTAAAAACGTCAAATAAAAGATAAAATCGTCCGCTGACCAAAGAAGAGCAACGCACAGACTGATCGCAGACAATCGCAGTGCCCGAAGGCCCGAATGAATAACGAACGAATGATGCCAGACTGTTCGTGCTCAGCAGGGATGTTATGGATATGAAATGTCGGATCTGGATACGGATATAGGAATAATATTACAGATACGGTTACGGATATGTAAGTATTTCGAATTTTCCTTTAGTTTTATATAATTTCGGTTACGGATATTAGATTTCAAGTAAAACTGAGGAAGAACTTTGTGCCTCAATAGATAAAACTAAGACTCCATCTGCTTCACTATTCCTTCCCACAACGGATGAAATAGAAATTGTTCAAGTTATCTATAATTTAAAAACGTCGTCATCTCCAGGTTGGGATGGCATCACGAGCGATGTATTAAAACGGACAAAACACATAAATTAGCAAACACCAATAACACTACTGCTTCAAAATAGCAAATTGCTTCAAAATAGCAAATGACCCATACAAACATTCTGGAAAAAATTGCGAATAAAAGACGAAAATAAGAATAACTTAATCCTATCTGGAAGGAAAAGGTCTCCTATCCGATAGTCAATACTTTCGGATTACATCACAACAAACTTAATTAAGTAGATTAGATTGGAAACAAATGCATCGGTGTAGATTTTTAATATATTTTTAATTTGGATATCGGACAGTTTCGGTTACGGTTACGGAGCTCTATAACATCCCTGCTCGATCGCTTACGTGCGCCGCTAGCGGCCGGTATAAAAATTGTTTGGTCATGCGGCCGCGGCCTTGAATGGCTATATTCATTGCCATTGCCAGTGCCGTCCACGTATCTGTATGTCACAAGCCCCACCCAGCACAGCTGTTTAACACATTGATTGCATTATTTTCTTTATTAACAGCCAATCTATTCATATAACTATACGCGATATTCGCTTCCGTTACGGGTAGGGTAGAATTATCATAGGTATTTAGGTACTATTCAAGCCTAAGCGGAATCATTACCATTATGAGTAGCGAAACTTTGATGATTTCGCCGGTGGAAGCGGAATCCTTAGCTACGATTTTTCGCTAACTACTGCGACAGGGAATTGAGGGAATATCGCGTACGTCTCAAAGCGAGTAAGTCATAGAACAATGGCGATCAATCGAAGTTCGTATGAAACTGGTGTCGCCGATTCCGCCGCACCTTTCACCTCCACTAAAATATGACGGTTACGCACAAATATTTACAATTTAAAATCTAGCCAATTTTTAAATGTTCTGTGGAGTACGTCGATACAAGCGTTGTTCATGTTGGTAAAGATTCGTTGATCTGCTGATACCTACCGCTTGACTACGAGCCCACCTGATGGTAAGTGGTGCTGTAGTGGCGGTAAAGTGCACTAACTTATTACATGCCATTTCACTCTTGACTTGAAGACACCCACATAATAATCGGCTTGAAACACCAACACAGACAGTTTGTTCCATTCCTATGCAGTACGCATAATGAATGACGAAGCAAAGCGCGTCGTCCGTATCGAAGGGATGCCTACTAGGCTACGACAGGAATGGATGTTCGCCGCACGTCGGGACTTTCAATGGTAGAACAGGTATGAGAAGGGGGATCACTGTGTTGTGAGTGCCTGAGGAATTTTTCGATCTGGTGCCCACTTGCTTCCTTCATCAGAACACTCGCCGAAGATTGAAGAAGAGTCCGCCGAAGACTCGTTCAGGGCCGGTGTTGCATTGGCGACTCCCCTGGTGTTGCTCGTGTCCATACGCAATGATGTATGTGCTTGACCGGTTATGTATCATCATCTGTTTCCTTGTAACTTCTAAACTACTCATCTTAATTTGACAAACGAGATATCGTCGGAATCGTCTTGAACGATCGCTGGTTATAGGCTATGTGACTAATGTGACGTCACATTACATTAAAAAATAAAACAAGTTTTATATTTATCTTATTTATTGTGCCTTACGTCTATCGCTTAATATATTACAAAACTCTGAAGTTCAACAAGTAGAATATAATAGCAACGAAAGGTGAAAGAACAGTGAGTGGACGTTAACGGAGCGTTAAATAGTTCCTAACTAGTGTCGATCGGATGCTTGACCATTATATTACGTCGATTACAGCACATTTACACGGAGCACAATTGCAGACGTATCTAGACCTAATGTGCATGAAGATAAAGGTGCTTTTTTGTGCGATATTTGTGCTTTTAGATACTGTGCGACAAGATATCGATAACACAATAGTGACAAGACTCCTTGGTATACGAATACAATCAATGTAGCCTAAGTAGGCGCTTTAGTAACGTAATAAGATCGATGGCGAATGGATGCGCTTGTGCAATATCTCGTAGCTTGCCGGAAAAAATGAGTTTCCTAAAGCATACATTACTTGATTGATGCTTATTGAGTAACAAGTAAAAAACCAATGACGAAACGCATTAACACATTTTGCACAATCTACTACACTGACATAGTCATATCATACGAGACCTCATCAATATCGTGTTATCCTCGCGAAAAACGAAGTCTTTGGAAAATTCGCTTCAAAAGAAAGGGTGCGCACGCCAATAAAAGGGTCTGCGTCTACAATCAGCCTCGTGTAAATGGACCAAACAGCACACTGTAGACAGAGGTAACCGTCGGGCGCGGTCGGGGCAGCTGGAAGCAGGCGCGGTCGCGCGTGTGCGCCCCGGCCGCGGCACGGCCACCGGAGCGTGGGTTGCGCCTTACTTCTTCAGCATGCTATTGACGAGCCCCTTGAACGCGTCCAGGCCCTTCTCGTTGGCCTCCTGGTAGCCCGGCGCCGAGCTCTTCACCGTCTCGTACCATCTGGAAATTGTGCTCAACCGTTTAATCGCACGAATACGTAGATGTCTGATAGTATACTGCCTTGTAAATTGTTTTGGACGTTAGGCAACGTAATGCTGCTATATACCCGACCACTTGTAACGTAAGCTGGAGTGGAGCTGTGGAGTTTTGATAGGATACCTTTATTGTTCATAATTCTAGAGTATGTACTGAAGCAATCCCTTATTACTTTCTTTTTCTCTCTTATAACCCATCCCTCCTATACCTCCTACTATACTCCTCCTCCCTATAATCCCTAATTACTTACTTTTCACGTAAATTAGAGAACTTTACAAGAGAAGTTTATTAAATTAAAATGTCACAGAAAATGGACCCTTCTATAAAGAAGATGTATTTCTGTCTATTCTATTTTGACGGCAAAAAATATGTAAAAAGTAACTGGATGGGGAGAAAGACTTCAAAATTCGGGATTAGTGAGTATGTTCTTAAATTTTTACTACTTTGCCCTTCTGGGGTCACGAACAAAAGAAGAGTGTCAACCAACTTACCTCTTAACATTGGCATATTTCTTAAAGTCGATATCGGAGGCCTCGAAGCTGGAGACGCTGGCCACGATGCTGAGGTCGGCGATGGTGAGGTTGGGGCCGGCCACGAACTTCTGTCCGTCCAGGAACTGGTCTAGGATCTTCAGCGCGTCCTCCACTTTCGCTAGCTTGTCCTTGTCAGCCGGCGCACCGCCGAACACTTGTGGGTACTGCGGAAGTATTGAGTATTTACGAAAGAAGAGTAGGCATCCAGTAAATAATTACTGCAAAAATGAATTATTGCTATCTACTTAGGTGGATTTCGCACAGAAAAGAGTCTACTAACAGTAACTGACATTGCCAGCGTGTTCCCGTAAGATGAAATTAATTCACTTTGGGTAAAATAGCTCGGTAGAAGCTGCTTTATTATAAGTACTATTATAACTAGAAAAGCAGAAAAGGAGTTCGCGCATTCTCTGTAATTTAGGAAAATAAGACAATAATTTAACTACTCACTATTGCCAAGCTATAACAGTCTTTGAAAAGGTATAGTATAAAGTAGAAACTTACAAAGTAGTCCCCGAATCTCTGATAGAGGGTGCCGATGTCGAAGTATAGGCGCTGGTCGACGAGCGCCCGCGCGCGCGGCTCCTCGGGATACAGACTGCTGCCCTTGCCGTATTTGTTGGCCAGGTACGCCATGATGGCGCGGGACTCGGATATCGAGAGACCATCGTCTACTAGTGTCGGGACAGTGTGTTGGGGATTTATCTGTGAACATGAACGGTCATACTTGAACCTATGTGTTATTCTATTGCTATATTATTGTAAAGTTTCATCAAAATCCATTCGGTAGTTTTTGCATGAAAGAGTAACAAATTGTTTAAAGTTTAAAGAGTAAAAAATGAGTTTGTGAGTGAGTGTGAGAAACTTTACAGTAATACAGCTTAAACATCGGCCTTAATATAACCATAAGTCGTTTTATGCAAGTGTTACAAGCACGCACTAGCATCACAAATACATTTTAAAGGCACCAAATATATGCTGCATAGCTGTTGTACTATTTTCCAACGACGACAGAACCCCTACGAGTTTGTTCTACAGCCAACAATATTGGTTTCCTTCAAATCCTAGCCAGAGCCATCACTCGCCAGTCACACTGTTTCATCGCCCCGTCCCCGCCGATTCGTGACAACAAATTGCCAGTTATCTATGCATCATGTTCATGCAAGCTAATCATACAAAATTTCCTTTGATGTGAACGACCTCAGAATTACACCATTCACGCAATGGTTGGCCTTCGGAGCCAATATTGCTTAAATCTGACTTAATTTGGTTCAGAATTGCCTGGCAATATCCATTTTGATTACAAGCAAATGTGTGTGTGTCATGTGTGTGTGTTGAGTGTTTGTACGAGTTGGGCACTCGTATGGCAGGTGCAGCGTGGTGGTTATATAAAAAATGACTGGTCAAGCAAGGTGCGTTTGAGATTGGTTGTCTCTGTATGTCTGTCGTTAATTTAATACATATATTATAAGTTCGGTGTACAATGTTTGCCACGTACGTAAGGTATTTGCTATTTGTATGGGATCTATCACTGGGAGTATTTTTAGAAATTCATTCATTAGACTGTATACTAATAGTTTAGACATTCCTGAAGAAAGAAGTGATACGCTGGATTAGCGTCACAACGACACCTAATATCTACTTCAATATTTACTCGAACATCGTAGGTACTTGAGCCACGTGTAACAGTCGAGATTCCTCATCTACCTAGGTACCTTATTTGTTTATTATTACAATGATAAGTGTCTTAAATAGTAAATATTACTATACAAAATCATTTCATGTGAAATAAACCAAGACGTTTTCACACTTTTCACTGTTAAAACGTTATCAGATGTCATGGAGAGTCGAGCCCCAGATTTTACAACGCATGATTCTAGTCCTACATCTTGGGCAAATTGTTACTCTGAAAGCGTCTTGTAAATAAGACTTGGTTCCATCCAAGAGCAAGTATTGTAGTACCCTTTAAAAATCTGCCTCGAAAATCCGATTTGCCCTCCTGAATCAGGAGCTTTCCCCCTGGAACAGGAGATTGGTACGCCCATGTTTAGTTCCCTTATTGCACTGGACCACCCAAGCCTGCGGTGCTCTACAACCAGGTGTGGTTAGTGGTGCTGTGTTACCTTGAGGTACTCGGGCTGCAGATGCTCCCCGTGGTGCAGGTCCACCACCTTGAGGTTGAGGTTGACGTTGAGCGCTCGCGCCGCCAGCAGCACGGCGCGGCACGGCGCCGAGCCGGGCACGTAGTACAGGTCGATCACGCCGGGCATCGCTGCACCACAACAATAACAACAACATTACTCAAACTGCTTGTAATCTGTACCTAATCATGATTAATTTTGGTGTTCTCTGGCAGGTCTACTAGTAAAATAACCTACGCTTCGGGAAACTTATTCCTCACTTATGTACGTTTGTAAAGATTTATAAAATGCTGATGAGCTTTTATTTTTCATAACATCTGATATTCTTTTTATAGCGAAAGCAATATGAGGTCTTAAGTCTTGGTAACCCATTTTACATGGAATATTTTTGTTTGCAATACGGATTTTAGATTAGATTAAGCAAGACAGCGTTAATTCTGTTTGATGTAGATTCATATTTACAGACTTCAGCATCGATATAATCACTATAGATAGTATAGATATATATATAGATATATAGAGAGATCTGTATAGATAGCCCTAACTGTGTATCTCTTCACATTTTACAGATACCTGGAAATAATAACGATAGCACTTCATAAATTGCATAAAGATTATTTTTTCAAGCCAATAAAAAGTAAAGTTGAATCCATGCGTAAGCCGCTGAATTTACTTCATACAAACAAACTAACGCCAACAAACGTATTCCGCGTACACTAAGGAAAACCCGAGTTACAAATGCCCGTATTGATCCTATAAATAGAACTCACTCGAAGATCTAACCTGATGTAAATTCCAGTTTAGCAAGTTTTTGTGGATATTATTGCCGAACTTTTTAGGTACCGACAGCAAAATCGTCTGTATGTTTAACTATTCATGGTCTACTAAGAAGAGAACTCTATCTATTACAGTCCAACACCGATAATTTGAATAGATTACAATAATAGTTCAATTTGCTTACACTATACGTGTAATAAAACCACATACCTAATACAACAAAAAGTTAAAATTATGGCAGTATAAACAGATAAATTTTAATTGCCAACATATTATTTGTACTAATGTTACATCATCATCCGTAGGTGATAAGTACTGTGTTTATCAGGGGTTATATCACAACGAATTTCAAGGTTATGAGCATATCTACAGTTTTTAAAATCTGCAAGTCACTCTGACTCATTACTTCGTACTCAAAGCGGAATGGCAATCTGTGATGTAAGGCCTTGATCAAAACAACAATGCCAAGTCTCCTTGAATACAGTTTTTGCTCACACTGACCGTAGAAAAACTGAGACTCAACAAATGGTGCTTAATTAAGGAAATCGATTAGATGATCCACAGGCCCGTTCTGGTAGAATAATTAAAAGATTCCTAAACCTAAAGACCTTAGACGTCTGATAGACTAGAAAATTACCAATAACGTAAGCGAAAGTAGTTGACCGAATTAGAACGAGATTTCATTATTGTCACTATAAACTTGTAAACGTACATTTCATTTGTGTGATTGTCAAACTACTTATAAATTAGTTAACTTACCACATAGTTATGTGTGTCAATGTCAAGGGCAACTTGTAATGAAAGAGAAGAGAAACAAGCTTGCTTATTTCTAAAAATAAATTATCTGTCTTCGAAACAGCAGAAGTTTACAGGATGATCCAAAAGGAGAATTAAATAACTTACTGATTAAAACATAAGGTTATCAAAGTATTTATAAATTTACTGTTTATTCACAAATTAAGAATTCATTGTTGGATAGTAGATACCAAATGAAAGACATTTCACTAGAAAGACATGGGATTTTCAGGTGAATTCCCTGTGTGAATCAGTTATTTTGTTTAATTCAATAAATGACTTGGGAAATGACGTACCTAACTGAGGTCACACCATTCCACAGTTATGTATGATTAACATTGTGATTCTAGAAAAATGGATGTTCGCTAACAATTAACACTACATAAATATTAATTAATCAGGTACGGCATTACGTTTTTACCCACGATCCACAACAACTTTTTTGTTTGCCATAAGCCTCTACTGTAGGGATATCACCTTGATACTTGTTTTGGTAGACGAGTTTAAAAATACCAATATCAAAACAACCATAATAACACTGAAAAGATAATTCTCCCTAACTTTAATACTGTGAGGACGTTCCACAGTAAGAATGAAGACGCTTCGTAATAGCAAAGTTGTTTAAAACATTGCATTTCTTGCATATTCCAAACAATTAATAAGTAATTAGAGTACAGCCACTCCAATCATGGTCACTCCAGGCATGATAATTTAACCTGGTGAAAAATCTACCTCTACTAAAATATGATGAATATAAGGCACTCACTATTTAGAAAACAAAATGGCAAGGTTTCCATAATTATGTTTCCTTCTCCAGTGTTTGACAATGTTATAGCTAGGACCATTCTGTGAGAGATACATTTTCTTTACTTTTCCAACCGGTAAATTCCTCCAATACACAGCGTCATGACATGTATCTTAACTACTCACTTCTGGCTTTAGCGTTAGTCTTAGTTCATATAAACATTTCGCAGTCATCTGATGGAATAATTATGCATTATCTGTTTCATTGCAGGTATTACGTGCCTAGAAACACCGATTGAACGCTAGAGAATCGTGACGTGAGGTAGGTACACCTTCTCTAGTTCTCCCTTTGGCTTCGCCGTGGAAGGACAAAAATACTAAAACCCCAATTTAAATATATCCCTTTTCTTCTTTCTTCTTTCATCTTTCATCGTTGTTTTATATTTTTGGGAAATCAAGCTTGAGCCGGTAAACTTGATAATTGAGAAATGTCTAGTTTGTTTAAACTAGATCACCAACAGTGAATCATTTAAATTGGGTAAGACCATGAAAGTTACTACAGTGGTGGAATGCGTGGGAACGCGAAGGCTGTGCGCCGGAACGTGGACTCGCGTCGCGCGGGCTAGTTGCCTTTCACCACGCTTTGGCATGTACGGAACGATCCATATGACTGAGCTTACGCGAACTATGAACGAAAATAGAGAGCTTACAGTCTGAATGTCTGCCAAAATGCCCAAAATACTCAAGTGTCTAGTAGAATTTTTAAATCTACTGTAGAATCTACCGGAAACTTCATGTACAGTAGTAATGAATGATGTAATCAATGTTACATGTAATGTAACTAGTTGTTAAGGGTCAACTTAGCATCGTGTCAATAAAATAAAAAAAGAATACGCTATCTATTAAAGTACCTGGTTTAGATAGCCACAAGCCACAACTATTGGCAATAATTAAAAACGGAATAACATACGAAGCGTTGGAAGCGAAATAATATTACCGTTTATAAATTTAATTTCGACATTAATTATTTTTGCGGTAATGGACCAGGCAAACGGTTTTTTTTTTAACGCCAAATAAATCTATAAAAAATTAGAAAAAAACTGTGCTTTTACTTTTTCCATATCTCAATAAATGGCTGAGATATTAACGATCAAAGAGCGTATTTACGGCCGTTGGTTTTTAAAAACGCAGGCGGGCGCTCACTACTCGATGACGTCATATATTGGGTCATTCGGCAGTCGCGCTCTCGTTCGCACGCAGTTACGCAGTAAATATTAAAATTTTACTGTTTACTGCGACAAAATGGCAAAAAAATACTGTATTGTGCCTCAGTGTTTCAATTCAACATTTAAAACACCCGATAAACTCTTTTTTTATGTGCCTCTGGACCCAAAAATGAGGAAGAAGTGGATGACAGCAGTAAGAAGAATGGATTCAATAGGCCCTAAAACTACAGCGCACTGCTGTGAAGACTAAACTAAAAACTAAAGCGGACAATGGATAAAATTTGAAAAATATCTGGTTTATTATAAAACTATAATAATAGCCAGGTAGGCACTTAGGTACCTACCTATTTGCCTTAACAGAAAAGTACCTAATAACTACGTAAATACCTACCTACTAGAACTTACCTACGTACTAATAAAACACAGAGCTAAAATAATATAATCATCGAAAACCTCGAGATGTTGATTGGGAGTATTTGGTAGTATTTTTTTATCGCCGTCCATAATAGGTAGGTACCTACTAAATGAAACACACACTTCCAGTTCGGTTTAACTTTGAACAAATACCTACCCGAGAGTAGGAATTAGGAAATGCTTACTCAGAACGTACATAAATTACCTTTTCATCTTTATTCCACGAATTTCGGCAGCCGTAAAATCCTGGTTCTTCATGAAATATAGTGCCACCATCAAACTATCCACCCTTGGCAGATTGTCCGACTGACCTTTTAAAAAACCTTCTTCCATTCTACACACTTCACGTTTCACTTGAGAGGATGATTTATTTTATTCCTTTAAAATATAAGCACACTATTATTGGTATTATGAAAATGAAGACAATCAAAACAAAATGAAACGCCAAAACGCACCAAAGTACATTGGATTTCACCGGACCAAGCGTCGCGCCGTTATCGGCTCGCAGCTGACCCACATCGTGACGTCATAGCGTAAGCGCGCGAAATCTCGGAAATTCAAAAAAGGGCTTGAACTTCACGTCGTTATAACTTCGGAAATACTGCATGTATTGAAGTGAAATAAAAACTAATGTAATGTATATGAGCTAAGCTCGGATTTTAGGTGTATTTGATTGTAACATTTTGACCCTTTTGCCTAGTCCATTAGTAGTAAATAAACTATTAGAATACCGCCTATAACCGTTACCGCCTATAGCCGTTTTCCGCCTATAAATTAATAAACATGCTTGTTTTCGATATGGAAACTGAAATTGAAATGGAATACCTAATAACTGATTCAAAATCAATTATTTTCAAACTCATAATTTTTCCTTTGACACTCGCAATATTAATTTCAAATATCTGCTCCTTTACCTTGTAGCTAAGTTATCGAAACTATGCAGTTGTGCACTTCTACCTGCCTGAATTACTATTTTGACTTCTAAAGGAAAGTTAATTTTAATTTTTGGAACGAAGTTCCTTACGGCAGGCTTGGTTTTTTTATTTTCAGGTACGTTCGTTACGTACCAGTTCGAATATTACCTGAACAAACTTGTGATAAGAATTATATAGATTTAATACTAATATCAATACAAAAAATGATAAGTACTTATGTATAATAAATTAAATGCAAACTACAATTTGTTCAAACTAAGTAACCAGAAGTAGTGTCCCTGTACTCAATGTGCACTTAACTGTTTCCACTGCGGAATAATTGCATTGGCGTTCTAAATTTACCAACTTATCAGCCTAGCATGCCATGGTTAAACAATTCCAAGCACCTAATTAAAAAACTGCAAGTTCTTTTACATTTAAATTTGACCATTACTGAGTAATGACTAAACTGTAAAAGTGTAAACTGAAAATTTCGCGGCAAAAACACTTGACACTTGAAACTTGAAAGTAAACTTACTTTTTTTGTTGATATCGGGAGAGGTAACGAGACGTTCAGCCAAACACGACGCAGCGTACAGACTGGGAGCAACAGCCAGTGGAGGGAGGTCTTTTATTTTATAGCCGGCAAGTACATGACGCCGCACATTGTGTATTGTATATTGTATACAACTTACCAGTTTTTCCTCAAGGTGGTTCAACGGTACACATGTTACGGTTCGCCCGAACAGATAAAAAACTTTTTTCACTACTACAATAGGCTTACAATTATAGAAACGTTTATTATAGTCTGTTCTGGACTATGTTAACCTATATTTAAGCCTTCTCACACAGCCTTCATGTCATACTTACTACATAATTATATTGGCTTATAGTTGAATCACTTAAATCGGTTACCTTCCTACTACCCTCTACTACCCTCTTGCATGAGTCAGCTGCCAAACTACTTGTCGTGTTTCGGCTGGGAGTTAGGAGCCAATATTTTCTTTTTCTTTTCTTTCTTCCTCCGACAACGCATCGGTGATGCATTAGTAACTGATATTTCAATGGGCGATAGTTACCACATACCATCAGCTGGCTCGACTGCTCAGCAGCAAGTCAGTTATGGGATGGGTTGCGATAATGATGATGAAGTTGATAATTTCTATCCACGATTCCAAGCACATCATTTTGGCTGAAATATCCTACCTAATCAACTAATCTAATAAATAACGACCCGTCCGACCCTAGGTACCGTAGCCTAGTTGGTAGTGGCCCTGCCTGCGAAGCGAGTGCGGCTGCGGAGCGGGTTCGATTCCCGGCCAGGGCAGATGTTTATGTGACAGATAAAATTTCTGTTCTCGGGTCATGGGTGTTTGTGATGTGTAATTTGTGTTCTCCATGCCAGGGAATCCTAGTGCGGGGGCGTGAGTGTGTTAACGTTTATTAATTTAAAATAATCTACACCACAGAGTACTGTTTTTTCTACCCGGATTGCAAGTCTTAAAAAAGATTATTAACCCGGACGGCCTAAAACAACAGGAAAACAGAGGTTTATGTAATTTGATCGTGTGTAGTGAAGCATGTGCATGCAAATAGTCATATCCTGGGCATAGTCCCAAGTTCTAGTATCTTACTGCAAGTTTTCATAAAACCAGAAATCTTCAAATTGAAAAGGTAAGCCTCTATGCCGTGTTCTTTATGAAGTAAACTTAATTTAATTCATATCGTAGTTATATGTATTGTTTCATTGTTTTCTCACTATCTTTAAGTAAAATACCAATGAAAATATTTAACTTCATTAATTATATCCTAATTGAGGTAGACAGGTGCATAATCAACCGTGTTATTGTCTTAATAAGATTTGCATTGTGATAGTTTTTTGATTGTCTAAAAAGTGCAGCTCAATGCCACGAAATTCGCCGACTAGTCTAGACTCGAGACGGTACTCGCTATGTCGATGTCGTGCTGTTTTTATAAAGGTTGTAGGCCGATACCACAGCCGATACTCTATCTATCCTTGTTGTGAAGTCTCACAATCACCACTCAGAACACATAATTATGTGTTTGGATATTCATCAATGTCGCAGTGTCAGATCTTTTGTGTTGACCGAATGAGTAATAAACAGGGCCGATTTTCGTTGGAGCTTGATACTGTGGCCATGAGCCATACTACATTATTGTATTACCATTAATCAAACATCCATCGAATTTGGAATATATTGCGATACTAACGAGATGCTTCGGGTAAACGAAGTTGCCCCCTTGTACCTACTATTGATAAGTTTGTGGGTAATTCTATTTGCCCGTGGACCACCGCGAATTGATAGAACCACGGGCAAACAAAATACAGATCGTATAGTTGAACTTCCCGATCGGACCACGGGCAATAAACGAATGTAGGTACCTACGTAACGTACGTATCTAGAATTCGTAACTTTCGTAAGCACTGATATTGGTAATAAGCAATGAGAAACGTAACATGACTGAGCGATTAATGACCAAATTCGCCCAATCACTACTACTTGTAAAATGACTTGCTAATCGCTCAATCACAATATTCACAATTCACCGCTACGTGTGACAAAGTGACTCGCCGGCTCGGGCTGAGGGCACTAAAATCGAAGAGTAATCTTTGGTTTAATCTGGATGACTTGCAGTTATAGTGAAGACTCGGATATGACTGAAATCGGATGACTACTTAAATGACGCGCCTACGGACTACATTAAGATGTCTAAATAAAATGTTAAACGTTTCATCATAGGTGTAGGGTGTAAAGGGCATGCAGCGCCACCAAGACTCAAGTCGGGACTGAGATTGTTAGCACAGTTAGCAGAGGAACGTTATTTGATCAGGTCGTTGGTAGGTATGAGTGGAGCAAGTACCTACTCTTATTATGTAGTCTTATTGATAGGCTATGCTATTCGTTTTTGTTGGTAATAGTCCTGTTTGTAATTGTTAGGAAGAGTCTCTAATTCAGTCATAGATGTGTTGCTACCCTGTAGGACTAAGATTGTCGCCTCTAAAAAAGTTAAACTGGATTCAAACTTTCCAACCGGTACACAATTGCTGTTAAAATAATTATTATAGGTACTTACGGTATAAAAGTTTCTACTTTAGGAGGTAAGTATGTACCGTGGCAGGCGGGGGTACTACCCCCGGCGAACTCTATACAAAACATGTAATGGTAGGGGAGCCCGTGGTGCTAAATGGGGATTTACTCGAGCGTCACAGAGACCTATTGGGTTGCAAAGCTTAGATGATAAGAAGAAAAAAATGTTATATGATATATACCTTTTCATCGGTGGGGGAAGCGGCTATAGATTTTTAAATATGTAAAAAAAAACTGATGCATGGACATCCTCGAGCGCGTCAGATATTGATAGCATCAATGCCCTACGTATTTTTAATAATGTACGTATGTTAATCTGACCGTTTGCATGGTGGGGGTGGTTGTATGTAAGGGTTGAAAATGAAAAAAAAAAAAAATTTAATCGAGCGCGTCAGATTTTCTAAGGGAGTGTTAAGTGCACCAAAAATAAGCTCTCATTCACTAATCTGACGATTTCGATGGGACGCAAACTCGTGGCCATTCTCATAATATGCAAAAAAAATTCGCCATTTTGACATACTCAAGCGCGTCAGATTAAGATATATATGGTTCATCTTTATGTTCTAAACGTACTGTCTCATAATCTGACGATTATCTAGAGGGATTCGCCTAATCTGACAAAAAAAACGGTTCACCCTAAAGGCCATCCCTGCAACTTCCCGCTAATTCCATTCCTGGGCGCTTAAAATTGTACTTATGACATTTATTTTGAGCTCGCGGAGTTCAAAGAAATAATATTTCTATGCATTTGAGCTCTCCCAGATCAAAAGTCTGATAGAAGTTTCATAGAACACTATTTTTGGAATTTTCAAACCGCAATAACTTTTGAATGGATCAACCAATTTTCACGTGGTTGGCGGCATTTGACGCAGTTTTATCATCCTCATAAGTAATTACAAGTTTTAATTGATCGAATCAAAAAAAATCGGAGTAATCCCGAAAAAATACTTTTTCGGGTTTCTTTCGTTCACGATATCTCTCGAACGAATCAACCGATTTTGACCAACTTGGTGGCGATCGACGTGGTTTTTCAAGCTCAAGGGCGGATTAGTTTTTGAAGTTGATCGATAAAGCCGTTTAAAAGTTATTCCATAAAAACCACTTTCAAAAAAATTTTTGCTGGAATATGGTGATGGCGTCATGATCGTAGGGGAGCCCAAGAGGGGATTTCGGGATTTACAGAAGCGCGGCAGATTAATATACAGGGCGATACCCTGTACCCGGTTAAGTAACTCCACCAAAAATGAGCCTCATATATAAGGCCGCCCGTGAAGGATACAGGATCAGATTAGTAAAAAAAAATTGATCATCAGACATTCTCGAGCGCGTCAGATTAAGGTAGGGTGAGTTAATTACCTCCTAAAAAGTGTATATTCCACTAATCTGACAATTTGAGAGTGACGTAAAGAAAGGGGAGGGCAGCAAAGTTGTAAAAAAAAAACGTCATCTTGACATTCTCGAGCGTAGTTAATTTTTTTTTATTTTGAAGGAAATAATTCAAGAATAACGAAAAATATATAATCTGACGATTTCCGCAAGCCGAAATAACAAAAAAATCGTCGATAAAGTTAAATGCGTGCAGCTGCGTGATGCCTATATTTCCTTCTCCGCGTTTCTATTCCTCTCTCACTCTTTCTCTATCTATTACTCTCTCACTCCGTCCCCACTCCAGTTTCTGCTGTCATGACGCCATCACCATATTCCAGCAAAAATTTTTTTGAAAGCGGTTTTTTTGGAATAACTTTTAAACGGCTTTATCGATCAACTTCAAAAACTAATCCGCCCTTGAGCTTGAAAAACCACGTCGATCGCCACCAAGTTGGTCAAAATCGGTTGATTCATTCGAGAGATATCGTGAACGAAAGAAACCTGAAAAAGTGTATTATCGGGATTACTCCGAAATTTTTGGTTCGATTAATTAAAACTTTTAAATTACTTATGAGGATGATAAAACTGCGTCGAATGCCGCCAACCGCGTGAAAATTGGTTGATCCATTCATTGGTGTATTATCGGGATTACTCCGAAATTTTTGGTTCGATTAATTAAAACTTTTAAATTACTTATGAGGATGATAAAACTGCGTCGAATGCCGCCAACCGCGTGAAAATTGGTTGATCCATTCAAAAGTTATTGCGGTTTGAAAATTCCAAAAATAGTGTTTTATGAAACTTCTATCAGACTTTTGAGCTGGGAGAGCTCAAATGCATAGAAATATTATTTCTTTGAACTCCGCGAGCTCAAAATAAATGTCATAAGTACAATTTTAAGCGCCCAGGAATGGAATTAGCGGGAAATTGCAGGGATGGCCTTTAGGGTGAACCGTTTTTTGTCAGATTAGGCGAATCCCTCTAGATAATCGTCAGATTATGAGACAGTACGTTTAGAACATAAAGATGAACCATATATATCTTAATCTGACGCGCTTGAGTATGTCAAAATGGCGAATTTTTTTTGCATATTATGAGAATGGCCACGAGTTTGCGTCCCATCGAAATCGTCAGATTAGTGAATGAGAGCTTATTTTTGGTGCACTTAACACTCCCTTAGAAAATCTGACGCGCTCGATTAAATTTTTTTTTTCTTCATTTTCAACCCTTACATACAACCACCCCCACCATGCAAACGGTCAGATTAACATACGTACATTATTAAAAATACGTAGGGCATTGATGCTATCAATATCTGACGCGCTCGAGGATGTCCATGCATCAGTTTTTTTTTACATATTTAAAAATCTATAGCCGCTTTCCCCACCGATGAAAAGGTATATATCATATAACATTTTTTTCTTCTTATCATCTAAGCTTTGCAACCCAATAGGTCTCTGTGACGCTCGAGTAAATCCCCATTTAGCACCACGGGCTCCCCTACCATGACAGCAGAAACTGGAGTGGGGACGGAGTGAGAGAGTAATAGATAGAGAAAGAGCGAGAGAGGAATAGAAACGCGGAGAAGGAAATATAGGCATCACGCAGCTGCACGCATTTAACTTTATCGAGGATTTTTTTGTTATTTCGGCTTGCGGAAATCGTCAGATTATATATTTTTCGTTATTCTTGAATTATTTCCTTCAAAATAAAAAAAAAATTAACTACGCTCGAGAATGTCAAGATGACGTTTTTTTTTTACAACTTTGCTGCTCTCCCCTTTCTTTACGTCACTCTCAAATTGTCAGATTAGTGGAATATACACTTTTTAGGAGGTAATTAACTCACCCTGCCTTAATCTGACGCGCTCGAGAATGTCTGATGATCAATTTTTTTTTACTAATCTGATCCTGTATCCTTCACGGGCGGCCTTATATATGGGGCTCATTTTTGGTGGAGTTACTTAACCGGGTACAGGGTATCGCCCTGTATATTAATCTGCCGCGCTTCTGTAAATCCCGAAATCCCCTCTTGGGCTCCCCTACCATAATATATTAAGTAGGTTTCATAAACGCTTTACCACCCAACTACCATCCTGCTTCGTTAAAACAGAACTAGTGTATACCTAATGGTAAACTTCATAACCTTCTTGGCTGATAACCGTACTGTTTTTTGGATGAACTGAAATATTTTTAATAAGAACTTATTTGTGTTTTCACTTGGCCCTCTGTTCTTAGAATAATGTCGTCAATCCCATGTCGATTCTACCCACTCGGTAGGCAGGGGTGTCTTGAAAGGCAACTCAAGCCGGCGCATCGAAATAGTATATTTATCAATATTATTGGCGTAGGTAAGTACTTAGCCCGTATTTTCTGTTTTTCTTCTCTACCCTGACTTGGATAGTAAAACATTAGTGATGGCTTTGATGTTACTGCCGTCCATGGGTGACGGTGAACAGTTACCATCAGGTCGCTCTAGCCAGTGACACTGACTGCTTCCATCTTGATGCACCTGATAACAAATAAGCGTAGGAAGCGGTGACCACTTAGAACTGCTCCTTTGCGTTTGTGAAAAAAAACGAGGCCGAAATCAAACCAGTCCAGTCACTGATCCATGTGACCAAATGACTCAGAGTGGCGCGTATTTCCCAACCGAATGACCTAGAGACGACTTCCGTTTTAGTTAATTGAAGGCATTTCCAGATTTCTAGATTTATCTATTATTATCAAATCAAATGAATAATTCAGCAATTGAATAAAATAAGTAGATACAATTAATATAAACTTAAACCTAACTTGAAGATACTTTCCTTTGTCTCCTTTCTCTGCCTTCCCTTCTCTTTTCTTCTCTTTATATTATCTCCAACAGATTTCCCTTTAGTTGAAACTGGTCCCTAACTACACAATCTATACAAATAAATAAAATTGGAGTGTCTGTTTGTAATATTGAAATAACCGTTTTTTACTACATGTATATGAATATATATAGGTACGGTACATACACCAAAATAACATTTTTTACAATTTTTGTCTGTCTGTCTGTCTGTTTGTTCCGGCTAATCTCTGGAACGGCTGGACCGATTTTGACGGGACTTTCACTGGCCGATTGCTGATGTCATAAGGAGTAACTTAGGCTACTTTTATTTTAGATTTTTTTGTTAAATTCTACGCGGACGAAGTCGCGGGCACAGCTCGTACCAAATATGGTCTAACACAGCATTGTATTATTACCTATTTTGTTTTGAAAAGGCGCCGCTACGGTAGGCTCATACGACGGTCAACTCGTGAGCGCTTCAACGACCACGTAACGGTCTTACATTCAAAACGCTATCAAAACCCCATATCTTTTTGTGTTTCAAATAATAGCTTAATGTACCTAGTGTCCCATTTCTGCCAGCAGTCTATTAAAGGAAAATGGACCATAAAGCAGTGGCCAAGGGTACCATTTTCTGGGGTTTAATTGTTAATAATCAGGTCTTGTAACGCATTGTTTCAGCACCGTCACGGTCACCGCAGCCGTATCTCGCCTAAACCCGAAACCCGTCACCTTGTGGCCGAGAGACACCTGATAGCAGCCATTGACCGAGGGTGCGACCTTTTGTGCGACTACACCAGCTCCCTGACCAGTTTCAGACAGCTTGGCGCATTGAGATTTCGTACTAATGCTCAACGAAAAAATAAATATGAGTGACTTCAGATCTTAATTACAATAGTGGATGCTTCTGATTAAAGAACTGCCCGAGATGTAAATTACGATGCCCATAGACTACGGAGACTATAGAGAGAGACGCACTGCGTACGGGTACAATAAACGAACTTTAAATGTTTACAATATAACGTAGCACGAGGGATTTACACCGTAAATGTTACAAATACTATTACTGGCTGTGCAGTGTTTGTTTCATTTCGATCAGTTAATAAAGTCTAAACATTTTTTCGAGTATATAGGTTGTAAAGGCGAATGTTCTCTAAATCGAGGCGAGGCCGCGGGGGTACTCGCACCAGTTAACAATAATATGGCTTTTGAGGAAATGCTTCTCTATTTGATTCTATAAAATACCTACAAATACGAATTGAGGTAATATCGCCGCAAACGTTTTATTTATCTATTCTGGATAGTTTAGCCTCGAGCCGAAAAGTATCCTTAGTACCTATATAAATGTAAGAAAAGGGGACCCCGCAAAGCTTGGTTCCATTTATGTCAATGATCAACACCTATGTTTAGATTATTATGGCGATACCTACTAGTCTGGATAAACGAAATAGAACCCATGTAGTTGCAGCTGTATGTTGTACATAAGCATGTTTTAGTACTTTATAGCGAGAACAGTATGTTTGAATTTTGTTTTTAAGTTGTAATTAGGATCGAACGTCCTACATTTTCCCCCTTTTCTATGTCCCTGAGGTTTGCTTCTCGATTTTTCGACGTGTAAGTGGTATTCTTAGAATTTTAAAATTCGATAAAAACAACTCTACCCCCTCTCCCTTCCTCTCTCCCCAACCCCTGACCGATGCAACTCGATTCTAAACCCAACTGTATATTATTGTAATGATTAGTTTATGCGCGGCGATATGTGAGAATTATGAGATAATAATAAATGCCAAATCACCATGCCAATCACTTCCAAATTGATAGGTGTGTGCCACCCCTTACTCACAACGTGACTGATATAAATATTTTGTGCTACATGGCTAGGGGAAATTAAGATCATCGTACTATACGCGTATACAAACGTTTGACTTCTTAGTTCTTACTGATAAATTGCTTTTTAGATTCCGATTTCTGTGCCAGTGTTCATAATAATAACCCAAGCGCACTGTAAGAAATAATTAGATACTCAATGTTAAGTGCAGTGTACCCGGGCGCCGCGCCGGGTGTCAGCGGGCGCCCAGAGTCGCTCGCGACACCAAGACCGAACCCATTTTGACCGCGTATTTTATACAAAAGGGCGCCAGGGCATTGATTGCACAGGGCGTTACATGTGCTAGAGCCGCTCCTGTGAAACGACTTTGTCAGTAATTCATTTTTATTGATGTTGTTGTTTTTATAAAATAGTGGCTGAATATTTTATTTGTCATTCTACGTTTTAGTTAAACGAACTCAAACTGTCATTATTCCAATGGGAAAGTGTCAAACTGTCAATACATACATAAGTAAATAAGTGACAGCTGTCAGCTGTAAAGTGTCATTAGTGTCATATGGTGTAAAAATGGTTGAGCGTTTGTTCTAAACTTTCATTTGTAAATAACTAGATTCTATGATGTAAATATCATCATTGTGTATATTCTCAGTGAATTTAATATATGTGTTAAGTTACAATGGGTGATAGTACCGATTCTGAGGAGTTTTACGATGCTGAGGAGTTCACGCCCATTAAGGGATCAAAGTGAGTAAAATTTCATGTTCACGCGTTTAAAACTATATTTTTTGCCTAATTTTTATCTCTGACTATTAACGAAAGCGTGGGAGATGTTTAAAGGATGTATGTTTTGTTTAGAGTATAAGAACAACGTTATTTTTGTTTAGTAGTTTCATAGATTTAAACAGATGTTTGGTTTGCAATACGTCCTTGGCTAGTAACATAGGAAGTTTATAATGACTGTCTCCAGTGAGGGGGAACTAATTCGAATTTACGATTGACATGTAAATGTTTGGAATAATTATTGTACAAATCATGTTATACAATTTTGTTTTTTGTTCTATGAAATTCATATTGGGTTTACTAAGATTTATTTTATAGTGTTCTGACCATTTTTATTGTTGTCAGTCGCACTAATTTATTATAATAATATGTAGAAACTGATATACCTATACAAAAACTTGTTGTATCAGCTGTTAAACAGGTGTTGAACACAGTTTACTGTGAGGAATTACATGTTAGTTACAGTAAGCCATGATTAAGCGTTGGTGTTAGTGCACAAATATCACCAATGATTTCATATGAAATCTTTGTCTTTTAATATAAGTACATAATAATTGTAATATTGTGGATAATTGCCTAAAGGATTTTAATAGATAGGAATCCCCACATAACACCAAATCATAAGATATTATAGATTTACAGATAGATGAATGATGGATGAAAACATGTAAGTCATGTATTAATAATTTTTTTATCTTTCATGACTTAGTAGTCATGTAGTAGCAGTACTTGTCTGTGTTTGAAAAATACCAATTTCATTTCCAGAAGATCATCAATATGCAAAAGTATAAGTCTGACAGAGAGCACACACTCAATAGACAAGGACAAAACAGCCGTGACTAAAAACGGTGATGCAGTGCAGCCCGCCTCAATACCAGCTGTACCTGAAATCAATCCTGCGCAGGATGAGAGGAATAGTGTTAAAAATGTGAGTATATAGTAGTGAGTATAGTATATAAATGCTCATCTTGTTTATAGTATGGTGATGTAAATTTTGAAATGGTATTAAGGCTTTCAAATGTTTGAAGTATGGATGTATATGATGATCCAGTAGCCTAGTTGGCAGTAACCCTACTTGTAAAGCAAGGGGTTCCAAGTTCGATTTCCAATGCAGTAGATATTTAGAACAGAAGCCAGGTTTTGCTTGGTGGTAAGGCTGAAGTTCAATTGGGTAGCCACCGCCCTCTTGCTAGAGTCAACCACCAAACAACTTGTCGTGTTCCAGCTGGATGCTCGAGAGCCAGTGATTTCTTTCTCTCCTGGCCGGGAGCACATTGGTAATGCTGTTGTTGGTGCTAATTTTCATGACGGACAGTGACCACTTACAATCTATTGTCTGCTAGTTTGTCTGATTAACATTAAAAAAATGCTTTAAGGGGGTAATGAGTCAATTCTGTCTGAACATAGGATTTCACCTGCAGGTGGTGCAAGGTCGCAGGAAGTTCCAGGAGCTGCGGCGCTGCATGCAGACCGAGGAGGAGGACGAGCCCGATGCTGGGGTGTCCAGCGACCCCCACAGCTACGCGCTGGAGCACCCATTCAAGTAAGCATATGCATACTATCTGGTTATTGACGAGACCATTTATAACGTTTATAAATCCCAAATGCTAAGCAGTTCTACTTGCTACCCACACAGAGGTGGGAATCTAGGTCGTCATATTCGTGTTACGTAATTTACGGATGGCCTCAAAGTAATATTTTTCTCAATGTTGATGCTTTAAGTGCCTTGCTTTGAGCAATGTGGCTTGAGACCTTTGGGTAAAAGTGCTCGAAGACTGACAATTGTTAATAATTTACATCTAACAATAGAAATTGCTAAAAAATTGTCACGTGTGACAAAGTGAGTCACAAGAACTAGAAGAATACGTTAATTTTTTAACATAAACTCTGCTGCGCTCACAAGTTGTGAGCGCAGCAGAGTTTATGTTAAACCTGAGGTAACTAGAATATATGAAACGTTAGTTCTGCCTTTTCCTCTGAACTCTTTGTTGGTGGATGTGCTAAGGTAGTTTTTCTCTGCGAATTAATCGGAGTTTGTACGGAGTTCGCGCCGCTCCCAGTGGAAGCCTGGCTTTTCATTAACTCTTCGATACTGTAACCAAAACACGTAGAATATATTTCACGGTTGATTCTAGAAGGAGGGTAAGGTAATTAGCCAAGTAAATACGCAACCAACGAGTCGCTTCATAAATACAGTAAAAAGTATTCACGTAATATCACATTCATTTACCTATGCTGTGGGTTACCAACAAAACTGGTAAATCATTATGTATGTCTGGATAATCATTATACTGAAATATTAGTGAAAAGTTGAGATGATTTTCCAAATGACAGACACATCTTTTTTCTATGGAATGTCAATTTTCGGCGGCCAATGTTGTTTGCATGTTTGAAATAATTTAATTTGGATAGTTTACTGCAGTGGCAGACCACCCGTGAAACTATAAATACTATTGCATAGTTTAGAGCCCTCTTAATAAGTCAGGATGGCCGAGCGGTCTAAGGCGCTGCGTTCAGGTCGCAGTCCACTTCTGTGGGCGTGGGTTCGAATCCCACTTCTGACAAGTATTTTTCTTTTTATTACATTTTTTGTATTATTGAAACTGTTGGCCTATTTTTGTGTATATTTTTGTGTTAAAATTAAAAGAATAAGTGTTATATAAATTGAAATTTTTGGTTGATCGTTAGATAAATACTTTTTATTATTACGCATATTTGTAACTATAATTATGATTATTTCTGAATATTTGTTTTTTATTATTTGTTATTAACTAGATTAAATACGGAATTTGCAAGTTCTGCGAAACAACATTCAATATCCTAGGTTTAGTGCTATTATATTTATTATTCCATCATAATTACGTTACTAAATATTTTTGTTACAAATGTTCTATTATTACGTACAGCTTGGCGGTACCAACATTTAAAATGTCTAATAGAACGAAAAGGAAATGTGGGATTCTAAAACATGTATTTTACTCACTTTCTTATATCTTTAACAAAAAGACAACACTGTAATACCTAGATATTGTTTCAGGATTATATCTCATGATACTATGAGCCTTCAGAGTATGACGTCGTTGGGAAGGATCGGGAGGATCCTTAGCGGCGCTGCGGAGTCACATCGTGAGTACCTACACTTGTTGTTGTTGAGAGTTGCACACTATACCCAATTTATTTATTTATTATTATATTTTTTTATATCATAGGGGTATTCACAAACTTTTTGTAGAGTGATTCTCCTGGAAAGCTTCGATAATGCCGATGGGCTGCCTAACAGTAAGTGGTCGCCGTTGCCTATGGGCACGTGTAACACCAGAAGGGTCGCCAATGCTTCGCCGGCTTTCATTTCGATTTAGTTTTGGCGATCGTTCTTTTCTCTGTGTGTGGACAACACCCACGACCCAGGGAATCCTAGTGTGGGGCTATTAGAAAGTACCGTGTATGTATGTTACCATCATTACATTACATATTTTGACTGTGAACTGTCTGGTCGTTTTATTTATCGCCTTGAAGAAGTTTTTGATTTAGTACATGGACAACAGCGGCTACACTATGTGCCATTTAATGTTATTTATTTATAATCACTATGTGCCTGCCGACGAGGTAAAACAAGAGGATTAATATGATACTGACCAACCGATGAAGTTATCCTTATTTACGCAATATGTTTTATTTTTATTTATTTAATTTTTATTATCACAAAATCCACAGCATAATTTTTTACTACTGTATAAAGCTTACAATCTAGTCTTATGGTAGGGGAGCCCGTGGTGCTAAATGGGGATTTACTCGAGCGTCACAGAGACCTATTGGGTTGCAAAGCTTAGATGATAAGAAGAAAAAAATGTTATATGATATATACCTTTTCATCGGTGGGGGAAGCGGCTATAGATTTTTAAATATGTAAAAAAAAACTGATGCATGGACATCCTCGAGCGCGTCAGATATTGATAGCATCAATGCCCTACGTATTTTTAATAATGTACGTATGTTAATCTGACCGTTTGCATGGTGGGGGTGGTTGTATGTAAGGGTTGAAAATGAAAAAAAAAAAAATTTAATCGAGCGCGTCAGATTTTCTAAGGGAGTGTTAAGTGCACCAAAAATAAGCTCTCATTCACTAATCTGACGATTTCGATGGGACGCAAACTTGTGGCCATTCTCATAATATGCAAAAAAAATTCGCCATTTTGACATACTCAAGCGCGTCAGATTAAGATATATATGGTTCATCTTTATGTTCTAAACGTACTGTCTCATAATCTGACGATTATCTAGAGGGATTCGCCTAATCTGACAAAAAAACGGTTCACCCTAAAGGCCATCCCTGCAATTTCCCGCTAATTCCATTCCTGGGCGCTTAAAATTGTACTTATGACATTTATTTTGAGCTCGCGGAGTTCAAAGAAATAATATTTCTATGCATTTGAGCTCTCCCAGCTCAAAAGTCTGATAGAAGTTTCATAGAACACTATTTTTGGAATTTTCAAACCGCAATAACTTTTGAATGGATCAACCAATTTTCACGCGGTTGGCGGCATTCGACGCAGTTTTATCATCCTCATAAGTAATTTAAAAGTTTTAATTGATCGAACCAAAAATTTCGGAGTAATCCCGAAAAAACACTTTTTCGGGTTTCTTTCGTTCACGATATCTCTCGAATGAATCAACCGATTTTGACCAACTTGGTGGCGATCGACGTGGTTTTTCAAGCTCAAGGGCGGATTAGTTTTTGAAGTTGATCGATAAAGCCGTTTAAAAGTTATTCCAAAAAAACCTCTTTCAAAAAAATTTTTGCTGGAATATGGTGATGGCGTCATGACAGCAGAAACTGGAGTGGGGACGGAGTGAGAGAGTAATAGATAGAGAAAGAGTGAGAGAGGAATAGAAACGCGGAGAAGGAAATATAGGCATCACGCAGCTGCACGCATTTAACTTTATCGACGACTTTTTTGTTATTTCGGCTTGCGGAAATCGTCAGATTATATATTTTTCGTTATTCTTGAATTATTTCCTTCAAAATAAAAAAAAAATTAACTACGCTCGAGAATGTCAAGATGACGTTTTTTTTTTTACAACTTTGCTGCTCTCCCCTTTCTTTACGTCACTCTCAAATTGTCAGATTAGTGGAATATACACTTTTTTGGAGGTAATTAACTCACCCTGCCTTAATCTGACGCGCTCGAGAATGTCTGATGATCAATTTTTTTTTACTAATCTGATCCTGTATCCTTCACGGGCGGCCTTATATATGGGGCTCATTTTTGGTGGAGTTACTTAACCGGGTACAGGGTATCGCCCTGTATATTAATCTGCCGCGCTTCTGTAAATCCAGAAATCCCCTCTTGGGCTCCCCTACCATTACAGCCAATAACGGATTTACATTTTCCTAGCTATACATGTAATAACAGTCGCTAAAAATATTGTGTGTGTGTGTGTGTGTGTGTGTGTGTGTGTGTGTGTGTGTGTGTGTGTGTGTGTGTGTGTGTGTGTGTCTGTGTGTGCGTGCTGTTATTAAACATATCTATATTACTAAATGTTTTGTTGTACTTTCCGTTGTTTATGTTACTAACTTTCTGTCTCTTTATGTTACTAAATATTTCAGCGAACATTCGGGAGGCGGCCCCCCCCGCCCGCGCACCCGTCGGCGTCGTCGCGGGAGCCGTCCACCGTGTCCGACGACGCGGCCCCCGGCGACGCCCGCAACCAGACCGGTGTGTGTCTTTATGTCATCATCACAACCCATAGCTGTCCCACTGCTGGGCACGGGTCTCCTCTCACAGTGTGAGGGGTATAGGCCATATTCCACCACGCTGGCCAAGTGCGGATTGGCGGACTTCACACACCTTTGAGAACATTATGGAACGTGTGCAGGTTTCATCACGATGTTTCCCTTCACCGAAGCAAGTGATAATTAAATTTTAATACGCACATAATTTTTGAAAATTAATGGTGCGTGCGGGGTTTGAACCCGGACCCTCCGGTTCAGCAGTCCAACGTTCAACCACACGGCTATCACTGCTTATGTCTTTATGTACCACTAGTCAATGGTAAGTCCTCGAATGGCGACCACTTCTCGGTAAAAGGAGCACAGATTGCCCCCCGACCAGGTGGACTGATGACTTCTAGAAGACAGCGGGAGACCGATGTATTCAGAGGGCTCAGATCCGGTCGGAGTGGCGCCAATTAGGGGAGGCTTATGTCCAGCAGTGGACTTCAAAGGTAAAAATGAAGTAGATAATTATGTCCCTAGCACCCGAAAATGAGGCAATCAATGTCGGCTAATTGTCGTAATTTTCGTCTCATACGTTTCGTAATTATCTTTCGCGTCCATAGTTACAGAAATGTCATGTAAAGCGGATCAAACAGTGCAACTCGCGTTATAAAAAAAAAATATGAACGTAATGCGTCAACAGTCATATAGAAATAGACATGATATATCAATATCACTCATGATTGGCGCACACTTATCACTGACGGATACTATTTACTCGGCATGGCCTTGCCTAAAATAAAATGTATCTCATATTATGTTTATGCCTGTTACATGTATTGTGTCTGTTCGTCACGTCGAACTTTTAGGAATATTAATATGTTTTCATATACGTACGTTTTCCTATTTTAAAATATCGGGGTTGAAGAAATTACCACTACAACAAAATACGTTAGGGTACGGTACAGTACGGTAGGTTCGGTACGGTCAGTACGTTGAAGTCAAGAGTCGGATCGGAAACGGAGTTGGGGTTCGAATGTAAAAAAACAGAAAAAACAGCTTGCAATTAATAAAAAAAAATGATATGTCGTAAAGAAGTGTCACATCGTACGTGTGTGCACTAGTACACGCACACTTCTTATTATGTTTCAGTCCTAGCGATGGCGGAACCGGATGTGATAGCGAGCACCAAGGCGAACAGTCTGAAGCAGAGCCGCGGCTCCCCCGCCGCCATCGTGGCCGTGTCCGGCGCGTGCGCCGCCAGCGTGGCCCACGCGGTGCCGGTCGCGCCGCCCAGGAAGAAGAAACGCAGTGAGTATGACGTGGGATGTGGTTCGCGTCGCTCCCGTTCCGTTACAATGTCTTTTGAGAAATTGAGATCTCTCGTTGTGCATGTCATGATCTGAACTTGTGTATATGTGAGCGTCGTAGAAAACTTCGATAGCGTAATTCAGATTTGACGTGACGTCACTCTGAATGTAAATAGACGAGCTATCTGATGGTGAGTGGTCACCGTCGCTTGTACACTTCAGTAACACCAAAGGCATTACTGATGCGGCCAAGAAAGATGAAAAAAGAAAGAAAGAATAAGAAGTGTAATTAGATTTCGTCCCAGGGAATATGACGTAGGATAATAAAACGCGGGTAGGTGCTCCCGTTCGATTACAATGAAGGTGTCAAGTCATCGGCCAATAGGCTTTTACTGAGTTAGAGTCCTTTACCCAAGACATAGGTACTTACCCCTAGGTGAGATTATATTCAGGGATAAACTTATAATAATTAAAATAAATATTTTTGATGGGGCTTGAGGAGGTTATTTGTTTGTGTGATTTCCGCATTGCGTACGTACACGCAGCGTGACGGCGCGTACGCAAACATGCGTCCTTATCAGCGATCGTAGTTTTACTGCGGCCAATGGAAATCCATATTGTCACAGTTTCATGAGTAAGGTTTTTTATTATTACCTATTATGTTACTGTTATTGCAGTCATGTTATGAAATAAACATTTACTGTTGTAGACAAGCTTCACGGGTCGATGTCCCTGTCGACGGCGGACGGGGACAATCTGTCCGTATGTACAACGGACACGGACGAGATCCGTTACACGGCGCGCCGTACGGACAAGCCGCAACTGGACTCGCTGCTTGTACAGGTAACATTTATTTATTTGTTATTGTTAATTATAAAGGTTAACCATTCTACTAGTATAATTTTCGAAATAATTAATTTAAACATCAACTCATGTAATCCAATCAAACACACCAAAACATACACCCAGACCGAGAACGGAAATTTAAACTCATCATTGAAATTTTTGCCTCGCTGGGATTCGATCCGAAGACACATTGAACGGCGATCCGGCACTAACATTGTGCCAAACAGGTCTTCATAATAACTTTTTCGTACTCTGCGTACTGAACGACTTATATATTTAGTATGCGTGCACATAATATTATTTTGAATACTGAATATGGTAAAAATAAAACTTGTTCGTTCCTCCAGCCACCTTTGTCGAACGTGCTGAACCAAACTATGGCCCTACCGAGCCCGGCCAGCACCATCGAGTCCTTGACTAGAGAATTCCAGGACTCGCTTGAGCTGTCGCAGGCTAGATATGGTGAGTTCGTTTATGTTGATCATCTTGTGCAGTGTTTCTAAATTTAAATACTTTCGATTATTAAACTGTGCGTGTGTGTGTGTACGTTCAAGCGTGCGTTCGTGCGTGCGTGTGCGTGTGTGTGGTAATGAGGTTGACTGGCAGAGAATGCTTTAGCATTAAGTCCGCCTTTTGTTCTTAAACTTTGTATGGTACAAAAAAGTCTAAATAAATAAATAAATGTTATTGAAGCTGATTGTACTGTGCGTGTGGTGTATCGCAGCGGAACTGTCGTCTCTGTCGGTGCACGAGTCCCGGTCGAGCGAGCGCGGTAGTACGACGCACGCGGCCGCGCACTCCGCGCTCGACATCAAGGAGGCCGTCAAAGGTAAGGAGGGGACGACATAATTGGGACACATAAGTTCAGCAGAGAGGCAGTTTATGAGTAAGGGAGGTCTATTATCCGGCTCGAAGGACCAACGTACGGGCTTATTACGTGTATGTCAATAAATACGCGTCTGTCATGGAAGAAGTCTTTAAGTGCACTGATGCTACTTAGTACAATGTAATGTAAATTTACGAGTAAGCTCGTAAAAATATCCTGCCATTTGCATTTAAGGAAGTGGTAAGTAACTCAGTAAATCCTGAGTATGTTGTGTGCAGGTGAATACGTGGTGCGTCCTCAGGACGAGGAGCGCGCGCGGGGCGGCGGGGGGAGCGCGGCGGCGGGGGCGGCGGGGGGAGCGGGCGGCGGGGGGAGCGCGGTGGCGGGGGCGGCGGGGGGAGCGGGCGGCGGGGGGAGCGCGGCGGCGGGGGGAGCGGGCGGAGGCTCGCGCACGCACAGCGAGGGCCGCGCCGCCGCCACCGGCACCTCCAGCCTCGGCTCCACCACCAGGTACCGTCCCCCACTCACAGTCAACGATAGTCACTAGCGTCTGAAAGGTAGGAACGTCAAAGGAGAATGATTATTTTTTAATTTTCTTACACTTCAGATGAATTCCAAAACCATAATTATTAGTTTTTAATTTAACCGTCGTCTAAGTATTAGAATCAGTATTTTGAACAGGGGATTTTATTATAAAGATATAATAAGTAAGAAAATATTATAAAACAAAATATTATGGTATAAGTGAAATATGTTTTTGATGCAGCACATGATTTAGTTGTAAAATCATGGTTATCATGAGTATAATGAATTAAGTTGTCATCTACGTCGAGAAGGTATGTTGAACTGTAAATATGTATCTTAATAACATAAATATATTTTTAACCCCGGTTTTGCTTTGAAAAATACTTATGTGACTTGGTAATCAATTTTATTTACTAAGCTGATCAAATTAAGTAATTATGAAGCCATTTTAGGCCATTTCCCCATACTTTAATGGTCAATTGTCCTTTGGCTAATTGTCCTACTTTACATGTAGCTATCTCTTTCTGCTCTGCTCTTTTTTCTCTTTCTTGGATAACGTGATTCAGGCTTGAGACGACGTCACCGTGTGACGTGCGTGCGGTGTCGGCGCGTAAGTAATGTCGTTAACGTCCACCTGTAGATGTGTTCACCGTTTAAGTAGATGATGATGATGATGATGATGAGCAGGTGAACGGATGCCGCTGAGCGTGGCAGTCGGAACAGAGCTCTCGTCGGCGACGGCTCTTGATAAAGGACCTCGGAATGGTCCGAAACTAGTCGGGCGAATCCGACAATTATAACACGTGAGGTAAGCCGTGATGTACTCGTAAAATGTCGTTAACGTCCGTCCCGCAGGCGGTCGGAGGCGGGGCGCGCGCGGCGGCGCTCGGCCGGGGACTCCCCGCAGGGCGGACCGGCGCTGCGCACGCGCTCGTCGTCCGGCCACCAGCTCTCCGACATCGAGATCCTCGAGCAGGTCACCGTGCTCAACCTCGACACAGGTACCGCCGCTGCGATTGTGCATTGGCCGACTTCAAAAACGGAGGAGGTTCTCGATACGACTGTATTTTTTTTGTTTGTTACCTCAGAACTTTCGGCTTATGACGATGATTTTGATGATCATTTTTTCATTTGAAATCTGGTTCTTCTCTTGTGGTCCCATTTTAATTTGGTCCAGTTTGGTCAAAATATCGGTATAAATAACAAAAATCGTTAGTACCCGTTACAGTTAAAAATCGGCCTATTCTCTTATGTGCACTTCGAGTCTTACGATATGACGAACCCCTGTACAAAGTTTCACGCTGCTCGATCCACCTGTAGATGTGTTCACCGTTTGAGTAGATGATGATGATGATGATGATGATGAGCAGGTGAACGGATGCCGCTGAGCGTGGCGGAGCACAAGCTGCCGCAGTGCATCAACCCGCTGAGCCTGCAGATCATGCGGCTCACCTCCGAGTACATCGGCCGCGCCCACGACGACGACACCGCCAGGTAACCGACCGCCCACCGCCCACCGTCCACCGTCCTCTACCACCTACCAGCCACATCCTCTACCACATTCTACCAACTCTCTCATGCAGTTTCCGAGGGATCGGCGAGTTTGTGTGGGAAACGGCGATGACGGAGATTTTGATCAATTGTCTAACGAAAATCAATTCTCGGAACATGTTAAAATTCATAGCAACTTCGTGGTGACTCCCTAAAAAAGGTTTGATCGATTCCCTGAGCGGTGGGGAAAATTAAATCTCAAAATATTTCAAATTGACTACTGTTTAACTTAACCAATTTAGTCTTAGTATGCACGCAATTTTAATATCATAGGAAAATCTATCGTCTCCCTTAGGGATTTGATCAAATCTTTATTTTCATCATTTTGGTTCGACATATTTATTTTCTCTTTGGTCCGATGCTCAGCATTAGTAGCCATATACAATCACGTGATCGTCTGCTAATTTGTTTGTTACTAAAACATACTAAAGTTTTACCTGAATGTTGTATAAGGTCTGTGCGAGCCGACTTGTATCATTATAGGCCAGCGACCGACGAGCTACAAAGTATAGAGGACGCCCTTCCATACAAACAGTCATTCGGAAATGGTACCAAATCACGCACGTGACTTAAACCGCTAAAAGTTCACAATTGGTTCTTATTTTGTGCCGCATCACACAACGCCAGCCGTGATTGGCCAATTTCAGTGTCAGTAAAAGACAAAAAACGGAACGACGAACGGGCTCACGTTGCCTACTAGGCCGCAGCCTGGTATTCATTACGCTATTTTTGATCGGTAGTTACATTTTGATTGGTATTCTTTTTCGCTGCCGACGACGCGTCGGTGACGTGTTTAGTTTCACTGACATGCAAGGGTGACGGTTACCATTTACCATAAGGTTGACCGTTTATTCAATTGTCGGCTATTTATATATAAAAAAGTTTTAAGACACGCGTTCGTAAGACTGGGCACGTTAAAAGAAATATGTCGTTAATGTATCATTCATAGTGAATAGCACTGGTATCAATATTGTTATACAATCTCATGCACTTGTACTCTCTAGATGGGGTAGTGGGGTTGGGATTTGATGGTCTGTGCACGGGGGAATTACGAGATTAACGTAGAGATGGAGACTAGAAACATTATTTTATTGTTGACAAAATATAATTATCTATCTCATTCTCTCGCGGATAATATTCGTAAGAATGAAGGAGTCCGACTTCTATTGTTTATCGAATCTTTAACCAAAATATAAAACCTATTAACACTATTATTTTTCTATTCTCCATCTGTTTTCCTGAATCATAAAAAATATAATAGTAGTTACACTGTACTGCACTTGCCGTTTTTTATTCTGGTGAATAGGATGCGATTTTTTGTTTCTTATAGGCAGAATTGGATGTAATCGGTATCATTACGCCCCGTCTAGATACTAGGCGAGAAGAGGCAACTATACGTCAATACCATTATGTATGAATACGAATGAATACGTACGAATATGTAAACGGACTTATTTATTTATTACGCGCCCGATATCCGGCGAGATAGCTACACTTTTTAGAGGCTACCATCTCAGTCCTGTGTGCAACACATCTGTGACCGAATCATAACGAGACTCTTACTAACATGTACTAACCGGACTATTACTAACAATAACTAACAGGACTAACATTCACTAACAGTCCCTGTCCCAGTCGTCATACTTACAAACTAACCAACTAATGTTCTAACACCGTCACCTAACCGGACTAACTATCCCAGTCCCCATATGAGTCTTGTTCTAAGTCGGTCGTAGTTGTCACGGGCGGCAGCGGAAGGTGGTGCTGCATGCTCGTTTGCTGCCTTAAATTAATAAAAAAAAAGCCGGACGTCCTCCGAGTGTCTAAACGGGGCGTTAAAGTGGTCTATGGCATGCCCGGTTGCAGCGTGGAGAGGTCGAGGCTGTGGCGCAAGCGCCTGTCGCTCAGCAGTTGCAGCCTGCTGCGGCGCGGGCCGCTGCCGCCGGCGATATCCACGCTCAGTATCAGCACTAGGTGGCGACACTTACTACGCTTGGACTGCGCACGCCTACGATATTAATAGTATTGTCTGTGGGCGGGCCGTAGACGGAGAAGGGTATAGACTAAAGGATGACAGTAGCACGCAAGAAAAAGAACAGCTTACGCCAATGACACGAAAAAAAAACGAGATAGAATGACACTATGTTTTGTCTCACTTTGCGTGCCGGTTTTGTTGAGGAAAGCACAGTTAGTTACAAACAAATTTGACAGCTGAACATTGAATTTTTCTTGTGCCACATGCAATAGTAATTTCTCTTGCTATTTCATGTTAGATTCGCTCACTAGATGTCTATACTCTTCTACGTCTATGGTGCAGGCTGTTTTGTCTCACTTTGGCAACAATATTGTAGGTGTGTGGTCAGTCATAAGGTGCGATTCCGCACGCCGCGGCAGACGACAGACGTCAGTGTTCGATGTTAAATACTGTCGCTGTCGGTCGTCGTCTGCGGAATGGCACCTTTACCGGGAGCACTGGGCCAGTTAGAGCTGATCGATAAAGTTATCGCGGATTATTGATTTTAGCCGACGAAAGCGGTATACGTTGCCATGACAACTACATCAGAAAATATTCGTTTGAATTTCGAAATTCGCACCTAATGGGAAAGGCGGTGCTTAATGGTCTCCTGAGTAGATGGCGCTACTAAAAATAAATTAGTCAACGAGCGTTCTTATTGAAAATTAACTCAATGTCACACCATAACGGTCACAAAATCCAGTAGCGCCATCTAGTACAAAATTCGGCAGCGCCCTTGCTCATTTTAAATATAGAACGAGTTGTAAGACCGGATAGGCGCTGCGATCGCTCGGTGCTCCACGGATCAGTGTGCAGTAGCTTGGGCCGTAGAGTATTATGGTGATTTCCAATATCCTATCTATATTATAATCTCTGGGTAAAATAATAAAATAATACCAACTAAAACGACTATTTACCAGTTGGTAATTACTGTGGAATAAATAGATACAATTTCGAAAATTACCATTAAAAGTACACTTCACTACGCAGTATTTGACTAGACTTGCCAACTTGTAATATTCAACAGGTTTTTTAACTGTATATTTATGTACTGCAAATTATTTGTATGTATTTTCGTAAGCTTAACATAATATTATAATGATATTAGTATATTACTGTTGTTTAAGTTGATGCAACATTATGTGTAACACAACTACTACGTGTTTTTATTTCTATGAAAGATATAATATGTAAATCATTCATATATCATTTTATTATAATTTTATATCAATAGAAAGGACTACAATGTACACACTCAACAGTTTGATTTTTGATACTAAAATTGAGATTTAACCGTTTTGATCTTATTAAACTTACACTCGCTCCCAAACGCTTCAAGTTCGCTTTTTGTGTAGTTTAAGTGTTGTGTGTAGTGAACCTTACGCTTTTGTAAATCTAATGTTATTAAGCATTATTGTTTGTATGTTTGTTGTCGTTAATGTAGCCGTGTGTTCTGTACTCGCTTATAAGATTTTTGTGTATTAACTTTAGATAACTTGATATTATGTTAAATTCTGCTGATTTTTTTATAACTGAAGAAAATATGGTAAAATGTAATATGGTAAATATTTATTTATTTATTTATTTAAATTTTCATGTACACCTTAAACTATAAAGGAAACAAATATAATAATATTATTGGTTAACACGAAGCATAGTTAACATAATGAACCGACTGCAAAAAAACATTACATTCTATTGTCATCTGTTTGATAATATAATTGTTTTCCACTTCGAAATTTGACAAATTCAAAATATACAGCTATTTAACATTATGTTCGAAAAGAAATGAAATAAAAAATATATAAAAGGGTAAATGCAAAAAATGACGTTCATAAGTGTATTAAAAATACCTACGTGAAATAAATGATTTGAGTTTGAATTGAGGTTGAGTTTTGAGTTTCTATATTATTGTGTTGTATATAAAATGTGAATGAATGTTTTGATCTCCAGAGAAACGGACGAGGAGAGCGAGAGCGTGTGCGCCGGCGGCGCCGAGGACGAGGCGAAGGAGACGAAGCGGGAGTCCACGGACAGACAGACCACCGGCATCAAGAGGAAGACTGAGAAGTGAGTTGACTAGGGACTAGTCTCTGATACGAAAAAACTCTTTTTGATGCACCAAACGAAGCTCTCAAGGCTCTTGTGTAATGTCGTCATTTCATAAAAATATCTCCGTCTCTAGTCTTTATACTTTTATAAAGACTTCTAATTTATTTATACTAAAATTAATTATACTTTCTAATTTTAGTGGTACATACATAATACTTTCCCCTTATAATAACCAGGGAGTTGAAAGAGAAGGAATGTTAAGAAAGAGCGTAGATATAGTAGAATAGAGCGTATAGAAAAAGTGAATTTACAAATATTGGAACATATTTATTATGTTTTGCCTCAGTTTTAACACTCAAGATTAATAAGGTAAATTGGCAACTTTAGTGGTAAAACTCCCCAAAATTTGAAGTGCTTAGTTTGAGATCAGGACACTGTATTCCTAAGGAGTAGCAATGAAATATTAAAAAAATATATGGAAAAATGTTGTGTTTTGTATAAAACGTTTCACATAAAATAAGCAATTTATGACATTTTAATCATTCTTATCTCAATTTTTTAGGTTACATGTCTAGTACTAGTAGTATTTACATTTAGTATTCGCGTATTATTCAATATTATAATGTATATGTAGGTCAATAATCTCTGCAAAATGCTAAGATGAAAATATCCTTGTTGTACCACTAACTATGCTGACTCTTAAAACGTTGTAAGTAAGGTATACTCGTATATTAAAATGACACTGTCCAGTAATTGTTTGATTACATGTGAGATGTTTTGTGGGTCCAGACTAATGCACGCCGAACTAGTGAAGTGCCATTCGCAGGACAACATTAACGTCAGGTGACACCGCGACGCGCAAACCGTATCTGTATCTGTTATGACTCATCACGCTTATACATATAAGCCTCGGTTAAAGCTGAATTTAGACTTGCACTTAACACAGACGTGCTTTATGACAATACTTATGATAAGATCTCATAAAAAAATAGGATTCATTTTCAGAAAGAATAAAGTTAAGTGCACAGTTGAAATGCAGCTAAACAGAATTCATATCAATATACACACTCAAGCACAAACACACACAACACACACACACACACACACACACACATGCACAAACACACACACACACACACACACACATGCACAAACACACAGACACACACATGCACACAAAAACACGCAATACATCAAACCGCATCTTATCTTGGTTTAAATGCAGCTTCAAAGAATCATTGACATGCCATTTTGCATAATATATAAACCATGTATTTGTGTGTTCCATGAGGTTGAGTTTTTATGGTTTTTTATTTGAAGTTTTGAACTTTTTGATATTTTACGCCTGTACTTTACAGCTTCGCCGACATTTATACAAATTCAAAGCTTGGCAATATAATTATATTCGGCCATTTTGAGATGAATTTCTATAATTTTGACGAGTGTGACACAGTTGAGTATTGTCATTTAGGATCCAAACATCGATGGTATTATTAAAACTATTGAATTTCCGCTTGTAATACTAATCTTGCAATTTAAACATTCTATTATCCTTATGCATTATAGATGCATATACTTAGATATATAGGTCTGGTCAGCGAATCGTGTCTTCGTGTCACGTTGAAGGAATATAATCAACTGCGACTTTTAGGTAAAATCGTTTCCGCTTTATTGTATCTTTGGTCTGGTCACAAGGCACGTACTAACGGACGATATAAGACTTTTATATCAAATGCTCTATTCATTGCGGGTAATAGATTTAATTTATTACTACTTGTATCAAAATAATTATTATATACAAAAGTATCAATTCCTTTTCTAAGACTATACTTGATATTGCCAGTTAAAGATTTTTTTAACTAACCGCGCTTTGTTATTGCCGCGATTCGCTAGCCAACGTATATCTATTGGATGCAGTAATGCAAACAATATCTGGCTTTTTACTGATACTATATCAAGGTCAGTTTTTAGAAACCACGCGTATTATCTGCGGAGATCATCTGAGTTCCTTGTAGTGTGCATATTATGTGTGTGTGTGTATGTGTGTATGTTGTGTGTGTGTGCGTGTGTGTGAAACATGCATACCTATTTGAGAGTTGAGAGCCATACGTTAGGAGCACATTTTTAATATATATCCATTGTAATTGTAAGTGCAAATCATAGTTAACGTACTTATGTACAATGTACATGTTATGTATAAAGTTACATGTGTGTGAACAGACGTGCATTTTTACGACTCTTGTGTAGGCATCTTACAATTTTACCAAGTAATGGTCGTTTTACTATACACTCACACGCAAATAGTTGAAACATGGAAGGGGGGGGGGGGGATTATGTTGCGACACTGCGTACTGTACGTATTTGTGATTGTGCGTGCATGCGAGTGTGCGTGCGAGTTTTTAAAATGCGGATAACTTAACTTAACATCCACATAAAGTCGTAACGCGAAACGGTAACCGGAATCGACGTGCCGGCAGACTGAAGCGGTTCTTCGGCAGCACGGTGAAGCGTACGGTGGACGCGGCCAAGTCGCTCGCGCAGGAGGTGTCGCACGCGCGCCACAAGGAGGACGTGGCGGACATCGCGGACGACGTGCGCGGCGAGCACAACATCAAGCTGAAGGCGTCCAACTCGCACAAGGGGCCGTATGACTTCGACGGATGCGTGCGATATGTTCAGGTATACTCGTATGTATATTGAAATGAAATTAAATGAAATGAAATTTTATTCGAAGTTGGTTTTTACAAACACTTTTCGAAAGTCAATCTACGCCATCGCTTCAACAAATTCCCACCGTGAGTAGTCTTGGAAGAAGAAGCGGCAAGAAACTCCCAAGAAGCTTTTTTTGCTACTCACATTACAGATAGCACTTGCTACTACTTACTAGCTAGAATATCCAAGTCATGTCCAAGCATTTTTATCTTTAAAATAATCATCAAGTTTGTAATCATAAGTAAGTCGTCATAAGAATGCCTTTGACATGAATTTATATTTACAGTATGGCATTTCCGTCAATTCGAACGGAATTTCTTGTCTATCGAATGTTCTATCATCATCATCATCGCAACCCATAGCTGTCCCACTGCTGGGCACGGGTCTCCTCTCACAATGTGAGGGGTACAGGCCATAGTCCACCACGCTGGCCAAGTGCGGATTGGTAGACTTCACACACCTTTGAGATATCGTTCTATAATTCTCTATAATTAGTTAACAAATTTGGTGACATATCGACAGCAGTGCCACCTACCGAGTCCAATAGTGAAACTAAAGCATTCTCGGATCCACCTGAAGACACACAAAAAATTTCAACCAAATCGGTACAGCCGTTTAGGACGAAACTTGTTCTTTACATTTACAAATATTAAATTATTCCCCGTTTTTGCAACATTTTTCATTGATGCTCCGCTCCTATTGGTCGAAGCGTGATCTTATTTAGTCCATAGCATTCGTCGGTAAATGGACTATCAAACACAAAAATATTTTTTCTATTCGAACCAGTAACTCCTGAGATTAGCCCGTTCAACCAAATAAACAAAGAAACAGACAGACAAACAAACTCTTCAGCTTGTAACGATGTGAGTCAACCCTAGAAGCACAAAACTGCGAACTCCAATAATGTCTCAAATATCCGAGAATATTATTATGGATTACAGCTGATTCATAGTCATTAAAATTGTCGCGATTATTTCCTTTAATGGTACCGTTTTATCGTTATAATTATTAACAGCAAATACAATTTTTTTTATTAATAACTTAAAATGATTTTATTCATATTTTTTATTTATTCATTCATTTATACATTCCTACCGGTGGAAACTTTACTGAAAATTGTTATATATGTAAGCTGATTGTAAACGCTTGATAAATTTGTATGTTTCCCAAATAAAAATAAAATGAAATAAATAAAATAAACTATATAATAAAAACCCGACCACCACGGTCAGGTTAGACGAAAAAGGGGGGGGGGGGCATATTTCGTTATAATTATTAACGTGGTGGTCGGTGCCCCCCCCCCCTTCCGTTATAATTATTAACGTGATGGTCGGTGTCCCCCGCCCTTTTTCGTTATAATTATTAACGTGGTGGTCCCCCCCCCCCCCCCCCCCGCAGGAGATGGGCTCGGGTCACAGCGGCGCGGTGTGGTGCTGCAAGTTCAGCGGGTGCGGTCGGCTGCTGGCCACGGCCGGCCAGGACCGGCTGCTGCGCGTCTGGGTCACCAGGGACGCGTACCACATGTTCCAGGTCAGCGCCACACTCTCTTGTTGGTTCACCTTCTTTTTCCTCCAGTTCACCTTCACACTCTTGTTGGTGTCCATCGTTTGATGACACCGTAGTTGGTAGGTACTGCCTGCGAAGTGAAGGCGCCGGATTTGATTCGCGGTCGGGGCAGAAAATATAATTAAACATAGGTGTAGACAATAGGCGGTCTTATCACTGAGAGCGATCTCTTCAAGACAACCCAGTCTTTTAAAAATGAGACAAAAGATACATACTAAATATGAGAGATAATTATTTGGGGATATGAGTTTTGGGGGTTTTGGGGAGATATTTAAATATGAGATATAATTATGTATTGTTTTTTTTTTATAAAAAGTGGCGCTCCACGTACGCTAGTCTGGCTACTGTGGTCCGGGGTTAAATGGACGCGTACGACTTCTTATACCGCACCTTATACCCTAATGTATGGTTGTCGTTATGGATAACAAGTAGCTCTCGACATACGAGTTACGACAATCGTCACGAACGCCACTTTAAAAAAAATGTATTTCTGTCTCATTAATCTCTGGATTACCTGCCCATTAATTGCCATGCCCTAGAATAAGGATAATCCTGTCCATTGTGTTGTATACATACATAATGTACATATATCCCTTTTAATGCGGTATTTTGTTTAATTTTGGTGTATAAACAATAATATGAATAAATAACTGTAAATAATCGATCGATTGTAAACAGGATCTCCGAACGAAGTACAACGCCGAGCAGAAGGCGTCCCCCACGCCGTCGCAGGAGTCCCTGGCGTCGCTGGCGCCGCCGCCCAGCCCGGAGGCGCTCCGCCCCGCCGCGCCGTTCTGCCCGCGCCCCTTCTGCGTGTACGCGGGGCACACCTCCGACCTGCTCGACCTCTCCTGGTCCAAGAACTACTTTATACTGTCCAGCTCCATGGATAAGACTGTCAGGTTGGTAACGCCGCATTAACTTAGGTTAGAAAGTATAGCAGTTGGTACACATTTGATGCTTTTGTAACGACATCGCGCACACGTCACACAGTGACCACACGACAAGTCTGAATCACGCTATCGGAGTTTTTTACATCGCTCGCATATGTAGAAGTTCCGACCGTAAAAAGTCTGAACACGGCCGCTCCCAAGGCATGACACCTGGCCTGACGGGATTCTCCCTTTGTGCAAATTTTTAAGCGCTCCATTTTAGTAGGTGTTAGGGCAAAATCTTTTAGAATTTGATGAATGTGTTTATCCTGAAAAAAAGCTGGTTATTTTTATTCGTAAGCCGGTGCTTGTTATGTAATCCCATTTAAATTTGAGTGAGATCTGACGAGTAGATTTGAGGTATCCTTAATAATAAAATCTTAAGTTAATTTTTGAAGTCGTTAAATTTTTTTAAATTACTATTTTATGTATTGTAATCATTGACATAAATACTATGGACTTAGGGTCTCCTACTAAAATCGCGAAAATAATGTCCCAGTTTGACATCACAAGAATTTAAATGTTTACAAGGTAATTTAAGCACTAAAATCATTATATCACGGTTTCATTTCGATTGCCACAAACACTGATACATCAATGACACCTTATGATACTTCGAGTGCTCAACACACCTTAATCACCATATGCAGCTCATAGTGAAATAAAACGCGACTAATAAAGTAATAGAGTAGTGTTTATTTAAAATAATACATTATTTATTTTTATTTTTATTACACATTAATTACATTTTTTAACTGAAACTTTTTTCGGAACGTTATGAATTGGATTCAATGAAACAAAAAAGAGTAATGAAAAAGATACAACTTATGAAATGAAATATAATGAAATTTATTCGAAGTTGGTTTTTTACAAACACTTTTCGAAAATCAATCTACGCCATCGCTTTAACAAATCCCTACCGTGAGTAGTTTTGGAAGAAGAAGCGGCAAGAAACTTCCAAGAAGCTTTTTTTTGCTACTCACATTACAGATAGCACTTACTACTACTTACTAGCTAGAATATCAGACTCATGTCCAAGCATTTTTATCTTTAAAATAAACATCAAGTTTGTAATAACCTTTCGTCATAAGTATGACTTTGACATGAATTTTTGACATGAAATTTACAGTATGGCATTTCCGTCAATTCGAACGGAATTTTATTATAGATTTTAATACATCTACCCATGAACGAGCCACCAGTTTAACCACCAGTCTAAGTCTGAAGTTTAGCCTTGTTCCTAGTATTAATCACGTGAACATCACTCTTCTTAAGGAAACTGTCATAGTATTTTTAACGTACATTTGTACATTTGTTTGTAAAGTACATTTGATAACATTATCAAAAATTACATATCTGTCTTAATGGTTTTTCTATTAATATATTCGTTCTTACAGGCTATTTTGTAATTATCTTACCGCATTATCATCATCTATACTTGTAATTTCATTTTCATTTGATAGGTCAGTGACAGTCGCTCTATTAGCATCATCAGTTAACTATAAAGAAACAAATAATTACGGTTGAAATATTAAGTAGAAACATACACGTTATTTTTTGTAAACCATAAAGCCCAATAAGGTGAAGAGTAAGGTATAAACCAAGTGGTATTTACTTGCAATGTTGGCACAGCTGTGTTTTTTATTCTTCTTATGCCTTTGCCAGTTATGTACAAATGTCATCTTCTTTAAAATGATTCGAGCATACAACGTGGGCTGCTTTCGGCATAAAATATTCTTCCTCTCGCGATGTAGCAATAATACTTCTTCATGCTTAACAACGTATTGGGTCTAAAGGAAATCTAGAAGAAATATATTTTATTGTACTAAAAAAAATTTAAACATAATCTATTTATATAACATCAACAGCGACTCTATGGAAACTTTTGTTCTATATCTTGCATTTATTCGTTTAATATTGTGCAATCGTGAAATCGTGCAAAATAATTTAAACTAAAGTAATGGATATGTTTATCTCTTTCTGACTACAGTCTGTATAGTGAGAAGACAAAGACAAAGATAATATATTTTTGATTCTTTTGAGTGATTCTGAGATTTATTTACGAAATTAATTCGATTTAAAATAAAATAGTGTGTATTCGTAGCAAACCAATACTTTAAAAGATAAAACAATGTTTTACTTACCGAAAATATGATATACCATCGGCTTTTTTCACTTTACTTGCGTAGTTTTTACACGATTTCAAAATACAATACGGCATCGTTGATGTGTTGTTGACAGCACGGTCAAAAAGTGACTAACGCTTCATTGTTGTTCTACTTGCGTATTGTTGTTGAGTTGGCTCGGACATTTTTTAGCGCGGACCGTGCGTCCATAGTAATATCATATGTCAATGATTGTAATGCTCCATGTTTTGGTATAAATCCTGTCGTCCCCTGCCGACAGGTTGTGGCACATCTCCCGCGGCGAGTGCCTGTGCTGCTTCCAGCACATCGACTTCGTGACCGCGATCGTGTTCCACCCGCGGGACGACCGCTACTTCCTCTCGGGCAGTCTGGACGGGAAGCTGCGCCTCTGGAACATACCCGACAAGAAGGTCGGTGGCCGTGTTGATACGTTGCTGTATGTGCATACATCATTATGTGTGTGATCAGTCGCCAGTAAACGACTGTTTAACTTACATGTGTTTTTCTATATCTAACCCGACCCGGGTGACGAGCCGGATGGCGCAATGTTTAACACGCCGGATCACCGTTCCGAGGGTCCTGGGTTCGATTCCCAGCGAGGCGGAAATTTGAATGATGAATTTAAATTTCCGTTCTTGGTCTGGGTGTGTGTGTTCTTGTCTTGTGTGTTGTCCATGGCACCCACGACATGGAATGCTAGTGTATGAGTGTGTAGCGTTATTTATTTATTTATTTATAACCTGTAAACACTGTTTGGTCCTTCGAGCTAGATAACTGTTACTACAAGCACGAAGTTGAAAGATGTTAAAGATAAATAAATAACCTGTATTTGACCTGTGTTTGAGTGTGAACGCGGTTTGGTCCTTCGAGTCGGATTACTGTTACTGATAACAAGCGCGAAGTTAAAAGAGATTATAGATTAATAAATTATAGAGACAATAATTAGAGTATTTTTATAATATCAGAAGTTAGAACCCTATTATTTGAGGTTTGATCCTCTCGGCCGATTTTCACCTTTCCCAGTATATCCTGATGTACCCTGAGGTACCCGTATAGATTATATGACGGCACTGGTTGAAGATGTAACCCATAACGTGTGTGCATCCCAGGTGGCGGTGTGGAACGAGGTGGACGGCAAGACGAAGCTGATAACTGCGGCCAACTTCTGCCAGAACGGCAAGTTCGCGGTGGTGGGCACCTACGACGGCCGCTGCATCTTCTACACCACCGACCAGCTCAAGTACCACACGCAGATCGATGTCAGGTCAGTCGTTGAAGTGGTCGCACATTGGCATTGTGCGTGAAGTGACGTTTAATTTAAAAAAAAATCGTCTTAGGCACTGACATTGACAGGTCATGTAACGAAAGTCAAAATTAATTAAAACATTATTCTATTCTACTATTGTATTTTATTAATTATCATTTTAAATTATTTTATAAAAAAAGGTATTTCACTATTAACACATTCGCTGCGGCGATCGTAGTTTTCTATGGAAAACACGCCGTATGTATACATACGTGCTCAGCAGCGAGCGCGTTAATATACAATTAGTGTATTATAACCTAAATAAAAAAAAAAAGTATTTTATTATGCTACTTTAAATTGATTTACTAATTTAGAAATCAATAGCTAATCTCATAGTAATACCGAATTTCTTTAAGGGCGACACCTATTCGTTTATCATCATCATCATCATCACAACATAACTGTCCCACTCCTGGGCACGAGTCTCCTCTCACAGTGTGAGGGGTATAGGCCATAGTCCACCACGCTGGCCAATTGCGGATTGGCGGACTTCACACACCTTTGAGAACATTATGGAGAACTCTCACGTGTGCAGGTTTCCTCACGATGTTTTCCTTCACCGAAGCAAGTGATAATTAAATATTAATACGCACATAATTTTTGAAAATTAGTGGTGCGTGCGGGGTTTGAACCCTCCGGTTCGGCAGTCCAACGTTCAACCGCACGGCTATCACTGCTTAGATTAGTACTTGAGATTTATACTTTGGGGTAAATAATTAAACACGTCGGCTGACCCACAAGCGCTTCCCGCAGATCGACCCGCGGCAAGAACTCGACCGGGCGCAAGATCAGCGGCATCGAGCCGATGCCCAACGACGACAAGATCCTGGTGACGTCGAACGACAGCCGCATCCGGCTGTACGACCTGCGCGACCTGAACCTGTCGTGCAAGTACCGCGGCTACGTGAATGTGTCGAGCCAGATCCGCGCCTCGTTCTCGCACGACGGCCGGTACATCTAGTGTTGCATAATGCTCCGCCTTTAAGGCTTTAAGGCTTTAGCTTTGAAAGCTTTAAAGCTTCGAGGCTTTCAGCCTTAAAGGCTTTAAATCTTTATAGGCTAAAGCTTTAAAGGCTTCAAAGCTTTGGAAGGCTTTTAAGCCTTTAAGGCTGCGCCTCAAGCCTCAGCCATCATTAGGATTTGTTATTTTAGACCTTCCATAAGTGTTAAGAGGGCTTAAAAATGTGAGCTCCGAGCCTTTAAAGCTGCAAGCCTTAAAAGCTTTAAAGTTTGAGCCTTTAAAGCTTCAGACTTGAGGCTCGAGGCTCAAGGCTAAAATTTACAACACTAGGTACATCGTCAGCGGCTCCGAGAACCAGTGCATCTACATATGGAAGACGTGTCACGACTACTCCAAGTTCACGTCGGTCAGGAGGTGAGTGTTTCAGCTTTGTTTTGTACGTAGCTTGATGTTTGTTTAAATAAGTGGTTAATGAATGAAAAAATAGTTTGGTAAGATGTCATTATTTTAGCGCTGCAGCGAACTTTAGTTCTAACTCTTGCTAATGTTCCTATCTAATTTTCTCCCACGTTAAAATGTGTCTGCGTCTTTTTCGTTTACGTGTCGTTTCATTTGCGCGTCATTTCCGTTTCATCGAATTCCAAATCACAACGATACTATAGAAGTTTCTACTTAAAAAAATAGTTGTTCGAGCGTGTCCGCGTTAACGTGTCGTGTTTGTTTGTCCCGAGGGACCGCAACGACTTCTGGGAGGGCATCAAGGCGCACAACGCGGTGGTGACGTGCGCGGTGTTCGCGCCCAACCCGGACCACATGATCCGCACCATCGCCGAGCGGGAGGCGCGCGAGGCGGGCGCGCCGGCCGGCCGCGGCGCCGGGGGCGACGACCGCGCCGACGATGCGGTCAGTCTTATTACGTTATATTGTTTGTATCGGTAATCCGACAGCGTATTAATAACTTCTGGGTGGGTTGTCTTTAAGTTAAGGGTGATGGGGTTTTTTCTAGTTAGCGCGCTTTACCATCTTACCTTACCATTAGGTGGGATCTTGGTTAAGCGGTGACTTTTATTAAAAAAAAAACTTGAGAGGTGTCAAGGGACGCCCGGATGGAACGAAGTTCCTTTCGATTAATTAATGAAGGAATTGTATTAAATTTTTTTTTTAAGTTATAATAATATTTTTTTTATTATTAACAAATATACTGTAATATAAACTTAAATAATAATACTGCTAATAATAGAATAAATACTTAATATAGACTTTCTATAACAGAGAGAGAGAGACAGACAGAGAAACATGCGCACGCCGCACCTTTGTCGTGACAACTTTTCGTAAGAATTTTTTACGTCTAGCCCCCTTTCGCAACGCGCGATAAGGAACTTCGTTCCAAAAACTAATTTTGTTTGAATACATTAATAAAGTTAATCATAGGGCCAAAACCGAAGGTGCATTAACTTGAATTTTGGCAAACGCCCTGTAGTATTGTATGTGAATACGGGGGTCGATGACCCTGTTTAGTATTAATTGAATTGGATAGAATTTTATTCTTGATGTAACTTTGAACAGCAGCGTGAATACAGTGCCCGTGCGTTGTGTGTTTGCTTGCAGGCGGGCGCGGAGGGCGGCATGGTGTCGTCCTCGCAGACGGGCCACGTGCTGGTGAGCGCCGACTTCAACGGCTGCATCAAGGTGTTCGTGCACCGCGCCAAGCCCAAGCACAGCTCGCTGCCCGCCTCCGCGCTCGCGTAGCCGCCGCCGGACCACGCTGGACCACGCTGGACCATCGTGGGTCACTGCAGGTGGGTTGGGTAAATCCATCTCACAGATACGCTCGCGTGAGCCACGCGGTGCTTCATCCATCCATCCATCTATCAGCCTTTTGTCGTCCACTGTTGGACATAGGCCTCCGCTAATTTTCGCCACTCTGACCGGTCCTGTGCCTTCTGAATCCAACGGTTGCCCGCTGTCTTCTTCAGGTCTTCAGTCCACCTGGTCGGGGGGCGTCCTATACTCCTTTTTCCGAGACGTGGCCTCCACTCGAGGACCTTCCTTCCCCAGCGGTTATCGGTCCTCCGAGCTATGTGGCCAGCCCATTGCCACTTCAGCCGGCTAATTCTTCGAGCTATGTCGGTCAGCCTCGTTCGTCTACGGATTTCGTCATTTCTGACTCGATCTCGTAGCGAAATACCGAGCATAGCTCTCTCCATAGCCCGCTGCGCGACTTTCAGCTTGTGGACGCTTGTGGAACTGTGCTGTTTGCTATGAAACAATATATCGCTACGACACAAAGCGATCAGGGCTAAAATGACGCTAATCAATTGGGAAAAAAGTGTCATGACATCTGTCTGCACCGGAGATAATTTTTAGGATACTACTTTGTGACCATCTGTAGTGAATGATCTGAGCGAATAATGTGTCGTTCTTCCTTGAATCTTCAGTAGGTACATATCTATTGGTCGGTGAATGTATGTTTGTTTGTGTTGCTTGACTATGTTATTTTGTATGTGCTATGTTTTGTTCTTATTACTGTAATAACATGGAGTAATTCAGCAATACTTCGATACCATACCGCTATGACAGACTGATGCAGAACGAATTAACAATACTCTAAATAATATGATGTCTATGTTACCCAAATGTCTCCGATAAACCCTAAATGGGCTTAATTAATGACCTCCGAAGCACGAAAACAAACATGATATTTCTAATTAGCCACCTTATTTGATATGCCCGCAATTAAGAAACATAATTAAATCCAAAATTGTCTTCCGCGTTTTGCTTCTCCCAATGCAAATATAATTTAGTGAGTTGATACAATATGAGGGGAATGTTGCTTAGAGATAAAACATTAATGTGCAATTGTGTATAGTTATTAATTATTAATTTTGTATATTATTATGTTGTAACGTATAATTAATCAGATGTAACTTATTAAAATGTTATGTTGTAAAAATATAAAATCGAGTTAAATGAAATGAGATTAATTTGAGATGTGATGTATTATAATGAGTGAAGTGTTTTCTCGGCTTATAACTGCCGTCACATGTTATGTAGATCGTCCTCAACACCAGTTGATAATGTTGGTAGATCATATTGATTGAAAATCGTTTAATGACATACATAACATGCAAAGATACTGCAAAGAAATCTAAATTGAAACTATATAAATTGTTACTACCACAACAAAATACATCAAAAATTACAAGTTGTCCTTATTGAAGATTATATTATTATTCATAAAGAGCCATAATTTTACTACAACTTAGAATAAAAAAACTTGAGAGGTGTCAAGGGACACCCGGATGGAACGAAGTTCCTTTCGATTAATTAGTGAAGGTTGAAGGAATTGCAATAAAATTTAATTTTTTTAATTTATAATTATTTCCCACTGGTAGCGTTATCTATCGTCAGTGACACTAAAGCTAAACCTACAAGTCTGAAAATGTCAAGTGTGGCACACTGCTGCCATCTAGTAAAAACAACAAAAACTAATGACAAAACTACGCATTTGCTTATTACAAAAACGCTCCACGAGATGGCGCTGTACACAAAAAGTGTCGTGACAACTTTTCGTAAGAATTTTTTCCGTCTAGCCCCCTTTCACAACACGCGATAAGGAACTTCGTTCCAATAAGTAACACATTTAATTGTAAATAGTTTGACAGTAAGTCGCTCCGTGTTCTTATTATGATCTGCAGCTGTTTTGCAATAAATTAATTGTAAGTATTGACGTTTGTCGAACACTTGAATCCCTTCCATGGTTATTGTATTACTGGAGTATTTTATGTTTACTTTTTTTTTTAATGTATTATGGTTATGCTTGTTATGTGGTTGTTGGAGTTTTAGGAAATCGTCCACAGCCACTTTTTGTAGCGATATAATAGCGATGCTAACGCTGAATGGTCGGATACGGATACCATCGGGAACTTATTAACTATTAACTTGTTGGTTTTATAAAAAAAGCCACAGTGTAAGCAAATTAGGTGAAGCCATGTTATAAAGAAATAATAAAATTGTGTACATTACATTGATTCAACTCCGACTCTACTCCGAGTCAACACAAAGGAAATATTTAAATAACGTCTCGATGTGTCTCAACATTGTACCTTAAGCGAAGGAAGATCTCCCGCCAGGCCGGGTGACATGCCTGGGGGGCGGCCGCGCTCCGAATGTTCTCGTTCGGAACTTGTACATGTGCGAGCGGTGTAAAAACTTCGATAGCGTGATTTAGGTTTGTAGTGACGTCCCTGTGTGACGTTATTGCAGTGTCCACACACAAATCCAACTCGAAGGAGTCGTAATTTTACAGTATACTTACAGGGTGTTAGAAACCTTGTAACCACGCTTTCGGACCGTGATTCTAAGTAATACTACATCGAAAAAAAATCGGTGCATTTTTTGTATCATATATTTTTTTTTCTTAAATTTTACTTACTTCTGTTTGAGCCCCTAACACCCTGTATATCGCTGCGAAAAGTCGTGGGCGTCTTTCCTGTGTAAGTGTTGCACAGAAGATAATACTATTTATACCTATTTTATATCGATTATGTTAATGAATTTAATTTGTAATCAATGTTTATGAACTATACTTATGTTGCGGAAGAGAAATAGGAATATTTCCAAGTATATGTTAGGTTCGATTGTTTTTGTATTCATAAAGGAGTGCGCACAGTACAACGACTCCACGACCGACAAACGCCAACGCGACTAAAACCTTGACAAAGCTTACATTCAATTATGAGCCTTATATCTTTGAAGGTAAGGTTGAATTTCGAACTTATACTTAAAAGCCCTGTACGGCTCGCCCTACACCCATAGCCGTTCCGCTTCGAGACCAACGCGTCGACGTTGCGTTGACGACTCACCGTAGACGAGTAGTCCACGCGTCGACCGACACAATGACGTAATGTAAATAGCGTCGGAGTTGAAACGGAGTGGAGACGGAGTCGAGTTGACGTCGATGAAGCGTTGATCGCGGAACGGAACGTCGGAGTTGAAACGGAGTGGAGACGGAGTGGAGACGGAGTGGAGTTGACGTCGAGTTGGTGTAATGTGCGCACTCCTTAAGGCTGCGGTATCAACATTCACTATGTTAAAATGTTTTTTTTTTGTTATTTATAAATTAGTGATTTTCCTACGCTAGGCATACGTTCAGTAAACTTATAATAATAATTAAACTGTAGCGGGGCCATACCTGAATATTGGATATTTTTTGGAAATTTTAATGTATGTGGGTTGTGTGGGTGAAAACTTTATTTTTTGAAATTATTCTCTGTCTCTCTGTATCACACGGAAACCAATGAACAGATTTAAATCATATTTGGCAATTTATAACACTACATCCCGGATATTGGGTCTGTTCCCGCGGGATAAGAGGTACAAGTAAGTTTGGACTTAAGTAGTGTTTGAAAGTATTTGTGCGAGTCCAATAAATTCATATTTTTCTAAAGAACAATTACAGTAGCTGAAATTGTCCCCTAAATCGATAAAAGGAAGTAAACGTGAAATTTATATAGCTTAAGCGCCTGAAAAAAATGTGTAGCAATTATATCGAATGCGGGTACTAAGGTCTGGGTTTCTCGAAGCGAAGCGAAGCTATTGCGTGCTATTAGTCACACATAATAATTATGAAATGGTGAAACATATATGATATTATAAGGTTACCTGAAGCCATCCGCCGATTCACAACCATATTCATGAACATTAAAATTAAGATCTTGCCTTAACTTTAATGAAACCCATGTGATTATTATAAATGATAAGTGTACGTTTTTTATTTAGTTTATAGTGTACTGTAGTCGAGAAGCCATTGTTGTGTAGAAGATTGTATTGTATATTTCTAACTCGCATTTACTTCCATCAATAAATCGTTGTATTAAATATTTTATGGTTGTTACTTTTTTAACCAGATTTCAATCTCCATAACCTTAGTTACCACAATCCGCAGACCAAACCAAATTGTTTGGTTGTGCTTGTGTGGTCTGTGCCACTATCAAACGACCCGACGCACGGCGGGAATATCTCCAGAACGGAAGACACGGTTTGCTTCGTCATTTGTTGCATACCACTAAAGACTGGAATAAATCCCTACGACGGTAACCCGATCGATTATTATGTGAGTGAATTAAAGTCAAGAGTGAATAGACTTATAAGTTAGTGCGGTCTACCACCAGAGACTACATCGCCGCTTACTATCAGGTGGGACGGTGGACGGTAGGCAATAATTAACTTACGTACGTAAAAAATATGTGTGTCTGTGTCAGTTCAGGCATTGTTTGTTCGGGATATATTGTGACTCTAAGGGCGCGTTTACATAGAAGGTAATATTCACACAGCATTTTGGGCGCGTTCACATAGAACGTCCGTTTTACTGGATCCGTTTTAACGGGTCAGTATTTCCGTTGTGTGTGGGATTTTTTACTGGATCCGGTATACTGGATTCTGTGTGAAATCGCTCATACAACTACATACGCTACTAGCATCCAGTATTCCGGATCCAGTAGAACAGACGTTCTATGTGAACGCGCCGTAATGTTAAGAAATAGTAGTTCTGTAGAGTGAGGCATGTGACAATGTCAGTCATTTTCTGTACTAGCTTGAATATAGAAAAATTAAATAATATTTCTATTAAAACTAAGTTAACGGTTCTGTTTGGTCTCGGACATCCAGTGGCGGCAACCATTTAATTTTAACCTAAATCGCCTGTTTGTTTGTTTTGATATTTAAGAAATAACTATTTTCTATATCTTGTTGAGATTGTAGAGTGATTACTTTTGAAGTGGTCGTTAGTGTTATATGAGTTTTTTTTTTATTAGCCTGAGCAGGCAAACGAGCAGGCGGGTCACCTGATGTTAAGTGATCACCGTCGCCCATGGACATAAGCAACACCAGGGGCGTCACCAACGCGTTGCCGGCCACGAAGGAAGTGATGGACCCGCTTCTTGAAGGACCCAATGTCATAGCACTGTGGGAACACCGATGAAGGAAGTTCGTTCCACAGCTTACACGTCCGCGGCAGGAAATGACGCGAAAACCGGACTGTGGACGAACGCCAGGTATCCAGGTGGTGTTGGTGGGCTCGGCTATACTTCGCGATGTACGGTGACGGAAGTTGGTTGCTGGTATTAGATTGAACCTGGATTGGTATTGAGAATGGAGTAATAACGAAAATAAAACAATTCGTTATAAAAAATACATTTAATTAATAACGAGAAAATATGGACTGTTGGAGGGAATGTTAAAAAACCTACATATAAAACGGTATAAAATATAATAACATTCAAAACGTTTTGCACTATATCTGTGGAATTCACAATTTGTACAATATAAATATGGAATCACATTACAGACATCAATAAAATATTACATACACTCACAATTTTATTTACACTTCAAAAGGGAATTTAACTTGCATTAAAGCCCGTCTTCAATAATAAAATTATCAATCCCTTAATCTACATACTTATAATCTCTGGATCAGTTTAGGAAAATAATAACAACTAACAAAATGTTCTATGAAATAACAAACGACACAACCGAGTTCCACAGTGTTGCTTCTCAATACCGACCAGTGGCCGATTCTACATTCAACATTCTATCCACAGTTAATTACCCAGTGACTGACCAACGTCGATAATTTTCTTTATTATTACTTTACATACTAACGTCACCAGAGATTATAGACACATTGATTACGTATTGGCTCCGGCCGTTTTAACCACAACACTTTAAAGGACTTCGCACATTAGACCCACTCAAGTCCCACCCGTCACTGAAATGAAATGAAATTTATTCGAAGTTGGTTTTTTTCAAACACTTTTCGAAAGTCAATCTACGCCATCGCTTCGACTAATCCCTACCGTGAGTAGTCTTGGAAGAAGAAGCGGCAAGAAACTTCCAAGAAGCTTTTTTTGCTACTCACATTGACAAAACTAAAAGACTCGACAGAACTAAAATTCAATTATGAGCTTTATATCTTGTTGCGCAAGGTTCAATTTGGAACGTACACTTGAAAGATGTGTCCTACTCGTCGCACGCCCATGACGGTTGGAGTCGGACTTGAGTCGACGTCGAGCTGGTGTAACGTTCTCAGTCCTTAACCTTGTCTTGGATTATGGTCAACCCGACGGTCTCCAGCCGGGAGACAAGTCGCGTGGGTGTGTCACGTCAGGCCTTCCACGGGGGCTTGTTAGTGTTGGGGGGGCGTCTGGCGCCCCGCTCCCCCCTCTCCCTCTTCTCGGGCCGGTCGCTCGTTGGCTCCTCGAAGTCCAACCCCCCCTCCGCCTCCTCTAGGTTGAAGTTCGCCGGCTTTGTTAACAACTGTGGATAATAATAATAATAATAAATAACGCTACACACTCATATCTCCACACTAGGATTCTCTGTGTCGTGGGTGCCATGGACAACACACAAGACAAGAACACACACACTCAGACCAACAACGGAAATTTAAATTCATCATTCAATTTTCCACATCGCTGGGAATCGAACCTAGGACCCTCGGAACGGCGATCTGGCGTGTTAACCATTGCGCCATCCGGGTCGTCAATAGTCGTAGTTTGAAAATTAAGAAATCTCGAATACATTTTTAATTTATATGTCAATAGCCAACAAATAAAATAATTAAAGGTATTAAAATTTATAAGATATTAAGTAACTGTCTCTCTCACCAGTTTGACGTACTGTTGGAGGTCGTTGTCACTGAGCCCCTCGAAGTCGTAGTCGCGGAGGCCGGGCGCGCCGCGCTCGCCGTGCGGGGGCTCCGCGGGCGGCGCGTACTCGTGCCCGAGCGGCGTCGCGGCTGGGAGAATTAGTGTAAAGCTCTATTGTAATGACTACAGCGCACTTAATTAAGATGACATTTTGATTGACATGTTTAGTGAGCACGTGAACAGGTGCACATCGGGGTTTGCTTGAGGTTATCGAGTTTATTAATCTTGGCGCTCTTGAAAGCGCCCAGGTTGGGTCTTAGGGCCGTGAGGCGCGGGGGATAGGGAGTCCTTACCATCGTCCCGGGCGGAGTCCCGGGCGGGGTGCCCCTGCGTGAGGATGCGCAGCGCCTGCCGCCACTGCGCCTCCATCACGCCGTGCAGCTGCGACGCGATGAGCCCGCGCCGCCGCCGGTACGACTCCAGTTTGCCCTGCCGACCGGTCGATAGATAATATAGACACGCCCCTAACAATTATTTCAAAAATGGCAATCAAAACTATTTAAAAATACTCGGAATGTATGGACTACAGCTGTGCCGTACGGCGACCGAGGGCCGGCGCCTGACCTTGCCGGGGTTAATGACCTTTAGTGGAGTAGTTTATACCGCGCGCTCAGTTTGTCCACATTATGGGTTTGTAATGGATAATTACGTGAAATTTTAAGCACCCCTTTTAATGACATATTTGAAATGAGAATTGAATACTGAATAGGTCCCCCTATCGATATGTCAAGTGACTAAAAATCAATTGTATATAGTAGAAAATTTACAGATAAAAAAAATTCTATTGACCATCGTGAGTCGACGGAATGTATCTGTGTGTTTCGTGGTAATGGTGTACACACAAAGTTTACATCGTAACAAACCCCACTTCATGCGATTAAATATACAAAACTTCAACAATATATTAAACGAGCCTCACCTCCAGAAACCCAATCTTTTCATTGGCCTGCGCGAGCTGTAACCGGTACAGCTTTATTTCTTCCTTCTGCTTCTCCTCCAGAACTTCCACTTCCAATTTATGTCTGTAAAGATATTTATACTAATGAATAGTTCCGTAACAACTGGTCATTACTTGATTACACACCCTGTTGAACAACAAACAACAGGTATCCATAACCTCCAAGTCGCTGGGCTTTGTAGCAGTTTAAACCAGACGCTATTGACGCGTCGTGGTAGTTTTTAGCTGCCTGGCGAGCTAATATACTCGACTCCCTTTTAATCTCGACCATGAAATATTTTTAGGTGTTTCAGTCGCAATAACGAAACCAGAAATCGAACGTGCTTCATTTTTGACTTGCAACGCGTCGATGCCTTCACTGGATGTTAACACTCAAGATGTATAGTGCACGCCAAAATAAATATGGAATGGCATCTCGGTCATTACAAGTAATCGTAACAAAGAAATTTCTTGTGTCAATCATCCATTGGCGTCGATAACCACGCCCCATGAGGAGGCCGGAACTCGTTTACCAGGTGTTCACATAAAAACTCACTGCTCCTCGACCCTAGTGATCTGCTTGCAGTACCCGTCCACCAGCGCCGTCTCCCTGCCGCGCGCCCTGGTCTCCAGCTCGCGCTCGGCCAGCTCGAGCTGCCGCTGGAACTCCTGCAGCTTGCCGAGCACCGCCTCCTCCAGCTGCCGCTGGTAGTGGCTCTTCAGCTCCGTCTTTTGTAACTCCAGGTGCTTCCGGAGGGTCTTGTTGTCTGTATCGAGGGAGTCCTGGGAACCAGAGATGGGCAACATGTAAACATGATTAAAGATTACATTTTCATCTTCCAGATGTAATTGCACTCTTTGAACCACTCATTTTTAATGATCTATCTCTCACTTTTCGCGCGCTAGTGACAAATCTGCTCCTCTTTTAGATATAATATAATTGCCAGGGCAATATAATGCATCGTTCAGATAGTCAGTTAATTACACTTACTCGTGAAATCATTTATGCACGAATACACGGTTTTACATATTCGTGACTGTCTGTCTATATTCAACAATTGTAGATCATTCAAACATGGATGATATAAATACACCCAATCACGTTGTGTTCATTGATTTGTCAACTGAATTTATTTAGATGTAATATCACACCATCCGCATTGAATTGTGCTAGGTTTCCACTCTCGGAAAAAGTTTCTACTCGTTGTGATTGTAAGTAATATGTACTAAAACAGAAACATCAACTCACGTATTTCTTGAGCAGCTCACTGGACTGGTTCTGCATGTCGGCCAGCTGCCCCTCGAGGACATTGCACCGAGCCCTCTCCTCGTTCACCTTGTCCTTCAATATGTCTCTCTCCTGCTCCACTAATGACATTTCGTCGCTCAACGAATCTATCTTCGCGCTCAGTTCATTCACTCTGCTCTTGGTTATCGCCTGGTCTGATCGCTCCTGTAAAAGAAATTACCTTTATAGCACAGTGTGCCATAAACACGCACTTTATGCCTTTACGCTTTTCCGTTGCCAGAATAGTCTGTTATTGCATGGTGCAAAATGAAAAAGACACTACCTTGAAAAAGACACTGTTCACAGGTATAATAAACAAGAAAAAAGGGAAATCCATAACAAATATTTAAAGGTGGGTACTTTATAGCACTGTGTCACCGAACAGCGTTTATTGCCGTGCTATAATAAACAACATTACGTTATGTACCTACTATTAATATTATCGTAATGTACTATTATGATCACTTAAACGTAAGGTTTACATTGATAAAAAAAGAGAAATATGACATTATTACATCTGAACAATGTCACTAAAAGACTGCACAAATTTAGGTTAATTAACTTATTTTTGGTAACTTTGTTATGACTGTAATTTGATAAGCTTTTAAATACTACTCGAGCCCTTTAAATAGGCAGTGAGCTAAGTAAAAGTTATAGTACTTAACACTTACTTTTTCTAATGTGTCCTCTAAATTCTTAACACAGTCAGTAGACTGTTTGTTCAATCTCATCACAGTATCATAACTCTCCTTCAACATTTCAATTTCTTTCTCTTTACTTCTGATAGCTTCTTCCCTGTCCGCTATATTCTTATCCATTGCCGCATGCAAATCCGTTTTCTCAGCTGTCAATTGTTTACACTTCTCTTGATAGTCATGGGCTAAGTCCAATGCTTTGTAAAGTTCAGTCTCAAAGTGGTTGGTTTTCTGTAAACATTCGTTTTTACTATGACTCATAGTAACAGACACAGACATGACATAGTAGACAGACAGACAGACAGCAACCAATTACAGATTTATTATTAGATACTATCTAATAATAAATCTGTAATTGGTTGCTGTCTGTAGTACAGCGTATAGACTCTGTACATACAAGATCTATGAGAAAACCTTTTAGTCAGGGGGTTCTTCATTATGCAATAGAACTCAAAACCACAGAGAAAAATATGGATGTAATTTATTATTAGTAACTAACTACATTTATATACAATACTACATATAATATAATTTTACCTTCTGTGCCTCCCCTGCAACCATTTTAAAGTTGTCCACTTCATGCACCATCTTCTCCAATGCTGTCCGGTGTCTCTCCTCGGCCCGGTCTAAGCTAGCAGTAAGCTTGAGCCATGCTTCTCTTAGCTTGGAGATGGCCGTGTCTTTTGCCTTGTCTACTTTCATTGCCACAGCCAACTTCTCCTGCTGTTCTAGAATTTTCTTCTGTAGCTGTTGGATCATGGATTCGCAGTGCTGTTGAATATATTTACCATATTATAAATAGAAAGATTTATAAACAAACACATTGTGACAAAATGTTCAGGGGAACCAGCAGCAATCAAAGAATGCATTTAAGGTGTAATGGCCTTCATCCATCTCAAGCCAGTAGTGCATCTTACTAATTTGAACTGAACTGTAAAATTTTAAGAAAAACTGTAATTTACCTCTCTTTTAAGTCTCTCCTCCTCCAACTTCCCACTCTCTGTTCTCTCTTTATATCCTTTCTCGCCCCATAGTTCACTCAAGCTCAACAGATCAGTATCTATAGAATCCATTTGCACTGCTGCCAATCGCATACCCTCCTTATTATCTGAATCAAAGGGTCTTATTTGAGGCATTTTGAATTCCTCTTTTCTTATAGATGTCAAGTCACTATCTGTCACTGAGTTCTGTGTATAGTTCTTGGATTTATAATGTTCAAGAACTTTTGATGCACGGTCATAGATTTTGTTTGACGATGGTTTGAAGGAGTCAGTGTAATTTGTCGCCTGTGTAAGACGTTTAGGGGTTGAAGTAGTGTTCACATCTTTATTTTCAGAAAAGTTAAGCCTCCTAATGCTGGGAGATTTCGGATCTCTGTTATAACTGGCTGATGATGGAATTGTTGTGGTTTCTGTTCTGCTAACATTACTCTGCACAGCCGTGTCGGGCTGTGACAAACCACCTTTGTTCCTTACTAAATAAATGTACTTATCTAACACATCACTAGGCACAGTTCTACCACTAGGCAGCTGGATATCTCCCGATGAAGTTTTGCAATCTAATTTCTGAGTAAAATAATCCCCTGTAGCCTTAATTACATTGTCTGGACTTAGAACATCCTGTGATCCGAGCTTCGTGTCTGGAGTTTCGTAACACTCCACTTTGTTCAGGAATTCGTCTATTTCATGCAGAAGTAATTTATCATTCTTTTTACTGGGTGTTGACATAATACTACTGACATCACCGTCCATGCTTTGAGAATCATTGACCGTTTCTACCTTACTCCTAGTGTTATCCCTGAGATTTAACGAAGGAATGCTTTTTGGCTGAGAAAGCGGCGAATCGAAACTGGTGAGAGACAAATCTCCACTTCTCTTCCTACACGACTTCCTCCGGCGACGGCGCGGGAAAGTGGAACACTTGCGATCTAAGCTGCGACCGTCGAAACTATCTGTATCCCATGTTTTCCGTCTCCGCGAACCTACGCTCGATAAAGTACTCGTATCTAGTTCCAAACTTTCTAAACGTGATTCTAACGTGTTCACTTGGTTAAACAACTTTCCCAGAGCTTGTGCCGTACACGACAGTGGTTTGTGAACTACCGTTCTAGACGATTCTAGCAGTGAGTCTTCTGATTCAGAGCTGAACACAAGAAAAAAGTTTGGTGGAATGAGAAGCAGCACATCGGTGTCGTCAGTCTCACTCATCCCAGTAGATAATTTGGTCACATTTACAGTGTTGACCCATTATACGAGAAAATTTAACAAAAATTCAATCCTTCAGTCGCGAATTCTTAAATGAAACATTTAAATGTAAAATGCGAATATACAATGTTTGTAATAATTATTAACGGTACGCTATAGCTAAACTTTGAAAGCAGCGTGTTTTGATAACCGCTGTCATTGTCAAATCAAAAGCCACAGACTAGAATAGTGATATGTCTTACCAAATGATTGTCAAATATAGTGCCCACAGATACACAACAAGAAATCTGCCTCTGCTACTGTATGGTTTAACTATTTATTGTCAGTGTATTTCGAGGCGTCAGCGTCATATTACTTATATTTTTATACTTTAACATGTTGCGAGGGGTTTTCTAATTTTGCGTATTATATTAAACTATAATGAATATTGAATTGTTATTATTTCTTCCATTTTAATGTGTCATTTTCATTTGATTATTTAAATTCTATAGGTGTGTAAAATCGAGTAGGCGGTTACCGTTACTTCATAATGGATTATTTATTATGAATTACAAATAAAGTTTGCTTTTTTAAGTTAATAGCCGACAGAAGAGAAGTCGAGCCACCTGACGATAAATTGTCGTTATTCTTGATATGCACCGTGCATATCAAGAATTGGCAACACCAAAGGTGATGAAAGGTGTCAGTGGCCAAGATTTATAAAGGTAGAGACACACCACACACATGCTTTTAAAAAGGATGTGCAAAATGAACATGAGATGAGCTTATTTCAAGCAAATTAATTATGCTTGTAATGAGCAAGAGCAAGTGCTCACTGAAAGCATGCTTTCGTGCTTAAAATAAGCATGTTTACCTTAAAAGTTAAGTCAGTACAGTACAGGCTCAAGAAACCCTCAATAGCTCAACTCAATCCTAGTCGGGCATACAAAAGGCCCTACCATAATATAGATTAATCCATTAAATGGATTTTTATAGTTTGTAATTGAACCTATTCAATTTTATTTTTGTTTATAATTTTAAAAGAAACAATTGAAGTATAACTTAAACATATTATTATAATATACGATTTACATTTATAAACTTAGCACTAAAATACTATATTTATATAGCTTTGATGGTTTGCAACATTTAATTTTTTGATATTCTATTCTGGTCTTTATTCTTGTGGTTTTTTCCAAACCTCATTTTCATAAATGGATAAACATTATTTATTTTTATATTTTTCCAACTGCAAGTACCAAGTCTGTTACTTCAAATTAAACTTGACTTTAAATTTAGTTAACTTGCTTTAAATTTAATTTAAATTGGTTAAGACAAGATAAGAAGAATGCAGTGCTAAAACAGAAGAATACAGATAATAAATATTAATTTGATGGCCATTATATCCATCCATATTTTGTATTTAATTTTATACTATACATATTGTTTCTAAGTATTAAAAAATGTATTTCCTTGACCTTTCCTTCTTTTTCCTTTGTAAAGACTGCTAATAAAATTATTTCATCTAAATAAACATAATAATATCCCCTAATATAAATTTATGATTAAATACATTGATCACAGTACAATTGATGATCAATAAAAACTTCAACAGAATCTTATTAAATTATAGCTTATAATATATACAAATTTCTCAGTACCATCTTTTCATGCAGCCCTAATAGTATTCAAAGGTGCCTGTTTGATGAAGGTGTCCAATTTGGTTTTAAACAGTTCACTGGTGATGGGCTCTCCCATGTTAAACAGGGGATTCCTGACTGCATACTTCACATAGATCTCGGCATACAATTTCCTAAGAAGATCCCGTACTCCTTGTGCTTGGTTGTCAGTGTTCATCACAAACTTCAGCCCTGACGGTGTCTCTAAGCAATGCAATGTATATTTAGACGTCTTGTAATTGAGGAATCCATCTTTAGGGTCTAACGGCGATATCTTCGCAACAAATGATTTAATTGAGAACAGCATGCCATACATCAGTTTACCTTCCTGAAAAAAATGTAATTCCCAATTCATTATTTAAGGTTTGCACCAGATGGACTAAATGTATGGTGCCTTGCCTGTTCAGAACAGTAAGCTCTTTCCATATAATCCATGTATGAACTATTTTGTGTCAGTGTACCATAATTCGAGAAAAGTACCACACAGGGAAACTTTATTTCCTTCTTTCGTGACCGAAAACGCAATGATGATTTGACTTTGGTGTCATAGCTCATAGGCGACGGTGAACATTTACTTAGGACCAGGTGGCACGACTGCTTGTTTGCCGCTTTGTCGGCTATTAAACTAAACAAACAAGTAAAACAATTTCTTTCCTTACCTGCTCTCTGGACATACCCGCTTGTTTAGTCCTATTCCATTCTCCGTAATATAACAAAGTGCCATAACGATCGAAAATGTATAAATTATGGATTGTCATGCTTTGAGATAGTTTGAGTGGTTATTACTCTACTCTGGTAAAATTAATTACTGAAATTCTATTTAGATATTTTTCTTTCGATCGTTTTTCTGTACTTCGGCGAGTTGACGTTTTGATTTGAGACATGACAATTCACATCAGACTATGACAGTGACAGTGACACTAGATTTGTAGAGTGACAGATGACAGACTCGTAGGAGTCGCAGGATATGTTTACGTCGTCGTATAGAGAAAACTAGCATTTTTAAGGTATTGCCAACTCTAAAAAAATATATATTTACCAAATCAACGTTTACAGAATGAAAAAAGAATTTCATTTTATTCTTGTTGAAGTAAATATATTATCAACCCGGTGAATGTCGATGTAGGTTCGGATCTTCTACTATAATTCTTGTTTTGGCACGTCCGACGCCGAAAGAAAGACTTCCAAGGCATCACAGAAGACATCTGCGAGTGAATACTGAATTCTATTCTATTGTCTGTGACTGTGATGTGATTAAAAAAAAAACTAAAAAAGTCCTTTTGTCAGGAAATAAAATAAACTTCATGTAATTTTATTTCACTATTACTAACTTTAATAAATTTAAACAAAATAACAGTTCAGCAATAAAATTATAGTCCCAAAAAGTAAGTTACTGTGCTTTATTGTTACTGTGACTGTGTATGTTGTAACTATGACAACTTTGATGAAATTCTTTAAGGTTATGTCAATGGTGTCTTCTTACCTAACGATTTTATAGGAATAGAACAATAAATATGGATGAATATTCGAGAGAACCCTGTCCGTGGCGTATATTAGATGATTCTGGTGGTGCTTTCATAATGGGTGCTATTGGAGGAGGCATATTTCATTCAATAAAAGGATTCAGAAATGCACCAGTGGGATTCAATAGGAAAATGGTAAGCTTCCTCATTTTGTATTAAACATCTCGGACAGACTACAACTGTTTATAAATTAGGATATCTGACAGGTTCGCTTAATAGATGGGTAGAGATTTAGAATTTTTGAAGTGAAACTTCTTCACCGAGCTGAGATGATAAATTAAAGGTTGGGACACACGAGTTTTGGCGTTGACCGCTTGCCACTCATCGATAGCAATGGAATAGCGCTATATTTATTTTTCAATTTACACAGTATTGTATGCCATTTTTTATTAACTTAAATCCTTATCAAAATAAATAAATATGAATATATTATAAATTTAACTATCCAAATATTGAGAAGTTTCACTTCAAAATGCGTACATCGTGTAAATTTAACTTTTTAAATAACATAAGTAAAAGTTATTACTCGACTTCTAACCCACTTGCTGATAAGTGGTGATCTGGGTGATTAAGTGAATTATATAAGTAACAAGTTGTCCCGGCGTACTTCGTACCGCTTTATGATTAAAAAATGTTTTGGTGATATATCGACAGCAACGCCACCTATCGTGTCCAATTGTGAATCTAAACCATTCCCAGATCCCCTTGAACACACACAAAAAATTTCATCCAAATCGGTCCAGTCGTTAAAAAATGTTTTGGTAATATATCGACAGCAATGCCACCTACCGGGTCCAATTGTGAATCTAAACCATTCCCAGATCCCCTTGAACACACACAAAAAATTTCAACCAAATCGGTCAAGCGTTTAGGAGGAGTTCGCTCTCATACACACTCACACTCGAATTATATATATTAAGATTAATTAGTAGAAGCATATTCCTATTGTTTGGAAATAGTCCTAATTATAATTTTTGCAAATCGAATTTATTGTGTCAGGACGATTAAAATTTGCTAGGTTACATTTGCAATATTTTTGATCTGTATTTTACAAATTTTCCTGATCATGATTTATTTAACTTTGTATTACATTGAAGTTACCTGTCATGTTTAAAAATCTTTCAGCTTGGCAGTTTAGCAGCCATTAAGGAGCGTTCACCCATTGTAGCTGGTAACTTTGCAGTGTGGGGCGGGATGTTCTCAACAATTGACTGCTCTCTAGTGTACTTGCGACAGAAAGAAGACCCTTGGAACTCAATAATGAGTGGAGCATTGACTGGAGGCATATTAGCAGCAAGAAATGGTAATGGTCCTTCCGAGTAGAAAACCTTTATCATAGATACAGAAGTAACAAACAGTCATGTTATCCGCAGACAACATTTGAAAGTCAACCACAGACTGCTGTTTGTATTGCTGTTGTGAGAGTTAGTATACATCTTGAAGTTTCCAATTGGAACTTAATACTATAATTATTTAAATGTATAATTTTTTTATATACAGTGTGAAAATTGAGAACATCTTCATATTAAAACCACAAAATTTTCTAAACAATAGGCATTGACTGTTTATTACTATGGAATTCCTTTTTCTTTGTCCTATGTATGTATTATTCTATTATAATATATTATATAATGTTGACAGAAAAAAAAAACAAAAATGTTGTGAATAATTTCAGGTGTTCCTGCAATGGCCGGCAGTGCATTAGTTGGTGGAATTCTCCTGGCCCTCATTGAAGGTATCGGCATAATGTTCACAAGGTTATCTGCAGAGCAGTTCAAACCACAACAACCTATATTCGAAGACCCCTCAGTGCTAGGACAGACGCAAGGACAAAATCAGTCTTTCCAATAGGATCAATTAATATTGTTAAGATCAATAATTTGTAGGATTGTACATGTTGAGTTACTCCTATGAATCTTAATATTTTTTAGCTCAAACAAACTTAATCAATTAGAAAAATACAGCTCAAGGTCGTTATAATCTCGTATGTAGACAATGATGGTCGTTATTGTTGTATTAATCCAATATTTTTATTGTATCTTCTATTTTAGTAACATTTTCAATTAGTGTAGATTTCTGTAGTTGACCCAATGTAATTCTCTATGTAGGATTGATATAAAAAGGATTTATTAATAAATTTAAAATTGTAGTTTCAACAGTATAATCCTAAGAAAGTTTATCATTGAGTGTAGGGACAGGTACCAAATTTTAGTTAACCCCACTTCAAGATTTAAGTGGATTTTTTGCATCTGTGATATTTTCAGTTCCGTACTGTTTGCTTATAAATTCACTTGAGTATTGTTGTGAAAATAAATACTATGTTATGCAATCTCCATACAAATGCTGCGAACTGCAGGCATGTAGACTTGGGTTTTTGATAAGGCAAACTTACAATTATGATTATTTTCAAGAGGAATATCTCACAATGTTTTATCGGTCACATCAACTTATTTATTTGTTCCCTATATGGTTAATGTGATCTTGTAAGGTGTGTTGAGGCTATAGATCAGCGACTCATAGAGATTTATTTGTCCAATCTTTCAGTTAGCTGAATCTGATATCTTATCATGCTATATTACATACTGTATACTATTATGAACACTTGTGGGATATTTGTCTATTAAAGATGAAACTTAATAAATATTTATAATTGACGGTATTGTTTTATTACTTTGTCAAGGGATAACTCTTAATTCATAGCACTAAATAGACTAGCAATAGCGTCAATAAATTTAATCGCTATGAAATATCTAATTGAATACAAATATAGACGAGGAAGAGAGAAGTAGGGAAGGGGAAGGTTTGATAGTAAAAATACGTTATTTATGTAAACAAATTCTCAACAACAATCCCACTGATGGTAAACAGCAATGAAGGCAAAGTCTAATCTCATTTTTTAATTTATGTTTACAAGAATATTATAATTATGATGGTCTTTCAATACCAAAACTATTTTTTATAACTTGAAATCTATTTTTATATTACTACATGTATGTACCTTGAAATAGGTATACACAAACATGTGTTTGTGTCATATATTGTCACAGCCGTGGGTAGGGGATGGGAAGAAATAAGGCCGGCTTCGATAGATGTTTTATTTTCACTGTAAAAATGGTAACACACGCGACACGGTACTGTACACTTTACTGTACACTTTACTTTCCTTCACACTTCACTTCACACTCGCGACACTGTACTGTGAAACGGCACTTCACTATTCCTATTTCTTCTTTCCACTGGCGCGCTTCCCGACTCGCTACCAAGACTCGACTGACTCTGCCTTGGCCGGAATCGCCTTATATACCACCAATTTCAAACATTCCAAATTCAAAGGTTTTCTTTTAATTTAGCGTCGAAAACATTTTATAAATTCTATTTTCAAATTTCTTTTTCTTTTATTTTTAATTTACGCGACACTGCCCCCTCTTAAGACATGATCGTCCCGATCATCGTTGCTTCCGTGATATCGTGCCAACCGATCCACATGTACGATCTTTGGAGGACTGCGAGGAGTACGCTGAATCCGGAGAGTGACGTCGTTGATCTTAGTCACAACTCTATAGGGCCCTTCCCAACTCGGTTGAAGCTTTGGAGACTTCCCTTTTCGTCTAACGGGGTTATGTAACCAGACCAGGGTTCCTTCTTCAAAGCTAGGCCCGTTGGCCCGTCGGTCGTAGCGGGTTTTCATTCGTTCGCTGGCCTTATATCCTGCTTCTCTGATTTGCTCATACACGTCAACCATCTTGTTGCGTAGTTCGCTTGCGTAGTCAGTTATTTCTTTTGGTGTATCCGGTGGAGCACTCGAGAGCAAATCGGCTGGCAGTCGCAGTTCTCTTCCAAAATTAGCATACGACGGAGTGACTGTTGTGGTCTCATGAACCGCAGTCCTATAGGACATAAGAAACAGTGGAATATACTCGTCCCAGTTCTTCTGATGATTATCCACCACTTTTGCCAGATGCCGTTCCAACGTTTGATTAAATCTCTCTACCATTCCATCAGATTGCGGGTGATAAGGCGTCGTCCGAGTTTTATGTATTCCCATCACTTTACAAACTTCTTGAAAAACTTGCGACTCAAAGTTCCGTCCTTGATCACTATGCATCTCTAGTGGTACGCCAAATCTGCAGAACACTTCAGTAACAAGCTTCGTTGCCACGGTGATAGCCTCCTGGTTGGGTAGTGCAAACGCTTCTGGCCATTTCGTGAAATAGTCCATCACTACCAAAATGTATCGATTTCCAGCATTCGTGACTGGAAACGGTCCAGCTATATCAAGAGCCACTCTTTCCCAAGGAACCCCAACATTATACAGCTTCATTGCACCCCTGCTTCTAGTCTGCGGTCCCTTAACGGCTGCACAACTCTGACACCGCCGACACCAATCTTCCACATCGTCACGGCAATGCAACCAGTAGAAGCGTTCCTTAATTTTGGTGAGAGTTCTTCTTATTCCCAGGTGTCCTCCCGAAGAACCATCGTGGTAAGTCTTCAACACCTCGTTCACTTTTGCTCTTGGAACCACCATCTGAAGATGACAATCTTTGCCTTTAGGAGTCTCCCACTTGCGGCAGAGCAATCCATTGTGGAGTACCAGGCTTTCCCACTGTGCCCAGAGACTCTTCGTGGCCGTACTGTACTTGGCCACTTCTGACCATTTCGGCTTAGGGGTTCCTCTTTCCAGCCAGTCTAGGAGCGGTTGAAGATCCTTATCATCCTTTTGGGCTCTTCTCATGGTGTCATTGCTCCAATTTGAATCGATAGAATCCGTTCGGATAAGTTGAATTTTTATTTCCTCTTTCTCCTCTTGCCGATTACAATGCCTGCAGTCTTCAGAGCATGGTCTTCTGGACAGGGCGTCTGCGTTGCCATGAGTTCTTCCACCACGATGTTCAATCTCAAACTCATACTCCTGCAGTTGCTCCAACCATCTGGCCACTTGTCCTTCGGGATTCCTGAATTCCAGCAACCATTTTAATGCGGCGTGATCCGTTCTTACTAAGAATTTACGACCGAGCAAATATTTCTTAAAATGTTGCAAGGTCTTTACGACAGCCAACAATTCCCTGCGAGTTACGCAGTAATTCCTTTCCGGCCTTGATAAAGATTTGCTGAAGTAAGCAATCACAACTTCCTGATCTCCTCTCTGTTGAGAAAGAACACCTCCAATTCCAGTGTTACTTGCATCAGTGTCCACGATAAATCTTCCCTCTGTGTCAGGATATCCGAGAATAGGTGATTCACATAGACACATTTTGAGATTCTGGAAAGCTTGCTTGCAGTCTTCGTCCCAAGAAAATGCTCGTTTCTCTTCTGTTAGGCGATGTAACGGCTTAGCTATGTCAGAAAATCCTTTTACAAAGCGTCGGTAGTATGAGCACAGACCCAGGAAAGCTCTCACTTGCGTCTTATCCGTCGGCGTCGGCCAGTCTTTAACAGCACTTATCTTGGATGGGTCAGTTGCAACACCTCGCTCCGATATAACATGTCCCAAGTAATCCACTTGACGTTGAAAGAATGAACACTTCTTCGGACTCAGCTTCAAATTTGCGCCCCGTAGCTTTGTGAACACACTTTCAAGTTTCTTGAGATGATCATCAAAATCACGCCCCATTATGATGATATCGTCTAAATAGACTAAGCAGGTTTCTCCCAAAAAACCTGCCAGCACATGTTCCATCAATCTCTCAAATGTAGCAGGCGCGTTGCATAATCCAAATGGCATGGTCTTGAACTGCCATAAGCCTTTCCCAGTCGAAAACGCAGTTTTTTCCTTGTCCTTGGAGTCCATTTCAACTTGCCAATATCCACTTTTCAGATCAAGGGTGGAAAACCACGTCATTCCACAAAGTGAATCCAGGGTGTCATTGATTCTGGGCAATGGATAACTGTCCTTTTTCGTTACATCATTCACTCGCCGATAGTCCACACAAAATCTGGTCGATCCATCTTTCTTCTTCACTAATACAATCGGTGAATACCATGGACTTGACGAAGGTTCTATAACGCCGTTCTTCCTCATCTCCAGAATCATGTCTTCAACTTCTTGCTCACGAACAAACGGAACAGGTCGTGGTCTCTGTCGTATGGGTGCTATATTACCCGTATCAATTTTGTGTTTCACCAAATCAGTTCTGCCAATGTCTTGGTCGTTTTTCGAGAAAAGATCGGTATAACGGAATAGAAAATTTCTTGCTTTTATTAATTGCAGCTTAGTAAGATTATTTTTACATTCTTCCAAAAGCTTTGCCACATTTTGTTCTTGACTCGGAACTCTTCGCTGTTGTCCTTCTTCGCACTTCCTTAGCCAGGCCACCTCATCACAGGTTCCGACAACCGTTCCCTTTTCCACTATTTGTTCATCGTCATCAGGATTGAATACAGGTACCATCGTAACACAGCCGCTTCCCACTAAAGTCCTGGCCGGTATCCATGGTGAGCCCACGACTCCTCTCTCTATGATGGCACATTTTCGCTGTATTCCTCCATTGTTCTGCGGTAGTCTAACAGGAACTAATGTCTGAGATCTTGGTTTTAGGATGGTGTCCTTCAAACATAACACTTTTCCGAAATTGCCCCCCTTCATTGGAATTTCATCATTTCCATGTTTTAGAACGCCTTGTTTCAAGTCGATGTTGCACTGATGATTTTGTAAAAAGTCCAAGCCAATAATGCAGTCATCAGATATGTTCGCTATAATGACTTTTTGCCAATAAAGTGTGTCACCAATCTTGATAGCCACAACATTTTCACCTTGGGTTGAGATACGCTGACCGGTAGCAGTCGTTAACGTGAGGCTTCCTTTCGTTCGAATGTACCGCCCTCCGATGTCCTTAAATCTGAGGTTACTGATAACTGTACGCGAGGCACCCGTGTCCAACGTTAATTGGCAAGGTCGTCCGTTGATTGTTCCGTCTATCACAAGAGTGTTTCCATCATTCGTCTGTTTTACAACGATCTCTGGGGCTTTACTGCTAGCGGCCAGCGCGCACCCCACTGCTCTGGCCTTCTCTAGTTTTCCTCCGGCTGTTCCGACGTCGAAACCGCCGCATCCACCTGACGTCGGAAATTGGTACGCTCACGCCTAGGGCAAGTGCTACGTATATGACCCCGTTCTCCGCATTCATAACATATGGGATTGTACGGTCGCCGTCTATTGTTATCCGCTGCTATAACCTCCCGCAGCCTCAGAGAACGCAAGTCATGTCGCACAGCTTCCACCTCAAGAGCATGAGCTACTGCTTCCTTCAAGGTGGCGTGGTGTTGAATTCGTACGGCGGCCCTGACCTCAGAATCCCGTATTCCGTCGATGAATACTTGCAGAAGCATATCCTCAACCACGGACGGCGACGACTGGTACGCTTTGCGTACCAGTCTCTCCACTTCAACGGACCATTGTTGTATAGTCTCGTTAACCCGTTGAATGCGATCCTTAAGCTGCGCTCGATATACATGCTCCAGGTGACTGTCGCCATATCTGGCCTCCAGCGCGTTCACTAGCTCGTCGTAAGAGACCTCCTTTTTCCCACCAGCGAGTGCTTCCAACACGGAGAGAGCCTCGTCCCGTAGCGCTAGGATCAGCGCTGACTGCGCCTCCTGGTCACTCCAGCAGCTAGTCCTTCTGACTGTCTCCAGTTGAAGTTTGAAGGCAGCCCAAGAGGATTTTCCGTCATATGGAGGAACCTTCAGATTTCTACCGGAAGTTACTACAGATGTAGTTACGGAACCCCCGACCTCCAGGAGCTTCAATCGTTGATTTATATGTTGAAGCGTTCCCTTGACTTCCGTAACTTCTCCCTTGACTTCCGTAATTTCTCCCCTGACTTCCGTAACTTCTCCCCTGACTTCCGTAACTTCTCCCTTGACTTCCTCCTTCACAACTTCTATCCTACAGGCGTTGGCCCGGATCCCGGCCATCAGATCCTTGCTAAGGCCGTCCTGGAGCTCCTGTAAACGCTCTTCTTGGCGGCGTGCTTCTTCCTCCCGGCGCACAGTGGGACGAAAATCAGCTTTCATAGACATAGGAATGTTAATTCTTAAATATCGCTGTTTCTGTTGGATATGGCTTTTGTTTACAGTAACTAAGCCTACATATGTAAAAAAAAGTAATTGGGCATTTATGCGAATGATTTATATTGTTTTCGAGAAAAAATTGTATAGAGCTTTCTTGAAAAATCCGATTTTCTACGGACCTGCAAGTCAAACCGTAATATCCTTCTAGGGAGTGTTACTACTAATTATTTGTAATTTTTTGACATATCACATACAACGGTTACAGCTGCAGAATTTTTTTTAAAAATCGTTAAGTATAATGTACATTTTTTATTTAGTTTAAAGCTTAATTTTTCGGCATCCACTCTAAATATTCTCTAAATGAGTGATAAAAATTGTGTATTATCATTTTGTAAGAGCATGCAACCCAGACACGTTGTAGAGTTAATAAGTTATGAGAAGTGAGGGCAGTAAATAATTATACTTTTGTTCATTTATAAATATCATATATTTATTGTTGCTAGCTTATTAAATTATTTAAATGAGCTTAAATATCAAATACTATGACAAAAAATATCAAAAACACTTGATTAAAAAAATGAAAAAATGTATACTATATAACATTTTCCTATATAATATTCAAATAAAAATAAAGAACTATTAATAAAAAATTAAACTCTCCTACTACACACTACTTATGTATGATAATACTATACAAAACAATACAAGAAATAAATAAATAAAAATGTCTATTTATCTCTACAAACAAGGCCTCTTAAAGACTAGAGTTACAAAAGAAAAAAATAACATTACTAACTAAAGTTTGTGGGAGGGGAGCTGATGCAAGTCAACAGACCCCATGTTTTGTGATCAGAAAAATTTGTACAGGGCAATAAAAAATTTCCTTAAATGATAAAAAAATGTATAAAAAATAAAATAAAAATACAACAAGCACTTATCTACTAATTAATCAAAATCGCTTTCATCTGATCCCAATTCAGAATCAGGTTCCAAATTGGACATATCTACAACTTCAAATGGAGATTCTGGAAACTTGATCAATTCTAAAGTTTCAGCGAAGAAATCCTTACCTTTCTTAGTTTCCAATTTCGGTCTTTGAGAAGAGATTAATGGATCAGACGAAAGAATCAGCATATTTAATATATCGGCATTTGAAGCTTGCCTGGACATTTTTCGCGAATTATGTTCCCGAAATCTCCTAAAGTCTTTGTTGCGGGCCTCTGAGGCTTCTTCTGAAAGCTTACCTATCGGAACAATGTTATTATTGGCGATTATGTCTGCACCATGTATCAGCAGCTTATGAACGGTCGATGACATATGGTACCAATCATATAACTCCACGTATCTTTCTGCAGTTTTACGTGCATATTCTTTAAATTTCATTAGCTCAATTACCTCTCCAGATGTTATTGCTTGAAGAATAACAGCAAATCTTCTGACTAGCTCTTCATCCAACCCAGTGATGGCTGCAGTTATATCGGGGAACTCGAAGAACCTTCTTGCTGTATTCCCGTCATTTGTTGTCCCTGAGCCTTGTTTCACAATATCAATCAATAGATTGAGTTCATCTTTGAATTTATTTTGAATTATTCTTTTTCGATTCTCTAGCAAATCCTTGTGCTCTTGTCCTCGTGCAGCCCACTTTTTGAAGTCCAGTCTGTATGCAATATGTAAAAGGCATTCCATCGTATTTATACGAGCGTGTAACGATGATAGTCCAAATTCGTATACATCACTGTTCACTGTTTTTGACGTTGCAATATCCAAGCGGTTCATCTCTGTAGGCTTAGCTAAGCAGAGATAACACGATGCATTCGATCTGGCTTCCGAAAGATACGTACAAATTTTAGCATCAATCATTGTCATCTTAAGTTGATGGCTCACCTTGTTTCTGTTGCAATCAGTGGGGATAAGCAACTTAATTTCGTCGTCCATTTGCTTTTTGTGACTGATGACCACTTCTTCACTTTCCTTAATAAATGTGAACTGCACTGGACGACAATATAACGCTGAGCATGGCTTGGGATTCAACCACAAAATTTCGTCTCCATCAGTCAGGCTTAATGGCACCAAGGACGTCATAAATATGCTTGAATCTTCTTGTTGTCCATCCATTTTCTGTTTATAACGACTTTGGTTCGAAGCACCATCAAAGCCCCACTTGGATATTAACTTTAAGTCCTTATTTTGCACACTTTCAGGAAGACTTTCCAGGATCCTCTTCACTGTGATGTCAAGCAATGCTTGAAGCGTAATTCTTGCTGATGAATCCGTTACAGTCACTGATTGCTTACTAGGGTAACACTGTTTTTTTACTTGCTGTACTTTATAATATGACGGATAAATGTCAGTTGCACCCTCTCGGATGGTAGTCTCTCTCAGCGTCATATATTGCCACTTTGACAATTTCAGCGAAAGAAGCAATCCTAGTGCTTTTTCTGGAGTAAAGATAACTTTTTTAACTGGTTTGTTAATCATTTCGTTAAATTTTGTTGCTGCTTCTGGATTCTTCAACATATATTCGATAACAGATGCGATATCTTCACGACCTTCTTCCTTTAAAAGAACTGCAGCGGAATATGCCAATTCATTTGGATTTTCATTTTTGTGATCATCAGACCTTCTCTTCTTTTGTTTGCTTCCAAGATCTTCAAATGCTTTCCTTGATGTTTTTGTCATTGTCCCAATAGATGATGTCGATGGTCCTGGACAGATTGAAAGTGCACTAGGTCCTGGCTGTTCTTCTTCACTGGATTGTGGCATGACCATACTGATTGGCACGCAACTTGGCCAATCGACATTAGACTGAAGCCAATTTTCGTACTGCTTTCTGAATGTATCCAGAATGCGGTGAGATTTCTGCCATCTTTGTGATGCAGCACGTGTGAATCTTCGACAAAATTCCTTAAGTGTCACCCGATCTTCGTCCGAAATGCTATCACCAAGTCGATTTACAACTGCACTAAACAATACTTCATAATCGAATGAAGTACCTTCCCTTCTCAGCACAACAAACAAGTCTAAATTGGTACGCAGACTTTCCATTTTAAATATTTCACAGTTCGGGATTACGATTTAATGTTAACAGCACAAAAGTTTGAAATAAACTGAATTATGTGTTAAAAATATTGTTCATTTATAGTTGTTATAGGACTGATTTTAAATGATTAGCAAATTGACGATTTCTTAATTACTCTCTTTAATAATAGTTAATTAGTGCTCATATCTTTACTTCTTTATTATTACTAGAATTCATTCCTAATTAGCCAATCACTTTTCAGAATAACCTACCTAATTACCTAATCACTTTTCAGAATAAAATAACAATAACAATTTTTTTTGGTATGTTCTATTAGAAAATATAATTGTTTACTTAGTTAATATCACTTATTCACACCAGAAAGGTAATAAAATGTAATTAGTACTTAGTGTTTAAAAAACTCAATGCAATAAAATTAAATAAAAAATGTACATTATACTTAACGATTTTTAAAAAAAATTCTGCAGAAGTAACCGTTGTATGTGATATGTCAAAAAATTACAAATAATTAGTAGTAACACTCCCTAGAAGGATATTACGGTTTGACTTGCAGGTCCGTAGAAAATCGGATTTTTCAAGAAAGCTCCATACAATTTTTTCTCGAAAACAATATAAATCATTCGCATAAATGCCCAATTACTTTTTTTTACATATGTAGGCTTAGTTACTGTAAACAAAAGCCATATCCAACAAAAACAGCGATATTTATGAATTAACATTCCTATGTCTATGAAAGCTGATTTTCGTCCCACTGTGCGGCGGCGTGCTTCTTCCTCCCGGTGGCGCGCTTGCTCCTCCTGCAGTGCACGCACCTGCTCCTCCTGGCGGCGAGCTTGGTCCTCCTGGCGGCGTGCTTCTTCCTCCTGACGGCGTGCTTGCTCTTCCTGCATTGTACGCAGCTGCTCCTCCTGGCGGCGAGCTTGGTCCTCCTGGCGGCGCGCTTGCTCCTCCTGGCGGCGTGCTTCTTCCTCCTGGCGGCGTGCTTGCTCTTCCTGCATTGTACGCAGCTGCTCCTCCTGGCGGCGCGCTTGGTCCTCCTGGCGGCGAGCTTCTTCCTCCCGGTGGCGCGCTTGCTCCTCCTGCATTGCACGCAGCTGCTCCTCCTGGCGACGAGCTTGATCCTCCTGCAGTGCACGTACCTGCTCCTCTTGGCGGCGAGCTTGCTCCTGCATCATGGCAGTCATTTGCTGCAGGAGCGCACTCATGTCCATTGACGCAGGCGGTGAAACGGCCGGAGTCGCCATGGCGCCGTCTCCGGTGCTAGGCCCCTCTTGCGACTGTCCTTCTGCCGCTGCAGCTCCCGCTCTGGTGGTTACCCCTCTCTCGTTCCTTGGCACGATCGGCATCTTCCCATCCACTTCTGACACCAGTTGTCACAGCCGTGGGTAGGGGATGGGAAGAAATAAGGCCGGCTTCGATAGATGTTTTATTTTCACTGTAAAAATGGTAACACACGCGACACGGTACTATACACTTTACTGTACACTTTACTTTCCTTCACACTTCACTTCACACTCGCGACACTGTACTGTGAAACGGCACTTCACTATTCCTATTTCTTCTTTCCACTGGCGCGCTTCCCGACTCGCTACCAAGACTCGACTGACTCTGCCTTGGCCGGAATCGCCTTATATACCACCAATTTCAAACATTCCAAATTCAAAGGTTTTCTTTTAATTTAGCGTCGAAAACATTTTATAAATTCTATTTTCAAATTTCTTTTTCTTTTATTTTTAATTTACGCGACAATATTTTGGTAATTGAAATATTTAATTGTGGGTGATTCATCAATTCATTTTATTGGCAGCATAATGTTTATATTTCATAGTATTAAAAGTGTGTAGTCCCATTATTGTTTTCAAAAAAGAAATGCCTCTAGAGTCAAATAGCTGTGACAGTAATGTTTACATGGACAGTTAAATTGACTGTCTATGTTGTATTATTTAAAATTTCTGTTATTGATTGGACTCTCAACATTAAGATCCCTGTGGTTTGCAACCACATGTCTTCAAAATTATTGGTCAATATTTAAATTAATTATATTGCCTTTGCAGGAAAAGTAACCCATTATTTATTTGAGCCCACAAATAAGATATTCTTTAATATGCAGATATTCTTTAATATTTAATATTTAGATAGATTTCAATAAGGTCTTTGGCAGTATAATTGTAACATGTAATAAAACAAGGGTGAGCAACCTTTTTAATCATTTGGCCAATTTTAATTTTTTTTTTGGCAGGCCGCACATAGATTAACTTTTATTAATAATTTACGAAACTTTATAATTAATATTAGAATTTAAAAAAAAAATCAATTTTAGAAATGTTGGGCGGGCCGCATAAGCAAGTTAACGGACCGCATGCGGCCCGCAGGCCGCGGGTTGCTCATCCTTGTATTTATACATTTCTCGGCTGAGAAGTTACTTACCCAGGCAGATAAAAACCTTACAACCTTGTGTACGAGCATGTACGTAGGATTAAACTGGGTCGTATACAGCACAGTACCTTTTCTACTTTAAACAAGCAGATGAGCTACCTGATGTAAGTGGTGAGCAACAACCATGGCCACACCTATGCATTGCCGACCAAGAAAGGGTCAACACATACAATAAAAATTATCATTTGGAATTTATTATGGACTAATTATGGCATTGTAATTCTAACATTGGGAAGAATAAACAAGTTTTCAACTAATTTCAGATCACATTATAATTAATAAATGCTTGTTGTATTCTACATTTTCAGATAATAAATTAAACATAGTTTAAGCATACTGTAATGGCTTAGCTACATGAGATTGCTTTTTATGACTTAAAGAAAAAGAAAAGCGTACAATGTTGGGTTGTACAATTTGATGAGATGTTTAAGGGGAACGATACAAAACGCGAGTAACATTGGTTTTGATGTTTCCACTTCATCTATAAAAATTTCTCTTAAGATGATACTTTTACGGGTGTGTATCGAGGTTTCTTTGCAGGGAAGCCTGTGCTTCCATTTTCCGTATTTCTTTAACGACATGAGCGAGGAGGTCCGGGTCGACGCCTAGTTCGCACAGCCGAATGCAGATGTTCAGGGCCTCGGCGTCGAGACCGGTGCCGAGGAGTTGGGAGATCTGGTACAACGATTGAAACGCTTCGCGAGCTTGGCTCACTTGTGCGTTCTTCTCTGACTTCTCTGAGGTCATCACTTCACGACTGGAAAAGATTATAAAAGTATAAATAGGTAGGTATTGAATGTGGCCGTATGTGACGCTATTTTGTTTCGTATTATACTGATTAGTTTTATTGCATCGTAAATTAGATAACAAACAGCGGTATTACTTTCTTAAACCCTAAACAGAAGTTCGAAGAGTTTATACTCAAGGGGTCTGAAGAAATTTTAGGTATTTATTTATGTGTAAAACTAAAATGTATTTACATACCTGTTGCCTTACATGAGACTATGTCTCACTTAGGCGTTTTAGCATCGGTAAACCCACAAGATTGTGTTAATCTCGCTAAATGGAGAAGTTCTTGCGTACCGGATTCCTATTCCTTCCGTTATGAATAACCGTATCCGGACTATTCCTTCTGTTATGAATTGCAATACAAATCTCAATTCAATTCAATAAATTCAAGTAAATTCTCATCTCAGTCACACTTTCACAAGTTGTCAACTGTCAAGTAAAGTAATCAAGTTCACAACTTCACATTGATTGTCAATGACAAGTATGAATGACAACACAACGGCAACAGCAGATCGCATTGATCGCAATCAGCAGGATCACAGACTACATAAAAATTATTTATTACAGATAGATAACAGATGAATCAATTCACTGTCACTGTCAATATAACTCGGTGTCATTCTGTCATTAGTGACATGTGAAAAATTAACTAACAATGTCAGTGCCTTCGAAGAAGAACTAGTAGAACCATAGAGTAACTTATGGAGAAGAACGACGACGAAGAAGAATAATTCAAACTTCAAGGATAAAAAATAATTCAGATTTCATATAATTTAGTCAAACCACGGAAGAGAGAGACAAAAAAGTCAAACGCTAACAAAGTAATAAAATAGCAAAACAAATACAAACCAAGATAAATACCTAGCTAGCGAAGCGAGGGTGGGCCCCCTCGTTGGCCTCGTTTCGCTACGGTATAGTAATTAAAGAACCAGACGGAGTACAGGTTGGATGAGAGATCCTTTGGAATTTCGGCAACTTTGATAGAGCTCAATAAATGACCTCCAAATGTCCAGAAGTTCTGATACTGCATAATGTCATTGGCAGATCAAGTAATGATAAATGATAAGTTGTGCAATTAGGTGGCGGCGCTGTATTTACACAAATTACGTTTGTCTTCGAATTACGCTATCGATATCGACTATACGTCTGCGGTTGTTTAAGGTAGTAAAAGGTCTCTGGCAATTGGAGACCTTCCGCCAGGCGAGATGAAATGCCTGCATTATGCATTTAAGCATTATTACCATTAGAATTAAAAATATTTATGTCCGAAACGAATTAAAAAGTCGTTTATTGTAGATACTTAGGTACCTAGTGTAGATAGATCTTTTACACAAAGATGATCATGTCACGTTATTAAATCATAAATCAATAATTAACGTTTGGTTCGAAGAATCGAATTTCGAAAGTTGAGCGGGAAAGTAGCGAGTTTCACGGTGATCCTGCGTTGTCTATTTTTAAAATTCTCATCTGCACTCCAGAAATAGATGTACAGCGTAAAAGTTTGAATTCGGCTTGCACCACCGCTTAGAGCTTTGTGTCCGGAAATTAGATCATTTATTAAAATATTTTACCTATTTAGGTACTCAAGAGTTTACTAAAACAGTGATAAGTACCTACAATGGTAAGTGAACATTTCTTACTTTGTTACCAAGTAACTGGCCACTAGAGGTGCAGGTTAAAGAAAAAAGTAAATTTGATTAGTGTTTAATTACTGCAGTGTCACTGTAATTAAGCCACGTGTTCTAATTTATTCCTGTTATATGTTACGGTTTGCAACTGTGGTTTGCAACAAGGATGTCTGAAATATGAGGTCGATTTGGACTAGAGTGCGGAACTTTGAAGCGAGGGTTAGTTGATTCTAATTACGTTTTAGGATGCTCTGTTAAAACAACAAGGATAACTTAGTGTTCAAAAGTTATGTTTATTATATTAATAGGTTTATTTATGTGACATAAAAAAGTTTTCCATGAATAATAACGGGTGTAAACATCAAATAGACTGCCTGATTTAGGATTGCGTGCTGTGACGACGCAAACGAACGTCGGCATCGTGCGTTTGGTGTAGTTTACGGCAAAATTTGTCGCTCTATGTAACGTCATTCTTATCTTTGGAGTCCGATGCTCTAAATTGGTTCCACCCTAATTTTTTACTCTGACGTCGCTCGTATCAAGCGATGAGTGCGTATGCCGAGAGACCCGCTGCAAATCGGGTATCCATATTATTCTAGTGAACATCCATACAACATGGACGACAAAGATTGCCTCGTCATTCGTTCGTTATGCGTACTATGCAATTTGACGTGGGAGAGTTGTTTTCAATAAGAGAGTAAATAGACTTTAGTACCTAAGCTAAGTAGTGTGCTCAACGCCAAGGACTTCATATCCAATTACCATTATGTAGTATTACGGTCCACATTAAATCTAATTAAGTATATGATGTAAAAAAATAGAACTAGGTATCACTATTTTATTAGGTTGTAGCTAGCTTTGATATTTTTGATGACTAAGGACAGCATTGGCCACCAAAAACAGGATCGACTGCACTTAAACCCTTTGTTATTGCAAATTTCCGAAGTCCTTCCAACAGTATTCAACGGACGATTCTAATTAATGCAAAATGCAAATGTGATTGAAATGGATTGGCAGTAGGTATCCCTTAAACTGATCAATTAGTGCCGCGGCACGTGCCACCAGCTGAGCTTTTGTTTATCATTTGAGACTTGTTTACACTTTACAGCTATTTGCTCATAGTGGACAGTTAAAGTTAAATTTGAATGGAAATGGCGCATGATAGGCATTTAAGGCCTAATCAGATTGTCAGTTTTCGCAGTATTGCTCAATACTTTTTATATAATTATTATGTTTATGAGCATGTGCCCACAGGCGGCCGGGCACAGTAGACGTAGCCTGTTATTGGGAACGATAGGATCCCCCGCTCAACAGTGGGGTCCGCCCCTCCAACGGGGGATCCTTGTTCTCCCGAGTTTATGTCCGGGTAACAACAAACCTTTGGGACCCGCAGATCAGTTCCCGCAAAGATCGCGGCAGCTAATGCACGACAGCCATCACTTCACAGTGGAGGATCCTTATCAAACTTCGGATGCATGGAGTCATTTTGCGGTGAAAGAATTTATTCAGTACTGTTGGTTGAAATCCGTTAAGTCATATAGAGAGTCTTTAAACTTCATTACGTTTTATTATCAATGCAAAAAGTTGTCAAAAACAAAAGCAATGTCTATTAACTAAACGACGGGTTTTAGGTAATCATAAGTCAATGGGTTTTAGGGCATAAAATAATATTATAAGATGTACATTTAAGTTCTATTGGATCAATGAGCCGTAAACAATAAAATATAAAATTCTGTACCGTATTTATACATCGGTAATTTTCTTTCTGAATGTAAATCCAATTTGTGTCAATATTTTCCAGGTCAGAGGTCGAAAAAGCTATTCTTTGGATTGTTTTTCAGATTTTTGTGACGTCAATGTAAGCTCGTCTGCAAGAGTTTCAATACGGCCTTTTATGGACGGTGAAAGGATCTGTTTTAATGGTATTGTGTGCGCGTCGTAAGCATTGGGAACAATTTGTTCTTTTTGTCACAATTGGCATCGTTAGGTATTCGTGGCACTCCGGGGAAGGCTACGTATTATATGTAACGAGGGAGGATGCTACGGTTACAGCATTTGCGTTACACAGAATTTTGTTACAGAGAATCCTATTTTTGGAGTTTTTACGGTTGCGTGGAATTTGACATTTTGGAATTCGATAGACTTTCTCCAAAATAACTAGCTTTTAAGTATTTCATCAAAGTTTGATGGGTCATAGAATAAATATAGGTGTATTATTTAAATTATTTTATGGAAAAAATAAATTAGATTTTACCTGCTTCCTAATTATACTTACCTACCTGTGGGGAAAATCATGACGCTTTTACCGGGAGTTATCCTGAGCGTGTGATTAATGGGCTCCTGAAACATTCTCGGAAAATAGTGTCAAGTAAGATATATTTTATAACCAGAAAACCGTGATCGCTTCGCTTCAAGAAATATAATCTTGATTATCTGGATATTTTCAAATTGTACACACATCAAAACACTTACGTACCAAATACTTACATCTTTTATTATAGTGTTATTACAGTTTTTTATTAGTGTGTGTCTAATGATTTATTTATTCTTTTAATGTATTTTTTATACATTATTTTTAAAAAAGATTAGCATTTTGCACTCCTTTCTATATAAATTAGTGTGCCAAATTTCATACTGCTTCGTCCGCGCAATTTTCGTAAAAAGGTGTACATACAAAGTGTACATACAATTTTATACTCATACAATGTAAATATTGAAAATATATGTAATATAAGTCTTTTCATGCAAGATATTATTTGAGATAAACGTAGCGACGAAGTCAAAGATGTTGAACCCACTAACTTACAAAAGCTTATTCACTCTTCCCTCGAAGACTCCCATAATACATAGGTAGGCACGACGACGCGGGCAAGAAGTTACAACTTAGCTGATAAAATAATTTGAATTTCCAATATTCTTCAGGCAGATCCAGTTCAGCAGGCGGGTGGTGGTGAGCAGATACCAGTGTCGGCTGTGGACGCACCACTTACTACTGCACCAGTAGCGACAACTATTGTGAGTACTTTGACACGGACAGAAAAGTTACAATCGATAATATCCCCTAGGAATTACCCAGGACTCCAGTGGATACTGACCCTGATTGGAGAACAACGGGATAGTTTCTGGGCAGATCAAACATGACAAATATTTTAGGGAAATAATTTGCTAAAGTAATTAAGGTAAGTAAAAAAAGGTAAGTAAGATCTTAGTCGGAGTAATAAGCCGCAAATCACATGAATATCAATTTTTTTTTTCTTGTGGATCCTCGTGAACATTAAGTGTCTGTGCTGTTAACCGTTAATAGTTCCCGCATCTGGAGCCAACCATTAGGATAGTATCAGATCATACTTGTCATAAAATTGCATTATAACGGGAACTAAAATTAAAACTTCCTCTTATCCTATGAGAAACTTTGCACTTATCCTATACGAGGAAGCAGTTGTGATAATTTAACCTAAAATTTGACCGAAACAAACTAACAAACGTTGCAAGTTAAAATAAATAGAAGCTCTTAAAAATCTAATATTATGTAAAATAAAACTCCACACTAAATTACCTGTTTGCTTAGTATAAAGATTGTGATTATTCAAATATAATATGAAATCCTCTGTCTTAAATTCTTAATTTCAGCCCGAACAAAACCCTCCAACAGCAGAGCCTCAAAAATCAGAGGTTCAAAAGGCAGAGCCTCCAAAAGTAGAGACTCAAAAACCAGAGCCTCCAAAACCAGAGACTCAAAAAACCGAGCCTCCAAAAGTAGAGCCTCAAGCAACAGAGCCTCCGAAAGCGGAACCTCAAGCAGCAGAGCCTCCAAAAGTAGAGCCTCAAGCAACAGAGCCTCCGAAAGCGGAACCTCAAGCAGCAGAGCCTCCAAAAGCAGAGACTCCGAAACCAGAGCTTCCAAAAGTGGAGCTTCAAACAGCAGATATTCCAACTGCGGAGTCTCAAACAGAACAGTCTTCAACAGCACCGCCTCCGACAGCAGAACCTTCTACAGCAAAACAAGTTGAAACTATCGAGCAAGCTAATGTTAATACACTAGAAACTGTGTCTAAAATTATAGAACTTTTGGCAACACAAGGTAATAAGGATATAAATGGCCAGGAAACCAAGGAAATAACAGAAGAAGTACCCGAGTCAAAACAAAATATTGAAATTGAACAAATTGAGAAAACAGAAAATAAGAAGATTCCCGTTGGAATCACCTCAGCGCCTGAATCTAGTGAAAAAGATGAGAAGAGTAATATTACACCCAGTGAATCTGTAAGTTTTTATGATTTATCCAGTACGAATAGCGAACATAGTGATTAATAGCGACCAAAGAGAATCTTCGAAATATTAAAAAAATATTATGTTGTTCGTTATTAAGTTATTCAAGTAGGCTAAAAATTGCAATTGATTACATCACAGGAAGGCTGGCAGAAACGAGAATCAGAACTACTTAAGAAGATAGAAGGGCTTGAAAAAGTGAAAAACGCGAGAAGCGAAGATAGCTTTAGGTTGGAATTGAAGGTAAGACTGGTTAATTCATATTCTATTAAGATATTATTGGCAATTGCGCCCCACGTTTGCTGAGTACATCTAAGTGAGTGTCAAGGTTAGAATGGTAGATAGTGAAATATGTATATGAATCTAAAAATGGGTCCTCAGGAAATCTTTTCCCTCCCTTCCATTAATTCCATTATGATTAAATTGAAGGTATTTGATACATATTATCAAATAAAGTTATATCTTTATTCAATAATTATAGATCCGTGAAGAGGAGATAGACCTTCTGAAGGCAAGAGTAAAGAACTTGGAGACGGAACTGCAGGCTGCGTTGTCAAAGCCCGGTGGGAAAAACCATGAGATGATTGAGAACATCAAACAGCAACACGAGGAGGTAAGATTATTTACTACATTATGGTGAAGGCTTCAGCCCGTTAATGGTCCGCATCTTTAAGCATACCTAAAAATTTGTATAGTAATAAATTTTTAACATCTATATTATTTGTTTCAGCTTCTAAGCAAAGCTCGAGGGATGATCTTCGACAAAACAAAAATGGTAAAGAATCAAGAGTTGCAGATCCAAGCGCTGACGACGCAAGTGCAGTCGTTGAAGGACATCAATGTCATCACGAAGGATTTGCTGGAGATCAGGAACTCTGAAGTTAAAGCTATGGAGGTAAATTTGTATTCATTTTGTACAAAACAGACTTAATGTAAAGCTCTTTAAAAAAGTTTACAATGGCGCACGGATTGCATTATTTTGTTTTTTTTTTGTGAATAGCCATACTGAAAGGTACTTATAATGTTCTCAAAGGTGTGTAAAGTCTGTCAACTTGTTCTTGGCCAGCGTGGTCGACTGAGACCCTCACACCGTAAGAGGAAACTAAAACGGGCTAGTTGGACAGTTATAGATTGCGATGATTTGTTTTTGTAATTTATCATGTTTCCAGGAGCGTTTCCAAGCAATGGAAGCGAGGTTCAAAGCGGAGAAGGAGAGGTATGACCTGGTGTTGAAGAGAGCGCAGACGAGCACTAACATCAACGATGACCTGCGCAAAGAGTATGAAACGCAGTTGGCTATATTCAAGGTAAACCGGGATAATTTACTTTAGTCTTTTTTTTTTGTCCGCAATTCATCTGAGGTGGCTATTTACCGACAATGGGTCGTCTGCACGTTAAAAATAAAAACAGTCTTACAATCTTTAACAGCTTAAGACAAGAAAGATCTATTTAACCCCATAGGCTAGACTCTAGAGGGAATCTGATGGAACCACAGTTCGACAACTGTATATAATAGAAATCTTGATATAAAACTATTTAGGTCTTGAAATGAAATGAAATGAAATTAATTCCAAGTTGGTTTTTTAAAAACACTTCGAAAGTCAAACGACGCCATCGCTTCAACAAATCCCTACCGGGAGTAGTCTTGGAATAAGAAGCGGCAAGAAAATTCCAAGAAGCTTCTTCTTGGAACACCATCCTCACTCTCGGATGAAATTTCATTTGGAGCATACTTTTTTTTCAGGAGTTACGCGAAAAGTACGAGCTGCGAGTCCAGGCGTTGGTTGCTGAGAACAACCGGCTGAAAGAGGCCGTCAAAGGGCCGGGAACTTCAGGGTAGGAGCGGTGCAGCATCAAACCTTGTAAAGACTGCTTTTGTATTTATCGCCTAATGTGAATATGCAGTGTTTGTACCATTAACTTATTTTAATAAAAAGTGTTTCACTAATCATAGTTTAATTTTGACCGACTTTCATATATACATTCCTTATATAAGTTTTTTTGAAGGGAAATAAATTCTTTCTCTCCTTGCCTCGCCTCGCCCCACCTATCCTCACCTCGCCTCACCTCACCTATCCTCACCTCGCCTCACCTCACCTATCCTCACCTCGCCTCACCTCACCTCACCTATCCTCATCTTGACTCTTGCCTCGCCTTGTCACTACATCATTCAAGCTCCTTTTGTTTTTAGTTTTGGTATATAAAGTTTCTCCACACACTTTATTTACCATCTTTAATGAAAAATTAAACTAATAGTGTTGACATTTTTTTATGTTCAAATTTATAGATAAGGGTTTTAACTGTGATGTCTGTGATAGGATAATATAATAGATCAACCAGTCATGTGATCTGACTTCCGAGCTGACGATAGAATAAAAGCTTCACTACATTGAGCAAAAACCGTCCTTCGATCGTCGCACCGGAATATTCGTTAACGCACACCGTTCCGCGAATTAATCCCCGTGACGATGATAAATTAGTTCAATTAAAGCTTACGGAAGATCTCTGGCTTTCGCAGGATGCCGTGGGATATTAACTGATGATATTAGGGCCTTGATTCTGCTACTGGCTCAAATATATCGTCGTTATTTATGTGGAGCTACAAGGTGGTAATAAAAATACTTTTCCTATGTGATTGGGTACTATGGAATTTCCTGAAAGGAAAAAAAACTGATTTGAGGCGATGCTGCGTAAATTCCATTTTTATAGGCTAGATTTTTTATTGTTATTATTCTACGTTATAAACTTATAATACTCGTAGTTAATTTGAAGATCATACATTCTTCGTAAATTACGAGTATTAGGGGCTATCCCCTAATACTAGTACTTAATTACTAACAAAATAACAACTAACATAAAATAACTAACAAAATAACACCAAAAAATGAAGTATACCTATGTATAGACTTCATTTTTTGGTGTTATTTTTGACCATTCGTTGGAGAGATTTGTACTAGGTACATATGGGTTAGGGTCTAAGGAATTTAGAAGGCTCTTTAAATGTTCTTTTTGTTGTTTATAATGAACCAGATAAAATTTATTTTTCAGGGACTTTTTCATTGAGTAAACCATTTTCATAATCTGCGATGCTAAGTTTTCCAATAAGCACTTCATCAAAATTTCATACATACCGAGTTTCGCGCATTAATTTCCCCTGACGGAGATAAATTGCGCTGAATGAATGTTATGCAATATTGCAGATATGGATTTGATTTTTAATATGACGTAAATCCTACAAAAACGACATTGTCTGCATGTCCGACGGTTATTACGTGTTAGTATATTCGTAAGTCGATGGACATGTCACTTACCATCAGGTGGGATTGTTGTCAAGCATTAACTTATGTTTATCTAAAAAAATGTTCAAACTTAGTAATTCTAATGGTGGATGTGTCAATGGACGTGTACCATTAAAAAATTATAAAATCAAATGAAATGCTATTCCAAATAGCAAATATTGTTACGCCGTCGCGTCGTCGTGTCGGAATAAATGCGCTGGCGGTAGCAAAAAATATCGCGCGATATACCGGCTCGGATACCGCGGCTGGTGCGAAACATCCCACACCGTCTCGGTAGGCGATAATTTTTCCGCCGGACGGCACGCGATATTGGTAGATTTGGTAGGCATCTAGGCGTACATACTTAGTTTCGCGTTGTACACAGTAACGACATTCGCTTAGATGTGAACAGTAGGAATACCGCTTACCGACTTGAATACCGAACGATATATCCGAATAGGCCCTAGGCTTTACCAGGCACTTTACTTATTTTCTGAGACGAACAATGACAACAAACAGCAGTTGTGATTGATTCGTATACTGTATTTTGTTTAAATACAGATTATAATTAAATTGTTATTTTGGCTTCAGACATTAAATGTAGAGAGTGATTACCCGCTCTCAAGTTCACAACAATAATCTAGTTACAAGTTTAAACTCTTATCTAGTAGACACCGAATGGTTACAAGTCGTTTAAAAGCGATTACTGGCCGCTTGATTGGCTGCCTCAAAACCGACACAAGTTTGCGTCGAGACCTTGAATACGACGGAATTGCCCACTATCAACAGATTATGAACACTTCAAGGGGAAAATTACTTACTTTGAAGTTAAGATTTCTAGGCAGTAGCAAATGAAGGGTCACATATCATCATCAGGTCATCACATTGAAATTGCTCTGTGGTAACAGAGGGTTTGTATTTGTGGAATGGGGCAAAGACAGAACGGCACCCTGTCTAATCTCGACGATTTATGTAACCATTTTTCGTCATCTAAATCCACATTTCCATACGAATATTATAAATGCGAGAGTAAGTCCGTCTGTTAACTGAGAATCGATCAAGATGATATTTGATATGGAGATTGTTCCAGATCCTAGAAAGGACATAGGATAGTTTTTTCATCCCTAAAGAGGGTGAAAGGGGGCGGAAGGTTGTATGAGGAATCATTCATCTCTTAATTAAGGGATATAGAAGTCATCATAATTATAATTATTATACATAGTTATGGTAAGAATTTGAACGGTATTTTGTTGTTTTCTTACTCCCACGCGGGCTAAAGTTAAAAAGTAGGTACCTATGTTACAAATTATATCGTACAAAATCAGTATAAGCATGTATATGTCGTCGAAAAATGTGCGATTTAGTAATAGAGGTATAAGCATGTATATGTCGTCGAAAAATGTGCGATTTAGTAATAGAGGTATTCCTTGGAAAAAAATCGTATATCGATAACGGAACAGTTTTTTGATTTAGAAGATGTAACTGTATTGGAAAGTTTTCGATGAATTGATCGTGTGACCTATATCACTTCTGACAGACGTCGGGTAATTGACGTTTCATTCAAGTTTGGGAATAAAAATTCCGGGCCATTCTTTTGTATCACCGCTATTGAGGAGTATGCGTGCTTAGAAGTTTATACATACATAGCTTTGGATTTGAACCTTGGTTCCTTTCTCTGTGATTATTGTTGTTCATTGCTGTTGATGTTCTGAAAATTGTGATTAAACAAAGTTATCTCCTAAAGATTTACTCAACATTATGACGTGCTAAATTAGAGTCGCCGTAAACAAAAGTTTACGAATAATTCAAGCTCTAGTCATTTTTTATGAATTTAACAGGTATCACTGAATGCCCCGGAAGACAGAGATAGGTGATGTTCTGTGTTCAATTCGATGACATGGTCAGTGAATTGGTTAAAGGCAATGGCGATATGCTAATATCTTGCCATGCCTTGAGCTTCAGCCCGATCGAGAATGATTTATTCATAGAATATGCCATTCATTTCATCTACGCACATAAAATAGATACAACAGATGATGTAATCTTATTGGAAAATCGTGTAAATAATAATTTGTGAGCTAAATGCTGTCATTTAGTTTGGAAGACGACGGAGTAATTGACGTTCCATTTAAGTTTAAATCCCCCGAGAGGTCTAATTCCGCACGATTTCTTTTTATCATCTCCATTTGGGAAGTACGCGCTTCGAATGAACTCAAATATTTTGCGAAGAACACTGAACTGAAAAATCAAAGACACTGTTTTGTCGGAGTGCATCCGTTTCTGATAATCTAGCCATGACGTCAAGTATTTCAAAAACTTTTGAAGTAGTCAATTAAACAATGAATAACTTGTTGAAATAAAACATGTCTTTGCTTAATAAATACCTCAATACTCTCAATTTGCTGCCGAGAACAAAATTAACTGTTCTAAAAATAAAATTTCATCTTTGCCTAATTCCAAACCATTGTCTTTTATCACCGCAATTCGTGAACGTGTCTGGAATACGGCAGCCGGGATCCGATATTGTTTGCCGTGGATATTGTTTCAAACAAACTCAATATAAACAAGATCAGTGTTGAAAAGTATTAAAAGTAAAACATGTTAATTTATTTCGCACTTGACGTGAATGGCTTCTGCATACGCTGTTGAGACGAGATTGAAAATTGATCCGGGCAATTGACTGTTTAGAGTTTTACTAAACGAGCTATAAATATGATAAGTTTTTATTCCGCCTGGGGTTTCTAGTATTAGGTACATCTGCTAATTCAGTCGTCAATCAAGCTACAAATAAAATTTGCATTTTGATTTGTAGAACATGGATCCAATGAAATTGAGAACGACTACTACATACCCACTATCTCGGTAATCAAATAATATCAAATACGAGCTGTGCCCGCGACTCCGTCCGCGTGGAATTTAACATAAAAATCTAAAACAAAAGTACCCTAAGTTACTCCTTATGACAGCAGCAATCTGCCATTGAAAGTCCCGTCAAAATCGGTCCAGCCGCTCCAGAGATTAGCTCAAACAAACAGACAGACAGACAGACAGACAAAAATCGTAAAAAATGTTATTTTGGTATATGCACCGTGTATACATCCATATGCATTTAGTAAAAAGCGGTTATTTTAATATTTCAAACTTTCACTCCAATTTTATTTATTGGTATAGATATCTTGGTATAGTCGGTATTAAAGAATGGACGTCCCTGGACACTAATTTCATTTTCAACGGAGTAGGAAACGTTATGCGAAGAAGATTCAGTTAGTTATGATTGTATTAGCATTTGATAGCAGGTGTCTTGTCGAAAGGTATTTGGTTGTTTCGTAAAGTTCCAAGGAGCAATAGAACTAGGGTAGCGTGCTAATATCCAGGTGTGCACAAATGTCCTAGAATGTTTGTGTATTATTGATGGCAAATTGTATAAGATGCTTTTCAGAAATCAGCTACTTATAAAATATTTTCTATCAAAAATAACTGGTGCTTCATGTTAACAATACAAATGTACCTACTCACAGTGTACTGATACTCAACAGTTTTTGTGACAGCGTTTAATCGACCGTAAAGATAATATAATTATGTCCTTGTTTGAGGTTACAGCGCTTCGTCATCTGAATCGCAAGAATTAGTGAATGGATTCACTGTACCTAAATATGCCTGTGTAGTCTAATCCTAAACATTCGTGGCGATATGCGCCGTGTTGTGAAAACTAATTCAATTCAATGAGCCGGTAACAAGATAACTTTCCTTGATAACGTGGGGAGCTCTTCGATAGTTCAAGACATCATACTAATTTCCTGAAAACAGTTTAGTGAATTACTAGTCTTAATATATATAATTCTTCTGTGAGTGTGTATGTCACTGAACTTCTCTCAAACGACTGGACCGATTTTGATGAAATTTTGTGTGTGTGTTCAAGGGGATCTGGGAATGGTTTAGATTCACAATTGGACCCGATAGGTGGCGTTGCTGTCGATATATCACCAAAACATTTTTTAATCATAATGCGGTACGAAGTACGCTGGGACAACTAGTTAAATATATGATTTATCATGTAGGTATGTACACCAAACATAATTTAATTAAAAGTTGGGATCACTTTCAGTTCAGCAGTTCAAATCGTAAGATGCGAAACGTCGAACCTGACGGTACATTTGGATAGCATTAGCTATTATTTAAAACTGAAACTTTTTATCTGTTTACTGGATTCACTTGACACTTTGTATATAGGCTCCTCAAGTGACGCAAGTGAGTTATATACTACTGTTTTGATCAGCGACGAGCACCTGGATGGTTTGAAGCTTGTTCGTTGGCGTTTGTCATTAACATAAAAGAGGAGAAAGAATATGGCGTGGCTAGCTGGCTACAGGTTTCTGCTCTGTAATCGGCTAATTTAATTAAAAAATGTTTCCTGATGAGAAGCGAGGGCTTATTATTAGTCAATTTATACAGAGAAGGTCCAAGGTTCTCCGTAGAAGTTTATGAGTATCAACTTATGTCCCATGGGGTTGAAAGGTCTTTGAAGTTTATCAAAATATTGAGTCGTAATCTAATCAATTTATTATGTACATTTTCCTTATTCCTTACCGTCACATTATCTGTTAAATAAATAGAAAAAACATGTTACTATCAAATTGCTGCGTTTATTGAACTCATATTTAATGAAATGAAATCATTATCATTAAATTTTTTTTTCGAGATGAATTTTTCTAATAATTTTTTGAATAAATTAGCAGACATGAACCCCAGGTGGTATACTCACATACAAAGCCCTTATAAGCTCTATAATAAATTTCTCATTCTCCCATTTCCATATAAGTAGGGATAAATCCTGTGCAAACAACAAGTTGTGTGGAACAATCGCTTGACCTTTAGTTACAACTAGTAGGTAAACCCGCCCTCGCTTCGCTTCGGGAAACCTGTCCCTTAGTACCCAAGTCCTAAATTGTTAAATAATTCGTAACCAGCGCACGAATTTATTTTCACGCGCGTTATTTTTCATTTTGCGAAAAACTTTAATATATTATACATATAAACCTTCCTCTTGAATCATTCTCTCTATTAAAAAAACCCCATCAAAATCCGTTGCGTAATTTTAAAGATCTAAGCGTACATAGGGACAGAGAAAGCGACTTTGTTTTATACTATGTAGTGAAGTGCTCTACACAATGGCTGGGAGCTCCGGGACACGATGGAGGTACTTAGCGCCGGACGTTCTGCCGGATGCCGCCTTGAGTTGTTGGATACTGCTACAAAGATAACTCATTATTCTGGTAAACTACCAGCAGAAAATTAACTAAGATCTTGTGAAGAAGAGATTTTGTTCTGAAAAGAAAAGATGATCAAGGAGAAATAATGTATAGGTATACAACTATTATTTTTCATTAGGATTGATAGATATTTAATACATTGAACTTTCGAACAGGGCTTGGGTTCCAAACCTGATCACACATATTAGAAAATGAAATATTACTTGCTTTGATGAAGGAAAGCATCGTGAGGAAAACTGCACACTTAATCATTCTCCATAACGTTCTCCAAGGTCTGTAAAGTACTTATAACAATGCGCATTGGGCCCGTCAGGTAGAAAGCGGCCTGTACCCCTCACATTGTGAGAGGAGACTCAAATTCGGTAGTGGGACACTTATGGGTTGCGAAGAATAATCGACCAAAAATAATAATAAAATTCTGTAACATATCGATAAATAATGACGTAATATACCAGGTAATCAGAAATGAATATGACATCAAAGTCAAGATAGAATACACTATAGATACGAGCGCCATAACTTGATTCCTGTCATCCGTTTCTATTTGGTAGTAAGTATTATTATTTATTGGTGACATCGGTCCAGTAATGGAATTCAGAGGAACTGGAGCATAGTGTTCGATACAGCTGCTAGAGCTGAATAGAAATGGCTGTCACTCAGCCGTAGGTATATTTGATTGGTCACAGTCCACGGACGTTTTATTATTATTGCTGTTGCGTGGTCACTTTATGTGGCAAACTAGACAATTGTATACTAGAATAATTCTTAGTAACACCAAAGGTAGGGTTTGGCTAGCGAATCATGTCACAAGGCATTTTTTCAGATTTCATCTGAATGCAATACACTTTTAAAGAATGTACCGTGGACTTTTCAGCAGAACTCACAAGACACGAACTACCCAAGCGTCGCTCGAAACCTATATTCTGGATTTTATAAGTATTTTATATCAAATGCTCTATTCATTGCGGGTAATAGATTTTATTTATTACTACTTGTTTTGAAATAATTATTATAATTATAAAAAAGTATCAATTCCTTTCCTTAGACTTAGACTATACTTGTAATTGCCAGTTAGGCTTAGGGCTTAACAGGAGCACTAACATGTGGCCGGTCAAGAAAGACAGAAAAGTAAAGAAGAACTGGCTATCATGTCCCCAACCGGAACAGGACAAGTCGTTTGACAGCTAACCCAAGCAAGGATCTTTTTTACTCAAGAATAAAATATGTTATACATATATAAGTACTTATAGCGAGAACCATTCAGCGAAACGTTAGCAATATTTTAAGATATCTACTTAGATCGACGGCGTCGCGTCGTGGAGTCCTCAAAGCAAATTATTCCGTCCAAAGCACTGAAGCGCAAAAAATTGAGGCTTAGAAAATCGTTATTTTCCCAAGGGTCCGAAAAACTGAACAATATTTTAATTCTATGACCATTCAAGCGAATGATTTTATAGATAAACAAAATTTAAGCCATCTTCGAGTCGGGCGCTGGGGACGAATTTACACAGATACAAAAAATAAAAATACAGTCTAAGGTGACAGCAGAGTAAGATGGGAAAGTGTTTACGCGGCGTACCGCCTATTACCTGTAGGTAATAAATAGGTAAACAGAATACGCCAATAGGGTTGAAATAACAATCAATCTTTAACATAAAAAAAATATTTAGTCGAGTGAAGCAAACTTAGGTTTGTAAAACTTTTCCAGTCATGAAAATATATCAAGTAATGTTAGTGCTGTTAGTTGTTGTTAGTAATAGTCCAGTTAGTAATTGTTAGTAAGAGTCTCGTTGTAATTCGGTCACATATGTGTTGCTACCCCTGAGGACTGAGATAGTTACCTCTAAAAAGTGTAGCCGGCTCCACAACGTCAATGTCCACAATGTCCAAAACGCTTGAAATTCTCCAATAATAAAAATTAGAGCTTGTTAATAAATACTAAACAAAAAATAAGAAACTCCGCTGACATGCAGAGGACAAAATGGCACTGAACGAATGCTTGTCCTTTGAAATATGGTTTTATAAAATTTAATTATTGAACAGTAAATACAATCACTTATAAAGAAATATAAATAACATAATTACAAATCTTGATTTAAATTTAAATTTTACAACTAAAGAGAGAATTGAAATGAAGTCATTAAAACAAATGCGCGATTGATTGGCTTCATTCCCAGTAACGTGGGCATCGCCAAATTTTAGCTTTATTTTGTACATACATACTTTATTTATCAAGTCACTACTGATTCGATTCTGAAAATCAGAAAGGGCGAATATGCTCCATATAAATTCCATAAACATAAAAGCAGTAATATAATGGCAAAATGTTGTTAATATAACTACACTGTAACCAATTACGGTGATGTTTAGATCCAAAGGCTCAACTTTAACAACTTTATCAACATAAATCGTGATAATCGCTAGTACCCGTATCGTAATAAATGCGCACTATCTGCGATGTATTCAGTTTAAAATCATATTCTCTGTTTGGGTTTAAGAACGCTAGGCGCGTCTTGAACTAAAAATATCCGTTGTAAACACATATAAGTATAGGTATGCTTAGAGGTACGCAAAGGTAAATTCACTGTAAGCCTTTAAGAAGGTTTACGTCTCGCAATTTTGTCGGTAAAAGCATAAACGTACTTCAAAGGAGTAATCATAAATTTAATAGATTTTTTCACAACAGTCGACGAATATCGTCTTCATTCAATTAAATTTTCAAGGTCTGCAGTAAAATAGATATAGGTATCGTATTATATTAGAATATTACTACCTAATGTTGCTCCATGTTTTTTTATTATTAATTTTTATTTACTGAAACAATCAATATAAAATTCCAATAAGATATTTTAATGAGCAGGAGATTAATCTAAACTTCGTTTCAAAACAATGAATAAAAACAAACGATAAGATATTAAGATTAAACATTACTTCGTCTGAGATAAATGTGAAGAATTTTTCATTTTTATACAGCGATAAAGGTACGAAAATTCCCGCCATGCAGATGAGATTTAAAATGTCCAATGATAAATCGGATTCATCCGAACACACAGATTACGATCAATTTGGTCCGATTCCATTTCCCTCGCCCTTTGTTACTCATTTTCTTTATCCAGCGAATCCAATTTAAAGATCCAGTGTGCATACGACATCATTGTTTCCAGACTTTTGAGACTTTTGCCATGACTGCTTTTAGGCGGATATTAATTATTTTTCATTTCGGTTATGCAAAATATACATACAAATTATTTTGCAAAAATTAAAATGACCACCCCGTAGCCTAGGTTTTGTAATCCTGCCTGCGAAACAAAGTTTCTTGGGTTTGATTCTCGGCTGGGGAAGACATATTTTATTTGACATTAATTTAATTATTATTAAAATTATTATTAGTCTGGAAGAGATCGCTTTCAGCGATAAGACCACCTTTTGTATATAGTTTCTCTATGTATGTGACCATATCTTGTCATGTTTCATTTTCTGGTGTACAATAAAGAGTTATTGTATGTATTGTATTGTATTGTAGTGTATTGTATTAAAATGTTTGTTCTCAGGTCAGAGGTGTGTTGTTGTTTTGTTGTGTTAGCGTTTATTTATTGTTATTTAAGTATTTAAAAATAACGTTACCTACATTTTGTTGACTAACGCTTTAAACTTTCTAAGACACAGTACAAGAAAGTAGTAACAGTACCCAGTCCTAGTAAAACAGTAGCAGTTGTATAGGTACTCTAGTTTTAAGGTGTTACAAAATAAATAACAATTATTACTCAAGAAACTTTCCCACATAAAGCTGTTTCGTGTTAACTGGCGGTCATGTCGGTGAACCTGTTAACAAATACAGAACAGTACCCGAGTACTCCATTCAGTACGTAATTACACCATTAATCTGGTCTTGTACTAATGGAACGGCACGTAATGATTATTGCGAGGCAGTACCGGGCGCTCGTGAAAAGCTGTGTTGCTGATTGTATCGTCCACTATTGCTACTGGGGATGCCCACTCGACCGGTTTTTTTACTTAATATAAGTTACCGCTTGATTACGATCCCACCACGCCACTGTCGTTGGAAGGGTCCTGAGTTAGAATCCCAGCGAATAAAAAAATTCACGGCCTGGCCTGGGTGTGTACTCTTGTATCCTAGTGTGGGGCATCGAGTATGTAGAGATATCTATTATTTATTATTATAAATAATACTTCAAATATTAGATTATTGTATAGATATTATATGTTTATTGTTAAATGTCAAGTTGTAAATATGGCCATTCATCATCATCATCATCATCATCGCAACCCATAATTGTCCTACTGCAGGGCTTGGGTCTCCTCGCACGATGTGCGCGGCACAGGCCAAAGTCCACCACGCCGGCCACTTGGCCGCACTTGCGGGTGACGAAAAAGGTCATTAAAGTTATATAAAGAAATAAATAAATAATGCTACACACTCATAGCCCCACACTAGGATTCCCTGTGTCGTGGGTGCCATGGACAACACAAAAGACAAGAACACACACACCCAGACCAAGAACGGAAATTTAAATTCATCATTCAAATTTCCGCCTCGCTGGGAATCGAACCCAGGACCCTCGGAACGGTGATCCGGCGTGTTAACCGTTGCACCATCCGGGTCGTCAAAGGAGATGCAATGTTAGAAAAACAGGCTTAGTTAGACTCAGATTAGTTTAGTCTGTAATGTTAATCAGCTTAAAGTGTGAACAAGGTCGACTGAGTAGCCTCCACTCTCTCTCTGGCCATTAGCTCGGAGTAAAGGGACATGAACCGATTAGACCGATGGCAGCCCGTATTATGGAAATTGCGTTTCGAATCACCTCAGCTCAGTGGGGCTTACAGTAGTAATTGTCGATTACAATTAGTAGATATAATTATATTGCACAGATTTCATGCTCTCACACTTCTGATTTTGTACAAAAGGTTGGTTCTTGTAATTCTACCAGTATAAAGGAGTTTAAAAGGATCCGTTCGAACTCTCGATTTCAGGATTTTCTGATAAATCGTGCACCCAGCGAGCGTTACACATACCCGGCAAACGAGCAGACGAGCCTCTAGATGGTCAGTGGTCACCGAACACCATGGACGTCAGCAACACCACAGGCGACACCGATGCGTTGCCGGCCGAGATAGAACAAGCAGAAGCAACCAGCCGAAACATCACAAGTCGTTTGGCGACTGAATGGCTAAATTTCTATTGTTATACAAAGCCTGCTGTGTTCAAGAGTTTTAAAACTTGAGCCGACTTAAACAATCCTTCTTTCTTTTTGTTTTGTAAAGCTTCATCGCAGAGAAAATAAGTATGGCGGCGGCCTATATCAAGGGTCTTTAATAATTAGGATAATAAGAACCTTATATACAATTCTCTGTAATTTTGATGAGATAAGTACCTATATAGAAACATCCACTCTTAAATATTCCTTTAAGATAATATCAAACGCTTTTTACTCACAAAGAATACTTGATAATTCTACGTTACTTAAACTAAACATATTTTGGACTGTTCTTAAGATAAATTCTAAATCTTTTGATCTTTACATCAAACCTTGAGAAGCTTAAGCTTCTAAAATTTATGGCTTGTTTCAGAATAAGCACAGACTTATCTTGGTTTAACTGTAGAAATAGCTGTCGAAATGTAGATCGTTCACGTATTGCGTAGTTCTTGTGCTTAATCAGAACCTAGCTTTAAAATGGACGAGGTCATGTGTCCATGTTCCTCCTAACAGAATCGTTGTAATACACAGTATTTGTGCAAGAAATATCTCAGTAATCATCTCAGTTGTCAACCGTGCAGTGTTTTGTATGTGTGATAAAAAATAAAATATATAATGCTTCTATTAGCAAAAGTACTGTTATCATCAATTCCTCAACAGGCCTCGATACTCAGTCACGTAATTGCCAAAGCCTTTACAAGAGAAAAAGCGGAACGTTTTGATATCCTCTTGAAATAGTTCATTGTAATAAAATAGTGCATTGTAATCGAACTGGAAAAGTAGGGGAAAAGTGCCGGCGCCGTATCTGTGAGGAGGAAACTTTCCCTTTGAAACTTTACGTTGGAAAATATTTTGCTGTTCCCCGTCTCCAAGTTTTCCGCATGGCTGGGTGCGTTTGTAAAGACGCCGATGCTATACGCTAACTTTGTTAATACTAACACAATGTTGTGATAGACAGAAATTGATTAACATGATTAATTACCGTATATACGAATAGATGGCTCGGAAAACATACTTTTACAATTCCCACCACGCTTGACAAATACGGGTAAACAGGGATAGTCAAGTGCTTTACACTCTCGAAGGGTGGTCTGGTACCGAATTCTGCATGCGCAACTGATTGTTACGTTGTAACAACTTGATTGTACACGAAGCAGTGATAGCCGTGTGGTTGAACGTTGGACTGCCGAACCGGAGGGTCCGGGTTCAAACCCCGCACGCACCACTAATTTTCAAAAATTATGAGCCTATTAATATTTAATTATCACTTGCTTTGGTGAAGGAAAATATTGTGAGGAAACCGGCACACCTGAGAGTTCTCCATAATGTTCTCAAAGGTGTGTGAAGTCCATCAATCCGCACTTGGCCAGCGTGGTGGACTATGGCCTGTACCCCTCTCACTGTGAGAGGAGACCCGTGCCCAGCAGTGGGACAGTTATGGGTTGTGATGATGATGATGATGATGATGATGAACTGATTGTTACGTGCTTCGGTGAAGGAAAACATCGTGAGGAAACCTGCATACCTGAGAGTTTTTCACAACATTCTCAAAGGTGTGTGATGTGTAGCAATCTGCACTTGGCGAGCAAGGTGGAATATGACCGGTACCTCTCACATAGTGGGAGTGGAGCCGAGCTCCGCACTGAGGTAATTATGGGTTTCACTGATGAAAGCAATATTTAATAAAACGCTAAACTATAAAATGTACTGAACGCTTTCTTTGTCGATCAATTTCAAGGTAAGTTTAAAAACCGATACTCGTAGTACACAAGTTATTTTGCTCAGGCATTTAATTTTAGCGGTTTTCCAATCGCGGCTTGAATAACAATTCGTAAATTTACTTTAAAATAACTAACGTGATAATTACGCGAAATTATTTCGAAGCGCCTGTTGAATTTTGAATTAAAATTTAATTAATGGCAAATTTTTTACCACAGAATAAAATAATATAATTTGGAACGGAGCGGCGCCGGCGGGCGGCGTTACGGTCATTTGTAGGTCTTCTGATACGGAGAAGAGCCTTTTTGCGGTCAGGAAAATTAAGAACAATAAGAGTTCTGCCATCTTCATTATTTTTAGATGTCCCGTCTAATCCTTTAGATGTGAATAATCTGACTCGTTATTTTCACAAATTGGAAGTGTTTTATTATTTGTAAATGTCGCGAACGTGTTTCGTGTTTCAGTAACAGTGTTGAACTTCGATTAGGAGCGGGTTCGTCTTCATTTGTGGTCGTCAACGCTTTATTAAGGACACCTTATTAAGTATACCTTACAAAGAATATTATCCATTGACGAGTTCGTTACGGAGTTTCAGTTGAGAAGAAGGAAGGAAGATTAGTACGAATAGGAAAGTTATGCGTAGACTATGTAGATAGCAACAAATTAAGTATATAAAGTTAAGATAGAAATTGGACTAAGTATTGTTAATTAAAAGTTTTCAACACTGACTACTTAGCATAATGTTGACTGTTCAGTATGATACATTTTTAATATGTTTATTTACCTTCGTACCCACTTAGAAAATCGTATATTTAGAGAAAAACTGCAAAAGGACTTTCAATTCTCATTGGAAAATTCTCATTGGAAAATTTTTAACCTTTTTTTCATTGTCATGGGATGGACTACGGACTAAATGTTGCGGGGACGTAGTTTGACATTTGGAAATTGATTTTAAAAGCCGACAACGAATAATAAAACAATGAAATTCAATTTCACCGCATCACCAAATTTTAACTCTATCAAAAACGATTTAAAATACGATTTAAATATTTGATTGCAACACAAAAACGCGAGTGAAAATTTTGTTTAAAAAGCGTGTAGTCTGAAGAAATTGAGCGTTGTTTCCGAACACTTCGGACTCGTACCCACCCGGTCCCTGAAAGGAAATTAGTGAGCGTGGAGTGCGTACCGTAAGTGGATTAGTTCGGATGAACGAGTACGTGATTCGGACCTATTGGCGTTCAAACCAGTCTAGCAAAGGAACCCTTCTACCAAGGACGCTCGTACATGTGCTAGGTCAATTTACGGAGCGGTTTACTCGTATAGTTTCATACCAATTCTCGGCTTAGGCTACTTGACCAGATGGTGTTGTTGATATTAGAGTTATATCAGAATACGGTTACTCGGATTGACCATTAACCCTACCAACCACGTCAGAGCGGCGTTTATTTTGCAAACAGTCGACGAATAGCAAACGAGCCATCTGATGGTAAGTGGTAACAGTCGCTTATGGACATCAAAACCACTGAAGGCATCAGGAATGCGTTGTCGAGAAAGAAGAGGAAATAGAGAAAGAAAGTACTGGCAACTATTAAGCGACCATTAATTGACCTATCGTTGTCAACTTATGCATTAGGTCATCATTAGGTGAGTGGACTGAACCTCATACTATTGTTTGATCTTTAACTTATCCATCTCATAGTCACTGATCTCTTTTCATAAGAGATCAGTGACATTATAGTAAGGGATATGTTATAAAAACAAGCCTACGTTATCTTTACTTAACCACTAACAATTATGTGGAAACGGTAATAAAAATATTGGACGCGATTGACGTAAAAATGAATCTCCAATTACGGGACGTTAGTGCGGAATGGGCCCGTAAGTGGATTATCTGGACAGCCGGCCGCCACCGAGTACCGCCTGTCGTCAGAAATCAATCGATGCCAGACTACGGAAATTGTGCAGAAGAAAATAAATGATGCTTTTTGTATTATCGTTTTGGAAAAACAAATCTGTTTTGATCATACATACACACGTCATCATCATTTCAACCCATAAATGTCCCACTGCTGGGCTAGGGCCTCACAGTGTGAGGGGTGTAGGCCATAGGCCAACACGCTGGTCAGACGAGGTATCATACTAATAAATAAATAACGCTACACACTCATAGCCCCACACAAGGATTCCCTATGTCGTGGGTGCCATGGACAACGCACAAGATAAGAACATCATCATTCAAATTTCTGCCTCGCTGGGAATCGAACCCAGGACCCTCGGAACGGCGATCCGGCGTGTTAACCATTGCACCATCCGGGTCGTCAATCTTACACGCAAAAACTACTTAACAGATTTAGATTAAACTTAACATTAATACATCAGAATAACACATAGGCAACAAATTATAAAAAAAAGTTTTATTTTGCCATAATAATATAAGTGGAAAATAATCCTGCCCTCTGAACTATCTTGGTGTGCCCTGCCTAAACCGTTGGAAGTACACGAAGATAATGTACCGTAGGATTGTTTGTCTCAAATAGTCCTAAATAAAATCCCGCGACAGCATAATGTATACCTTTTATGTGGAATCCATTAATATCCCAAATAGTGAGTTATAAAATTTAATTGTAGTTTTCCGACTCCCGCGCGGGCGAAGCTGCCAGTAAAGACTATTTAAGTATAAACGGAGTCCTTTAAATGGACACATACATACGTTTTTTATCGTCTTGCAATCAAATAACAATTTAGCATTGAAAACGAAGACGCGGACTGACTATCAATAATTATGGGATTATAGGTAAGATAAAACATTGTAAATGACCATAAGAAAACAACCGAGAGCACACATTAACTCCTATCTGTCACATAAATGTCCGCCCTGGAAATCGAACCCGAAACTCCTGGATCCACGTGGATCGACTCTAAAGTAAGTTACAAGGTTAGCACATCTGTACCTTTATATCTATCCGTTGGATGTAAACTAATTCAGTATTAGTAGAAGCGATATCCCGAGGGGATCGGAAGGTTACTCGCCCAGAATGGCGTAGATTAACTGGCGATATCAGCTGCCCTTCAGCGATATTGAAGGTAAATTATTTATCTAAGACCTTCGTCGTTCTGAGCGTATATGTCACGTGTTACTGTGTAATATACTCACCACTCACCTCTAAACTACAGCCTATTACATGGGTTACATGTAGGTAGGGGAATTTATATTATATAAAGAAAGACAAGAGGTTATTCTTAATCATAACGTTCTTAGAAACATCTTTTCATCACTATTCCACTCGAAAGTAGAATAGGTTTACACAATATTTCTATAATTTACACTTATTTCATGTATTTATGGACCTTTATATAAATTATTAAATAGAACATACTCGTAAAAGTGAAAGTAGAAAAAATATTCTTGGGAATTACATTTTGCAGTTTATCTTTGATCCGCTAAGTCATAGTTTTTTTCTAAAGCGATGATGTAGTGCATACAAGCGTGCCCAAGCTTGATTGTGTGCGTGGTAAACTTATCTATGTATAAATAGTGCGCGTGTGTTAGAGCCGATAGGAGAGAGCTGGCGCAATAGATTCGTCCTCAGTTCAACAGGGTTCTCCACGAGCAGAGAATATTAGCTTAACCTAAAATGAGAGGAGTCCTTTTATAAATTCAAAATTAAATCATCATTGCCAATTTTGTAAAAGTGTAGATTTACATTTGTTTCGTCAGCAACTGTGTTATTCATTGAAATAAATTGATGTTTTTTATTCGGTTTTTATAAACAAAAGTAAAAGTACGTCAATCCTTCAAAAAATTCATACCAATTTTTCATCATAACTTCTACCGTCTTGGAAGAAGAAGAAATAAGCTACCGTCTTGGAAGAAGCGGCAAGAAACTCCTAAGGAGTTTTTTCTACTCACATTTACAATCAATACTTATTTCTGCCCAACGCTGTATTTAAACTCATGTACAAGTTTCATTTTTGAAGTAACCATCCAATTTTTAATAACCCTTTGTCATGGGAATCCCTTTGAAATATGTTTTTAACGGTATTTTAATAAGATTTATAATATATTTTACTGGCTAAAATGGTCGGCAAAGCTTCTTTTCAAAGTGAATCTAATTAAAGTTACAATTTGTTGGTATTTATATTAAAACGAAATATTTTAGGTACTATGCTTAATTCTATTATTTCGGACCAAGTCATTGGAGATTATACCGAAATTGTAAAGAAAACGTCTATGACATAAAATTTTATTTATCAAACAAAACTAGTGTCAAATGTCAAAGGTAGTTCTTACATTCAATAAACATTTATAATTATTTTTTCATATTTAAAGGAAATAGGAACTGAGAGTAGGAATAAAAGTGATCGTCATAATCGGCACATCTCTAATATTAATATGTAGATTGAAATTCAGCACACATTTTCAAGTTATTAATTATAAAAACCTAATTCAACAATGCTTACATATTCAAGTAGATATTTATTATTCACGTTTCAACGTTGGTTTAATCAAGAGTATACTTTATTAAGTTTCTCTTGTGGAGCGGTCTAATTAGAATGAATTATAAACATCAATCAATATATATAAAACTCTTGCGTTACTGAGTAACTGACAGACAACGCACAGCCGTAACTACTGAACGTAAGAAGCTGAAATTTGGCATGTAAGTATGTTCTTTGGGGAGTGTAGGGGAGCACTATGAGGATTTTTGAAAAAAATCAAATTAGTGGATTATTAAAAAAGGGGATAAACTGAAATTTTTTATTTCTTCAATGAATTCACTCGAAACTTTATATAATTATGTAGGTTCCTCAAGTAACGCAGGTGAACACTAAGGTAGGATTTTTGGAAAATGGCGGGTGACGCCGCAGCGGAAAGCTATTTATATTTAACTACATAAGATAATAGCAATGTTTTTATTTTCTAAAATTAATTGTGGGAAATTTTAATGTCATCTTTTTACCATAATTTTGAGCAATATTGGAGCATCAGTTGACGAGCGGAATGACTAATGATTTTTGGTCAGTGATCCGTCGGTGACAGCCTTGATATTACGGATAATTAGTCACACAAAATATCATTTAATAGAATAGATTAGAATAGGAATATAATATCGGTATATATTAGGCAATCACGCGATGATATCATTGACTTGTCAGCTAATAACATGAAATATTGATTAACTGACAATGTCTGAAGACCGAGAATAAAATTAGCCGTCTAAAAGCGGGTTTACTTAATGGAACTTTCTAGTTAGTTAGAAACCACTAATTACCAAGTACCTAACTGTTCAGAACGTACACATCTACTGAGACTAATTTTGAAATTTTAGGTACTAAGTTAACGTGCGATTGGTGCTTAGTCAGTTTACAGATTGTGCGGATTTACGACGCCAGTAATATCGTTTAAATGTAAGATTCATTTTGTGACAATAGTGCATCATTTATGCGCCCTAAGTAAGAGTTTCATGGAATTCCATTTCTGGAACGCACGAGGCCAGCTTCCAAACCATTAGGCTATGAATGAATCAAAGACATAATTGTTAGTTTTTTTCTCTGTTTGTCGGTTTCCCTTTATGTCTGTGCGTTCCGCTACCGAAATTATATTGGCGGTAACGGTCCTACGATTTGGATGTGGTAAATGTTAGTGATAGTTAGTCCTATTAGTCGTTGTTAGCAAGATTCTTGTTCTAATTCGGTCACAGATGTGTTAAATAACCCCTGAGAACCTTAGTCCATTTTTAGAAATTTTTAGATGCGGACATATAATGTTCGCGTCCAAAAATGTGTAACAATGTTAAAGGTTAAAAAAGTGTGCCTATGAAATGCATCGAAAAAACATTCATGCAGTGTTTAATTTGGAATTATTCGTGCAGGAATTTGGATATTTGACTACTGATTGTTAAGAGCAGACATATGAGTATAAAGAAGACCTAAATAGCGAAAAAATGGAAGGGCAGACTCCAGTCACTCGTACGTACTTATGACTTCTTTCAATCACACTTGCCAATGCAAATCCCGCCGTGATAATGTCGAAACGTTCGCCGTGTGTATCTCCTCGTGAGATTGCCACACTTCTTCACTTCATCTTGCCCGAGGTCGTGGCGTTGCATATAAATTGGTCATAAGTTGTAGCTACAGACCCCAACACCTGGAAGAGAGATTACACTTGTCAATGAGAACAATCAAACGACACACGAAACTATATGGTGTATCAACATTTTTACAAGGAATAATCCCAGATATTTTGAACCCCTACGCAATAAGAAGGGTGTTATTAGTTAAACCTATCTGTATGTCTGTGTATCTGTCTGTTTTTTGTTAGAAAGCTGACGTGATCGAGATGGTTCTTAGCTGTAATTTATGAAGTTCAGGCGTTTGATGACCATCAGCACATTAAAGTTTTTTTAGTCGGGGTTTTTAAATTTATATTTTTGTAATATTTTGTAAATCTTAATATATGAACTGAACATGATTGATTGATGCTGAACCAAAATGTATCGTATTGACGTTAGTATCAACAGCCTGGCCTCAACCCATTAATGGTCCACTGCAGGCCACGGGTTTCTCCTGGTAACTGTGGAAGCCTAGAGCATAGGTACCTACTCTACCACGCTGCTCTAGTGCGGACAGGTGGAGAACAAACAGTGACTAAAGCAATAAGTCCAAAGCTTTTAGACCAATAGAAGCCAGCAGAAAAATGTTATGAATTGCTAAGAGTATCACACTATTAAAAGATAACTCTGTTCGCCTGCTACTCTGTGGAAATATTATAAAGGTTTTCATAATAAAATAACCAAGGTAAGTTACCGCATTAAAAAGTAGGTATATAAAAAAACACTATCAATTTATATTACAGCATCGGACCGAAAAATTGCAACAGGTGATCAACTTGCTAACCGTACATGTTGATTAATTGTCTATCCATACTTATCTTCACCTGTTAGGATTATTTGGGATCAATGCGCATGTGTAGCGGCGAAGCCTTCAGTCCCGCGCCAGCTCTCATAGCAGGGGGACACTGCCAACCCTCTCTAAAAGCCTCCGAACACGCGCCAAAACTCTACTCAACCTAACTTAATTGTAACAAAGTAAAATAGCATTGCTTGCAACCAATTTAATTGCCTACCACTTTAAAAAAACTTACGTTCGAATTTCGAATTTTTTGAAGATAAATAGAATCGGCTTTTAGTTGTTTAATTCTAAGTGCATTGAATTGTAACTGTACCCAATTTAATTGTAACTGAATTGCAATATGTGGTGGATCTTGCGACGCGCTCGGCTGACCGGCGCCTCCCTCTTCAGCCAGTCCACCAGCACCACCAACAACAACAATGTCAAAACAGGTTAGTCTAGCTGAACTAAGGCTGAGATGTATAGACGATACTTAGCCTTAGCTTAGAATTTACTTACCTAAAACTTGACTTTGCAACGACTGCGATTTGGTATTTATAGACATGTCACGTTGAGATTGTGCTCAGCCCGCTAATGTCATAATTGATTGCTGCCATCTATCTGTTTGTTAATACGAAAAATTTAAATGTCTTAGAAACCGACTAATATCAAGGTTCATTTGGGATCAATATTTTTGTTCGGATAATAGTCAAAGTTTTTGGTAAGTCACAGAAACAAAGGCGGAATTAATGCTTTTAGCATTCTCTCCCAGCCAACCTTCAGGCAGTGTGAACACAACGACGGTATAGATGGTGAATTAAAATTGAAGTAAGTTATATTGAAGTTATGAAGAAAAATAAATATATACATTCAAATATAAATATAAACATACATAATTCATTTGTTCCCACCTGCGTATAATGTGGGAGTGTTCAAGAGGAGAGTGAATAGGTTTTTAATAAGTTAGTGCGTCCAACATCCTCGACTTCATCGCCACTTACCATCAGGTGGGATTGTTGCCAAGCATTAACTAAGTAACTAACTGTCCAGCATTTGTAAGTAGCATGGTCAAAATCCTGTTGATTTGATTGGTTATTATGTTTGGTATATTATAATCATGGTCTTAAAATTTTATCTGTTAATATCAAATAAACGTGATTTTTTCATACAGACGCACGAGATATTTCTCTACTACTCGATGTGTATCTTCTAATATACTATTGTAGTATTTTATGCGTATAAAGTTTAAAAAAGATATTTCTAACTAGACAATAGCGACTAGTAAATAGGACTTCTAGGAATAGCATTCTTTTATAGATACCTACTATTATAAATTTCCTTCCTTCCGTCAGCCGTATTTTTCACCCGCAATATCAAATGTCTAAAATAAGTAAAGCGTTATATGATGATACGTATATATTGTGCACTTTGTCAGTAATAAAATTAAGTGTAGCAGAATAATAGTGCCAAGTGCTTTTGCCACATTGGTGCTGCCCTATACCTACCACCATTCCCGTGCCGACGGGCCGGGGTATTATAAGAGGCGACAGAGGGCAGCCCCTGCTTGGTGGTAGGGCTGAAGCCCTGGCCCCGGCTGGCTACCACTATCTTGCTTGACTTGGCCGTCACCGAGTCGTATTTCGGTTGGGAACTGAAGAGCCAGTACCTGCTTTAGATCTGTTTTCTTTCTTTCTGGACCAACTATATATCAATATACCGACTATACTTATATCGGTGAGGCCTTTGGTGTTGCTAGTTTGGCAAAGGGAGATCACCCGCCGGGCGAGACGACATGCCCGGGAGGCGGTTAAGCCCCACTTAAAAAACGTCACCGTGTGACGTTTGTGCGATATCGCCACATTAGTATCCCTGGACGACGGTGACCACTTATTATCAGAAGGTTCGTTTGCTCGTTTGTCGGCTATTAAAGAAGGACCTATACGCAGCGATTCCTTACAAGTCGTCGCATAATTAAAAAAATTTAAATCATGTATAGTACTTATTTTGTTTTACGCCCATAATTTCCTACCAATGTTTTGGAAAGGTCATCAAGAAGAAACAGCGAACCAACTTAACATTCCGTTTCAGATAAGGTCCTTAAGAAATAATTAGTACGGCGTAATTGAATTCTAAGATAAAGTAATTGGAGTTACAGTTGTAATTTCGGGCGCAGAATTAACAAGTAAAGAGTGTACGCTCTCGGTATCCTGTCGAGATTACATTACAATGCCGCTTCTGATCCTGATATTTCTAAGAATGACGTAATTTCAAACTAAATTCCTCCTTTGATTATATTATTTAAGATTTAACTGTCCCTTTCTAATGGCATCCGAAACAATTCCTATTTATTGACGACCCCATAGCTCCCTTGTTCAAACAAACAAACAAACTGGTCAGCTATATTAGTATAGATGGGAAAGTATGTGAGGATGTATGGTTATACATTATGTTTGTTACTCTTTAAAAACTACTGAACAGATTTAGATTAAACGTCACAGTAATATACATCAGAATTATACATAAATATTATATTTTTGGCTTCTGAAGATCCTATGCAGACCGGTCATACACATTTCTCTCAAATATCTTCCATGTACAAACATAAACATGTTACAGTTTTATTATAGGTATAGATTTCGACTGTCAAAGGTGTCCCGCGACAACATAATTAACTTATTCCTTTACAACCATTACTCATAATTAGTTAATTACCCGCCACACAGGTTCGTAATGGTACGTAACATATCATCTAATTTGTGTTTACATTAAACATCGGAATGGCACCCACGTGCGCGCTAACGGTGGAACGTGGGGCCGTTTGTTAAGTTGTCGCCATTAAAAAGATAAATCTTGCACGTATTGGTCACGACGGGGAATTACCTTTGGTTTTAAATGCGAGGAGTCTGTTGAAGCTGTGACATGTGAAATACTGGCTGAGTGTGTGTGGGATTTATTAATGAATGCTGGGGTTTTAACACCTTTTATCAGCGGGTGAGGTTGGTAGATATAAAGCCGACCGCTAGTGACAAACATTTTTGTTAAATGAAAAGTGTAGTCCGAACGGCGAACAGCGACCACTATGTGGTCGTTAAACGGAAAATTTGTAGATTAAGATCGATTTAAGAGAATTACTCCCGCTTAAATACAGTTAGACATACGAATCAAATTTCATAAAAGAAGCTGCACCAATCAAGAACTAATCAAAAGCAAGATGGAATCGATAATAATGACGCAAGTTCTCTGTCGTTTGTGAGTAACGGTTCACTATTTGAAGCGCAATCGGGAATGGAACACTTTCAATTACTTCATTATTATCTCAACTTCCCGACATATTATGTACGTGAATTCTGATTGATTCTTAGAAAAAGCTTCTTGGAATTGACCGAAATTCTTTGATAATTTATCTATACTGTATAATCATAATCATTTATTTGCATGAATAATGTATACATAATAGAAGGTAGGACAGTCCACGCGCACGTAAATTAAATAAGGGCGTGCAAATTGTGAGTACATATCAAATTATTAATTATTAAATATCATATATAAAAATCTCCACCAATCCGCACTGGAGCAGCTTGATGGAGTATGCTCTAGGCCTCCTCAGATATGAGGAGAGACCCGTGCTCAGTAGGGGCCATTAATGGGTTGAAGCCAATTATTAAATGTCGCTAGTCATATAATTAATTTACATCCCACTTCTGGAGCCCTCTGGAAAGAGAACAACAAATTGATTGATCATAAATAAACAATAAGCAGTGATAGCGGTGTGGTTGAACGTTGGACTGCCGAAACGGAGATTCCGGGTTCAAACCCCGCACGCACCACTAATTTTCAAAAATTATGTGCGTATTAAAATTTAATTATCACTTGCTTCGGTGAAGGAAAACATCGTGAGGAAACCTGCACACCCGAGAGTTCTCCATAATGTTCTCAAAGGTGTGTGAAGTCCACCAATCCGCACTTGGCCAGCGTGGTGGACTATGGCCTATACCCCTCACACTGTGAGAGGAGACCCGTGCCCAGCAGTGGGACAGTTATGGGTTGTGATGATGATGATGATGATGAAATAAACAATACACTAATATCCCCGCACTAGGATTTCCTGCGTAGCGGTTGGCATGGACAATACAAATAACATATCACTAATCACTAACGCCCACAACCCGAGAACAAACATATGTCTATCCCATGGATATCTGCCCCGGCCGGGAATTGAACTCCCTTCGCTTCGCAGGCAGTGCCACCACCAACTCGGCTACGGGGTCGTCATAAAGTTCATGTAATGTAATTTGCATTTATTGGACGTTATTGTAAAATCATTAAGAGTTTGAATATTTAAAAAGAAAGTGCTCTATCTTTTATCTGACGGATTATTACCGTGAAGTATTTTCTTTTCAGAATACCCTATGAGTTAATTTTGAATGATTTATTAATAGGCTAGCTCAGAGTACTTTGAATTAAGGGTTCCCTACAAAGAACGTCTAGGAGCTAGATATTAATCACGTGAAGAACTATAAACAGTTTAATGCTCTATTCGTGTGGTTTTATGGAGACAACTAAATCACGGTTTGTAACTAAAATCGTGCAATTTACACGACTGTATTGTGCTGCAGCATCTTATTTCTATTTTTGGGGACTGAGGTGTTTCGTAATTTATAAAGTTTATTTATGTATATCTAGCTGGTAATACATAACGTTTTTATATAAACTTAATTAAAGGCACAAATTTTGGAAAAATTCCGCAATACGTTTTATTAATTCAGTTAAGTGAAGTGAAGTTAAGCGAAGTTAATCGGACGAAATTATTTTTTGTACTTATATAAACTTTAACCCTCTTTAGAACGTTAAACGGGCTTGGACATCTGCTGTACGAGTAGCGTCCCCGACTGACAGGCCAGCATCAAACCAACTTCGTGCTATATGTTAATTATTATTTTGGCGAAGCGTACGTAGAAGTGGCGAAGCGCACGTAGAAGGGCGTAGCGTACGTAGAAGTGGCGTAGCGTACGTAGAAGTGGCGTAGCATACCCAGAAATGTTGTAGCGACGCAGCGTAGTTGTGTAGCGTACTGTAGCACGTTACAAGTCGCCTTTATACTGCTCCAGAATGTTCATTTAATAATAATAAACCTGTATCATCGTGTTTATTGTAATTTTATTCAATATTCATGGAGACTACAATAATAATAATACTTTTAATTGACCATATAAGTAAAACTCTGAATCTAGAAAGGTGTCCCGTACCCTGGAAATGCTCAAGATTTTTTTTTCACTAGCGGTCACTTGATTTACGCATCGATATAAATATAAAAATAAGGAGTTCCCAGAACTGTGGGATAAATAACTTCACAGTTCTCTCCCCAATTGTGTTGTATTGTGATATACAATACGTCACTAACAACGTGGGTCCGAAACATTTATATATCACATGTGTCACGCCAACCCGCAAGGGTGACCCGGGATCCTACTTACGGATACTGCTTACTAGAAATGGATTCGTTCAACGGCCTCTATGATAAAATCACCTCTACGATAAACGAACTGGTTATGTACCCATGACATAACTGAAAGCTTAATGTTAAAATGTTAAAATTATATCTTATATTATACATACATACATATATCAGAATATTTATGAATTTCGTCGTATCCTTTCTTATACAAGGTTCTTTAAGAAGCAACAAGTACTAATTGACCTAATATATTACAAATATTTATGAATATTACCTATCTATGGTCTCAATCACGAAGCAAATACTTTGTATTTGCTCCGTGGTCTCAATCTACTACGTCATATCAGAGAAATTCTCTGAAAATCAACATACGCGCTAATGACGGCATATACATATAGGGCTCACAACACGGTCTACTAATAACATACCTATTGTTTCTACAGCATTCATTAATTAGGACTCAATTCATTTCGCAAATTGTGCAGAATATCCTCGGAATTGTTATTTAAGTTTCAGTATGAATATTTAAATATGAATCGTTGTGTATTCATGCTTCGTTAGAGCTTAGCCTTGTAATGAATGACCGAATTCGAGATCATTATTAGTAATATTGCTAAAGTTTAACATTCGGATCACAACTTTACTCGTTATTAACGCACCGTAATATATTATTAATATATAATTTATTCGCCTGTGAAACTTTGATGTAGTATTGGGTTGGGAAATTAATTAAATTTTTATTTGCTTAATACTTAGTATATTGCTATATAACTTTGCACGAGGCCTCCTTAGTTGCGTGGAAAGATCAAAGCCCTGTTGTGGGCTATTCATGGGTCGAAATCAACTTTGATACGCGCCAGATCCTTCCTATTGGAGGTCTAGGCTTACATACGTATCCGTGTGAATTAAATCCGTGATCCTTCTTTAAAGGCATCACTTACCTGATCCTATAGGATCCAAGTTACCGGTAAGTTTTAAGTCCAAGTCAACTCCCTCTTTCCAGAGATCGCTGGACTCCGTACCATATAGTTATAACGAAGGTCTTTAGGCTGGTGGTAGGATTTTGAACCCGGCTGGCTTGTTACCACCTTTTTTCTTGAGTCACCTGCCGAATGACTTGCCGTGTTCCAACAGGGGCTTGAGAGCTAGATATAGTGGAATATTCTTAGTGTTCTTAAAAGACGTTTATTTGTCATATTCATATTTGCATAGAATATAATTGTGCAATTTTTTACATTTTCAACGATTTTTTTCCTATTCTGTAACGTTACAAGTAGGTACATGGTTGTTTTTTTATTGAATAACGAGCATTCCCCCGCGGCTACGCCCGCCAATTTCCAAAAAAACTGTTTATCGTATCGTAGTTTATAGTATACAGTGAGCGTTGAAATCGAAAATATTAATCCTCTTTATTCCCATCCCTAGGACTTGAAGAATTGAACCCGGGACCACGCGCTTCGCAGGCACGGCCACTACCAACTAGTTTACGGGGTCGATATACTCGTAGCTACATTATAGTACCATTCAACTTCAAATCTGTCGGACTTCTCGACGTAGATATATGAATGTTTTGAACATTCCGCTGTTGGGGTTCCCGGGAGATTCGCGAGCGAAATGAGTGAAAGTGCTTACTGAGTCCTTGTCAAGTTCTGCATTCTTGTTGATGATATATCACCGCTTCCGTAGTGTCACGTCCTGTGTCACGCGACTTGCGGACTGCGTGAATAAGCATTATTACCTTATCAACTACGACCTTGGACACATGGTAAGCGTTTCTTCGCACTTCCGTATTACTAATGTTTATTATTATGCAGTAAAGGGTTGCAAAGTCCATAAATAATTGTAAGCCTTCAGCCTTTGCCTTTAATTCTGCTGAAGCTTAGGTCCTATCTTTTGTACGTCGCTGGACTCTGTTTCACAGAATCAACTGAACAAAGATATTGAAGAATTGTACGAGTATCTACTACTGTGTGCTACAATGAGTTTTTGTTTTCGGAGTTTTTGGTTTAGGATCTCACTATGTTCTTTATCACTGACCGATTGCGTAATGGTTTTTAGAGGCTCGGTAATCTCATATTTTCTTAATAAAGTAAGTAAATAACCCTTTTATTTCTTTTCTATATTAAGGCGAAGGGGTATTAAATAGCGGGAATCCGAGATATTGACGTAATGATGAGAATAAGATACCCTTTGGGTAATGGCGACGTGGACCGTTGTAAAATGTACGCCCCTGACAATTAGTTCAAAAACTAAATTCTTCTTCTATAACATTTTATTTCTATTTATCTTTTTCTAATTTAAATAATATTAACATCTCTCTATTTCTTCATATCCAGTATGAGATAAAAATACGTTATCTTTTTTTATATTAAAAATAGGAAATACAAAGAACTACTTAATGCTAACAAAAACATTCTGTAAGACACATACACAGACACAAACATTGTGGGCTAGAGTTTAGATTTTTCAATCTGAAATACACATTTTATACGTGTTTTGGTCGCAATGTTGATTGAGGCAAGTTCCTGTTTCAGAAAACGTACTTATAGGCTGGGCGTATGCTGGAAAGCAGGCGACGCAGTTCCACGCAGCGCAAAACTGAGCAGATTTTGTAAAGTATGGAACGTCATTGAGCTACGTATGCTGCGACGCAGGCACGTTAGACGTTGACATGTGTCAGTCCTGCTCTGCGTCCCGTTGTAGAGCCGGCACAGATTTCAGCGCGACGCGCGGCGTAGTTTTGTTGCAATTACAGTCATGACAGAACGTTTAATAGAATCATTGTCAAACGTCTATTCTTTGTACTAGCTAAGATGCGAATGAGTTGCGTCGCAGCATACGGAGGGGGCACATGTCTGCCTCAACTGCCCTGAGGTGTACTGATCTGTGATTTGCTGTACTGCGTCGCCTGCATTCCAGCATACGCCTAGCCATATTATTACGCAATTTCTGTTTAAAAATAAAAATAAAAGTGATTTCATTCTGGGTTTTCCGCTAATATTTCTTGCGAGTACAGCGATAACATATAACTTTCACTTCAAAAATGTATGTTTTTTAGGGTCGTAAATAACATACAGTATGACGAGTTTAAACCTCTTCTCAGTCTCTGTGTGTTCTTGTTTTTGTCTTTGTGGGTGGGGCAATGAGTATGCAGCGTGTAGAAAATCGTCATTGAAAAATTCACGTTGCGTTTTAAATTTTATAATACAGATCCCAAAAAGTAGTCGTCAGGTAGTTCCAGAAAATAAAAATAAAAGTGATTTCATTCTGGTTTTCCGCTAATATTTCTTGCGAGTACAGCGATAACATATAACTTTCACTTCAAAAATGTATGTTTTTTAGGGTCGTAAATAACATACAGTATGACGAGTTTAAACCTCTTCTCAGTCTCTGTGTGTTCTTGTTTTTGTCTTTGTGGGTGGGGCAATGAGTATGCAGCGTGTAGAAAATCGTCATTGAAAAATTCACGTTGCGTTTTAAATTTTATAATACAGATCCCAAAAAGTAGTCGTCAGGTAGTTCCAGAAAATAAAAATAAAAGTGATTTCATTCTGGTTTTCCGCTAATATTTCTTGCGAGTACAGCGATAACATATAACTTTCACTTCAAAAATGTATGTTTTTTAGGGTCGTAAATAACATACAGTATGATGAGTTTAAACGTCTTCTCAGTCTCTGTGTGTTCTTGTTTTTGTCTTTGTGGGTGGGGCAATGAGTATGCAGCGTGTAGAAAATCGTCATTGAAAAATTCACGTTGCGTTTTAAATTTTATAATACATATCCCAAAAAGTAGTCGTCAGGTAGTTCCAGACGGTCAGAATGCAGTAAATTGGAGCCATTGTAGTAATGTGCCGGTGTCGTGCGCCGCGCGCCGGTCACGCAATCCCGCCTTGAAACTTTATGATACAGTTACTTGCTGGTGGGCCCCGGCCTGGCTTTGTGCATGTATCCATTATGTTTTGCCAAAAGCGTAGCGAACAAATACGGCACCTGTAATGAACAATTTCAGATAAAGCTTAGAATTCAACGAGGTACACAAATTAAAACTGCGCTCGGAAAAGAAAGTAAATATTACTTGTATAATATACACTTAAAATATGATCTTTAAGTCTGAAAGGGTATTAATAGGGTTCCATTTGTCACTCTTTGGGTACGGATCCCTGATATACAACCATGATAGACAAGAAATGCATTGCTTTTTATGAACTAAACAAAGATAATACTTTTTATATCACACGACAAGGTCGGGCTAATGGCCTACCATTCACGGCCAGACGAGACATGTTCGCAGACGTTCGTTTGTACCTTATTGTCATAAGAACCTTCAGTTACTTTTACCTCCACCTCTAAAGGCGCACCCTCTGGCGCAGGTGCGTCTATTTTCGCTAATGTTGGCAATATCATAAATAGCTTTAAACACATGTGATCCTTTTATGTCGAACTAAGGTACGACCCTGTGTTTTTCCCTCATCTAATGTTAAATTTAATTTTTATTTTATAAAGGACAAGTACTTTATTTCCTCCCACGTAGGTGTCAACTGTGGAACGAACGCCCTGCAACGGTGTTTCAGCAGTGCTATGATATAGGGTCCTTCAACTTCAAGAATCAAGTCTATCGCTTCCTTCTCGGCCGGCAACGCGTTGCTTATGTCCATAGGCGACGGTGATCAGGTGACTTAGGGCAAAAAGAACTACTTAAACTTCGCTATGGTTCGCTGTGGCTCAATTGGATACAATAGCAACCATTGCAAGACACGTGGCACATGTTGTTGTTCGAAATAAAAAGTATGTAAAAATATTATTAACATTCTATAATAAAATTAACATAAATTTCAAAAGGATCGGTAAAGAACTTTAGGAGGTTTGCGATTTGAACCAAACGAACATAATTTTTTTACACAGCCTATAGATAACAACATCATTAATCACTACCTTAAAAGATGTGTAACAGGTATACGAGTGTATTATAAATTCATGACCTTAAAAAGCCAGATTTTTATAACTTAGCGTTGGGTTTTGTTATCAGAACGTGACCCAATATAGGGCTATTACATCTGAGCACCCATAGCAATTCAGTGGCAATATATCGGTCTGCCGGGCACGCGGCACAGCCAGGCGGGAAGACCCATTAGTTTTATAGAAGAGTCACGCTATTCGAGAAAAAAGGCGTCTCTATTGTACCATAAAATCAATAGTAATAATGATCTGTCTTTAAACCATCTCTATCTATCTACATATCCAGTCATCTACACAATTCAAATCATTTAATTATAAGTACAGCCTGTCTCAAAAGTTGTACGACAAACTGAAATAGGAGATAGCTTGGAGATAGACCTATCCGATGTCAAAAAATCACTTCAGTAAAAGTGTCACCGTTTTCGAGATAGAAGCTTTATTTTGTTTTTCAGAAATTGGGCACTCTTGCCCTACTTTTACATATATATCTGCTGACTCCATAATCATTTGTGGAGCAGATATTTTAATTAATTGTTTTTCAAGTACTCTCAGATACATAGTTGGTCTACACTTTCACAGTATATTTAATTCAAAATATAAGAAAATACTGAGAAGTTAGGTTCTGTTTTGGAATTTTTATGTTTTTCATTTTCTTCTATTAAGTTTCGTCAAAAATTGTGAATAAAAAATGTCACTGAACCATTAGTAAATAACATAAAACAATTTAACAAACGTAACCGTTAGTGGTGGCTGGTGTAGGTGTAGTGGTGTGGGTGGTAGTAGGTGGTAACTACCACCTATTGGCAATAGTTCTTGAGCAATTCTGTGCTTCGAAGGGCACGTAAGTCGGTTTTGGATGTCATCATCGTCATCATTTAGTGAGCCAATAATGAATTGAGCCAACTTACCAAACTAATAAATAGAATTTATAGAGATTCCGTAAATTCAGTAAGTATTTTTAAAAGACATTGTGTGTTTAAAACATTAAATTGACATCTGTTACTCTCAAACAAAACTTAGATTACTTTTTCGTAATCTTTTTAGGGTGTACATTTATTCATGTGACAGATAAATTTGTTGTTCTCGGGTCGTGGGTGTTGTTAGTGGTTTATTTGTAACGTGCATGCCGCCAGTGACACGGGGAATTCTAATGCGATATCTTTTATTATCTTTTAGTATACCGCCCTCGCTTCGCTTTAGAAAACTTTTTTAGTTTTCAATAAACTCAAACTCAAATCATTTATTTCATGTAGGTATGATACATACACTTATGAACGTCAATTTTTTGCATTTACCACCGTTTCGCTAAGGTGCCTTTAAATCTTTGAGGAGAAAAGAAACGACGAAAGAAACTCCTCGGCAAATCTTAAAAAAGAAACAGCTACATTACAAATGTTACAAATGTTATACAACCCTACGACCCCATAACCTATTTGGTAGTGGCCCTGCCAGCGAAGCGAGGGGTCCCGGATTCGATTCGATAAATGTTTGTTCTCGGGTCGCTGGAGTTAGTAATGTAAAATGTTGTCCGTAGCACACATGGACACAGGGACCTAGGGACCTAGTGCGGGGTGCATGTGCTCTGTGTGAACGTTTGTTTATTTATAACACAATTTAAATTTACACGGGACTATATATATTGAAATTATTTATTTTGGTCGTAAAATGGTTGAAATTAAACAAACACTAAATGATTACTCCAAGCTCACTGCAGTACATCGGTGTATTGCAACCAAATTTGGTAAAGCCGTTGTTCGGTATTGTAAAATTCCATGGTAATTTGTTGAAGCGATGGCGCAATTTGACTTTTGCAAAGCGTAATCGAATTATATTCATTTCATGTTACATAAATAGATTTCATTTTCTTAATATTAATGATTTTTACAACCATGTCTGTCTTGGAAAGTGTTGGAAAGAATACTTAAGATCTTATTCACTTTTATTATTATTGAATTAAAAGATGCAGCTAAGGTTTTAATCACTATTTAATATGTAATTACGGAAAAAACACAATGTAATATACCGGTCGCTTGATGTTACAGAGTAGAGAGAGACAGCAATATATTAGAGCAAATAGATGCACAAATAGGCGCGAAATTCAAATATAGAACGTTATGTTCAACACCCTACCTGAATTTAAGCCTTGATGACAATATTACATAACTATTTAAAGTAAACAGTGTAGTAACTCATAAGTTGACACAAAAAAAAACTGAATTACCTACACATTATTCATTAACACAAAAGTAAATTTATACAATAACATTTTAAACTATAACTTTAAATCAAGTCCTGAAGTGTTTTATGTATTATCATTCCAAGCTTTGACCTTAAATGTTGAAATTTATCTTTAGACAATGCTTTTGTTAGTATATCTGCAATCTGACAATCACTACTAACAAACTTTAATACAATTATCCTTTGATGATACTTTTCTTTAATAAAGTAATATTTGATTTCGATATGCTTACATCTCTTATGGAAATTAATATTTTTAATGACACTAATGGCACTTTGGTTATCTAAATTAAGACACATAGAGTCCTGTTTATATTCACTTATGTCACTTAAAAACTGTTTAATCCACATTGTCTCTTTGGTAGCAGCACAGGCTGCCATAAATTCAGCCTCTGTAGTGGACAGAGCAACTGTTTGTTGTCTTTGGCTGGACCAAGTCACAGCTGCCCCGTTCTTGATGAATACGTAGCCAGTGACTGAACGGCGTGTATCCATATCATTTGCATAGTCTGCGTCACTGTAGCCTGTGACGTCTGATGTTTGTGGAGATTGTGTATAGCACAACCCATACTCTTTTGTATCTTTCAAGTACTTGAAAATCCGTTTTACTGCATTCCAATGGGTCTGATTGTAACAATTAAGGAAACGACTCACCAGACTGACAGCAAACATGATATCTGGTCGACTCACAATGGCTAGATGCATCAGAGAGCCCACAGCTTCTCTGTAGGGTACATCCTTCTCATCTTCTGCATTTCCTCTTTGCAACTTCATATGAGGATCCACTGGAATACTATTGGAATTAGCATTAGACATGTTAAATTTGGCCAACATTCGTTCTACATATTTAGTCTGATGGATAAATATGCCTTTACTAAATTGTTCAATCTGCATTCCCACAAAGTTACTAGGTTTAGTTATTTTAATTTCAAATATGGTTTTCAGTTCCTTGGTTATCTCCTGTAAAACCCATTCATCTGACGAAAATAACAATCCATCGTCTACATATAGGCATAGAAAGCATTTCTTATTGTTGACTTCACCTACATACACACATTGGTCTGCTTTGCTGTTGACAAAGCCAAACTTCTTAAGAACAGAGTCAAATTTACTGTTCCAGCACCGTGGAGCCTGTTTAAGGCCATATAAAGATTTATTTAATTTACATACCAGACCGTCTTCATGGTGTAGGCCCTCTGGTGGTGTCATGAATATGGTCTCTTCAAGTTCTCCATAAAGAAATGCTGTTTTGACATCTAATTGTATAATTTTTAATTTATTTTGTGCTGCAACTGAAAGAAGTAAACGTATAGAATCATACCTGACCGTCGGAACATAAGTTTCGTGGTAATCAATACCCTTGGTCTGTGAATACCCTTTTGCACACAGTCTTGATTTATACCTTGGACCTGTTGGTTCATCCTTAATTCGGAATACCCATTTACATGGTATAATTTTTGCATTCAGAGGTTTTTCAACCAATGTCCAGGTGTTATTTTTCTGGTGAGCTTCCAGTTCTTCAGCAATGGACTTAATCCATTTATTTTTATCAACTGAGTTCACAGCTTCCTTATATGTTACTGGAGCATATAAATGAATGTCTTCACTTTGACACAGGTAAGTACTCTCTTTAGAATCATCTTGTTTTACTTCATATCTCTTGCTTCGAGGTCTCAATGTTATGTTACTAACTATAGGAGAATCTAAACTGGTGTCAGGTGAGTAATCACTGTCTGAAGTTGTTTTATTTTCACATACAGTATCATATGAACTTGTTAAAGAATCTATATCTGTTTCAGTGGTATTATTTTCTTCACTAACATCAATTTTTACAGGATTCTTTTCTGACAGTTGTACCGGTACATAATCTCTTTTGACAGTAGATTCAAGAAATGTAGCATCCCTGCTTTTTATCACTTTTCTAGAGTTTGGTATTATGAATCTGTAGCCTTTACTGTGATCGCAATAGCCAATGAATATCATTTTCTGTGCCTTAGGGTCCCACTTTTTACGCTTCTCTTGTGGCAAGTGTACCATGGCTTCACAACCAAATACACGCATGTGTTTTACATTTGGTTTCCGTCCAGACCACAGCTCTTCTGGAGTCTTGAATGACAGGGACTTAGTCGGAGAGCGATTAATTATGTAGGCAGCTGTGTGTACTGCATCAGCCCAATGTTGCTTTGGTAGTTTTGCATTAAGCAGCATACATTTAGCTCTTTCAATGAGTGTCCTGTTCATTCGTTCTGCAGTCCCGTTTTGTTCGGGAGTATACGGTGTGGTAGTCTGGTGTATGATGCCAGCATTTTTTAAGTAGTCAGAGAATTCCTTACTGACATACTCCAGGCCATTATCTGTTCTAAGAATCTTTATGTGGCTATTCAATTGATTCTCAACTTCATTTTTAAACTCTTTGAATTTTTCTAGTGTGTCACTCTTTTTGCTAAGAAAATACACATAAACTTTCTTACTATAATCATCGGTGAAGGTTAGGAAATATTTGGCACCTCCTATTGTTTGTGTTTCCATGGGGCCACATATATCAGAGTGCACCAGCTGAAGAGGAACCGTTGATCTGTTTCCTTCACTTTTAAAAGGTAACCGAGTTTGTTTACCTTCTTTACAGGTGACACATGTCAGACTTTCTGTATTTGCAGAGAAAGTTACATGGTCAGCATTTTCAGGCAATTTCTTTAAACTGTTGAAATTAAGGTGACCCATTCTTTGATGCCATAGGAAAATATCTTGCTCTTCAACATCAGACATGCATACATAGCCTCCTCCTGGAGTGTTCAGCCGGTACATGTTGTTGATTATACTAGCTGTGGCTACTATCTGATTTTTACCATTCATTATAACACATCCGGTTTTGTCAAATCTTACTTGGCCACCACTTTGAATAATCTGACTCACAGATAGCAGGTTAGTCGCTAGTTCGGGAACATATAGCACATTATTAAACAGAACCTTCTTCTCATGTCCTTTATCATTATAAGTGTCCAAACTTACTTGCCCGGAGGATTGCACAGATAACTCCTTATTATCTGCAACTCTTATTTTCTTAATGGAATAATAATGTCATGTGCGAGGTTGCACCGGAGTCCACATACCAGGCATCATTTTGTGAGTATGATGCTACAAATACAGCAGCATAAGACGAGCTACTTGGTTTCTGTGGGTTTTTAGCTTTAGATTTGCATTCTGAACTTTTATGACCATATTTATTGCAAGTATAGCATCTCGGACCTTTTGATGGCTTCTTGTTGTTTTTCTGAGACTTTTTGTTTACAAAAAATGCGTTGGATTCTTTGTCAGACAATCTTATATCTTGTAACAACTTTGCCTTAACAGAATCTGAGGTAATTCTCATTCCGGAGCTCTCCATGGCTATTATCATAGGCTGATATGTATGAGGAAGACCGGAGAGTAACATTGTTCCCAGCCACTCGTCATCTACCTTGAAGCCTATGTTCCTGAGCTTATGAGCAGTACCCATTATTTTGCTTACATACTCCTCTACATTTTTACATTCACTTAGCGATGTATTACACATATCACGCAGCAGACCAACTCGGCGTGTTAGCCCAGAGTCGTCGAACGCTGAAGACAATTTTTCCCAAACTTCTTTAGCAGTGCCAGCCTCTTGAATGTGCACGTAATTTATTGGATCGACAGAGAGTATTATTTTAGTCTTAGCTTTAATGTCCCGTTTACTATCTATACCATCTGAGTTGTTTTCTATGCAATCCCAGAGTTCTTCGTGTTGCAAGTAGGTTTGCATTGCAAAACGCCAGGTTGCATAATTCTCACGGCCAGACAGCTTTTCGATAAACGCGGTAGTATTATTTGATGCCATTTTCAACCAAACTCAGTTCGAATACATAAACACTTCACAAGAAAGTCAAGCAAGAAAACACGTTCACACGAAAAATTTCTATTTGAGGTTAAGTTCACTTCAATGTCTTTGATCCTTGATATTACGATTGGATTTTGCACTGTCTTTATTTCTGAGCTTTACTGGGCCCATAACCTATTGAATTAAAAGATGCAGCTAAGGTTTTAATCACTATTTAATATGTAATTACGGAAAAAACACAATGTAATATACCGGTCGCTTGATGTTACAGAGTAGAGAGAGACAGCAATATATTAGAGCAAATAGATGCACAAATAGGCGCGAAATTCAAATATAGAACGTTATGTTCAACAATTATAATTTAAAGACATCGTAACATGCAGCAATGTAAAATACCAGGAGTATTGAGAAGCGGTCATAGTCCAGCTTCACACACCTTTCAAAGTATTATGGAGAACTCTCAGGTACAGGTTTCCTCACGATGTTTTCCTTCCCCGAAAAAAGTGATAAATAAATTCTAAAGATGAGCATCTCATTGAAATGTCCGTTACATAAAGCAGGAACACAGGACTGGCCGTGACGTTTGCTAAGTGGCTCCTCTCGTACCCATGTCACGAGCGTCCGGTATCGACACGGCTGAATGTGAACTTACATAATGCAACTGTGTATTTGTCTCAATGCCAGCGAGCAATCTATTCTCTGATCCATAAATAGTTCAATGTGCTTGGTGTCATAGGACATAGAGTCACATTATTGTTCTGTTCTCGTTTCAGGCGACCCGGTTAGGTTGTTCTACTTGTAATGCCGGTGATTAGCCAGTCTTTCCAAGACTTGTCGTTCTTTTTTATGTAACCTCAGAGGGATTAATATCGAAAGAGGCCAGATAAATTAATTTCGGGTTTAGTAAATAAATAAATTAATTCGGGTTTAGTAAAAATATAAAAATTCAAGGAGTTCGGTTTGTAACACAACTCTTTAAACTTTTCATGAAATAAAATTCGACATATGAAGTTTAAAGTCCGTTCCCCTGTGAGCAACGTTTTACTCCATTCAAACGAATGCAAGCTAAAACGAATTTCAAAACGACAATCATTAAACTTTTTTAATTAAAACTTACACTGAATTCTAAATGTGTTTCTGTTGTAAAATATAGTTATATTTGTAGTCCCGTGATGGTCTCATATGGCCGTCTGTAATACCGTAGACATGTAAATGGCCAAGGAAGAGGTTATTCGCTTGCAGCTCTTTGCTCATTAAATTAATTCAACTCCGACTCGACTAGGATTCCTCCCATAGGAAAGCATTGAAGTAGGAGCTTTATATAGTGTATTTTACGTTTGAATTTTCAACGTGCGTTCAACGCGCGTTTGTGACGTCGTCGTATACCTATGGCCAACTCCAATTCGAGCGAAACCCTTTCAAGTAAATGTTGAAAATTCAATGGTAAAAACACGATATAAGGAAAGGAAACGCATAATTTATAATTTTTATGTGTCGGATCAAATCCCAAAAATAACAATTACTTACATTTTTCAATTCGTGTTATAATTTTCATTTAAGTATAAAGTATATACAAACCAAATGAAATTGGAATGGGAATAAGTTTCAATTAGTAAAATTTAAGGCATCAAATTGGACTGTGCCAGTGTTTGCCACGTTAAAACTAAAGAGCGGCCATTAATGCGGCGTCGAGTTAAAAGCTTTTTTTCCGAAGCGTTAGTCACTGCGCTGGGTCAGTAGTGAGTAGAAATCAGTAAGTGAGTTTTTAATTAATTAAATCTGGATATTTTTTATGACGCTACTCACTCATAGCCGGCATCCGTCACAGAGAATCTTAGCCTTACTAAGATTCTTCTTCTTAAATCTTAGTAAGGCTAAGATTCTCTGTGTCACGGATGACATGGACGCTACAGAAAAAAAACGATGCCACTTGGGTTAGCCACTAACCCCTCCACCAATCCGCACTGGACCAGCGTGGTGGAGCATGCTCTAGCATGCATTCATTTTGCACAATGCCTCTATAACTTTTACTAACGACTTACATATATCTGACAAAATAGTAGTAGGTATAAACATAAAAAAGCTTCGTTTTGGGGTTTTGTATGAAAATTAAAAAATGTGTCCATAATGAAAAGAGACCAATTTGAAAAACTGGCCAAAGTTAATTTATATTCCCAAGTACACGTTTGTATCGAATCTCCAAAATGTGGAGTTCCGAAATTTCCCTTACGTTAAACGCATATGTCTGAAGTAGGTTATTCGTTGTAAGAAAGGTTTCCACACGACAAAGGAAAATCGGGTGCTTTCCATTTGATAGTGTGATTCGAAGTTCCTTTCTAGTTACGTAACGTTTTAGAACCTCCGAAGGGTGAGACCTAGCTGTGAAATAAGGAATTTACTTTTCGTCCCTCGGAAATGTTTGAGTATGTCGACAATATTCTAACATAGCCGTTTCCTGACCCTTTGCTTTTCTTATTCAGTCGTAAATAGATAGGTATCTGTTTGAGTCTTATTGGTATTCTAGTCTCGAGACAATACTTGACTTATTTTACCTGTAGTTATACGAAAATTACATTATATCGGAAACATTTACGTACTAATTCTTACTTATTAGTTTGGGGGTGGAGTGATGTGCTACTTAGAGTAACAGCTGACGATATAAATGTAATCAACTTTATAGTTCTTCCAAGCTGAAAATAGACAACCACAGTGAGTAATACAAGGACTACACAGACATTTGCCGTATATTTGAAAATACCATTTCGTACTGCTTGCAACGCTGTGTAATACGCGACGCTAAGCGCGTAGCGTTTGGCAAGACGCGCGCTACACCTGTGCTACGCAAGTACTACGATGAGAGAAACTTCAAGATGATTTTCAAATACCAATTCAATAATACTGCACCTAACGTACTTTGTCGAATTTTATTTTATTATTCTCATTATTGCGTTTGATTATTGCCATATTTAATTTTGTTAACTTTTATGTCGTCATAATCGCAAGATCGATTTCCCTTATTTGCTTCACGTAGTCGGGTAAAAAACTTCACTGCGTTTAATTGTATAATTGAAGAATTCTGATATTTTTGATCTTTTGTTAAAAGGGTAAGAAATAAATAAGGAAATGTTAAATCTTATAATATATTATGTTGTCTTGGATATAAAAGCGTATAAAATCTGAAATTGAAAACAGTGCTGCGTGGGTAGATGACATGGAGTAAGTAAAATGTTTCACACCAGACAGCGGGAGAGAGCTCTGAATAATTTAGTTGAAAGTGCCACTATGCAATGGTTAAATTTTGATAGTTTATAACATTCATAACTGTTGTATGCAAGCAAGGACAGGTAATAGAAAATGAAAAAATATAAAATATATTTAAAAGTTATCCTAGCTCATAACTGTCCCACTACTGGGCTTAATTGTCCTCTTACTAAAGGGACAATGCTGGCCAATTGCGGATAGGCAGAGTTCACACACACTTGAAACTGTACTCAATAATACAATATACTCTCAGGTGCACCTCACGAATTTTCGTTCACCGCACCAAGCAAGAATTAAATTCGAATACGGACATATGTTTTGAAAATTAGAGGATTTAAAATCAGGACCCTGTTCGGGAGCCCAAGGTCACATCTTCCCGCCTTCCACAAAGAGCAGGGATCCGAGAGGGCCATAAAAGGTCCGTGACGTTTTTATCGCGCAGTCTGATTGCCTACACACGATAAAGACTTGTAAGCTTCGTATTTACTAACCCGGCTGCGAGGTTTACTATTATAATTGATGTTTTCCGTAACATTCCCCAGATTTTCACCTTCAATATACCTGTTTCTTGTGTACGATTTTACGAAGTCGAAGTTGATAAGAAGTCGTATTTGTAATGGGTGTTGACGCGTGAGGAACGTAGGGTAGAGTAGGTTAAACGTAGTAGTTTTTAAGGAATGAGCAGGACAGTCCCCTGTCCTGCTCATTCCTTAAAAGTACTCATCTTCCCATATGCACATCAGCAACACAAATGCCAAAAAGAAAGAAGAAAGAAAAGATAATTCTTACAATACTGCTGGAGTATCGATGATTAAGAATACAATGGGCAGAACAGGGCTCTTCATCATCATCGCAACCCATAACTGTCTCACAGCTGGACTCAGGCCTCCTCTCACAGTGTGAGGGATACAGGCAGTAATCCTGTTGCAGGCTGGCCAAGCAGTGATAGCCGTGTGGTTGAACGTTGGACTGCCGAACCGGAGGTTCCGGGTTCAAACCCCGCACGCACCACTAATTTTCAAAAATTATGTGCGTATTAAAAAAAATTTAATTACCACTTGCTTCGGTGAAGGAAAACATCGTGAGGAAACCTGCACACCTGAGAGTTCTCCATAATGTTCTCAAAGGTGTGTGAAGTCCGCCAATCCGCACTTGGCCAGCGTGGTGGACTATGGCCTATACCCCTCTCATTGTGAGAGGAGACCCGTGCCCAGCAGTGGGACAGTTATGGGTTGTGATGATGATGATGATGGCTGGCCAACTACGGGTTGGTAGACTCCACATACATTTTAGAATATTATGGAGAACTAATTGCAGGATTCCTCAGGAAGTTTTCCTTCGAGGATACAAGTGATAATTACCTACTTAATTACACCCTCTGCTAATTGTACTAATCATCCTGGTCCCGATTTGAGTCTTGTTCTGTGCCAATCACAGTTGTCACGGGCAGCAGCGGAACGGTGGTGTTGCTCGTTTGCTATCTTAAATCCATAAAATAAAAAGGTTATGGATAGACAGAGTATTGGAAGCGGCGGTACGACATTAATTTCCTCAAAACCAGTAAGCGACGTGGCATCTCGACTGAGGAATTGAATCAGTGTCGTTTTCAATTCACATTGTTAGCGTCTAACCGGGTAACCGAGATGCGACCGCGTCTCGGATTCCACTTCACTTCTCTTTGACATGTCATCCGACGTGACGTATGTTCCTCAACAAGATATTCAGTGGCGTTTGAATAATTGAACTTATATGTTTTATGCATTTCGTTTGATATGATCGCTCTTTCTTTGACGTTTATCTCTCTAATTTACTTTTTACTGCGTTATGTCTTATCATGAATGCTATCTGTGGACACCGTAAGATGGTTATTTAGATCACGGATTGACGGAATAGGGATTGGAATCCGATTTAACGGCAAAATTAGTTAATAGTTAATAAGCAATAATACTAGTAAGAGCAGTGATAGCCGTGTGGTTGAACGTTGGATTCCCGAACCGGTGGTCCTGGTTCAAACCCCGCACGCACCTCTAGTTGTCAAAAATTACGTGCGTATTAGAATTTAATTATCACTTGCTTCGGTGAAGGAAAACATCTTGAGGAAACCTGCACACCTGAGAGTTCTCCATAATGTTCTCAATGGTGTGTGAAGTCCGCCAATCCGCACTTGGCCAGCGTGGTGGACTATGGCCTGTATCCCTCACGTTGTGAGAGAAGACCCGTGCCTAGCAGTGGGACAGTTATGAGTTGTGATGATTACCAGTAATAATTTTGTATTTAAAAATACTCTGATTTTTAGTACAAGATATAAAACTAACAAACCGACTACCACAAATCGTGCTCTGAAATATAAGCAATTTAATTTAATATGTATATAAAACATGAAATCTGCTAATCAGGACGTTATGCCATTAGCATCATATTGATTTGTTGCCAAATGGCATACATTTAGTGGACAATTAAGACGCTTCTCATTAGTCATACTTCATTAGTAGAGTTATGATGAGTAGCTGTAACTTTCGGCGGGGATAAGTTAACTACATGCATAAATACCTATGTAATATACGGGTTAAAACCATCACACACCTCTTGGCTTCGCTGTAGTCAAGTAAAAATATAGGTACTACACTACTTTAGGAATTAAAGACATAACAATGACTTTACACCTGCGAAGTCGGCCGGTTAATAAAGGTTTACAATTAACCCTAATTGGGTTGACAATGAAGTTAACGCGGGCTTTTATCTATAGAATTAGTTCGGCTGAGTACTAAATTAAACTGTTACTAGTTAATTAAAGTAATGCTTTAGTAACTACGCAATTACTGAGATAGTTTAACTTCAACAATGACAATGACAAGGGTTGTTTGGGTCATAAATCTCTACGGGACCTGTTAGATTTAAAAGTATTTTGACGAAGGTATTGCTGATGCAGAGACGAAATTACTTAATTAAAATAAAATAAAGTCATAAATATATCATTGTAAAATAATCAACATTCTATTGAGACATTAATAATGATAAATGTTAACAATTTTCAGATTAATCTTGTTCTTTTGCTACCGTATAATTTTATTTTGTAGAATCATTAAATATCTTTGCTTGTACACTAAGTACTTGAAATTACTTAAAATGTTTCGAAGTCCTAAATAAAAAATATTTACCTGATTCTATGCTTTGTTGTGTTACATATTATGTGTCCGTTTTTCAGCTCTATTTTAACAGCCTTGTCTTCCAACCCCATGCTCAATATAAATGTTTAAACACTTTTACTCCGCACTAGGATTCCTTGATGGTGTGGCGACATCGCACACACGTCACACGGTGACGTCACGAAGCCTGAATCACGCTAACGAAGTTTTTATACATCGCTTGCATATATACAAGTTCCGACTACTCGCAGTTAGGGCTTCACTGCCTCCCGGGCAAGACGTCTTGCCCGGCCGGAGATCTCCCTTTGCCAAAATGGTATGAGCAGCACAAATAAGACAACACTAATACGCAAAATCACAACTGAAAGGAACAAACTTTTATATAGATAAATAGGGCTGATAATAGTATCAGCCCTGGCCGGGAATAGAACCCAAGCCCTTTCGCTTCACCATATTCACCAAATAGGCTACGGCGAAAAACTGCCTATTTTGAAATGATTCTAAAAATATTATGACCTCCTCAGATATGAGAAGAAATTGGTGCTCAGTAGTGGGCTACCAATTTCGTAGAGAAAATTACGAATACCGCTCTGGTGTCTGAGCCATTTGACTTTTAGTCTTCTGTACTTGTGACAGAAGCAATATTTCTTAACTTGTACGATTATTTATCAGCATCTCCTGTAGCCGACAGCGTTCTGAAGGAGCTCACTTACAATATACGCTATAAATAAAATAGCTTGGAACTAACTTACACGTGAATAATGTTTCACTGTCATTGTTGCCCTCGTAGCAATAACTCAGGTCGGTATTAGCTGCCAGTTTTCTATGTTTATCAAGAAAAAAGAAAGAAAGTGTGTATAATGAATTTTGACGCGTTTAATAAATATGTAGACAATCTGTTAATGAATGCGTTATGACAAAACTTTGTGGTTTAGGAGTAATAGTAGGTAGGAGTTTGCATTTGTCATAATAGATAAAGTTTTCGCTAACAAGTGCTGAAACTTAACTAATTAACAATTTTTTTTATTACAGATCATAAATAATTTAGAAAAATATTATAGATATATGGCCTGGCCGGGAATCGAACCCGAAAAATACGGTATTTTAATACAATGTTTTTATTTTAATGTCATTATTCCAACTTTATTAAAGCGAGGTTTCAGTGGTTTGGTAATTACAGATAGCCTTAGATTTAATGTCTTATATAAATCAGATATAATGTTTGATCGTGAAGTTAAATATTATCAGTATCTCAACATTTTCAACAACCAACTCAATCTGTGGCGCCGAGCGTTAGAGGAAATTAAATCAGTGTCGGGTTAGCGCGTCCCGGACGACCGGCTCTCGTTACACACGGCTGACTCTTCCCTACTTACCGGTAGAAAACAGGTGAGGAAGAATGGTTATCATCGCAATGTTGTACTAGAATGCTTGGAAGGAGGTTTAGATGATTTTTTTAAACAAAGGGAGGCTAGTGTTGTCTGGGCAGTTTCCGCTTCTATACGTCGATATAACATTAACAACGCAGTATGGGTAGCCCTGTGTGTCGAGCGTCGCTATGCGGTACAAGCCCGCGGTGAACGCGGTTACCAATGGTTTCCGCAAACGCATTCGTGGCATGGAATTGGTCAAAACCGCATGCCTGTTACTCTATATTACATCTATGAATACCGTAGAACTAAGTTTAAATTGTATTGAATAATTTATTATATACTTACGACCTCTTAGCCTAATTGGTTGCAGACGAGTCACCCTATGGTCAGTGGTCACCTGGCCTCCGTCGCCCATGGACATCAACAACACTACAGTTGCTAGTTAGCCGGGTTCAAACCCCCATCACCAGCCTAAAGTACCTTCGGTATTAAACTGGATGGCTTCGTAACCTTGCCGGTTGTTCAACAAATCCATACAGGGAACAAGTTGCAAGAAATTGCCAAGGAGTTATTTTCTACTCACACTTACAGACATCAGACAACCGTCAGACTCTTACAGGAGAACAACGTACAAATATTGATGATACAACAGCATCAATTACATTACCAATAAGCGTTACATTACCGATAATGTTTAATTATTACCTGTATCACGGAGGAATCCACGCTTCCGAAAATATCATATTCGGTTCAGTAATCGCGTTAGCTTTTAATATAATTAAATATTAATCTACACCGAAAACTAATTAATTCCAGTGAAAACCAATTTGGTTTACATGATCTAATATCGGTTTCGATAATTATTATATTTATTTGTGAATCAACGTGTATCAAATTCATTACACTCACCGACCACACAGCCAGTAGACTCCTAATAACAGGCACACTTTATCGTATAGTAACATGTTAGATATATATCTAGGCCACTAGGATATTATACCCTACGAATATTGTTCCTATACTCTACCAATCCGCACTGGAGCAGCGTGGCAGAGTATTCCCTAGGCCTCCTCACTATGGGGAGACTCATGCCTTGCAGTGGCCAATAAGAAGTTGAGGCCAACAATATTGATGCAATTTAATACTTATGAGTTATGCAAGATGAAAGTGAAATGTGTGATGACGTTGTAAGTTGATTGCTAAAGTTTTAAAGGAAAAGTTTATTTTATTCTTTTTAGCACATTTAAATAAAAGCTTGTTATTAAAAAAGTTCTTTTACTTTTAATTTTTAAATTTCTATTTAAGTTTTCTTCTATAACTTTATTAATATTATTTATATCGTTATTTAATATAAATAAATATGTAAGTATAGCGCAAGAAACTGTATTTCAACTGGTTGTAGCATGATGCCGCATTTTTTATGTCGTCCGAACATGATATTGTGTACCTAAACAGATTTTCTTCCCAAGTAGCTGGTGCTTGGCTTCACTTATAATTAAGAGGTGCTAAATGAATTAAAAAATCTACGTTCTCCTGTATACAAAAGGGAAAGGATCACTCACTAAATGAATCTTGAAAACGAATTGACCTGTAAAGATGAAATTTGGCAGAGAGGTGCTTTATATGTAGCAAACGTCAGCTAAGAAAGATTTTTTTAATATTCCGTCCCTAAGAGAGTAAACTAAGGGATGGATGTTTCTTTGAATATCAGTTAAACGTACTTTAACGCGCTTTGACTTTAACGGCTTGCAATATCTAGATAATTTATTTTTATCTATATTTCTTATTTCATATAATTATGTCGTATAAATAAATCTTTAGCAAGTAATCGTGGAACCTTACTGTTCTCAAAACAAAATAATACGTTTGTACATCACAGATAGTTTCGGGTCATCTGTTGCTCATGAAAACGGACCGCGGATAGATCTGAAAATTATGGGCTCGTACGAAAATAATCCGGCTATTTCCGCTGTCGCCTACTTTTGCCGTATTATAATATGTCGGTCACAGTTGTCAGGGGCGACAGCGGAAGGTTGGTAATGCACGCTCGTTTGCTATCTTAGGGTACGGTCAAACAGCCGACGGGGCGTGACGGCGACGCGTCGCTGGCGGGACGTGAAGAGGTTGTAACGTATGAGCAAGTATGGAATATGTCACACAGAGCCGTCGCGCTCGGCGGGTCGCGTCACTGCGCGCGCAGTACAACGCGGCCGCTAACGTCGCGTCGCCGTCTCGCCCCGTCGGCTGTTTGAAGGGTACGGCCCTTAGGTAATTTCAAAAAAATCGAATATATGGTAAAATTCTCATGTCCAAGAGTATATAAAACATCTGATTATCCCTTTCCTGGTAACAGTAGATACTTAACTTTGCATAATATTACATGAATATTGACAATGAACTCTATAATAGAACAAAGTCGGGGACTTGGCCAACTAATAATTGCTGGCAGCAAATTACACGGGATACACAGTTAACAAGAGAAACTTCGCAACAACAATGAGGTAATACTAAGCTCAGGATTGGGTCCAGACAGTTAACAGTACAGTGACATTGCATCTATCATTCAATAAGTGTAATAAAAGCGTGTCTTTATGTCTTCAAACTATAAATATTTTTTGACACTATTAGTCATTACAATAAATTGCAATAAAACAACTTGCTCTGCTTCGTGCGTCTAACGGGCATATTAAACGTAAACAGTATGATCAGGTGGTATATGTGAGCATTGTTACCTACTGTAAGCTCCGGCTTATTGCAACCCACTCACAGTAGCAATTTGTTCATTTTGCAAGCTAATTGCGACGTTCGGTGCAGCATAACCGCAACGTGAATTCACGATACAATACGAGATATACGAGATGGAATAATGAAATGTCTTTTTAGTATCGGGTTGAAATATGCGGACAATTATTACGACAGCTACTGTAAGGTGGCAATTACGATGCCGACTGTAAAGTTATCTACTTTAATTATGCAATAAAAATAACATTAGAAAAATAACAAAATATACATAATGTATGTATTATGGACAGTACACATATTTACAATTCAATTTTATTCATAAAAAATGTTTTTTTTACTTGGTTTTATATGAACACTTTACAATTTACGATTCCTTTTTCTTGATCTCTGATGACATCTATTTTGCTTGAAAATTGCAATTATTTAATCCAGAAAAATCTCTATAAATTGGGTATATGTAAATAGGTACCCAAATGGCATGGCATAATCACAAAAGGTACCAAGTACATAGATGCAAAATTTAACTACGAGCATGATTTCGCGCGAAGGACATAAACCATAAAGTCCACAAACACCAAAAGCATTACTCAAATTGTCATTAAAGTATTATTTACGTTGCGGTAGATCCGAGGCAATGTAAATAAAACAAGGGTATTGGCGATGTATGAAAATAAAAAGAATGCGGCATTAAACCCAGGCGGCGACGATGGCGGGTTGTAATAAAATCGTTCCCCACGATGCACAAATTAGGGCTTGTTCAATATAATTATGCGGTATCCACTGCCGCTATAGCTAGCGGTATCTGAATGGTTAAGCGGTATTCCTAATTCCTAGGCGGCATTGAATGTTTCGCAACAGCTTATGCCCGTCTTCACTTGTAACCGTCGTCAGACCGCATACGTGGAATCTTCATGTTCGGCCATTTCAATTGACTGTTCAAGAAGTTTTCCGAACAGTTATGTCGTCACGCTGGTTAGCGTAACAAACGCAACCCACACTACTAGTATTGTACATGTAATGAAAATGATGCAGTTTGAGTGATAATGTTGGTTACAAAATTTCACTCTGTGGTGTGGACCTATCACCGAGAGCTACCGCTACCGAGAGCGGTAGATGATACCGCGCGTATCTGAACAGGCCTTTACCCGTCGGCCGGGAGCATTTACTCAACAAAATATTTTCGTTGGAAGCTCTGCTTTTAACTGTGATAGGATTTTCAAGTGCAATTGTGTGGATCTGCGAGTACTTTAGAGCAATACGAATCGCTTTTAGGGGTCATTATATCCGATGAATAGGTACCTTAATAATAATAATTTGTAATTGGAACCTTGTAGGATTGTTTGCAATGTGTTTGTCCGTCCACTTGATGCATACTAGATATTTCGTCTTCGCTTCGCTTTGTTAAAACCAACCCTTTATATGGCATTAGACAGTTTCTTTACCTATGATGATACTTTACCTATGAAATATAATCGCAATAAATATAATTGTTACGTGCTAGATTCCAACCTAGGCGCCCTTTTTCGGGAATCCAATGTTGAAAGCACCGATATTCAATGTAATCGTTTATTAAAATGTTTATTAATATTTTTGTATTATAGAAAATACCGTCGACCTAATTACCCCTTCTAGTTCCCCTAGCGAACATTATTGAGCTTAAAATGTAGTCCAAAATGTATGGAGCTGTTTTGTTTCGCAAGTTGGTAATTGTTGCTAATTCACACTCCACACTCGCCGCGAGGTTGTTTACGCTAAGTGCACTTCACTAACTCGCCGGACTACTAAACTACAGCATTGTAGATGTTTCAGAGTTCATTTAGCTGTTTTCGTAAACCGTAGCATGTAAAAAAAAGGATTCATTTGGAATCACAAGTGTTGCGAGGCAGAAAAATTGTTTACATGGACTACGACATCGTGTTTGTAGTATAAACTTAGTGATGAAGACAGCGAGGAATAGGAAAACTGCGCCATACGAACCACGGAAAACTCTGTGCACTTTTTTATTCACCAATTTCTTTTAATAAAAAATATTATGTCTATGTTAGCTATAATAGAGTCCTCATAAGCTATGAGAGTAAGATAAAAAAACATTAGGTATTTTAATATTATTATCAAATTCATTAAAACATTTCGGGAAGGTATGGTAGGCAAGAACCAATATTATAATAAAAATATTAATGATAAACCCACTCGTATATTCCCAGTGTGAAAGGCACCGAAACAATCCGCGATCCTAAATACGATTAAATCCTGGACCCTTCGCTAAAGGCGCTCTCTAAACTAAGTACTAGATCCTTCCAAAACTTCGAAGTCATTACAACTAAAGACGGAGATATTTCCATATATCAGAACTCCCGATAAAGCACCGTAATGAAACCTAACACAGCATATTTCACAAGCAGCTTCAAAAATCCGTGATATATGCGAACAGCTCTCCCGGCGCCCATTTGCATGAGAATCACCCACTAGCGACTCCTGGTGGCCGCACCATCAATCACAGCTCGCAATTTCTTACGATGAGTTAAATTAATGGTGACTTCGCTATTCCTTCGCTGTTAACGTGTTAGAAAAGAATTAATATTACAAATTACACGATCTTAAAATCGGGTTATTGAAGTAAGATTGAAAATATTGGATAAGATTAAATCGGTGCTTGCTAGTACGGTTTTCTGATGGTTAGATTATGACATATTTTTGAATATTAAAAAATAATATTATGAATACTTAATGATATTATTATAATTAAAGCTAACACACTCATGCCCCTGCACGAGGATTCCCTGTAACGTGGATAGACAAAACAAAAAAGACATCAGTCACACCCACGACCCGAGAACTGGAGATAAATGCTTCCCGCCCGAGAATCTAACTCGGGACCCCTCGCTTCGCATGTAGGATCACTAACCACTATGCAAAGAAAGTAGAAGAAGAATAAAAAAGCATTTAAAAGAAAAAATGTGTCACTGTCAAAAATCAAAAATTTAAAGCCGTTCTGACCGATGTAAACCTGGTAGATGTAAAATATTGTAACTATTGTGCATAGAAACATGCACGATAGAATCGAAAATTTATTATATTATTGTGCCAGATTTTAATACAAATTTTCAAATTACATTATAATATAATTCTAATGCTTTTGCGTACACGTTAAGATAGAACCGCTTTAATTATAAGATTTTACCTGCTTTAATTATTGTAAATTTAACATACTTAATTACATCGTAGGTATTAAGTGGAGCACGCGTGTTAAGTATGGCAGATAAAAATGTATCTGCATTACAAAGTAGAACATTATGCTAAGCCGTTCTTATCAAGAGTGTACGAGGAGCTTGTTGTAAAGGAACTTAATGAATTCGTTTGTTCCGAGATATCTTTCCGAGAAATTAAGTCCTTGAAAATGTTAAATTATACTGTTGTTCAAATACAGTTCCCGGAAAATAATTTGAAAATTAAAAATTAATTACTTTCGCGCAAATGAGTCGAAATTTAAATAACGTAAAGCGTATTCTGAACGAAATGAATAATGGATTTTTGTGAAGCATTTTGTTGAGAATAAACGTCCATAACTTGATAATATTATTTGAAGAGCGATTTCAGTCAGAAAATTCAGCGGAGAATTATGAGAAATGTATTAAACTAATGGGGTGTCTGCTGCACTGAGATTGCAGAAAAGTTTTCAATTTAAATTACTTATCTCCATTTTCTAAATTATAATAGCTAAGTATTTTTATGACAGCAGTGTATAAACTTAATATTATAAAGTTATTTTATGTTAACCGACCAATTTTATTTTAATCTGTGACCTTGTTGTCAAATGGCGGGAAAATTTACCTGTAGCTTACATGATGTACGTACTCGTACGTTTGGAGTAGTCCCCGGAGTCCTGGGAGAAGTAATATCGTTTCATTCCAGACCGAAGTATTTTTGGTACGGTTCTCGGTTGAAGAAGTTAGTTGACGGAATAGTTGCTCCAATAATCATGTTGGTTTCCAAAACTCAATTTTGTCTATATATACTTTATATAATACCTATTTGTTGTGTATTTGTGTATAGGAGTTTTCTTTTATTAAGTTTAACGGACCGGTTTAAAGTGTTTAATACGGTTTTGCTGCGTTAAGTATTAAATGTACTCTTGTTTGGTACTGTACCTATATATTTACGAATATATCTGTTCAGTAAAAATCTTTATATCTTAAATCTTGAAATCTTAAATAACGATCTTTACTAATTAATAGTTGAAGCATCAAACACATTTAAAATATAATTTTCTGTTTCATTTAGAAAAATAAATAAGTTGATATTGAAGTATTCTGTATTCTGGAATAAGCATGAGGGAATTCATGGATGCTTTAAGGTAAATACATAATTAGGTTCGTTAGTTAATTAATAAAAATACTGAAGTAACTCAACATTTTTCAAGAACCTTTTGCATATTAAAAACAGCTTTATGAGATTTGAAACTGTTAATAATTTATGCAACAATACCTATATAAACTCAGACAAAATGTTTTTTATATTTTAAATTTAAACTAGTAACCCGGCCTCTCTTCAAGGATAACAACACATCTGTGACCGAATTAGAACAAGAATGTTACTCACAATTACTAACTGAACTATTACTAACAACTAATATGACTAACTATCACTAACAGTCCCTGTCCCAGCCCTTACTAACAATCCTAGTCCCCATTCGAGTCTTGTTTTCGGTCATAGTTGGTGGATAGTGCTGCATGCTCGTTTGCAAAAAAGCATTTTATGGGCATTAAAACAAGAAACAAAATCAAACAAATATTTCTGGGATAAACTTTTTTACGAATAATTCGTACAAAATGTGTTTGAGCAGTAAACAAGTTCAAAGAATGCCGATTCAAATTCCATTGAAATGTATCCTCGAGTTGTGCTGTAGAAAGTCGAAGAACCGGGAATTTCACAGCAAATGGTGTTTGATCTATGCACGCTTTGTGTATCTGTTTATAAGGGGTATTCCATAGAGATTTGTACACTTGAATTACATAGGAAAATATAGAAGACTGTTTAGTAATTGCGGCAATTTCGTTACCCAAATAAGGTAGCTAAAAAAGTAAAATCATTTTATTCCCATCCCGTAAGCAAACTTGTGAAAATAGTAATATGATAAGTAATCTAGTTAGTCACCTAACCGGACTAACTATTCCAGTCCCCATTTGAGTCTTGTTCTAAGTCGGTCGCAGTTGTCATGGGCGGCAGCGGAGGGTGGTGCTGCATGCTCGTTTGCTACCTTAATTCCATAAAAAAAAATTGGTTGTCTGTAAAGTCGGTTTACTGACGATAGTTGAACGTGACAACGTCTTAAGAAAATAATTTCCTTTGAATGAGTAGGCAAGCACAATAAAAGAACACTTTTTCAATACAAGTTAAGTCATTTATTAAAAATGAATGCTGGATACTTATACATCCTACATCGTGATTCAGAATTATAGCGCCCCACTACTCAACGCCATCTAGTGTACTGCGAGTGAACTACCAGCTCAGCCAGCCTTCCTCCATCGATAAATGGACCCAATCGAACTTAATGAATAATTGTTCACTGCACAATACATAGATGGCGCTGGTATAATAATTCACCAACGGTAACGACGGTAACGCATGAGTCATGTTTTTTCATGCGTGCCACCGAATTATAAGACGTTGTCACGTCAAAAATCAATGGTTGTAATTAGTAATTTCCCGTGCGATTATAACGTGGGGGTCTTCAAGTCAAGAGTAAATAGGCTTCTAGGTTAATGTGCTTTACCATCCAAGACTACATCGCCGCTTACCATCAAGTGCAATTATAGTCAAGCATTAAATTCTGTAAAAAAGTTTTATCTTTATTTTTGACACAAGACTTAAAAACAACAAAAACAGGGGTTATAATACCTCCTTCTATAGAAGCGACGACGTTACAAGAAAATTAATGATAATAAAAAATAGCCACAATAACAAACTTAAATCCATAAACTAAACTAAAAACTAACTCTCGTTAAAACCTCTTAGGACGTTAAAAAGCACCAATTGTACTCCGTGGTTACGGCTTTATCATGACTAAGCCGATATTTCAGGACGGCGCGAGCGAAACTTTTTATCGTCCCGTCGAAGTTTAAGATTTTTTAGGGTTTCGTACCCAAAGGGTGACAATCAGAACCACACCTACAACCAGAACCTATTCATATGCCTGCGCTGCCTGTCTGTCTGTCGCAGGGCTCTGTATAGTCTATACGGAAATAGGTAGACACCTTAGACGAATGCGTGTTACTGTGGCCACAATAACAAATAATAATAAAAAGTTAGATTCCAAAGGGGTCCCGATTCCCGATAAAAGTAACCTTAAAACTTGGGTAATTGTACATTCTATCTTGTTATTGACCAACCAATTAAAGTTAATATTGCTCGGTGGTACGGAACCCTACGTTTGCAAGTTCGTCTCGCACTTGATCGGATTTTCTGTGATTCATTACGCAGGCATCAATTATCGTCCGCTTGTTACACGATGAAAGGACACAGCAGGCTGTACCGTTGTGGCCTTAATCACCCGATGTTTTTGTAATATTTTTTGTAACTTTTTGTCTCTCAGAATAGACTAAAGAGGGTTAGGATAATGCCAAGGTCGGCGGGATGCTCAGCCCGATAAAGCATAACAATATTTTACCATTCATTGCGTGGTCTTAAGGTTAAAAGGTCTAAAGGTTAAGTTTAATAAATAAATAAATAAAAAGTTTATTAAAGTAATTGATACTTAAAAAACTGTTGATAATGAATACCTGTAAATATTTATGAAATAACATAATAGATATTGTGTGAAATAATAATTAACTCACCAAATATACGCAAATGTAAATAAATTTAATCTTTATGATTTAATTGTTCTGTCAACTGCGTCCTGCGCAACAATTTTTTTTCAATCTCATTCCTCATTTTCTTTTAGAATAATAATCATAAGAATTGGAATAATTCAACTATCTTGCGTTTCTGTATAATTCAAAACTTTCAGGATATAATAGTTATAATTACGTGTTTACTACAAACAGCACAATTCACTAATTACGACTCGCGTGAACATGTACTCAACGGGGTAACATATCTCGCGTGTTTGATACTTGAAATGGATGGAGAAACATGAAGTGGTTGGCTTAAAAATAAATATTACATGACGCTGTTCGCGTAGTATAGCAGTTATATGAAAAAATACCTGCGTCAACGTCAAAGCGACGTAAATAGCAAAGTTTATTTAGTTTTAAAATCGACACGTGGCGGCGGAGTAGCTATAAACAAGTAGGCCTTCTTCGGCAGTTGAAGAGAAATAATGACCTTTTTTCATTTCATTTCAAGGGTTGCCCATCCTATGCCTTATGCACCCGATGAAAATCTTTGTGTGTGTTGTAATCTGCACATGTACATGGCGCCCCGGGCGGCGTGCACACATTCAAACGTAGCGTGATACCTTTGTTTGAATATAACTTACTGTTCTTACTTGATGTTACTTGATGATATGTATGAGTAATGATTAGGTATATTAGATAACATTTGTATGTCAGAATAATGACAAAGTGTACGGGATCACAAATTTTGTAAACATCTGTTTTACCTACACTTTAACAAATAAATAATTTGAATTTGAAACTATCGGAACTACACGCCCGCTGCTCGCTACTCTTCAACTCGATTTCAGTTTCTAGCTTTACTCGCTACTCGCTATTCGTCGGCAGTGGGACAACTGCCTAAATCTCCTGCTTTAAACGAGCAATACAATCGAAAGTTAATTAATAAAAAAGTTAAGTTAGTTGATTGTCAATTAATGTTATTCTTATCTATACAATACTCGTCACAGTAAATGGCTTTGCACGATTTATCTTAAATTTATTAATAAACGTTTTAAGGGCGATGTGCATTGACTGAAAAGATAAAGGTGTCTGGTAGGCTTTCATTTAAAGCATGATCTTCTATTGTAATTCGGGCTTTGACCCGATAATCTACAACGCTTAAAGAATAATTTATTACGACCTTCGGAACACAGCGGAGCATTCATTTCAACGAAGTTTCTTAACGCGGCTTACGGGTAGTGGGATTTAGTAGAAAACCTCACATTTCGAAACGAAATGCCGTATGCTGATGTTGTGTATGTGTGTTTTTAATAGTGATGTACGCCATCTACAGTATTATTTTGTAACTACGAGTAGATATCACAGTACATCGCTGCTTTACAATGTTATATTAGTTCAGATGAGATCGCCTTTTTTCTTTTTCTGTCTTTCTTGGCCGGAAACGCATCGGTGATGCCTGTGGTATTGCTGTTGTCTACGGGCGACGGTGATCACTTACCACCAGGTGGCTCGTTTACTCGTTTATCGGCCAATAATATAAAAAAAATTCAGCATAATTATGCGTATCTTATTTCTTCTGTGCGTGTGCATGTAATATTTTGAACGCCTCCTAGACGGCTACCGATTAGGTTGAATTTTTTTGTGTCTTCGGGTGGATCCGAGAATGGTTTAGATTCACAATTTATTGGTCCCGGTTGGTGGTGCCGCTGTTGATATGTGACATATGTCACCAAGGTTGATTAATTCTTACCGGTCTATAACGGTACGAAGTTCGCTGGGGCAGCTAGTTAATTGTATTGGTGTATATTTTGTACATCTTCCTTGTATTTGCGATAGGTGTGGTATGTGTATATACATACGCTGTTGGTATAGACTCTATATCAACAACGTATACATATAACTAAATATTGTCAGGCTCATAATAATATTATGAAGGGTATTTTAATCAAAGCCCGTTTACCCGGGACTACAAACATTTTGACTTAGAGAGCTCTTTAATCCGAGAATTGGTTCCAAGATATTTCTTGGATTTCCCCATTGTGTTCGTCAAAGCTTTGTATAGAACAATGAAATATTTAATGTATTCTATCAAGCTTTGTTAAGGTCAAAATTTAAATTATCATATAAATATTATTGGCACACTTTGAGATAATTTCTTCTGAATTCTATTGTGTTTATGAATCAGAGAAACCCAATAGTGAATTTAATATAGACAGATCGGGAGACGATGAAGAAAATCATTTTTCGTATCTAAGTATGTCTATCTTTTGTATTGTTGTTTATCTATCTTTTTCTTCGTATTGTATTGTTTTTAACAGTCTATGTATGTTCGCTCCTTTGAGCTTTGTGGCGTTCTAGAGAACAAACGCGTTGATAGATTTTGATGATTCTTACATAAAGCTATTTGTATTTATCCTGCAAACACTAAAAAAATAACAGTAAACTCAAACTCAAACTCAAACTCAAATCATTTATTCCATGTAGGTATTTAGAATACACTTATGAACGTCATTTTCTGCATTTACCACCGTTTCGCTAAGGTGCCTTTAAATTTTAAATCTTACGAGGAGAAAAAGAAACGGCGAAAGAAAACTCCTCGGCACATCTTTTAAAAAAAATATATATAGTGCTTAGAAACTAATTACAATCTTTTTTGCTAGGTACTACCATTTTATACCTAAATACTAACTTGGGCGGAACCGGATGCGGATGTCTATTACCAAGCATCCTTGTCATTAATATACTCATCGATAGTATAATAACCTTTCTCTACAAGCCGTGTTTTAATACGTTTCTTAAATATTTGTATGGGGAGATCAGTGATTGACTTGGGCAATTTATTGTAAAAGCGTACACCGAGCCCCACAAAAGATCGCTGAACCTTACGCAGGCGATAAGAGGAGGTAACTAACTGGTGCATATGTCTAGTTTGCCGATTGGTAACATCGCATTTTTGTTTGTATAAACTTACATTTTTGCGGATAAACATCAAATTACTATAAATGTATTGCGAAGCTACTGTTAGTACCTCTATTTCTTTAAATTTGTCACGCAGTGAATCGCGTGATTTTAATTTATAAACTGCCCTAATAGCTCTCTTCTGTAACACAAAAATTGTATCGATATCTGCCGATTTACCCCAAAGTAAAATACCAACTATGAAAGTAGGCAAAGTAAACGAGCCTTGCTGTTTCCACATCAGTAATTATTTACACTTATTCTTTCTTTGTCCAACAAAAGTATTCAAGTATTTCATGTTTGTGTCAAGAGGGTAATGGTTGATGATTTCTATCATGAACCTCGCGGTTGCGTTGTAAAACGTCAAATAAATAAGCTAAAACAACTCTGGTTTAAATCATAAAAAATAACTACTTACACGGAATTTCTTAACTTATCCGAATACCTTGAAATACTGTTGAAAGCAAACATAGCTAGCTTTTAAACTTGATTTAATTTACCTTGACCTTGTCGAATACTTAAATTCTACTTCGATTCGCTTTTAACGCACTTGTAGGTTTTTAGGTAATGAAACACCGTTCAAAGGAAATGTATGAGTATACTGCGGTATACAAATGTTGGAAAGAATTTATAGTACTAACATGAAGAATCAGTATTTACCGGGCTATTAATTTATTCCTTGGCTGTCTATTTAACGTGATACACATACTCGTAGGTGAACGGTTCCGAACGGAATGACCCACGAGTTATTCCGGTCAGATCCCCAAACTGATAATTAACATCTATTTGATAACTATACAAAACATGTTTACTAATATATGTATATTTGTAAACGTAACGAAAACTTTACCATTACAAACGAATAAGTTTCCCGAAGTAAAGCGAAAGGCTTACTAGTTTCAAACAAACTTGTACCTTAAGTGTTTCTACACTAAAGTTCTATTTTAGATTACCGCGTGTAGCAGAGGTAGCTAATGTTCGTAAAAGTTATACAATATGTAATAGAAATTATACCTTACTAATAGTTCTACTTTGTTACAGCAGTTTACAGTTTACAAAGTTTTAGATTACAGATTTATAATTCACAATATCACTTTGTTTTGCCTTAGGTACACACGAATCTTATTAACACATATTGCCTTTATGCTTATGTTTAAACGGTTTATGTATTTACTTTTTAGAGACATTAATATTCTCTTTTAATGGAAAACAATAATTAAATACGGAGCTGATTGTATAGTTATTTAGTGACGATTTAAATGTTTTTTTCTTTCTTTCATTAAAATTAATTTTTTTCTTGGTCGTCAACGCATCGGTGATGTAAATGTTATTAGTATCCATGGAGGACGTTAATCACTTACCATGAGGTGGTTCATAACAAAAACTGAAAGAAAGAAAGAAAGAACATATATTTGATAAAAAAAATGCTTACTTTACATACCTACATTAAAGAAAAGTACAAAAATAGCGTAACTGATACATTCATAACTCATACATTTATGTAACAGTAAGTACTCTATGGAAGGGATCGCACTCAGTATTATTATTATTAACTGGCATTATTATTTTTATACCTGATACCTGAGTCGGCCCCCAAACAACTTGTCGTGTTCTGTCTGGGGGCTTTAGAGCCAGTGCTTTCTTAATATTTTCTCCGACAATCGATGATAACTTTAATGTTGTTGATGTACGCTTGTTACTCGACTATTTACATGGAAAATCTCACCTACCAAGTTTTCCATGGCTCCGACCAACAAAATGATCGTCCTAAGTGTCGTTACAAACACTCCGTTGGAATAAAACCTAGCGTTTGTTATTCACCTTCCCTAATAGGATTAAGAAGATATATATCCTTAATGTATCAAGTACGAATAACGTCGTTCACGTACTGGAACTGAAGGCACGATTTACTACTTAATCTTTGTAGGATTCCGCTGGATTTTTGAGAAAACTTGCCGCTGTTACAAACGAGACATTTTCCCTTAAAATGGGATTAAACTCCTCATTTTAGATGCTCTGGAATCTTGAATTTGAATTATTGCTTTGGATGGTTATAAATTATACAAATTTTACAATAAGCTTGACTGTTGTTATTCCCAAAAAATATATAGGAATTAGATAAAATTTTACTTAATATCTTTTTCGAACCCACATGATGATAGTTTATTTGTAAGCGGAGTAAGAGCGGTTGCCTTTGAGCTTCGACTTTGTACACAAGAACCACAAAGTGACGTCAAGCACCCCGATTCACACCACCCATTTGGAAAGTGTCCAGATGCCACTCAACTTGATACTTTTACTCGTGCTCTAGCACGAGTTTTGTTTAATGGTGTTGGTAAATGCACACAATACACTTTTATGCGAACAAAGCAGTGATGGCCAATTCGTTTAAATATTAGGTCTCCCGAACTAGGGACCTGGGTTCGAATCGTGCAAATAATTATAAGTACATTGAAAACATCGTGCGGAAACTTTCACCAATAAATAAGTAAAAAATATCAGTGTTTTACTATAGTATTTCAGGAAAGTGTAAATATTTCTTCTTGGATTCACTAAATGCCCGATTCGATTTATTTTCGTAATAAATTGTAAAGCACTTCATCTATTGAACAAATAGTATGATTTAATGGACGGCGGTTATGACGAGAAACCGTTCAACCGAATTGTTTTCATTGGGTTGAAAGGAGCCGTAATACATTACATCTAATGTTAGTGAAACCAGACAGACTTTACTACCATAAATATTATAAATACTTCTATAGAGATATGTACGAAATATGTACGAAGTATGTAGTTGCCCGCCCCGACTTATATGGGCTGAATAATGATCGCAAACATAATAACACAGGAAAGATCTTATTTAATGACACCTCTTAAACGATATTAATTCTACTGAGATAATGTAAATGACAAATGGTTTCTTAATTACATACTTAATTCTTAATTTACTTATGTAAATTAATATACTTAATGTACTTAATTAAGTATTTAACGGCTTAACGTATTAAATGGATTAAAAAACCTTAGCAAATAATTCGTTATTTATGATCAAAATTAAAATATGAAAACTGTAAACCATTATGTAATTTTATTGTGCAAAGATAAAGATAATAAGGATCATGAATTAGTTAGGATACTTAGCTATCCAGTTAAAGAAACACCTATCTTAACTTATTTTTATCTATACAGTTCTGATGAAAACTATTCTAACAACAAGCAAAAGAGCAGCACCCGATTTTCTGTGAAAATATTAACTTTCCATACAACGGAATGTCGCCGTTGAAACTTACAAAGCGTTTTATAAAAAACTGGATGTTACGTACGCGATTAATCCGCGCCTTTCATAGCAAAAACAGCAACACTTTATCGTGTAGCGGTCACGCGACCCACCCATTGTTTCATAGTTCCCGTGTTGAACAAAATGTCACCCTATGTTATCTTACACTGAAAACTCATGGTTAACTTTTGCCTTTCATACTGGATGATGGTGTAGTTTCGAAAGGCTAGAAAAGTCTAGGTCTAAAGTCTAGCTGCCCGCAGCGTATGTTTTAAATCTGTAACGTGTCTATCCTGCTTACGAAAATATTTCATTCTTGGTTTGGCACACCGAAAAATAATACCTAGAAGTGTAACTACCGATCAAAAATAACGTAATGAACTAGGCTGCGGCCTGGTAGGCAACGTCAGCCCGTTCGTCGTTCCGTTTTTGACGTGACAACGTCTTATAATTCGATAGAGCCGGTGGCAAGCATGAAAAAACTTGACTCATGCGTCATTACCGGCGTTACCGTAACGACGCATGTACCGGCAGCGTTCGACATCCGTCTCTCTCCTACTTGAGTGAGCGATGCGTCTGCGTGGACAGCTGCTATACTATAGTACATTTACAAAATCTATTAAACAAATGAAATTAAAATTTTCTTTTGAAAAATGCTACCATTCCATCAGTATTTTCTTAAGACGTTGTCACGTTCAACTATCGTCAGTAACCCGACTTTACAGACAACCAATTTTTGTTTTGTTCATGGGTGTTCATCATCATTGCAACCCTTAACTGTCCCACTGCTGGGCACGGGTCTCCTCTCACAACGTGAGGGGTACAGGCCATAGTCCACCACGCTGGCCAAGTGCGGATTGGCGGACTTCACACACCTTTGAGAACATTATGGAGAACTCTCAGGTTTCTTCACGATGTTTTCCTTTACCGAAACAATGGTGTTAGATTGTTAGTGATGTGTAATTTGTGTTGTCCATGCCATCTGCGACACAGGAAATCTTAGTGCGGAGGTATGAGTGTGTTAACGTTTATTTATTAATTGTACTCGGGTAGGGGATGTTTGTGATATCTTGTATATTTGTATTGTAAAAGCATTAAAGTCGTGTACACAAGTAACATAAACTAGATGTGCATACAAATTCATATACGCTACAGTATTGACGTGCGATTGTTCACCTATTGACTCGGATTTAATACTGTTTTCAATAAATATTGCAGTCACGCGACCTATTGTGTGCCGTGCCGTAATAACAACGTTTGCGTTTACCATAGACTGACTTATATACTAGAAAGATCATACATTAAGTTATATAATATGATTATCCTGGATATATTGTGCTTTATATTCTGGACTGACAGGGATACTTCTTATACTATAAACTATAAAAAAATGTTTGTATTTTTTCTAATGTTGACTCGGACATACACGGGCTTAACAATAACAGAATATTATGCATTTGTTTAAACTATTTCATTAATTTGTAATAACCTATAGTCTGCTCCGAGGGCCTCACTGAAAATCAGCGTGGCGTCTTGCAAGCGCTCCTGATGCTGAGTGACGCCTCCTCCTATGTTATAGATACTGAAACAAAATAACCACAGTCCAAAGATTGATTTTTGTGTTTGTACACAATTATTACAATTATACAACTAATTGTAAAGCTTCCCAGAATTATTACCTACTAGTACTACAACCGAATGTTACCGTCGAGTATACGCGCCCACGCCACGGATTGTGTATAATGTAGCATAACAAATTTCATTTTCATTTTATGGTCTGTCTATACTGCAGGTCCCAAGTCGCATTGTACTGTTCTATCGCTAACAACAGCTCAGGCTAGGAAGTTTGCTCGATACATAATTGATCCGTCACACTGAACCCACTGAACGTACTCGGCCCTGTGTATAACAGAATAGATTTTGATCACAAACCGACGTGAACTGTTAAGTAAGTACCTGAACACTTCTTATTTTTAATTCTATTGTACATTGTAATGATTGGTTGTTATCTTTAAGTAGCAGTTGTTAAGCAATGTCGAGGGCCTTCGGGCGAACAAAAATTTCCGCCAGTTGGGTTGGCCACTGACCCCTCCACCAATCCGCACTGTAGCAGCGTGGTGGAGTATGCTCTAGGGCTAGGCGGATATGTCAATTAAAATAATCTAGTCTAAATATCTTTTCAAGAGTCGATACTAAGGAATAGATTACACGAAGCGAAGCGACGGAGGTTCCAAGTGTGAAATAACATTTTAGTAAGGAGCCACGCAGCTTAAAAGGTTACCTTTTTATCGGAGGGTAAGAAAGAAAAGCTTTTGATAAGGTTGGGTCGTAAGGGATTTCAACCTACTAATAAAGAAGCATTCATTTCCTTTTACAGGCGCGGGAGCAGCTACGAGGTTTACCATCGCGTCAGTTATCATTTACCTCTGGGATTCATCTCGGAAGAAGTCCTAATCTTAAATAGTCCTCGAATTAACTTTATTGTAATACTACCTGCTATACTTAGATCTGGTGATTGATATCTGCGAGATCTATGATCAAAGTAGTTACTGTTTTCTTTTGTCTATTGATATAGACATAAAAATTGAAATAAACGCTCATATACAAAGAGTTCCACTGTAGGATTTTGTAAATTACAGGGAATTGCCATTATTGAAGTTATGTATCTGGTACGACAAACCTTTTCTTGAAGCGTTGCATTTTCAAATCTCCATTGCTTCGATAATTGTAGATAGCTCAAATTCTACTACCGTTTATACTTTAAATTTTACTAACGCCTAAAATACGCAGATTTTTCCACTAACACATTTACCTATAAAAATTTCTAGGGCATCGGCGTCTAGGGGTCTGCATACTATGACTTAGGGAACTAGGTATAGTTCCCAAAGTCATAGTATGCAGACTAAGTTTTGCTTAAAAGAAAAAAAATCTTTGATTTTCACTCTCCAAATAGTATGTATAATAGATAGATCTATTTGTTATGAATGCTATAATAGTATAGATGTGTAAGGGCGTACTTGCCTACATTGTATACAAAGAAAAAGAGTTGTGTTATATGGAAAAGATAAAGTAAAAATAACTAGGGCATCTTGCAAAAAGAAATGAAATTCCGTCAAAAAAACATTTAGAGTTACAGGCTTGGTTCTTCATGAGATTTGATAACTTTTCAACAGTGAAAGCTCGTGAGACTTGCCAACGTATTTACATGAAATGTTTCTAGAGGGATAAGTTTCCTGTAATAGGGAGTCGAAAAAATATTCGTTGGAATCTCTTGCCATTTCTTCTTTCAGGATTAATTGTGGATCGGATTGATGACAAAGTTTGAAAGGATTTAAGTAGTTTGAAAGGTACAACATCCCTTAAATGAAATCTATTTGGAATAAAAAAACTAATAAACGTTGACACAGTCATGTGTGTCAACGTTTATTAACAGTTATTTAGGGAATTCCCTGTTTCGCGGGCGGCATGGATACACAAATAACACGTCACTAACATCCATGATCCGAGAACAAATATTTATCTGTCCTGTCTGGCTGTATAACCAGCCGGGAATCGAACCCGGGACCCCTTGTTTCGCAGATATTCTGAGGTATTCCCAGTGCGCTATGACATGTGGTTCTTCAAAAAAGGTGTAAAAAGAGTTCTCCTTCAGGGCCGGCGTTGCACTGGCGACTCCCCTGATGTTGCTCGTGTCCATAGACGACGATGACCACTTACCATCAGGTGGCTCGTTTCCTTTTACGTCAGCCCTTCAAGCTATAAAAAAACCAACTAGTTCCTCTGCTTGTTTGTCGGCTATTAACATATAAAACAAAACATGACACTTCCTAAGTATAATTCCACTTTAAGGCCAACAAGACAATACATTTACCTTTTAGGGTCTCTCTCTACATCTTGAAAGTAAATCCTTCGCCGGCGTTAAGAACATACTGCTGAAAGGAAGGTGGGGATTACCGCTCGGAGGGAAACCTTTTTAGTTGAGCGGATTTCAATATTGGACACGGTCGGTTCGCTGGGCACTTATCAATGCTATTTTTGAGACATGAACATGCTCGTAGCAGTGTAATAAATGCGCCTTCTGTAAATTAGTGAATATACCAAAGACATCTACGAGTAATAACTAAATAAGTGTTTTTACAATATTCTTTTTAAACGTTAAACGCTAACACTACAACTCCCTGTGTTGCGGGAAACATGGAAAACACACATAACACGTCATTAACACCCATGACCCGAAAACACTGACGACAATTTATCTGTTTGTTTGTCTGTTTAAAGCACTTTGTTTGGGTGCGACCTTGAATCGAAATCGGATCACCTTAGCGGAAGCGAGTTATACTTATTAAGTACAAAGTACCGGGTAGTTTATAATCAGCAATGTTAAGTATTGAATAAATTAGCTAAGGTCTGAGTATATTGCATCAAGTCAACTCCGACTCAACTCCGATACTACTCATAGGAATGCATTGAAATATGAGCTGTATGTTGTGTTATTTACGGTTGAATTTTCAAAGAACTAATCCACGCGCGTTTGTGACTTTTAATGGCATAATAAATTTAGTACTTTCTTGTTAAAGACCATGTTAAGTTACCGTGGCATTTGTTATTATTCGTACTCGTCAACCAATATCGTCAGTCTCGGCTGATCAAATCACTAGATACTGTAGGAAAATTAACCTACGGGGTTATTATTTTATCATCTTCCAAGAGAAATGATCTTAACAAATTTATAATTTAAAGTTTTCATAACTTTCCTGCAACATTGATATCTGACCTCCAACTCAGGAACAATTTCCGTTACGGCTTCGCTTCTCTTTATAAAGTAGGTACTTCTTACTGATAACCAGTAATTGGAAGTTCGATCAATCATTACCTCTGTCTACCGTTTTTCTTCAAACATTACGTAAAATTACTTTGAAACTCTCTGTCAGTGGAAATTAGGAAAGTCTTCCGAGAGCTCCAAGAGATTAATCCGTGGGCATTATCTTGAGTCACCTGTCGGCGTTTTAATTGAAAAGTCACTAATTAATTGGAAACTTTGAAATACACATCAGTGTATGTATTAATAAGCAGAGGTGGCTTAGTGGTTTCAATGGTTACTCCCGAACAGTCTGGATTTCGATCCAGGTATAGAGGTTTATAGAGGTCTGTGCTGGTTTCAACGGGTCTGTCGAAACCAGCACAAACAACATCAAGAAAAAAAAGAAGATTTTTGATTATTCTCTTACAAAAAGAACTGATAGCATCCTTGGTCAAAGATCGAGAGGACCGGTAAGGACGCTAAATAAATTAATTAGACATACGTCATACTAAACAGTGTGCTTGTTAAAAATATTTTCGTCTCACAATTACAATAACTTTCAACTCAAATATCGTGCGCGAGTTTTGAAATTTCAAATACAAATTTATTTCAATTTAACGCGTCAGAATTTCTGTCTCGAAATTAGGTATTCCATTTGTTACGCGTCATTTAAATTTTGCCTGGCATTGTTCTGTTTTAAGGATAATGAAAAAGTTAAATATCGCGTTACTTTTGATTGAAGCACAAAATACAAATTTAAGAGTCAAATACAAAATCATTTATTATATAGTATTATATAAACAAGCAGTGATAGCTGTGTGGTTGAACGTTGAACTCCCCAACCGGGGGGCCCGGGTTCAAAACCCACAGCCACCTCTAGTTTCCAAAAAATATGTGCGTATTTGAATTTAATTATCACTTGCTTCGATAAAGAAAAACATCGTGACAAAAACTGCACACCAGAGACGTTAACGTTCCCAAAAGTGTGTGAAGTCCGCCAATCCGCACTTGGCCAGCGTGATGGACTATGGCCTTTTTTATTTTATTTTATGGACTATTTTATTTGTACGTGTTATTACACTCCGAGTTCATCTGCCACCACCTCCATACCAGCTACGTACTTACGTGGATAGCGGAACAGCTCGGGGTCGAACTAGTTTCGAATTGGTATAGAATACCAATAGGCATTAATCAAATTAGTATTGATCTACTTTGCGGCAATACGAGATAACAATCTGTACTAATAATAAAGTCGTAATATTTCAGGTGAACTTACGAGTTCAATACAGATTGACCAAAGCAATGCGAAGGCGAATTATTAGTATAATATGAAGTTGTATAACTGTAGCTAGTGCGGTGAATGCCTCTTATTCTCGCAAGAAACTGCAGGTAGTGCAAATAATAACCTGTGTTTAATTTTGAGTGTGTACTTAGGCAATTTAAACAAACTTTGTATTGAACTCTGCCTTGTTTGGATCCAGGAGTATTCGTGTATGTCCCACGTTGGGATGCCAAAACTTTTGTTACAAATACAATTTCGAAATTTTCCTATGTTTGGTTTCAATCGCATCGGTCAGAGGAAAATATTTATTGGCTCATATTCATTTATTTACTTTAATTTTGCTCGCTTAAACTATGGACTCTCAACTCAACGCTTCAATACGTAATGCCTAAAAGTAAAAGTGATCATTTAAAGCTTTGATCGCTATCATACAACGCGAATTGGAATTCAATTTTATACAAAAAGTTTGCGAATTCTCAAGAATTGTGAAATTCGTATTTATTACGCTGTGAAATGTTTAAAAGTATTTTTTTAAATTTTAAAAGAAAATAAAAGTGTGTTGCCTTATAAAAAAATGTAATGTTTTATTTTATTTAGTCTATTCAACATTTTCACTAGGCTATACCAGTACAACGTTTATTGTAGAAAACAAACAATTGTCATCAGCATTGAGGAGGCCAATTCGAAAAAATAATTTAATTATAATAAAGTAAGTTAATAGACTCTAGAATTTTCTCTTCTTAAAATTTCAACTCAACAAGTAAATTCCCTCCGAAAAGATGTTTACAGAGCATGTATGACCCGTTTTCACAGCTGGCTTAACTCGACAAAGATCGCTCTTGACCGATTTTTGCGTTCGACAAAAGAATTAGGTCCCTGTTAAGCCCACTTGAAAGTTTTAATGAGAATCGAACGTTTTGCTCGTGTGTTTTAAAGGGACATTATAAGTTTTATACCTAGCTTTATTAATTTTTGTTTTAGTATTATGTACGAAAATTCTTATTCCATTTTTCCAATATAGACGACCCCGTAGGCCAATTGGTAGTGACCCTGCCTGCAAAGCAAGGGGTCCTGGGTTTGATTTCCGACCGGGGCAGATATTTATGTGACAAATATGAGTGTGTTAGCGTTTAGCGTTTAATATTATAAGTTAATTTTTTATAAACCATTTAACTGGCAATTGTCATCTGAGAAAAGATGTAAGATAAAGTGCGCCAATATATTAACGACAACTTTATTTTTACTCTATGTGACAATTTCCCTTCAAGAGAACAAGATTTTAAAAATTTTGGGTGTGCCATTATTTTTAGAAAGAACTAAGTGCGATATGGTGTTGCCACAAACACACTCCTTTGTGAAATAACATAATGTATGATTTAAAATTCACACAAATCCTCGCCCACCTGAATTGAATGCCTATCGAAAATACATTAGAAGTCTGATAACATGGCAGCTCTTACCGAGAAATGTCGACAATCCGAAGACGGCGCCATTTTAGAAATTCACTCCGTAATCCGTATGCCCTCAGTCACATGAAGATCTTTGAGGTCACTGTCTGATGCCTCGTTTGCACGCTGGCTTTCTAGTAACTGGGGACAGGGGAGGACAGTAATTTGTTACTTACTAAACGAAAGACCATTATTTTGATAAAATAAAAAGGTACAAACAAACAAGGTAAAACAAAGGTAAGGTAAAAACAATATAAAAAAGTTAATTACAAAATTTTATTGCTACAGTGCAAGTTGATGATAACTTGGTATGACGTTAATGATCCATTAGGTATTGAAAATGACTAATTTTGCGAAAATTTTTGGAATTATTGTGACATCATTTATTTGTATTTTTAAAAATCAATGTTTTGTGTATTGTCTATGTAGAACTCAAATATAACGTGCATATATAACGGTTACTTTAATACAAAGACATACTACTATTGCACACAGTTTTCTGAATTATTTAAAGAATCTCAATCGCCATTAAAAACGATTTAGTCGGGCAGTAGCTCGGCAGTTCAAACAAGGCATCAGAATTGCGGGAATTTATTCATAAGTAGAATTTATGTGGAGTGGTTTTCCAGGTGGCGGCTGCCAAAGTTTGGTGGATTTCAAGTTCTTCCTTTACGGCAGTTAGGGATATATTTAAGAAGTTTTGGGGGAGGCTGACGAGGTAGTAGGTCTGGGCAAACGGTGATGAACAATGAACTGACTCCAATAGAATGATGATTTATACTATACATTATACATATTTACAAATGTAGGGTCGCTAAAAAGTGATATAGTATATATATACATATATAGTATATATTATGTATAGTATAGTATATAGTATATCTTTACTGCTGATAAACTTTTTGGGCATTTACATACGTAGGCCTGCTACTTATTTTACTGTACCCGTACTTAACTTAAGACTGGTTAACTACTAGTAGTAGATAGACTAATTAGTAATTATCATTTTGTTAATAACACGAATCTTTTACTTTTAATTAATCATTTTTACTTTGTGAGTTTGGCAAGTTACATCAGTAATATGCTCGTCATCGTAATAACTCGGAAATGATGCCATTAATAAAAAAAAATGTTAACATAATAAATATGTTGAGCTATTTTTGGAGTGCATGGGGTTTGATTCCAAGCGAGGCAAAAATTTGAACGAGGAGATTTTTCTTACATTTCGTTGCAATTATGGATATTGTTACTAACCTTTTATTAAAATTTCTTAAATCTTTGTTTCAGGTACAAAACAAACACTTCAGAGGCAGGATGTTGACCAGCTTAATTAATTAAAATTTACCCTTTTATACCTTCTCTACATATCTTTAAATCTCACAATCCAGTAACCCACGAGGTACTGCGAGGTGTACCTAAACTGCTGATAGTTTTGTTTAGTAGGTACTCGTATGTTCTCTTGGGTTAATACCGTTTCAGACTCCAACGAGGGCAAAGCCGTGGGCAAAACTAGTCTTTAATAAGTGGTAAATAAAATATTGACACCACGTTCCAAGTTAGTGGCGGTTAATATTAGTTGCAAACTTCGTCTGCTGCTGTGTGTGCCCTGTGGTGGAGTGGTCCAATAACGCCCGCGGATTCGAAGCCATATTTATCTCAATTAAGACAACTTATTTTCTCTCGGGGAGAAAGTTCGACTAACTTGAGACGTTCATAGCGTAGCCCCGAGGTATCTACACCGAAAATTAAAGTGCGTGTAATATTTTTAAATAATTAAATAATCTATATATTCTATACATGTAATAAATCTGTAACGAATTGCTGTCTGTCTGTACATGAAAGATATATGAAAAAAAACTATTATTGGGGGTGTAAATGCAATAGAAATCAAAACATTGATTTTTTGAATTTTTGTCTGTTTATCTGTTTGTTTATCTGTGGTTTAATCGCGCTAACCTCAGAGACGGCTCAACCGATTTGGATCACTAATGTATTGTAATAAGCTTCACTTAACATTTTGTGTTCTGTTTTATTTCAATCAGTTCATTAATAAAAAAGTTAGTCAGCTTAACAAAATAAATCATACCTTACAAAATAAGTGACAGGTTGTCCAAAACGCAGCGGTTTATAACTAACTGGTTTATAACTAACTAAAAGAACTATATGCAAATTATGACAATTAGCCGAATTTTAGTATCTCACTTTTTAGCTGCTAGTGGCATATCTATTACTTATAATATTATCGTTGGCGCCATAATGCTAAGCCATCCTATGATGTATTTAATTATACCACCTAAAAGTAGGTCATTGTGTTAGTAGATACATAAGTTAGTCATTGGTTTCGTACAGAAATAAACCTTATTACTATTAAGAATACTGGTTGCGTAGAAAACATATTAGGTACCCGGTACCGACGGAGCCGAAAGGTGGATTTTGATTTCAGCCCGTATACCTAATTCCACAAATGAGGTATCCTTAGAGACGTCTTGTTTGTCGACAAAGGCTTTGTCGAATTTCTAGTTGTAATACACCCACGTCTCAGGCCCAACATTCAATGCTTATTTATGACGACCCGTATGGCGTTATGGTTGCCGGAATGCCGTTCGAAAGGCCCTGGGTTCGAATCCCACCGAGACGGAAATTTTAATGTCGAGTTACATTTTTTGTTTCCGGTCTGGTTGTGTGTTCTTGTTCGTGTTTTGTCCATGGCAGCGTTTATTAGTAGCTGCGGATGTCAATTAAATCCATATCCATACTATCAATATAATCCATACTTCCACTAATATTATGAATGCGAAAGTGTTTGTTTTTCCTTCTATCATGTCGCAACGGAGCGATGTTTTGGTATAATTTTGTGTTTGGAGATAATTAGGAGGCTGGAGAGTAACGTAGGCGACTTTTTACCCCGGTACCCCACAGCCACCGGCGGCTGAGGCGCCGTGAAGCTTCTTTTTGAAGCGCGACCCGGCCACCGCTGGCCGAAAAGTCGTCACTTCTTATAACCCACTGTTTGCCATGAAAATAATTTTAATCAAATTTATTACAATGCGAAAGTGTGTTTGTTTCTTTGTTTTAACTTCTTTTACGACTAGCAACGGATTGATGTGATTTTTGGTATGGAGATACGAGTAGTTGCAGGGCTGGAGGGTGACATAAGCTTCTTTGTGGAAAAATGTCTCATTTTCACGAGAGAATACGTTTTAATCGATATTATAAAAATCGCATGACATTTTTTCGAGTGTGTGTACTAACGGTGCGCACATTATAATATCCACAAATATCTACTGTAACCGACCCGAAACGAGTTTAGGGTTTACCAGTAACAAAACTTGTTAATTACAATTCATATTTCTACATCGAGTAACCTGAATGTAAACGAATATGATTGATCGCGTCCTTTGAGGCTCCTATACAAACCATTCATCACGCTTTGTAACAGCTGCGAGGGAGACAGATCGGGGATTTATTAGACCGAATGAAACTAGTATGTATTATTTCGCTGTAATGCATGGCGCTATAGTGAGATTGATCACAATACAATAATTGTAGCTGAACTTAAATGTCATCTTTAAAGAAGTATGAGGCGTCGTCCTAATTGGCAGCGATCGTTTTCGTCGTGCGATGGGTATTTCAATACAATTACGTGCGAGGTTAAAATAGGACACTCTAATGAAATCTGTATGTTTGAACCTATCGCACGAAGAAAACGCATCGCGCCATCGTACGATCGCTGCCAATTAGGACGACGCCTGACGGAAGCGTTCTGGATGCGTTCGTGTGTGTCTTTTTTGTTGTATTGGGTTGTACTTACTAGACTTTCTAAGGATATTTATATTTCTGTAATAGGCGCGTTTATATGACACACATGATCGTAGCGCGGCCGCGCGAAAGCTATCGCGTCGTCTAACTGGGGCCTTCAGAGATCAAAAGCTTTTATAAAAACTCAAAACTGCCACGCGATTTTAAGTTTACTCCCTCGATACTATTTTCTCAAGATTAATTAGTAGAATAACATTAGTTTACCGTTAATTTATAATTTTCTTATAAACGAGGCCTTGCTTGTCGTAGTGCTACAGAATTTCAATCGTAAATCTTTGACGTTGTTCAGTACTTCGACATTATTCCCCGCTTCGTATTGTTTGGGTATGAACACTCTGAACTGCCTGAAACTTTAATTGTTTGCTCCACTAGCTTGATGAATGAAATTATCATAAGGAAACTGGCAGGTTTGTTTTCAGTTGTGTATGAAGGTTATTTAATTACACCTTCACCTCTTGTGGTGGAACTATGATAATACATTTCATAAACACTTGGGAAGAATCATTATATACGCCATAACTTCAACAAATTCATCAGAAAGACATGTAGTCCTACACTCCGTTACAGAAAATACTTACTCAGAAGTGATATTGTGTTGATGTATGATGTATGTTGATGTACCTTTTCCCTTCAAATATCTATCAACATCGGTTTTAGGTATTGACGATGACAGATGATCATGAAGTGGTAATATGTCGTGTTCTGACGCAATAAGCCGTGAAAATTGAAACCGAAAAAGACCAACAGCAATCAATTACGTGTCGGCAGCGAAGACCGTATAAAAAGGTCACAGGACGTGCGAAGCGTTGATCCCCAATGAGCACTCGGGTCTGTCCCATAGACAGAGTGCCTACAACGCTTCAATCCCGAGGAAATACTGCCCGGATTTGTTCTTTTGTTCGAGTGCGGAACACTGCTTAGGATTTAGGGCTCTTACAACAGTAATAATATTACGAGTGATTACATACTTAGTTTATTTATTGACGTATTCTTAATCTGAGTCCATAATATGTTCCTACCGTGGCCGTCATATAGCTTGTTACTTTGGGGGCCGATTTCACTCGCCCCATGTGGATCAACATACAAATCTTCCTGTCGGCGATCATTCTGGTGCACTCATGAACTGAACTATTGGCGAGTTATGGTTCGTTTTTTTAATAGTTTAGTTGAAATTGTGATGATGATGATGATGAACATCCCAGATTATAGCCATATTCTATTCTGACGCTGATAACTTGATCATTAGGAGATACGGTCGCAGAGATGCTAGCTTAGTACGTACAGCGTGTCAATAGAGTTCAACTTTATTGACAGCAAGTTCAAATGTGGGTCAGCTCTGAGATAATAGTTAATATTCTGAAGTGTTTCCAATTTACCTGCTCCCTGATAGAGGGTATTGAAATCTATTGAAATATTCCAATGTCTGAATTTGCACCGTTCGATCTTTGTACACAGAAATTCTTGACAGATTTACTTGTGCATTAGTACGGCCCTTCCAAGAATGAAAAAATGACGGTTTTGAATTTAAAAACACATTTACTTCTTAATCTTTCCTTTTCAACATAATTTTTCATCAAAGAAAAACTTTACAAAGATCCTACAAAAACTCCAAGCTACAGATCTAACTCCGTCGTGTGAGCTGTGTGACCGACTTGGGTCAATTATAATGGATCCATCGATTAGGATCAATTTGGGACGCGATACTTATCTTTAGATAGTTGTCGTTAAGCCGTGGAGGCCTTCGGGTGCTGCTATCTTCTTCATCAATCCGCACTGGAATAGTGTACTGGACTGTTGTCGGACTTCTCCATAATGATGAGAGAGTGAGTTCTGAATAGGCCGCGAAGTAGTTCTTGTCGGTTTAATAAATTATTTTACTATTTTTATTAAAGTTTTAAAAATGATTTTTATTAACATTATTATTAAGCATACTAATTGACATTATTTTTTACAAAGAAATATGCAATTGAATGAAAGTTTTTTCATCAACACACGGTATACATTTCATTGCTACTAACATTAATACGAATACGAGCCATTAGTGTGGAGAGTGTGCTGACCTAAAACTAGGCTCGCGATTTGGACCCGCTCCAACATTCAATACTACTCGTGCTCATGCAGTAGGTTCATTCAACGCCAAATACACTTTAGGCCTAAAAGGTTTCAGTCGCGTCCACACATTGCTAATACTAATTACTGTGTGTCTGATTTATTAATATTGGAGAATACCGAAAGACGAGTTCTATTCAGAACTCTTCTTCTTATTCTTTCACTCTCCAATGCGACTGTGGCCTTTAACTCGGGAAAGCTTCATTCGTTATGCTTTTCAAGCTTTACGTTAACCCGTCGTTTCGTTCCCGTACCATCGGATTTTGTCGCCTGTCATGACATCCTTCACTATTTGGATTAGCTACACGCTATAAACAATGCTCACTATGGAGAGCACTATGAACTGACGGACTGAAAATATTGCTATGTATTAAAAGGGTAATTACTGGACTAAGTTGAATTGAGGGCGAAAGCTATAAACCGTTGTTTTTTAGCCAATGAACTATGGCATTTGACATCAATCGACTCAATCGTCAGCTTCCCCGTTTGATGTTTGATCAAAGATGTGATTAGCACAGAATGAAAATGCACCACAACTGTGGAATTAAATTCCCTACTGACGGAAAATGAATTGACGTCAATACTTCAAGTGCTACGGGCCCCGCGAGCTCGGCTCTCTCGAGGCCGCTTTAATGAATGAGCCGTCTGTGTGAGGCGCAGCGGCTCGCGCTCAAACGAAGAAATTTCTACTTCATCATCCATGGCGAAATTTGTTGAGTCATCGACCGGTACAGTGCTTGCATGAAGTCGATGAACTGTGTGATGTACTCTTGTTACGGCATGATTTTTCAAAGGGAAATGACATTTCGTTTAATGGACTGCAATCATTAGCTCGTAGCCCACTGTACCCATAAACTTTTATAACTGCTGACATTTGTATTCTTAAATTAAAGTCACAAATAAAAATCTTCTCGCAAGAAAAATCTTACTTCCTAACTGAAGACCTATAGAGGCGTACTCCATCCCGCTGCGCCAGTACGGATTAGTAGCGGGGTTAGTGGCCAAACCAAGTATTAGTATTAAGTAAGTCGGAAGTCCTCCGACATATCTTAACGACTGATATCTAACAACAACAACTGGGACCGACATCTTTACGTGCGTAGGGAGTGGTAGGGATCACTTAGGATCGACGCAAGCTGCCGAGCTATATCTTGATATGAGTCTGTATGAGGTCCATAACGCCCCATGTATGAACTTATCACATTAACTTGAAATGTAATTTATTTCGTCTTCGTCATAGTGTCGACTACTCAGTCAACTCCTGTAGTGGTCGAAGCAATCAGTGCCAGTACAGCGCCCCGAACCACGCCGCATACAAAGCTCCTCTCTTTTTGTTCACAATATCTGGCGCTCGCTTTGTTCAATCCAAAATTCAATGTTACGAGCCCTTTCCGCTGCCTCTGGCGCTGAATGCCTTTGTAAACGCGGCATTACGTAAATCAAACGGTTTTTGGATATATTGTGAACCGAAACTCGGTACAGTATTTTCCGTGAAAACTTTTTGTTTTTCGGCCTAACGACCTTTTAAAGTACCTCAGTGTACATAATACGACAAACAGGTAACTGTGTAACGTTTCCTGTTTCGGAATTATGAATATTTATTTGGTGGCCCTAAATGAGTTTAAAGGCTTTATTCTACCCTCATCCAGCGCTCTCCGCTTGATGAGTTTATCAACAGACAAGGCAGGCACAATGGTCATGATAAGATATTTAATTTTGGTGGGACCTTTTTAAGATATTATATTTAAAATCATTTTTACGTTATAAATATGTGGAGTTCTCGTGTGGAATCATGTGAAGTTGTGGCATGGTGGCGTATAGATCACCGATGCCGATCGGATGTGCATTATAAGTAAGGGGTTTGCGAGTTTACGGGTCTACCATCAATAATATTCCTATGATGCACACAAACACACTTAATAGTAAGTGAGGATGTAGCCTTGGATGATGTTTGTATGTAGACGAGCGACGGTGACAGGTGGTCATAATTATAAGGTAGCTCAAGTTGCCACTGTTAATTTTTAGCTGTTTTACCTTAATAAATTATTCAATATATTTTATGAAGAGTACATACTTAAGTCTGTATTCCAAGCAAAGTAAAATTTGTTCTGCCATTTTAAGCAAAGAATTTCCACCGCAAAGCGAAATCAACACAGTAAATTACAAGGAAAAATTCTAAATTGAAAGAGCGCAGTGTTTCAGACCAAATGTAAATATGAAAAGTAAATTGCAGCGTGAATATGCAAGTGGTAAGAATATTAAATGCCATTTCGTATTATGAGAAGCATGGCAAAATATAAATAATTCCTACCTACTTCAGATTTTTTTCTATCAAGAAAGTTTTTCATCATCGTGATTTGAACTTTAAAATATTTTTTCAGCGACAATATAAAAATGAAAGAACAAGTTTGATTTTCCAATTATTTACTCTAACGGTTTAAAATAGAATATCCGTGTTCTGTGATCTACTTTCGAAATATGATATTGGCTCATTTTGGCTCATTGGCAGAAGTTTACGAAGAAAGTTTATAAGAAGGTGTTGGTTATGCATAAGAGCAAGGGGACGGCATTTTAAGCATTAACTGTAACAAAAAAAATTTATAAAAGGGTTTTTACAAAAAAAAACGTATTTTTATTTTCTTCTGAAAATATCTTATGATGTTGAATAAAATAAGAAATTTGTTAATTTATTCCACATAATTAATTATACATTTTTGTAATTTGTATGAGATGTAGATGTTATTAAAATAAAGTTTCACAGGGTTACCATACATTTTTTTTACAGAATCTTTGTTCAAACTTCAGTTCGTAAACTTTTAAACGTAAAATTTGTACCTATTTATTGGTCTAATTTTCTTGTTGTTGTTAATTATGCTCGAGTATCATTTTAATTAGGAAGATTTATGTATTCTTAACTACTTTGAGCAAAAAATAACAATAAAATAAAAAACAGATATGGTAAAATTTAATATTCAGCTTACGTGGATGATATTTTCACCACATTTTGAAAAAAAAGTATAACTCAAGAACTACAAGGCCTAGGACTATAAATTTTAGTATTTATGTTAGATAATAAGTCCCACTACCCCCCATAACCCGTTGGTCCACTACTTACGGGACACCCAGTATAATGAATATTTAGTTGATATAAAAGTAAATAAACTGAATCCAATAGTTGCATGGAAGATTGCAGAAAAGTTGTTCTTTTCTTTATTATGTTTACCCTTGAATTGTAGTTCAAAGAGTTTATATTGGAACAAGAAAAATAGCGACTCTCATGTCGCATCTCGGCACAGAGACGACGTATTTTCTCAAAGGCATCATTTGACGCGTTCTCCCGTAGATACTACGTGGAAAATATTGCTGCTGCTGCGCCGTCGCTGTATTTTTATTATCGGTACAATTTTATCTGCCACAGAGAGTATAGGCTAATAGAAATGTACCTATACTAATATTGTAAAGCTGAAGAGTTTGTTTGTTTGAACGAGCTAATCTCAGGAACTGGTTCGAATGGAAAAAATATTTATCGAGGAAGGCTATAGTCTATATAACATCACGCTACGACTAATAGAAGCGGAGCATCGATTGAAAATCTTGCCAAAATGGGAAAATATTTAATATTTGTGAACTTTACTAGTAAATAAATAAACGCTAACACACTCATCTTCATTACGATTCCCTGTGTCGTGGGTGGCATGGACACCATAAATAGCACGTCGCTAACAGTAATGACCCACGAACAATCATTTTTACCTGTCACATGAATGTCTGGCCCGGCCGGGAATCAAACGAGTGCATTAAAAATAATAGTCCCCTAATTGGCATGTTTCGACATGTTGGTTTTAGAATAACGTTACACGGCTAATTGAGTTGCTAAATTCCATCTGAACAAACATTGTTACATACATACATAAATACTTACATGCAAATATACGTACATACATACATTGCAAGTTATATGAAAGCTTTTAAAAAATGACACGAGACCCGTTGCGACAAAGACAAGTTGTTTGACGTGAGTATCGTTCTAAATATTGCCCATGTCTGTTCGAGTATAACTCTATGCTGCTATTCTGTTATACCTATCCAAAGAAACGGGGATTTATCCTTTAATATCTCCTGCAAGTGACAGTTGTTTCACAAGTTACGCTGTACTTTTTACCGTTGGCTGTTATTATAATTTTCTGAGAAACCGAGCGAAAAATGTTCTTCATAATGAGTAAGTTGATCTCGTTTGATTTTCCTGTTGTATTTTATAATAGAACATGAAATTTATTATTATATATATGTATATATCTTATTTCCTGTTTATGATTATGAATACCATAAGAAATAATTTACATCACGCCACTTTCAGCTCTAATGGCCTTGCAGTAGCCTAGTATGACTCATCACACGTGTTCAAGTATTGTGTATGCTGTGTTTATTATAATTTTATTACTGCTATAAACGCCAATGACGTTCATTATACGCATATTCATACTTTGAACTCTCTGCACGAAGAACTTTCGATCTCCTATAAACTCATCCAAAACAGATTGCTGCGGATTTGAGACATTGACTTTGTTCCTGTTATTATAATTTTTCGTGAAGCCTTCCTACCTAGTTACCACTCTCTTGCTTTTTACATACTTTTTGTGAGTGCCTGATTGTAAGTAGAGATGAAGTCCTTGATGTTGAATGCACTAACTTACTAACTTATTGACTCTTTTTTTGGACTCTTTTCTAAAGAATTGTGGTTGCTAACCCCGATCACCCCTTCCAACACCCTCCAATTATCATCTTTAATCCACAAAATGAAATCACTTTCGCGAGCTACATTTTCTTCTACTGATTTTATCTCCAATACTTAAAAATCAATTTATTTATTAAAACAATCTCATGAATTATAAACATGCTACTTACTTCGCTTTGATAGCGTAACAAACTTTGTATACCAAAGTAGCCAAAATAGGAATATAAACAATTTATTTTACATTTTCTGTTGATCGTATAAAACTCCTATTAGCATGTCGGCCCTCCGAGGATTTGTGCTCAAGATTTTTTTTCATCATTAATTTTAACATGGCGACTTTATAAACAGGGAGATAATCCGCCTTTAAATAAATTCATAATTCTTAATCATATATTATGATAGTAACCGCTTGACGTGCCCTTCAAGGCACGAAAGTGTTTATGACACGATACTAATATTCCTATAGCATGCTCACGTCCCCAAGTCCAAATCTTATTTCAATTAACAAGTGAAGCACATCACAGGCCGTAGAATAGTACCAAATAATTTGTACTAAAACGCAACTATTGGGGAACTTCGACCAATCCATAATACATTAGTTATAACAAGTTTACGCATGTAATCAATAGCTAATACATACAGACGGAGCCCTTGGGACTGACCGCAATTTCTCTATGATTGAATTTGAATTTTTTATGTTCGCTCTTATTTAATATACCTTTGTTTATAATGACAACGTTCCTACAATATAAGAAACTAAACAGGTAAAGTAAGTTTAATACAACTTTTGTATATGACATAAATTACTTTTCTACAATTTCCAAAACAGTTCGAATATTAAATTTGGTCTATTTGAATAAAACTTATATTGGTTCATAAAACTTGTGAGGCCCCTCAAAAGTACTTAAGCGGCCGTTGCAGATTTCGAGCAGACGTCCGCAATTGTGTTCGGGGGTCACGTCCGAGGTCCGCTTACGTAAACGTCTCGGACCTTACCTGCCCGTCTCGTCAGCCGATACACGTCGTAAAATACGTCTGCAATACGGTTCCCTTTCCCAACTGGCAATGTTATACGGTTATTACATCAGCTGACAGCTGTTATTCTGTATCGTGATAAAAGGTGTATCTTTAAGAGTTAATAGCCCCAATTTTATATCATAACCAATTGGGGGAGTGAAACATTGTCGTGTGACAAAATTTTAAACGTTTCATCATTCAGTTTAAGCTTCCTAGCTTCGGAAGGCACGATAAGCCTATTGTCATGAAACTATTATTAAACATAATTATTATCAACGCGTTGAGGGCAAAGACGGGCAACTCTTGGGCCACAAGATACGCACTAATGAAGGCTTTAATTTACAAAAAGCGTAATTTTTTAATTGCCAATAAATTCAAATAATGACAGAACAAAGTGGCGCAATTTCGGGTTAAGGTCGAACACGTACATTTGCTTTTAACGCTCGACTCTGACACTTGCAGCGCAGAGGGAATTTGTTTTATTCCGGCTCGTAGCCCTCGGGTAACACTATAATGGAAACACGTAAAAAACATTTCATACTTGATACTGGAAGAGAATAAACAAGAGAGGGGACCCGCATTTAACTGACTCTCCGACGTGAACCAAACCCATAAAAAATCACCGTCGACTTCAGAAGGAGGGTAGTAGCTATCCGGGTGTTTGAAAAATCTTCAGGCAAGGGGACTGCGAAATTCAATTCAGAAATCCTAATTGCCTTGCCTGTGTTTCAACAGGTTACGAGCATCACTTGCATGTGCAATGTGACCAAAATACAAAAAAATCCCGAAGTATTTGCTCATATTGTCCTTCGTTAAGATGACCTTGATAAGCTGCCAGTGGTGGACAAGGTCGAAGGTTTAATCCTCCCCTAGCCGTTGGTGTAACCATCGGACTGCACTCGCAAAAAGCGCCCTAAGAAAAGCTGAACACCGACAGCAATGGAGGATTCATCAGTAAAAGCTATGGACGACTTTTTATCGTCACATCGTGTTCATTCAGCAATGAAGAAAAGAATAAGGATCACGAGCCAGAGAACTGCATTGCATTACATCTAAACGAAAGTCTTAATCATTCAAACCAATCAATCATCAATCGGTATTGGTAGTTAAATAAGGTTAGGCCTAAGCTGGCCCTAAAGTTCTAACTACCGAAGTATCCATTGCGCGCCGAACAGCTGCCGCGGCGGCCGGTCACGTTTGCTTACATAAACTACAGGCCCAATTCTGAATTCCGTTTGGAATAATAATATTTGTATTATAACGGAAGGGTCACAATTATGTATGTCGTAAAGTTTCAAACATGCTTTCAGTAGTGGCGCTTGATGAAGGGCGTTTCGATACATTAATAATTATTAATAAATAAATCAATTACACACACACCATAGAACATTCGTATCAATGGGGATAGGAAAGGAAGACAAATAAAACATCACAAATATCCACGAAACGAAAACAAACATCTATCTGTCCTATAAATGTGTGTTTATAAATTGAAATTTAATAGTCTGCAGCTTTCAGTTTTGCAATATATTTATCACAACAAAAATAAATTAAACACAAAGACACCGATTTCATAATGCCCTTTACCCCACGAAATAATTATATTACAGGTATACTTTATATTTTTTAAGTACAGGTATATGATGTATGTGAGGTTTACATGACCAGGGTTATATGTTTATTTACTGAAAGCTCAATATTTCACGCGTCCCTGGTACAATGCAGTGGTCTCGTAGGGACAAGCGAATTCAATTAAGGATTAATTAAACTGGTGACGGGGTAATTATTTTAACCGGTAGGTGTAGGAAGCTGCACGGCTGTGTCATTCTACTATCTAGGTACATTAACTGGTTTTAGGTAAACTAGTTTTGCATAATATATTTTAGTAATTAAATTTGCAAACGCGTAGTTGGTGAAAACGTTTTCAGGACGCTTCTAGTTTTATACCTAACTAGTGACCCGCCCTCGCTTCGCTTTGGGAAATTTTCGGTAATTAAATCTTTATAAATACACACACTATATACACACTATACACACACTATATACACACTATATCTTTATAAATTATAGCCTAAACGTTATTCTGATGAATGAGCTTATAATTGTAAAGTTTCAACAAAATCCTTTCGTTAGTTTTTGCGTGAAAGAGCCACAAACATTCATACATCCATACAAACTTTCGCATTTATAATATTAATAGGATATCTCAGCGTACCTAATAATTATATCCGTCTCACTGTAACGTTAACAGCCAATAAACGAGTAGACGAACCACCTGATAGTATCGCGGTCGCCCACAAACAACAATAACACCAAAGCCATCACCGATGCGTCGTCGACCAAGAAAGAAGGAAGTGAAAAGGAAGGAAACTATTACCAAAAGAATTATTAGTTAGGTCAATTGATTTAAGAACACAATACTAGGGTCTACCGACTAAAGCATATAAGTCAGAATGGTGTTAAAGTTGGTGTTATTTTTAACATATGTCACAGAACCAGCTTTTACCATTGTACTTAATTATGTGTAAACGCATGTTATTATTCATTTAGACAACCTCAAATAAGCAATAAAATTAAAGAAATAATAAACATTTTTTCTGCCAGCCCTACTTAAATTTATTTTATACATCTTATAACAACGTTTTTCGATTTTTTGTCTATTTGCCGGTTTGTCGGTCCCTCTGTTCCCACTAATCTCGACCGTGTATATACACGGCATCTGCCAGCCCTACTTAAATTTATTTTATACATCTTATAACAACGTTTTTAGATTTTTTGTCTATTTGTCGGTTTGTCGGTCCCTCTGTTCCCACTAATCTCGACCGTGTATATACACGGCATCTGCCAGCCCTACTTAAATTTATTTTATACATCTTATAACAACGTTTTTAGATTTTTTGTCTATTTGTCTGTCCCTCTGTTCCCACTAATCTCGACCGTGTATATACACGGCATCTGCCAGCCCTACTTAAATTTATTTTATACATCTTATAACAACGTTTTTAGATTTTTTGTCTATTTGTCGGTTTGTCAGTCCCTCTGTTCCCACTAATCTCGACCGTGTATATACACGGCATCTGCCAGCCCTACTTAAATTTATTTTATACATCTTATAACAACGTTTTTAGATTTTTTGTCTATTTGTCGGTTTGTCGGTCCCTCTGTTCCCACTAATCTCGACCGTGTATATACGCAGCAAAACAGCAAGCAAAAGGCACGTAATTGGCTATTTCGTTAGATAGCCGTCGTTAAGTCAAGTATGCCTTTGAACGGCATAAAAACTTAGGTTGCCCACTAACCCATTCACCAATCTTTCCTGAAGCACCGAGGTGGAATATGCCTTGCTTATTGAGCTTCTCTGTGAATAGGAGACACCCGTGCTTTGTAGTGGGCCATTGTCGGTTGAAGCCAAAATAAAATAAATTGGTTTCCAACTACACAACTTTAACTTGATGAGGTTGTTGAGAGTTGAGATTTATTAAATTGGTGGATTATAATGTTCTTCAAATATCCAATTTGTCGATAACCTTTTTCAGGCTTCTCGGATACCAAATCTTTTATGAAGATGTAATACGAACAGACTGAAACTTATCGCTTCGACCTGAAAAGGTTCAACCGATAATTTCAGGTGCCTCACGAATGAACTTCACTTAATATAAGCGAAATGAATTTTTAAGGCTGCTCTGTAGCTCAGTACCCTGCCTTTCAAGGCGTCTCGAGTTCGATTTCCGTTGCAGACGTTTATATGACAGGTAATTGTACGCTTTGGATTATTGTGATGTGTTAATTGTGTGTTCTTGATTTATTTATTTAAGCTTTATTGACTACAATAAAATACATATTACGGTACAAATGGCGAGCTTAATGCTAGTTGCATACTCTACCAGCTAACCATTAGGCCAAACAGATTTAGACAACAGAGACTCTACATAGAGGGTGTTTGGGTGTCAGTATTATAGATAAGGGTACACTATTACGCTACTTTAGTGCGGATTATTACCTTGTTTATGATCGCGCGAGTGGAAGCGAGTGGTCCCGGGTTTGTTTTCGGGTCATAGGTGTTAGTGATATGTTAAGTGTTGAAAGTGTTTTGTAAAATATTTAGATATTTAAGATCTATCATAATTTAGAGTTGGTTAGCTATCATTCTCACTTAAATTTTCAACATTCCTATTCGTATAGGTATCTTGTTTAATTATTCAACTGAGAGAGGCATTATGTCCAAAATGTCCAAGGTCGCATTTGGATAAAGAGATGGGCATTAGAACGGACTAAGTAACTATTCATAAGACTGAATTTGAAGACCTCGTAACCGCCGGGTCTAGTCTATAATAGTCGAGACCACTGCAACTAATTGTAAATTAGACCAATGAACAACTCAAATCTTTTATCCCAACCTAAGTGCTTTACGTCAAAGCCAGGGAATCCCTCCATTCAGTTAATCACCATAAATTACCGTCGATTCAAGTGTAAACCATCATTAAGTTATCTAAGCTGTGCCAGGGTTGGTATTTATTTGAGCCGCTGAAATGGCCGGTTTACTACCTCTTGATAATGTTTGTGCGATTTTATTACCTTTTTAGTATTTGCTTAAATATGGAATGAGGGCGATGATATATTTTGAAAACGTTTTGCGAAAATTCGGTAACGCCACTTTTTTAAGTTAATAGCCTATAGCAGACGAGATAAGCCAAAATCTTTTATTTTTAATGGTAATAGCCTATAACTTAAATGGATGTCGCTTATAGGTAACCAAGACTGTAACACCTTATAAAAAAAACTTTTTTCTCTTTTCTATTTTTTTAAATAGCAGATGAGCCACCAGATGGTATAGTGGTCACCGTCACTAATGGCCATCAGAAGAAGAAGAAAAAAATTAAGATTTAGTAAAAAGGGGAGCTGGAGCTTGAGATTCAGTTCATTGTTTCTTTCTTTGATTCTAGGTTCTGATAATCTGATTTACTCGTATATTAGTCAGTCCATCACAAACGGAGAGCCAGTGCAGGAGTCTGTGCTTTTCAACGATTATTATTTGTGTTACTCAAATATGTTATCAACTTTTTGTATAGATTCCTAGAACGGTCAAGCTACGTATTTGAACAATATAAATACCTATAAGGTATATTTGTTTTCGTTCCAAGAATCTACATATCCCACGTACATATACGTGTATTTACGAGTACAAAGTAGATACATTTTCCTTCAAATATGAACATCGATTCTACTTTTCTGAACCACACAGAAATCTGTACCGAGAAAATGTAATATGAAGCTTTCTGGAAAATAAAATTCTAAAACGAATAATCGGTGTGCCGCCTTTACGAAATAATGATGTGCGATTATCGTTCGATTTTCGTTTCATGAGCCTACACTTTAAGGATTATATATCGAGACAAGCGCGAGTGGAATTCGATATGGAATGTAATGTTATTTTCTTCGCGAGGATTTTAAATCGAATATCCAACAAATTTTAGAATTTCAAACAGAATTTTCCTTTTCGGAGAAGGAAAACTATGTGAGAATTTAAAGGCAAATCGTCACTTATCATGTTCTAGTATGGCTTTAAATAATTTGTAACTTACTTTTAACTCAAAGCCGTGTGCAGCTTGCCAACCCCATTTGGCAATTGGCAAGCTCTGTAAGCATGACCTTTGAAAAGGAAACGAGAGCCCTTATTGAACTTATAATATTACTAATGAATACAAATGTGATGAAGCCTTTAAAAGTTTTTCACCATTCCATTATATTAAAGTAACTTTCTGATAAAAAATACAGAAAAATATTTAATTGTGTAACTTCCTCAATTCAACTAAAACTGTAACGACTTTTTTGGTAGTAGTACCAGGACAGCAATAAATAGTAATGAGGAGGTGCGACCGAACAGTTATGTTGCAAAGATGTGAACGTCACACAATGTTAAATGTAGGTAGTCGAAAGTTAACGTCTTTCTATTTTATCTATATTATATTTACTTACCTTCTATTTTTTTTAACAGTTGAATTTATAGTATGAGACATTGTTTATTTTCATGGAACACATGTTGAAACTATTCGTCCTCACTCAAGGTTGCCAGAAGGCTAGTATGCACAAATTAGCTTAGCCATTCAGCGGGGAAATGCTGCCAGCGTTTTGGGTACCCACTATTGACACAATTTGACTTTTTGGATAACATATTATGTATGTATTATTGTAAATTAAGTTTTTTTCATAATTCAGGTAACCTAAAATTAAATATAAATATTAATGATTTGATTGACATGATAAGCCACGATATAAGTCGCTTAAATTTCGAATAATTATTATTGATTAGTCAATACCCAAACACGATAATCCTTTGATACCAAGCTGTCATAAAGGTACAATAACCTAAACCTAACCTAAAATAGCTGCTCTTCCTTCGGAGTAAGGCATTCAGTGTTCAATCAATTACATTGTTCTGGGTAAACCGACTATAGAATATTTTATATTATCCAGACTTGAACATCAATGAACAGAAATCAATTAATTTGATCGGAACATATTCAACGAGCGCAGGTACCTAGTAACAGTCTATTGAAAAGACTCGCCCTGTATTCGCGAATGCCTATGCTAATATTTTCAAACCAATTTATAAACATTAGGTAATTGAGTGTAATCAAAGAATCAAACTCAATCTCAAAACATTTATTTCGTGTAGGTATTTATAAATAAATACACTTATGAACGTAATTTTTTTGAATTTGCCAACGTTTTGCAAAGGTTAAAATTTAAAATTCAATATGGCAATTTTGAATTTTAAATTAAATTAAATAATTAAATCTTGGAGGAGAAGAAACGCAGAAAGAACCTCCTGGGCACACCTGACAGCAAGTAGGCACCGTCGCCCATGGACAACAGTTACAGCAAAGGGATCATAGACGTGTTGTCGGCCACTCGCTCTCAAGCCAAGTTTTAAATGTTTGGAATCACACAATCTATTGTTTATAACATACGAGTATACTGGTACATATATGGTAACATATACGGGTAGGATAAAATTGGAAATTAACACCAATAACAATTTATGTAATACGGACGAGGTCAATATCGGGTCTTGAAGATACCGCAGCTTCCCAGCTAACTTACTTTATCTTTCAAATGAATCCCACTTTGAATATTTAAAAATGCATCGGCTACAGCTCCGCTGCCGACGTGAATACATTACGAATGCACAGACAGACGCTGTTGCTGGAATCCTCGGCTTAAGGATGACACGTATCGCGTTTAGTAATTTCGTAACGTAAGATCTTAGACGAACCCTTCGTGAGGTATTCGTTTCATGGCCCGGTAAACAGATCAAGGGTAATGTTACTACATAAATAAATGTAATATCTGTCTCGTTTTTTATCGTGCCAACCGCATAAGTTGTTCCTTTTCTTGTGTGAGTGCGATAGATGGCATCCATGGGTGTATATTCTTTCCGAACGAAAGTGTTTATGACACGATATTAATATTCCTATAGCATTCTCACGTCCCCAAGTTCAAATCTTATTTCAGTTAACAAGTGAAGCACATCACAGGCCGTAGAATAGTACCAAATAATTTGTACTAAAACGCAACTATTGGGGAACTTCGACCAATCCATAATACATTAGTTATAACAAGTTTAAGCATGTAATCAATAGCTAATACATACAGACGGAGCCCTTGGGACTGACCGCAATTTCTCTATGATTGAATTTGAATTTTTTATGTTCGCTCTTATTTAATATACCTTTGCTTATAACGACAACGTTCCTACAATATAAGAAACTATACAGGTAAAGTAGTAAGTTTAATACAACTTTTGTATTTGTTAGGCACAAATAAGACAGACATATATGACATAAATTACTTTTGTACAATTTCCAAAACCGTTCGAATATTCAATTTGGTCTATTTGAATAAAACTTATATTGGTTCATAAAACTTGTGAGGCCCCTCAAAAGTACTTAAGCGGCCGTTGCAGATTTCGAGCAGACGTCCGCAATTGTGTTCGGGGGGTCACGTCCGAGGTCCGCTTACGTAAACGTCTCGGACCTTACCTGCCCGTCTCGTCAGCCGATACACGTCGTAAAATACGTCTGCAATACGGTTCCCTTTCCCAACTGGCAATTTTATACGGTTATTACATCAGCTGACATCTGTTATTCTGTAACGTGATAAAAGGTGTATCTTTAAGAGTTAATAGCCCCAATTTTATATCATAACCAATTGGGGGAGTAAAACATTGTCGTGTGACAAAATTTTAAACGTTTCATCATTCAGTTTACCTATGCTTTCTTGCTTCGGAAGGCACGATAAGCCTATTGTCATGAAACTATTATTAAACATATTATCAACGCGTTGAGGACAAAGACGGGCAACTCTTGGGCCACAAGATACGCACTAATGAAGGCTTTAATTTACAAAAAGCGTAATTTTTTTAATTGCAAATAAATTCAAATAATGACAGAACAAATTTGTGGCGCAATTTCGGGTTAGGGTCGAACACGTACATTTGCTTTTAACGCTCGACTCTGACACTTGCAGCGCAGAGGGAATTTGTTTTATTCCGGCTCGTAGCCCTCGGGTAACACTATAATGGAAACACGTAAAAAACATTTCATACTCGATACTGGAAGAGAATAAACAAGAGATGGGACCCGCATTTAACTGACTCTCCGACGTGAACCAAACACATAAAAAATCACCGTCGACTTCAGAAGGAGAGTAGTAGCTATCCGGGTGTTTGAAAAATCTTCAGGCAAGGGGATTGCGAAATGCAATTCAGAAATCCTAATTGCCTTGCCTGTGTTTCAACAGGTTACGAGCATCACTTGCATATGCAATGTGACCAAAATACAAAAGAAGAAAAATACGAAAAAAAGAGTGGAGTGTCCTCCACTGTCAGCTTATCAAGTTCAGGTCGAAGGTTGAATCCTCGCGACTACTCCCCTAGCCGTTGGTGTAACCATGCGACTGCACCCGCAATAAGCGCCCTAAGAAAAGCTGAACACCGACAGCAATGGAGGATACATCAGTAAAAGCTATGGACGACTTTTTATCGTCACATCGTGTTCATTCAGCAATGAAGAAAAGAATAAGGATCACGAGCTAGAGAACTGCATTGCATTACATCTAAACGAAAGTCTTAATCATTCAAACCAATCAATCATCAATCGGTATTGGTAGTTAAATAAGGTTAGGCCTAAGCTGGCCCTAAAGTTCTAACTACCGAAGTATCCATTGCACGCCGAACAGCTGCCGCCGCGGCGGCCGGTCACGTTTGCTTACATAAACTACAGGCCCAATTCTGAATTCCGTTTGGAATAATAATATTTGTATTATAACGGAAGGGTCACAATTATGTATGTCGTAAAGTTTCAAACATGCTTTCAGTAGTGGCGCTTGATGAAGGGCGTTTCGATACATTAATAATTATTAATAAATAAATCAATTACACACACACCATAGAACATTCGTATCAATGGGGATAGGAAAGGAAGACAAATAAAACATCACAAATATCCACGAAACGAAAACAAACATCTATCTGTCCTATAAATCGATGGGTCCTACGTATAAGGGCCAAACTAACAATTTGACGATTTTGACTTTTTTATGATAAACGCATCCTATCGATATGATTAATCGTGTGAGCTTTTAAAAAAAAAGAAAAACTGCATGGAAACACGACTTTCTATTAAAGTATAACGGCATATGTAGCGTGGATTGAAACGTTTAAGGTCCAAAGAGTAATTTGAGACTTATACGCGGGGACTTCCCGCGCGTTTTTTTTATTATTTGGGCCAATCGGCTAGTTTGACACTTATACGTCAGACGGAGCAACGCCCGCGCTGTGATAAAACAAAATCTCGTTACTGTGTTTTAGCGTTACAATTTAGATTAATAACTGAAAGATGGCATCCAAGTATCGTGCTAAGTTTAGTAGAAGTCAGAATTTAGTAAATTTATAATTAATTCAAAAATATTTAAAAATACTTATATTATGCAACTTGGCATAATACACGTATATTGGCCAATTTGACACATTGGCCCTTTTATGGTGTTTTAAAATACAAATAATTTTAACAAAAACTAACGTAAAAGGGCCAATATGCAGTAAAAAAAAACTGTTTAATATATATATAAAATGGTGCAGTATATATAAGTAGGACAATTGTCTTAGTAAACAAGCAAAGTTTCATAAATTTCGGTTTTATCAATCTTAAGTTACAGCAAGTTTAAACTTTGAAAGCCTCTCCTGTAAAGTTGTCATTTTGCATTTTGGCCCTTATACGTAGGACCCATCGAAATGTGTGTTTATAAATTGAAATTTAATAGTCTGCAGCTTTCAGTTTTGCAATATATTTTTCACAACAAAAATAAATTAAAAACAAAGACACCGATTTCATAATGCCCTTTACCCCACGAAATAATTATATTACAGGTATACTTTATATTTTTTAAGTAAAGGTATATGATGTATGTGAGGTTTATATGACCATGGTTATATGTTTATTTACTGAAAGCTCAATATTTCACGCGTCCCTGGTACAATGCAGTGGTCTCGTAGGGACAAGCGAATTCAATTAAGGATTAATTAAACTGGTGACGGGGTAATTATTTTAACCGGTAGGTGTAGGAAGCTGCACTGCTGTGTCATTCTACTATCTAGGTACATTAACTGGTTTTAGGTAAACTAGTTTTGCGTAATATATTTTAGTAATTACATTTGCAAACGCGTAGTTGGTGAATACGTTTTTAGAACGCTTCTAGTTTTATACCTAATATCTCAGCGTATCTAATAGTTATATCTGTCTCACTGTAATGTTAACAGCCAATAAACGGGTAGACGAGCCATCTGATAGTATCGCTGTCGCCCACAAACAACAATAACACCAAAGCCATCACCGATGCGTCGTCGACCACGAAAGAAGGAAGTGAAAAGGAAGGAAACTATTATCAAAAGAATTATTAGTTAGGTCAATTGATTTAAGAACACAATACTAGGGTCTACCGACTAAAGCATATAAGTCAGAATGGTGTTAAAGTTGGTGTTATTTTTAACATATGTCACAGAACCAACTTTTAACCAGCTTTTACCATTGTAGGTACTTAATTATGTGTAAACGCATATATGTTATTATTCATTTCGACAACCTCAAATAAGCAATAAAATTAAAGAATTAATAAACAATTTTTCTCCTAGCCCTACTTAAATTTATTTTATAGATCTTATAACAACGTTTTTAGATTTTTTGTCTATTTGCCGGTTTGTCGATCCCTCTGTTCCCACTAATCTCGACCGTGTACATACGCAAAAAAGCAAGCAAAAGGCACTTAATTGGTTATTTCGTTAGATAGCCGTCGTTAAGTCAAGTATGCCTTTGAACGGCATAAAAGCTTCTTAGGTTGCCCACTAACCCCTTCACCAATCCTTCCTGAAGCACCGTAGTGGACTATGCTTTGCTTATTGAGCTTCTCTGTGAATAGGAGACACCCGTGCTTTGTAGTGGGCCATTGTCGGTTGAAGCCAAAATAAAATAAATTGGTTTCCAACTACACAACTTTAACTTGGTGATGAGGTTGTTGAGAGTTGAGATTTATTAAATTGGTGGCTTATAATGTTCTTCAAATATCCAATTTGTCGATAACCTTTTTCAGGCTTCTCGGATACCAAATCTTTTATGAAGATGTAATACGAACAGACTGAAACTTATCGCTTCGACCTGAAAAGGTTCAACCGATAATTTCAGGTGCCTCACGAATGAACTTCACTTAATATAAGCGAAATGAATTTTTAAGGCTGCTCTGTAGCTCAGTACCCTGCCTTTCAAGGCGTCTCGAGTTCGATTTCCGTTGCAGACGTTTATATGACAGGTAATTGTACGCTTTGGATTATTGTGATGTGTTAATTGTGTGTTCTTGATTTATTTATTTAAGCTTTATTGACTACAATAAAATACATATTACGGTACAAATGGCGAGCTTAATGCTAGTTGCATACTCTACCAGCTAACCATTAGGCCAAACAGATTTAGACAACAGAGACTCTACATAGAGGGTGTTTGGGTGTCAGTATTATAGATAAGGGTACACTATTACGCTACTTTAGTGCGGATTATTACCTTGTTTATGATCGCGCGAGTGGAAGCGAGTGGTCCCGGGTTTGTTTTCGGGTCATAGGTGTTAGTGATATGTTAAGTGTTGAAAGTGTTTTGTAAAATATTTAGATATTTAAGATCTATCATAATTTAGAGTTGGTTAGCTATCATTCTCACTTAAATTTTCAACATTCCTATTCGTATAGGTATCTTGTTTAATTATTCAACTGAGAGAGGCATTATGTCCAAAATGTCCAAGGTCGCATTTGGATAAAGAGATGGGCATTAGAACGGACTAAGTAACTATTCATAAGACTGAATTTGAAGACCTCGTAACCGCCGGGTCTAGTCTATAATAGTCGAGACCACTGCAACTAATTGTAAATTAGACCAATGAACAACTCAAATCTTTTATCCCAACCTAAGTGCTTTACGTCAAAGCCAGGGAATCCCTCCATTCAGTTAATCACCATAAATTACCGTCGATTCAAGTGTAAACCATCATTAAGTTATCTAAGCTGTGCCAGGGTTGGTATTTATTTGAGCCGCTGAAATGGCCGGTTTACTACCTCTTGATAATGTTTGTGCGATTTTATTACCTTTTTAGTATTTGCTTAAATATGGAATGAGGGCGATGATATATTTTGAAAACGTTTTGCGAAAATTCGGTAACGCCACTTTTTTAAGTTAATAGCCTATAGCAGACGAGATAAGCCAAAATCTTTTATTTTTAATGGTAATAGCCTATAACTTAAATGGATGTCGCTTATAGGTAACCAAGACTGTAACACCTTATAAAAAAAACTTTTTTCTCTTTTCTATTTTTTTAAATAGCAGATGAGCCACCAGATGGTATAGTGGTCACCGTCACTAATGGCCATCAGAAGAAGAAGAAAAAAATTAAGATTTAGTAAAAAGGGGAGCTGGAGCTTGAGATTCAGTTCATTGTTTCTTTCTTTGATTCTAGGTTCTGATAATCTGATTTACTCGTATATTAGTCAGTCCATCACAAACGGAGAGCCAGTGCAGGAGTCTGTGCTTTTCAACGATTATTATTTGTGTTACTCAAATATGTTATCAACTTTTTGTATAGATTCCTAGAACGGTCAAGCTACGTATTTGAACAATATAAATACCTATAAGGTATATTTGTTTTCGTTCCAAGAATCTACATATCCCACGTACATATACGTGTATTTACGAGTACAAAGTAGATACATTTTCCTTCAAATATGAACATCGATTCTACTTTTCTGAACCACACAGAAATCTGTACCGAGAAAATGTAATATGAAGCTTTCTGGAAAATAAAATTCTAAAACGAATAATCGGTGTGCCGCCTTTACGAAATAATGATGTGCGATTATCGTTCGATTTTCGTTTCATGAGCCTACACTTTAAGGATTATATATCGAGACAAGCGCGAGTGGAATTCGATATGGAATGTAATGTTATTTTCTTCGCGAGGATTTTAAATCGAATATCCAACAAATTTTAGAATTTCAAACAGAATTTTCCTTTTCGGAGAAGGAAAACTATGTGAGAATTTAAAGGCAAATCGTCACTTATCATGTTCTAGTATGGCTTTAAATAATTTGTAACTTACTTTTAACTCAAAGCCGTGTGCAGCTTGCCAACCCCATTTGGCAATTGGCAAGCTCTGTAAGCATGACCTTTGAAAAGGAAACGAGAGCCCTTATTGAACTTATAATATTACTAATGAATACAAATGTGATGAAGCCTTTAAAAGTTTTTCACCATTCCATTATATTAAAGTAACTTTCTGATAAAAAATACAGAAAAATATTTAATTGTGTAACTTCCTCAATTCAACTAAAACTGTAACGACTTTTTTGGTAGTAGTACCAGGACAGCAATAAATAGTAATGAGGAGGTGCGACCGAACAGGAGCCCAATTCTCATTTTGTAGAGATAATCTCTAAGTTTGCCATATCTCTACTGTGTCAATCTCTACGAGACATGTTGGCAAAATCTCGATTGTATCCAAAAACGTCATTCTGGGCCACAATAGAGATTTTATCTTTCGACATTACCATTAGACATATGAAATTTACGTTCCGTTTTCTAGACTACAGCGACGCCAAGTCAACAAAACACGACTACACGTAAAAAAAGGTTTTACAGTACTCAAATCATATAAAAGTATAAAACAATCACTATATTATTCATTCTAAACTATCTTTGAATAGTTATAATTTATTTACTTTGATATTGCAGTTAAAAACCATTATAACAAAAAGACTAAGCGTCGCATACCGTATAACGAAACATTCATGGCAGTAGTATGTTTAGCTATCTGTGGCATCTGCCGCATTTATGCATCTCTGCATTCTGTCATGTCAATGTCAACTTGTCAAGCGAATGTTTGTTTATTAATTTGATATTGATGAATTTGATGTTTATATTATAAATAATATTCATTTTGACTTATATACATGTTTGCTTTGCTGTTTGCATAGATTTTTGAGTTTGTTATAGTTGTTTTAAGCCAATAACAGCGGCTGCGGCTGTGTCCGCTGCAGTACCCACTACATCGCAATTTGACAAACACCTGTGGGCCAAGGACATAAACATACGTTTTATAAACAAGTTTTCTAATTTAATAGGAGAAAAAATGTATCCATTATCAATTTATCACTGAGAGAACCAATACGAAAACCTTTCATTATAAATCAAAGTCTTAAAGACGAAAACGAACTGTCAATAAAATTGTGATTTTGTGAACATCAACATTTCACATTTCAATCTCGAACGACAACGACAACTGTACAACTTGTACAGTGATTGGTCAAAATTTGCGCTGTACAGTACAAGGCAAATTTTGACCAATCACAATTGGTCAAAATTCAAGACATTTCGATCTCGAACGCTGCGGACCATTCGTTGCATGTCGAAAGAAAAGGCTCAGAGATATCTCTAATGTGACATCCCGAGAATAAGGAAATTAGGTTTCATTAGAGATCCGCCATGTTTTTCAGAGATATCTCTGTTAGAGATGCATCTCTAAGAAATGAGAATTGGGCTCCTGTTATGTTGCAAAGATGTGAACGTCACACAATATTAAATGTAGGTAATCCAAAGTTAACGTCTTTCTATTTTATCTATATTATATTTAGTTATCTTCTATTTTTTTTAACAGTTGAATTTATAGTATGAGACATTGTTTAATTTCATGGAACACATGTTGAAACTATTCGTCCTCACTCAAGGTTTCCAGAAGGCTAGTATGTACAAAAATAGCTTATATTATCCAGACTTGAACATCAATTAACAGAAATCAATTAATTTTATCGGAACATATTCAACGAGTGCAGGTACCCAGTAACAGTCTATTGAAAAGACTCGCCCTGTATTCGCGAATGCCTATGCTAATATTTTCAAACCAATTTATAAACATTAGGTAATTGAGTGAAATCAAAGAATCAAACTCAATCTCAAAACATTTATTTCATGTAGGTATTTACAAATAAATACACTTATGAACGTAATTTTTTTGAATTTGCCAACGTTTTGCAAAGGTTAAAATTTAAAATTCAATATGGCAATTTTGAATTTTAAATTAAATTAAATAATTAAATCTTGGAGGAGAAGAAACGCAGAAAGACCTCCTGGGCACACTTGACAGCAAGTAGGCACCGTCGCCCATGGACAACAGTTACAGCAAAGGGATCATAGACGTGTTGTCGGCCTACACAAAAGGAAGTGGAAACAAATAAAATAGGTACTCGCTCTCAAGCCAAGTTTTAAATGTTTGGAATCACACAATCTATTGTTTATAACATATACTGGTACATATATGGTAACATATACTGGTAGGATAAAATTGGAATTTAACACCAATAACAATTTATGTAATACGGACGAGGTCAATATCGGGTCTTGAAGATAGCGCAGCTTCCCAGCTAACTTACTTTATCTTTCAAATGAATCCCACTTTGAATATTTAAAAATGCATCGGCTACAGCTCCGCTGCCGACGTGAATACATTACCAATGCACAGACAGACGCTGTTGCTGGAATCCTCGGCTTAAGGATGACACGTATCGCGTTTAGTAATTTCGTAACGTAAGATCTTAGACGAACCCTTCGTGAGGTATTCGTTTCATGGCCCGGTAAACAGGTCAAGGGTAATGTTACTACATAAATAAATGTAATATCTGTCTCGTTTTTTATCGTGCCAACCGCATAAGTTGTTCCTTTTCTTGTGTGAGTGCGATAGATGGCATCCATGGGTGTATATTCTTTCCGCCTACGAAATAATCCCACATCGAGTATTTTTCCTACATGACAGAGCAAACTTGCCGTAATGTACAACTGCCAAAGTGTAAGCATGATATTATTGATGTTACGTGTAACATAATAAATGTTTACTCCAGAAATGTTTACGTGCGAGTATTATGGATAAACGGGGATATGGGAACGAAATAGTCGCGAAAAACTTCTCGTGTTTACTCGTGGTATTAAATCGGTTAGGGTAATGTCATTCGCCTCGTCAACTTTTATTTTGTTATATAAACGTTGATTTTTAAGAAAGAATAAAAGCAGTTTACGTATGTATTTGATGTATAAAACCTAAAATAATTATGACCCAAATAAAGACTGTTTTTTATTAAGGAATATATCTTTAATTTTCCGCATCGCGCTTTCATATTCCCGCCTAAGATTCGACATGTATGCTATAACACAAATATAAGGATAACACTACGAGTATGAAGCATATACAAACATCGCGTTTGTCGACATTGTTATACCTTTGAATAGTAAATTTATTATAGATAATTTTATTTTCTGTACCCATCACTATATCAACTCTTTATTCGGATAAAACCCACTGAATTTTCAGGAGAACCCTTGCATTAACATAATTTTATTACGGGGGCGAAGATAAATCTCCGAAAATCACTGGAGCCCACGAGCTCACACGATTCCGTTTGACAGACACTCGGTATCCCTGGGTCAATCTCGGCTCATCAGTGAATGGCACGGGTATGTTCGCGTCGTGACAATCTTTCGTGATTCTTGTGGGATTATGTAAATATGATTAATATTAAAAAATATGCCATTTTAACTTTATAATTAATAATGTTACAACTTTTTCTAAATAATAAATTTGTTCCTTTCGTCTGAAAATATGGCCTATAAATGGCCTAAATAAAAACAGGATATATTTTCTGAATGAGTCCGAGACGAAGCTCATCTGTCAGCTCATCGTTGATAATAAAATTTTATTAGAATTTATATTTATATTTAATTTTATTTATATTTAATTTTATTTATATTTAATTTTATTTATATTTAATTTTAAAGTAGGCACTATATTCTAGTAAGAATTATCAGAACACCTATTTTCATGTTTTAAAAAAATGAAAGGGGACAAAATAGGGGATGAAAGTTTTTTTGAACCGTATATCTATGTAACATCTACTATAAATACTACTATCTAAATCTGTAGTCTGTCTGTAGATTCAATTTTATTGTCAAATTTCGTGATAAAAATTCGGTTTATGACTCACTGACATAAATTTTACCATTTTTTTTAATTTTTGTCTGTAGGTATGTCCTATAACTCAAGAACGACTTGCCAATTTTAAGAAAATTTTAAACTGTGATTGCGCAAATTTTACAGGGTACAAATATGTTATTTTTAAACCCGCAGCGAAGTGGGCGGGTATCAGCTAATAGGTAAAATATAACTAATGACACGCTGTATTGATAACCTTTTTTTTGTTCGTACTATTAATGTTATTGTTTGTCATAGGACTTTCCCTCTAAAATCAAAATTGTAGTCACACTACACACGAGCATTTCTTGCGGTTCGAAATTTCATGCGCGCTCCTACTTTCCCATTTGCACAATCATTTTTGTTCGCACTCAATAATATCGGCGGACCACGTCGCTTTTAATATCTAGAAAGAATTTTAAGATGAGAAAATAACTTTGAGGAATATAAAAAATAATTTAGATTCGCAGGCAAAACCTTTTATTACTCTTATGTACTTTTAATATACACTTTATCTGTTACATATCCTTTGTCATTTGAAATATATATTTTTACGATGATGAAGTGTTTGGTGTCTGTCTTCTGCAAAAGCCCAGGTTCAATGTCAAAATCCTATAATCAACTGTCAAATTTAAATATTTTTTTGGTTTCTATACAGTTTTTTAAATATTTGGAAAATTAAAAAGACGACCAAAAGCCGCAGAATGCCAAAAGTCATGTCCAGACAGACCCGATCATCTGGTAACCCTACTACGAGCTAGCGAGCGCACTGTCAACAGTGAAAGCAAACGAAAACAATCTTTGTGTACACTTGCCCGATCGATTGTATCAATAAATCCGTGATCTTGGATTGAATGAATCAAAACACGGCGAGAGCACGTCCGACAACTGTATACATTCAAAGCCACACGGGATTTGGAGCTTTTAGGAATAGGTATTAACGCTACTAAGATTAGCTGTGTTATGGGACTTGTGGGTTCATGGACAACAAAAAGATTCGATTATTTTGTAACAACAGCGAAATCTTCCATAGACTAACCTGGGAGTTATGCTAGAATTTATAGACCCCAAAGTTCAACTTCCGTATACATAATTAAATCCTATCTATGTATATCTTAAGAACTAACGGATCGTTATCCACAAATAGTAATTATTTGTGGATAACGATCCGTTAGTTCTTAACATCTATTCTTCTTCTTTGTAAGTAAACGATAGATCAATTTCATAGGTAGAAATATTGATTCTGAGATTGCCGGCAAAAACGCACAGTCAAACTGACAAATCGCCTAACAGATAAAATTTCTCAAAATCATTATTCAGACACTGTTAGGGAAGTAAAACCCCCACTAAAAGTTTATATATCATATATATCATATCTTCAATGTTAGTAAGTCACTAAACAGTTAGTTTACCAAACTGTGTGACTGTGTATTCACGCTTTTCACCACTACTGTCCTAATTTCTAGCACACGAGGAAGTCGAGTAATACATTACATCGCATATTTTAGCTTCCTAAAGCTTTTATCAGACTCAACTGCATATAACTTTTGTTTTGATAGTAATAAAGTTAGTTGACCGCACGTTACTCGTATTCGCATTTTAGTATTTTCTACAAAGAAGTTTATGAATAATACAGCATCATCATCGCAACTCACAACTGTCCCACTGCTGGGCTTCGGTCATCTCTCACAATGAGAGGTGTCTATTGCGAATTAGATTAAATTATGGATAACTCACAGGTGTGCAGTCTTCTCACGATGTTTTCTTTCAGTGTAGCAAATGATAATTAATTTTAATTACACACATCATTTTTGAAAATTAGAGGTGCGTACAGTATGGGTAGAAACAAACGGACTGAAATCATAACCCTCTTTTTGGCTACGCTGTCTAGTAAAAATAGAAATTAATCAGTCGTGTCACATCAATCTTTGCAAGAATTTAATCCGAGCAGTAACTTACTTAATATTTAATAAGGAAAATCATTTTGTATAAAAGTTGCGATAATCAACTTTCATTATCGTCATTAAAACTTGGGCACGGAGGGTAAAAGTCGCAGATATTAATTTAAATACTTCAAGAGAATAAGAACACGAGGAGAGGGGCTCGGTGCAACTTCGTTCTTTTCATAAAAAGATAAAATCACCTCAGAACTAGCACCTACATTAATGAGGCAAATAGTAAGCTTGTTTGGAGGTAAAACTTCGTAGTATCTCTCTCTAAGGCCTTATTTAATTCCTTTCGTCGAAATTTATTTTTACTCAAAACGATTTTTTGTGCTTATACCTGCAAAATATTGCATTCGTGGTTCTGCATGTCTATAGGTACTTTTCATATAATTATGTATTTGCAAGAAAATAGTTTTGAGGACTGAGAATAACTAATAACAGAAATATTTTTTTGCTTTTTAATTGTCTGTGTATGTAAAATCACATCAAACCAAACTGTAACGAATTCAGAGAATTGAATTCAATCCCTCAGAGGAAGCTGTACTGTGTAGTTGTGTGTGTAGCTGTATATGCACTCTATGAAAAGTTATTTTAATTCTAAACATTTTTACTGTCAAACAAATCGAATATGACATCCAGGCGAACGAAGTCGCGGGTGCATCTAGTTACTTATAACGTATTACTTTATTATACGTACTTATATAATTACAATAGTGCAATACGTGACGTGACCATTTTCTCAGGGAACCTAGACATCCAACGAGTTGGAGAACAATCGAGATACGAAACAAACCGTCCGAGTTATCAAAGATCTTTAATTGTTCTCCAAACTTCCCCATTATCGGGAACAAAAGGGCATCCCATTCCTAGCGTTAGTTTTTCGAGGTATAACTTCGTGACTAGTTTATATGTAAATACCTAATATACCTACTGTCCGTATATGTACCTACATAGTTATGTTATTTAGGAAACAAATGTTATTAGTTTTAGATACCCAAAAATTCTTCGCGTTTTTTCTGTTTGGCCTAATGGTTAGCTGGTAGAGAATGCATTTAGTATTAAGCTCGCCATTTGTACCGTAATATTGTATTGTGGACAATAAAGGTTAAATAAATAAATAAATAAAAATATTTTTGAAGTAAAACTTCTTAGTGGACATCGGACAGGGTTGCGTTACTATGTTGGGACACGGTAATAGTATCATACAGTATTGTGACTTGGCCCTGTCCTTGAAATAAATGCCTACAGCCCCACGCGCTAAGGCTGCCTCTTTCTAGTTGTAGTGAATGTAGTATGTAGGTAAATCGCACGCTTCCTGATTACAAACCCACACGTTCGTTCGTCCCTATGATGCATCTGCGGCTGTTGTGTACTTAGTGTGTACCAAACTCCGAGGCGCGTTGGTATGATTCGCGTTCCGACCGTTTGTACGAAGATGGAATACTGTATGATACTATTACCGTGGTTGGGAGAATGTGAGTCACCGGAATGAAGATTAAGTGAATGAATTTCGTCGCCCGAAAATAGTTATTAAGTTAAGGAACTAATGATAAAAAACACCTTTAACGTTACTGGCATCCATTTGCGACGGTAACCATTAACCTTCAGGTAAAATTAGTCTGCTCGTCTGTCGGACATTTTCGTATACAGTAAGATGGTAGAACTTTTTAGTCCAGATGTTCCATGCTTCCATTTTACTAACATGATAATATTTTAAGTTAAAGTTTGTGGCGCAATGTATAATATCCACTTTATTATTCCGCGTTGTGAGTGGCGGGTAATGTAGCGAAGAGCATTATTCAGACGGCGCGATACAAACTACCTATGTTTATATTCTGCTCGTACAAAGATGAAACAAATTGAAAGTCTCTTCAACTGAGCATGTTCACATCTTGTTATTTATGAAAGTATGTAGTATATTTTTATGATATGGAATATTATGTAATATATGGAGTATAATGAATATGTGAGTAGGTATAAACAATGATATTATAATTATGTAAAAAGGAAGTAGACATGTATTTAGCGCGCGAAATGCAGTACAGTCTTTGGCCAATTAGCTTACATTTCATGCTCATCTCTTTCTGTCTCATACGTTTTTGTATCTTTCTCACCCATAGTGATACACAAAATGTCATCGGACTAGACCCAAAAGTACAACTCGATATCTTTGAGGATAAATGTTACTGGCGTGTTATACATCTGTGAAGAAAACTAATTCTTGTTTACTACGAGTATAAACCGACTTTTGTGCTTCATTATGATCCTTAGTAGGTTGAAATTAAAAGTTATTATTCTTCGAATTTAACGTCTTCAGCAGACATTGTAAGTGGTAGTGATAGCACTATGAACGTAATCTTAAGTACCTGCTCACAATTACAGACAACACTTATAACTACTTAAGGCTTCAAATTCATGTCCAATCAGTTTCATCTTTGAAGTAATCATCCATCCATCCATCGTGAGGAAGTGCAGTATATCGTCAAGTCTCTAATACATATAATGGGATATTTAAGGCTCTTAGCCTGCATCAAACACCAATGCACTGACGTTGAAACTATGTATTTTAGTAAACTTTGGGTAACATTTATTGTTTGTTTCATTTCAATCAGTCTATAAATAAAAACATAATTATGTTAATTTAAAGAATCACATCTGAGCAATTTCGAGTGTGGATACGTTTATATACGCATACGTTTACCGAAGCGAAGCGTGGGCATTATTAATATGAAAAGTTTAGATTTATCGTTTACAGACATTCAGGAGTATTTACACAAGTAATGATATAACTTTGAGCAGTAGCTTGGGGCATGCTTTGTGACGCGAACCGCCTCCGGCTGTAACTTTAGATAAAATTCACCGACGACGCCCTCAGACATTCAACTTTACGGCTATTTCGACACATCTAAGGCTGAGATGTATGGACGATACTTAGCCTTAGCTCAGACCTTACTCTGACTTAAGACAGCGTTCGTATTTATAAAGCGATCTTTGACTTGGCTGAGTACGAGCTGAGCAAAGTCTAATAAGTTCATGAAATATACGACTTACCAAAAACTTTGGCTATTATCCGAACAAAAATAAAGGTCCCAAATGAACCTTGATATTAGTCGGTTTCTAAGACATTTAAATTTTTCGTATTAACAAACAGATAGATGGCAGCAAATAATTATGACATTAGCGGTCTTAGCTTATGCTGAGCACAATCTCAGCGTGACATATCTATAAATACCAAATCGCAGTCTTTGCAAAGCAAAGTTTTTCGTAAGTAAAGTCTGAGCTAAGGCTAAGTATCGTCTATTGTCATTTGTCATTGTCATGGGCGGCAGCGGTGGGTGGTGCTGCAAGCACGTTTGCTACCTTAACTCCATAAAAAAAATCATCTCTTACATGTGTTATTAAAAATGTTATAATAATAGCTGGTGACAGTGACTTCATAATTCATATTATTATTTTTATATTCATACAAACATTTAACCCCAATTTTGTATTTTCACGGGATGAAGTTTCATAAAACTTTTATTAGTGTGGCCCCAAACCATATTAGGGACCTGAACGCAATAGGGATCACTTGCTCAGTGTTAATATTTGTTTAAATGCAAAAAAAATAATTATATTAAAGACGTATTTCTTAAAACCTTCACTTAGTGTATTTTGTATTTTATACAAAATTCAAATCAAAACGAAATTTCTGCTGAGGTTACAAGTCAAGAGCCCTTTTACCCTCATTCAGATGCGGTAAACCAGAGCAAAAGTAGGACGAGAAATCGTTTTCTAATTACTAATTGCATCCGCCGGGCATTGGGCTAATTACGGAGCGTAGCGTTATTTCACTGCGATACTACAGTAGCTAGTTATAAACAGATTGCTGGACGAGGGCTTCTCTCGACCAACGAGGATGCTTAGAGCATCCATTAAAAATGTCCATTCATTGATGGAGCCATTCTATAACCTTTATTACCGCAATACAAACCAAAACAATGATTTTTAGAATTTTTGTCTGTTTGTCTGTGGGTTTGTACGTGCTAATCTCCGAAACGACTTATCCGATTTGGGTGCGGTTTTCACTTAACATTTAGTTAGTTTTATTTCAATCGGTGGAGAAGTAAAAAACTACGTCCGTTTAAAAAATCACGCCTATAAATTTCCGAATGTGCGAAGCGAGTGCGGGACCACTATACAGGGTGTAATCGTTAAGTGTGCACAGGCGATATTTCCGTAACTATTACAGATATCAAAAAACTTTAAACTGATATCGAAAGCAATTTACCTAATGAGTAAAATTACAATAATAATTTATTAAAATAAAAACGAGAAATATCCAAAAAAATTACATTAAGCTCTCCCATACATTTAGTATGAGATAATAGAAAGGTTTTACTTTCTTTATTTAAAGTGGAATAGTATCTACTCATTTTACCCTTATCATTTTATAATTATGTATGATATGATATTGATGAATTTCAAGTAATATACACACGTGTAAGTAGATTAATTATCTTACCATTTCAAATTAATAATAAACCTTGTTTCAATATCGTATTGATTTGAACTGGCTGAACGGCAACATACTAAATAAAAACAAAAAGAAAGATAGTCTTTGGTGTTCATTCTAAATTCAAATTATTTATCGCGGGAGTAGGTACTATTCCACTTTAAATAAAGAAAGTAAAACCTTTCTACTATCTCATATTAAATGTACGGGAGAGTTAAATGTATTTTTTTTGGATATTTCTCGTTTTATTTTTAATAAATTATTATTGTCATTTTACTCATTAGGTAAAGTGCTTTCGATATCAGTTTAAAGTTTTTTGATATCTGTAATAGTTACGGAATAATCGCCTGTGCACACTTAACGATTACACCCTGTATAGTTAGAATCCTTACGCGAAGTTCTACCAGCAATCCGGAGGTCTAAGTTTTACCGCGTTACGACATATTGGTCTACAGGCAGGAGATTGGCCGCAATACGGCCCATTAATCCGACAAATTTCCATGTCGCCGATTTTGTTTTATCACCAAGTTCTGTGTTGAAGTGCTCTTACCGCCCAACAAGCTAACAATACTGAGTATTGTGCCCCAGTGCTCGAATTGTAGCTGTATTAACTGATCACAAAAAAGGCCGACATAAAAGCCTGTATTTTACGAGAACTTTGGGTCCCGAGTGTACAATATAGTTGAATCCGTTTCTGTTGATTAAATAGTCCGTCACATAACAAAATAATGTCTTGACTGTCGGTAATGTCGTCCAAACCGTGCTCCATTTTTACTAAATTTCTTGACGTTTTCCCAAATTTATGTAATTAAGTTTTATGTTTAATGTATAAATATTGCAGTGTAAGACCTATGATTATGAACTTATGTCATCGCAGACGCTAAATGTTTTAAACATAAATAGGAATTCACGTTTTACCGATATTTCATTACATTTACATGAATCGTGGTCACGACAAAACTGCAGTGGCGATGGCGGGAAGAAATACTTGACAGTTGACACTTGACATTCACTGATGCCTGAAAAACGCCCGTTATCTTTCCATCTCGATCGTTCCGACTAACGGAATTTTGAGCACGCTCTCGTGGTGCAAAAGGTGTAAGGTGACATCCTTGAATACAATCCAATAGCCTTTGTGATGCATCCGCCGGTTACTGAATAATTAATGGCATAAGGTTGCTTTTAGGAGGTCGTTTTATACCGCCACCTCTTTATAGCTTATTTCTAAAATCGATTCAATCAATATTGGTAAACAATGTAGTTTGTGTCGACCCTATATAATTATTTCACATTACCGATAACGTCATTTCAATAAACATCGCAAATGTTACCGAAAGATTTTTGACCATATCCAAAACACATAAATTTCCCTCCAAATACTCTTTATTAAGTTATCCATCGCTCAAGTAAATCCTTGCCCTGTATACTAAATAAAATACCCGATATTTACGATCAATGAAAGAGAAGTCGCAATAAAATATGTATTTCCTACGGCCGACGGTCGATTTTATGTTTTGTCGTAAATGTGCCGTCGACTTAATGCCCTTTCTAAACGTATTGGATGCGTGTAATCTTCGGCATTCCGTCGCTAGACTGAGGTGTTTAATATTTGATGGGATAAAGGAATAAAATCGATACATTACGCATTTGGCAGCCTGTTCACATAAGTATTCATATCAGCTATCGCGGCTCAATGGTGCGTTCAAATTGTTGAATTGGGAATGCGTTTGTGAAGCGCGTAGTGCGCTTGGATGTTAACGGGTGACCGGCAGCAAAAATAAAAGTTTTAACTCTAACGGGTAGGTATTCGCGATATTAGTAACTGTTCCGATATTTCCACCTAATTGCATGGACCATGGGCAAAGGCTGTCGCTCTCATAGGTAAAATGTTTCGGTGTCTGCAAAGTTAACAGTTTCAAATAAAAAGTATGAGTGTTTTTTTCTATATCCTGAAAGTACCTAATAACTTACCTGATGGTAATTGGTCACCGTCGTCTATAGACTTGTATAATAAAAGTCGCGTGTGGAACGCCGCCCCAGTAGAAAACATATACCTTAGACTTAGAAGATAGCCCACTACTGAGCACGGGTCTCTCATCATATCTGAGGAGGCATAAAGCATACTCCACCACGCTGCTCCAGTGTTCTCCGCTGCTCAAGAGTCGGATTTTTTTTATGCCTTCCGAAGGCGTCCAAAATGGGGTAACGGCAGCAACCAACAAATGGTAACAACCGGGAGCGAAGGCTTTACGTGCCCTCCACAGTCTCCACGTCACCATGCCGCCGGGTTATGAGTGCTTCGTTCCTTCATTTTGTTACTATCGTTAGATTGATCATAACCTTCCGTTTATTATCGTTGTGTAGGTGTAGGTAATTGATCTATTCAGCAGGTAACTATACCGTAACACAAACTCTTTAGAATTGAAAAATATTATCTACTTTTTAGTACACTTCGCTATTACTTTTACTTTTAATATTAATTTTACTCCAACGCTTTGGGGAATGCCTCTTCCACACACACTTCACATCTTCATTTTCCATACGTGTACAGCTTAAGCTTTCCCACACAACGGTATTCTACAGAAACAGGCACGGACTGCACGTTAAGAGATAAAGATATTAACGATGTACTGAGACCAGGCTCGGAGTTCAAGGGACGTGCCCAGTAGAAAGAATCCCGTTTCGAAGAGACGTAAGCAGCGAGATAAGTTCAAAGCTGGTTGTGGCGTTATCGAGACGGCCGGCTGCCGTCTGACCCTCATGCCTCACGGTGACTGCGCTATCTACGACCAACAGTTTTATGGGTAAATCAAACGAAAAATACGAAATAATATGTTCTTGAATATGTTTTGTGATGCGTTAAAAGTATGTTTCTATTATCTCTCTCCGACATTTCGCAAGTAATGGGTTGAGTTTTGAGTTATTATTAGAGTTGTCCTTGTTAGGTACTGCAACCTGGATGCATAAAAAACTTTTTTATCTAAATATTATATCTATGTAAATGCGAAAGGATATTCACTCCCTGATTCAACACGAAATCTTGAAAACTACTTGACCTATGAATACGAAATTAGGCATTGAGTCTGTGAGTAGTAGACGTCAGTAAGGAAACGGATGAACTCAGTTAACAGTACTTCCCCGCGGCCAGAAGCTAGTTAGAGTCCATCGATCTGCAACGGGAGAGACTTAGCGCAATAATCCAGAACAGTGTTCAGGTGGGTCACTACGAGCTGAGAGGGTTGGCTTGGTAAAGAGGGATGAAGCTCTTTACATCCCACCTGTGGAATTAGCCGGCTTCATATAACCAAGTAGAGCAATACATCACGTGACTGTGTAGGTCAGTTGGCCGTGACGCTAGCCCAGCCTTCGTTCGGGTACGTTCAAATTTCAAATACTTTTCGTGATTGTTACAAAACACAAATTAAAAATAATAGCTTGCTTGTGTCAGCCGCCAAACGACTCGTCATGTTCTAGCTGGGAGTTTGAGAACCATTACTGTCTTTCTTCCTCATTCTTTGTTAACCGGCAAGTCATCGGTGATATCTTTAGTGTCACTAATGTCCTTAGGTACCGGCACCGACCACACAGTCAATAGACACCTAATGTTTGATTTTCCGTATTGAATGCATTCTGGCAACTAGCTGAGGTAACACGAAGCGGGGTGACTGGCTAATTCAACGCTGTGATTGGCTAATTCACGGCCACATGCAACGTTGGAAAGAAATAGATTAATTTAAGCAACGGGAAAGAATGAGACGGCACGAATTTATATCGGTACTATAAGCCAGATGTGTTGACAGAAGCCATTCGCCTGTTATTAGGAGTCTATTGGCTGTGTGGTCGGTGGGTACCGGTGACCACTTAGAACCAGGTGGCTTGTCTATTCGTTTGTAGACGGCTTACATAAAAAAATAAGTTACCAATTGTAACATAATCGATTCAGCGGTTTCCAAATGAAACGTGCAAAGACAAACAACCATAAACATAAATTAAGATCCTAACAATATTGTACCAAACATTTCATGGCTTATAGGCACAGACTGGACCCTGTTTATTGTTTTTGTTATTACTACGGACAATAATCACTAGTAAATATTTTGTTGTAAACATAATGTAAGTGCGTAAACGGAGATAAAGCTCTCCAATTAAATTTAGTTTACACAATAGAACTTCGCAGGTACCTTCCAAGAAGTACAGATTAAACAGTTTCAAGGATGATTGAAACAAATTTGAATATTCAAAAGTCGTCCCTCATACCCTTCATTAATAATTGAATTGCTCACAGCCCACGGCTGGTTTCGATTGTGAGTGATCGAGGAGCGACTTAAGAATCGCCTTGTCTGTAAAAATGTACGTGAACAACCGCTTAAAAGTGTTTAAAATTTAAAATGGCATTTAAAATTAAAGGCGTTAAGCCGGAGAAGTAAGAAGTATTTTTAAAACGTAATATTTTTAAAATACGGCCAATACATTAGGTACTCAACATATAATATTATAATAGTGGGATTCTAGTTATTAATACGCTTTTCTTAGCTTGAGACCGTATGTTAGTAGGTTTGTATGTCACAGAAACTTTGAACATGATTTTGATCCTTCAAAACGTCGGATTAATTCGAAATTTGCTATCCAAAAGATACTCCATGCATTTGTAATTTAATACTTAAATAAGAAGTTTTCTTTTAAAGTTTCCTGGTCATATTGGGGCGGCCTGAAATACTGACCCTTTTCTATGCCGGCAGTTCTGGGTGTCGTAAGAGACGTCAGAAGTCGGCCGCTTCTTGGCACTAGAGCTTCGCGTATGGATCATAATATTACCAATACTATTATTAAGTCATTCATCACTACATAGTATAAAACAAAGTCGCTTTCTCTGTCCCTATGTATGCTTAGATCTTTAAAACTACGCAACGGATTTTGATGCGGTTTTTTTTTAATAGATATAATGATTCAAGAGGAAAGTTTATATTTATAATATATTAAAGTTTTGTGTAAATTGGTTTTTTAGCGGGTTTACTAGTATTTTATATATTAATAAGCCTTGTGGTGTTTCCGCAGCGAGCCTGGGAGCCAGTACTTTCTTTAGTTTGTCAGTGCAGTACTTCTCATTATCTTCCTTTTCTCTTTCTCATTCTCTTCTTCTTCATTCATTTAGTGTGAATAGGCTGCGATAAAATTGTTATTCGTTAATATGCAGACCTACAGACGAAATATTAGCCGTAGGTCTGTATTTTTTTAGTGTATTATTAAATCTCAATCTTTGTCGAAAAGAACGCGGCATTCAAGTTGAAATAACAATAAAAAGACGAGATATAAACATTGTTTTAGGAATATATTTAAAAAGTAATTTCGAATATTACTTATGACGCGGCATTCGCCGTTGGCGATAGCAGTTATGGGCGCTTTGATCGCAGAATAGAAATACGTTTTTGTTTCAAATAACGTTGAAGAAGTAAATTTAATTTCACTTCCAATAAGATTTAGATGCGCTCATTCCTTATCTTCATTTTATAAAAGATCGATCGAGTTTATAAAAAATTGCCACGCACTCATAGCCCCACACTGGGATTCCCTGTTTCGTGGGGCTACGGACAACACACAAGACATGGAAACACAATCAGACCGAGAAGATCAGAGAGCAGAAATTTAAACTCAACATTCAAATTTCCGCATCCTTGGCAATCGAACCCAGGACCCTTGGAATGGCGATGGCGCTATACGAGTAGTTTAGCAACATCTGGCGCGGTCGGTAACTGTATTTGAAAGGAGATACGCTAAGTTCTATTGAGTGACTCCCCAACGCCAGCGGATCATTCCGCGTCACATCCGCCCGCGATTCTTATTTCATCCTTCGTCACACACGGAAAGAGGTCGGAAACGATCCGATAAGTATTTCATTCCCTTAGGAAATTGTGCGCAGAAAACATTAACATTCGACTTTTCCCTTTGCCCTGCTACAATTTAAGGGCTTAATCTATATTCATCGCAGCCCTTATCTGTCCTACTGGTGGGCTCGGGTAACCTCACACAGTATGAGGTCCCATACAATGAGAAAGTATAAAATAGTACTACGGTGCGGGGTACACCACAGTCCACTATGCGGTTACGTGAGAATTGGTACACTTCACATACCTTTGACAGATCTTTCAGGTTTGCAGGTTTCTTTCAACGACTCAAGTGGCAATTATATTCTAATACGCAGATCATTTTGAAAATTACAGATGATTGCAGGATTCGAAGCTAGGCCTACTACTACCAACATGGCTGAATTATTTTGAATTTGAATAATTTGGTCAATATGGAGTGAAGAAGATAGAATGTAGAAAAAACCAATTTTGAATGTTACTTTTACTTTACTCCCTTTGGGATGTAACTTATTCCTGTTTATTATTCGTATTTTGTTGTGCAGCCACAATGACAGGAATTTTGTGAATTGTTTAGGTGCCTATTTAAATTTAAGAAATAGAGCCCTATAACAGACAGACAGCGGAGATAATATTAATAGGATTCCGTTTCACTCTTCAGGTAAGGAACCCTAATGAACGAGAAATCTGTTAATTTGTGAATCGGCTCTGGAAACTTTGTTATTTGATGAATCCCCGGGCCATTAGTAAACGATTCGCTCACTCATCATTTATAATTAACTCTTTTGTTTCGTTCGAGCAGCCCGCAGGAATATTGGAGTGTACCGAGAGATCATTGTTATATCTCCCGATTATTTGCTATGAAATTAAAATTATAATTTATGAATATCAAATAACAATACTTATTCATAATAATTGCTTGCGATTTGTAAATTGCCTCAATGTTATTATGATTTGGTGAAGCATAATATGTTAGAAGTAGTGCTGCTTTTAATTTGTCTAATTTTTGATGGTAACCTCTTTCGGTAGGTATCGAAATTCACCAAATTCATTCATTCAATCATAGTCTCCAAGAATTGTTTAATGTTACTCCAAACAGATGTTGGTTACGATGACCCGATCATACAAATTCTTATGAATTTCAGTTTCCGCACATGTTCTAAAATGGCTTTGGAAACTCAATCAAGCCTTTCTGATAGGACAGTATTGTTGTCGAACAAAGACAGAATCGAAGGACAAAATTGTTGGGTACACCCAATAACTACCAACTTCATATATTTCAATTAGTGTCCCAAAATACAACACTATTTGTTGAGTGTATAGGACAAGAGAAAATGTGACATGAATCCCACAATATGGACTGAAACAAACACTTATAACCTGGAGATCACCCCGTAAACCTGTAGGATTAGTTAAAGGACGCTGTGACCCACTTACATGGCAAACAATCTTTCGGGACACCTTTTCAGGACACAGCATTTTATTTCGTATGTAGGTATGTTAAAGACAGCGCATACGAAAATTGTTAATCAGGTCGTGCATCAGGCCAGGACAGCTTTTGCATTTGGCCGTATGTCTAAATTAAGCGAAACTATTGCGTAAAATATATCACTTAGCAAATCTTAATATTGTATGTTGCAAAATGAACATGTTCCTCTGAAACAGAAAACATAAGTTAGTATGAAAAATCTGTTGAGATTTCCGATAGTTTATTTGCTAAGTTAATGTTGACGCAAGGACAGTCATGTATCCCCGTGAGAAATTATCCTCCCCTGCTCTTGGTACACTTGGTACCTGCTGAACAACGGACGAAGCTATTGCGTCAGGAGGGCTGTTCAAGGTCTTCGGGATTACCATCAAGTTTAATCCGACCGTACACATGCATCGGCTTCGTAGTCCATGGCTAACACTTTTCGTCTAAAATTAACTGGAAGATTTTTTCCAGTTTCGAACGCAGTGATGGAGACTCAGAAATAAAAACGTTACGGCAGCACCGATGCTTGGCTGGCCAATGTTACTGCTGCTACTGCTGCTGATCATTTTTGAAACTTTTGAAAACTGTCCTTGTTCTTTTACGTAAAACTATTTGGTAATGTAAACCATGACAATCTTTTCCTTGTTTGAAGTTTCATTTCAATTTTATTTATTTTAGTGTTCACCAATGCTGTTTTTATACTGGAGAAAGATAATACTTCCCGAGAAGACGAAAGGCCGATAAGTACTCTGTGGCGATCAAATTACTGAACATACGAGAAAGGTCCGAAGTTTATATTTGGCCAAATACACGGCGCTTTCGATCCCGCAAAAACATTGCCTTCATGGGAATCTCACTAATTTCTTACCAAGCGTCGTCACATATAGCCTAAATAATGCGGTTCCATCACGCCTGCGAGCCTCAGATATTGGCTTATAGTAATAAAATCAATTTGCGGAGGAGCGCTGATAATACCGTACTGATTGCTTTTACGTAGGTACTCTTTTTTATACGTAATACCTACAGGTATACATTTCCAGTATGTGAGCGTGCGTAAGAATTAAGCAAGAACGGAATGCGTAAGAATGTCCTGAATGTTCAGTACAACATGTTTACGGTGCAGTTTGGCCTTCACTGCCTTGGCTTGTTCGGAGCGAGGCACATTGGTAATTACCAAAGTATCATGCGCAAGGGTCGTGCTCTACTGGAGCTGCCAAAAACAGCCCATAGCTTATAATAATTACACTATAGAAACGAAGTCCGCACGGCCGTTTTGAAGCAACCTACTCAGAAATTACTCCAAACACCGGGCAGCTCATGTCAACGCACGCCAAACGTGTCTCGCGAAAAAAAAAGAATTATGACGATTTGTCCAGTTAAATTGTGTCACAAAATATCTGAAAAGCTATTTATGTATTATTGCTAAAAACATATGATTATCCGCAGCCGAATCATTCCCCGCTTTCGGAAAAGTTTCGGTTTAGTGCTTCACTTTAGACAGAGCGCTTGTATGAAGACTGTCTTTCTACAGGGTGTAATCGTTAAGTGTGCACAGGCGATTATTCCGTAACTATTACAGATATCAAAAAGCTTTAAACTGATATCGAAAGCACTTTACCTAATGAGTAAAATTACAATAATAATTTATTAAAATAAAAACGGGAAATATCCAAAAAAATTACATTAAACTCTCCCATACATTTAGTATGAGATAGTAGAAAGGTTTTATTTAAAGTGTTTCTTTATTTAAAGTGGAATAGTACCTACTCATTTTACCCTTATCATTTTATAATTATGTATGATATGATATTGATGAATTTCAAGTAGATACACACGTGTAGATTAATTATCTTACCACTTCAAAGTAATAATAAACCTTGTTTCAATATCGTATTGGTTTGAACTGGCTGAAAAGCAACATACTAAATAAAAACAAAAAGAAAGATACTCTTTGGTGTTCGTTCTAAATTCAAATTCTTTATCGCGGGAGTAGGTACTATTCCACTTTAAATAAAGAAAGTAAAACCTTTCTACTATCTCATACTAAATGTATGGGAGAGTTTAATGTAATTTTTTTGGGTATTTCTCGTTTTATTTTTAATAAATTATTATTGTCATTTTACTCATTAGGTAAAGTGCTTTCGACATCAGTTTAAAGTTTTTTGATATCTGTAATAGTTACGGAATAATCGCCTGTGCACACTTAACGATTACACCCTGTATAGTGTAATTATTCTAAGGCCCATAGCATATTGAACATGTTGGCTCTATGGTGGGACTCGCTGATGTTTTACCACGATACGGCGTGAACCTTATTATTAGGAAAAGCGACCGTTAGGGCAATGAAATGGCTTGCACATATAACTTATAAAATGTCTAATAACAAATAGTAATAATGAACGTTTCTCGACCGCGTACTAAGTAAACAAAAATAATAGATTTTCATGAGCGAATTCAATTGGAGGAGCACAGTACGATTATTACTCAACTTGAAATATGGTAACTAAATAGCCTCTTCTAAAATTCCTCCAATTAGGAAGAGGAAACTGTTTTACTACGAATTTTAAATAATATTAACTTTTTTAAATTTTAGTACGAACAATACCAGCCAGTATTGTAGCGTACTTCTTTGGCTCGATACAATATTTTTCCGCAAACAATAGTGGCGCTTCGTCCCCTTTAGTCGTTAAGAGTGTAATAACTGTATTGTGAGCAACAATGGCATTTCTAGGTTTGGGCTACTTTTTAGCATTGTTTCTATAAGAGCTAGTTTTGTTAGTTGTATAGAGTTGTGCTGGATTTTAGATGGAATAAGTACAATTTGAAGCATTCGTTTTTGGGTCGAAGCCAAACTGAATACTGAGAGCTAGTTATTCAAGAAGTAATCTAGTTAATAGTATCGAATGTAACTTCAACTATTTAAGTTAGTATCAGGCTAGCTTCCAGTACCTATTAGTCTACTCTAAGTTAGTATTAATCTTAGTGATTAAGTTAATATTGGTCTAAAAAGAGTCCGTAATAGTATAAAATAATTGTTTATTTTGCGATTGAAATTCAAAATCTTACCCCTAGTGAGCTGCAACCAAAATGGTTATTTTTTACATGTAAAAAGGTCCGCACCAAAATCAAATTTTTATACGCTTGACCTCGGAAATGTGTTTAAACCTTTAATAAAGAAAAATAATAATTTTGAAGAACATTACGACGCGGGCCGGTAACGAAGCCGGGAACGCCACTGATTTACATCTTAATAAGCTGTCGGTTTTCGTTGTGTATTTTTTCAACGGCATTTTGTGTATTTTTGTATTGTACCATAAAGCTCAGTAGATCGGTATTTATTTTAATGTACAACAAAACCGAGATAATATTGAGAACTGAAGGATTGAAATAATATTTCTGCTTACACCTGTTTTATCATTTTGTTTTTCCAGTGAATCAGTGTTCATGCTTGGTGGATGAAATATTTTTATGTTTAAACGATTGGTTAAACCCACGAAGTGACCTGAGGTTGACCCTAGCGCACCTTTCTGTTGTTTAGGTCTAGGTGATGGCTTCAGGACCTTCCTGTTCTCATACCTACAGCTTGGCTACTCGTTTGTTTGCTGTTGACAAAAAAAATGTTTTGATAATCATAACTTTTTCTAATTTAACGCGCTATAACATCTAAGAGCTACGTTGCCATTTACCATCAGGTGGGATGGGATGGGATGGGATCAGGTGGGGAAGTGGTAACTTATTCTATATTTCATTAATTATAACTTCATGATTTTAGTACTAAACGATTCGTGAGTGTCTGAATCCATTTTACGAGTATATCACGGCTTACCTCACGTGTTATAACTGTCGGATTCGCCCGACTAGTTTCGGACCATTCCGAGGTCCTTTATCAAAAGCCGTCGCCGACGAGAGCTCGGTTCCGTCACGGAACCGACGAGAGACGAGATAAAGGACCTCGGAATGGTCCGAAACTAGTCGGGCGAATCCGACAATTATAACACGTGAGGTAAGCCGTGATATACTCGTAAAACTTCATGATTGACATAACATGACAACCCCATCTGGTGTTAAGAGATTTTGTCAAGGATGTAAGCATACTAACTTAAAATCACTGTTGAAGGAAAACTGTTCCAGTTTCTTCCGGTTCATACGACACACGAAGAAGATAACACACACGCAGACCGACAATAGAAATTCAAAACTTATAATTCAAATTTCCGCCTCGATGGAAATCGAATCAGGACCTTTCGAAAGCTTCGTCAAAGTATGTAACAGTTGTTTCACAATTTCATGTTTTAATCTTGCGTCTCTACACTCCTGTTAGAGGCCTTGACGTAGGTATTTTTTTAAATACAAACTCAAATTCAAATAATTTATTTCAATTAATGCAAAATGCAAAATTATGCAAAATTGACTTTCATAAAATACCTAATTTATGAAAGTCAATTTTTTGCATTTACCCTTGACTTACCTTGATAATTTGATTTGCTTGATTAACATAAAGGTGCATATTTAATATTAAATTTTAAAGCTTGGAGGAGAAGAAGATTCAGATTCATATACATTCTTAAGAATTCTACACAACGCATTAAAACGACGTTATAATCTTCGTTCCAATTTACCCGCAATCAAGATAAAGTTCGTTACACATATTAAGTAATGAACAAGCCGTGCTTATCTCAACCACAAGCGTTGCCAAATTACCGAACTTTACTCCTTGTAGTGTTCATTCACGCCACGATAACACTCTGATTGATTGTAGTCCACAATAGGTTTAAATACTTTAGGATCTATATTATTTTAATGATTGGTTAGCAAAATTTGCTTTAGGTCATCAAATTTTTGCTTTTTTTATTATCATTTCTATCTTGCATAGCGTGTGTTACAATGTTATAGCGGGCAACCCCGTAGTTCGTTGCCCGTTTTGCCGTTAGGCTCTAATAGCGCGCGTGTGCAAGCGACGCGCGACGCGATGCCGCGGCTCGCGCCATACGCCATACCTAAGTTCGTCAATGGTTAACGTTGTTCGTACAAGTTTTTGACATTTGTGTCTTCTCCGGTGAATAAACGTATAATACAGCAAACTCTTTGTGTTCTACGCCTACTTCCCTCACAGCACTACACAGTACTATACTTGTTAATATTATCATTTTTCAAAGTAATCATTACATTGTGTAAATACTCAGATTTTATTCCACACAACAGAATTTCATTTTGTCCTTACAATTTGATTTGGTCATAGCTACAGTTCAACCTATAAACGACAAAGGATCATTGACAAACCGCGATCAGGAATCAATAAATAAACCCAGCCGAGCCGACAACAATAACTTGGTTAATAATTCGGTTACGGACAATCTCCCGAGACTGCTCTCAACTTCAGTCTTCGTATTACTAGGTATTGGAAGTGTTCCGAAAATGTATCTTCCTATCTTCTTAGGGGTTAATTTTCTAATGAATTATTCGGTTTCAATTCACTAACTGCCCACCACAGAGCGCTGAGAAAACCTAGAGCATTCACCAGCTACTCCAGTCGGATCGGTAGAAGGGTCAGTGGCCAACCCAATTTTCCGAAGTTTTTCCCGAAGTCCTCCGACGTAACGGCTATAACAACCGGGACCGAAGGCTCTCCGAAGCACGTAAATGCTCAAGAAATTTTTGTGAAACGAAATGAAATGAAATTTATTCGAAGTTGGTTTTTTACAAACACTTTTCGAAAGTCAATCTACGCCATCGCTTCAACAAATCCCTACCGTGAGTAGTCTTGGAAGAAGAAGCGGCAAGAAACTTCCAAGAAGCTTTTTTTGCTACTCACATTACAGATAGCACTTACTACTACTTACTAGCTAGAATATCAAACTCATGTCCAAGCATTTGTCACTAGCGATATTTTGACTCATTGAACTACCGACCGCGCCCGCTGTGGCTTACTCGATCGACGCAAGCGGCCGGGCTATGAGTTCAAAGTAATATTTAAAAAAATGTAATTAAGTACTTACATAGTTTGTTTTTGTTACAGGTAAAGCGGTTTGACTACAAAATAAGACGAATTTGGAGCAGCTCATCTTTATTGTGAATTCTTAAAATAATTAGACCTGAATGCCGAGAACAATTAACTAGTAATTTAAGACTATTTGTATTTACTAATTTATTTTTGTATTTAGGTACTAGTTTAGTAATTTAGGACAGTTTTAGCTCATTTTTATTTGTCTATATTAATTATAATATTATATTTAAAATAACAGTTTGCTTGTAACATCATCATAAAGGTCTATACTCTTCTGCGTCTACGCCATTTGCTTCAGGTGCAGTTATTAACTGCACCTTTTCGCTTCGGGAATTCAAACCAAAGCTGTATGACAAGTATGTCGTATGACCCACTTGTCGTTATTACGTCACAGTTGCTAGATGGCTTCTAAGTTATAACCGCATCCAACTATCCTATATCGAGCCGTGCAAACCGCAGTCACTGCCTGTCTCATCACATATGAATGCGGTCACGAGATAGATGAAACCGCATGTCTGCACGTAATGTCTCCCGTACAAATAAATGCCTTGGGGCCCTAGGTTACTGTATGAGGTAACGTAAATAGTTAAAACATCATCGTTATACACTGAATAGATTTAAAAACAAAACCAACCGTACAAATAGAAATCGTATAATTGTCTTAACGAGAAAAACACTTTAAAGCATGAATTTATTATCTGAGATGTTGTTATCTATGGTATTCCATCCATATGGTATCGTTGAAAAAAATTTATGAAAACATGCTAAAAACAAGTAAAAATTAAATTTGTAACACTCGTATCTTAAAGGAGTGCGCACATTACACCAACTCGACGTCAACTCCACTCCGACTCCACTCCGTTTCAACTCCGACGTTCCGTTCCGCGATCAACGCTTCATCGACGTCAACTCGACTCCGTCTCCACTCCGTTTCAACTCCGACGCTAGTTACATTACGTCATTGTGTCGGTCGACGCGTGGACTACTCGTCTACGGTGAGTCGTCAACGCAACGTCGACGCGTTGGTCTCGAAACGGAATGGCTATGGGTGTAGGGCGAGCCGTATAGGGCTTTTAAGTATAAGTTCGAAATTCAACCTTACCTTCAAAGATATAAGGCTCATAATTGAATGTTAGCTTTGTCAAGGTTTTAGTCGCGTTGGCGTCGGTCGGTCGTGGAGTCGTTGTAATGTGCGCACTCCTTAAATGTAACTAGTTCTCACGATATGACATCGATATTTCGAGCCAATCGAGAGTTATAAGCATCGTGAGTAACCTTTGCAGTTAAATGTTTAGTGTAAAATGTTATCTTTTTTATGAGTATTGGTATTAGTTTTGAAATAAAGCATTATTTAACTACCGGTAGAACCAGTAGTAGGTACCTACTTCCTTTTCTTCGCCTTCTTACTTAACCAGCAAAGAATAGGCGACGCCTTTCGTGCTGCTCCTATCCTTGAGCGACGGTGACCACTTACCATAAGGTGGCACGTATGCTCGATTATCGGCTATTACCATAAAAAGAGAGTATAATACCTACTCTTCAAAATGTTTCAAAGTACCTACGTCACAGTAAGTTAGCAGCAGTAAATTAAGTCGTGAAATTCTTCACATATCCAAAACCAAGCAATTAGCTGGTAAAGCAACACTTGACTCTAACTTAAATTAGCACTTAATCCCTAAACCCTAAAAACTGGTATACGTTGTGTGTCTCCTGTCCCGGTAAATAAGCCGGCCTCCTGTGCAAACAGCTTGTGGGCAGTGACGACGTCGGAGCCCTCAGATTTGTTTGCGTTGTTAATCTAATGTTGATTTTGTATTACGCGTTACAAGACCGCTTTCATACTTAGACCGTTATTTTTATACTTATATGGTATAGCCCAGTGACCTTTGGCAGGACCTGGTGCCAAAGCCGCGTTTGTTGTTCAGTTTAGACCTCAAGTGTAGCATCACAACTGTGACCGAATTAGAATGAGATTCTTACTAACAATTACTAACTGGAATATTACTAATAACAACTAACAGGACTAACATTCACTAACAGTCCCTGTCCCAGTCCTCATACTTACTAACGAAGTACCTAACCAAGTAACGTTCTAACACCGTCTACTAACTGAACTAACCGTACCCTATTTGAGTCTTGTTCTGTGTCAGTCACAGTTGTCATGTGTGGCAGCCTTAGAGTATATATTACGTTACTTTATACTCTAAGGTGGCAGCGGAATGTGATGCTGCATGCCCGTCTGCTATCTTAATTCCATTAAAAAGGATGCCCCGCAGTAGCCCCGTAGTAGACTTAAACCCTTACACTCCAAGAAGTATAAATTAGGATAAACGTTGTTAAGCTTAATAGAGCTTAAGTAGTAGGTTAAATCAATAAAAAAATAAAATAAAAAAGGAGCTTAATTAAAACAACTAACGCATTCACTGATGTGTAAACATAGTACCTACTTTTTATACATTTTTAGCGTAAGCTCAATTACGGTGAGTGATATGCACTGAATTGTGGTCTCTTTATTCAATATATTATTTACTTTTTTGTATTCTAAAGTACACAAACGTAGCATTTGCGTTGCTTAAATTTACTGTTTGATATTTTTATGGAATGTAGGTAGCAAACGAGCATGCAGCATAAGCAGATATAAACACATTATCCATGTTACAAATTATAAAGTTATCTTCGAAAAACCCACCATTATAGACTACGTTTCTCACTTTTTTACGTCAATGGCAGGCAAACAAGCAAAGAGGACACCTGATGGTAAGTGGTCTCCACCATCCAGACGTGATCCAAAGGCATACTCCGTTATCTTAATAGCCAAAGCACGAGCAGACAAACACCCTGATGGTAACTGGTCACCGATACCATTACCCGTCATTACATTATTGTCACTAAAGGTGTCACCGATGCGTGGCCGGCTACTGGCCTGGCATAAAATACTGGCTCTCAAAATCCCAAACAGAAGACGATAAGTCGTTTGACTGTCAACTCAAGCGAGAGGATGGTAGCTCACCAACCGGCCTTCAGTCCCACCTCCACGCATGTGCCAGTTTCTATTGCCTTTTACAACACTCTGGTCTACTGCCACAGGACGGGGCTCAGTATTCCAGGCCACCCCAATACGGCCAAATTGGAGCATCTGGTATAATTACTAGCTCTGGAACTGAAATTGAAAATTAAAAACGTTCACTGGAACTAAGAAATGGGTGACGTCACAATTTCATCCAACTTTATTTTTTTAAACAAGTTTAATATCTCGACAGTTTCAACTAAAGTTAAACTGTTGGTTTGTAAAGTTTAAAGCAGTTTTTCATAAAGTATGCATTACCACGCCTCCGGATACAAGTAATGAATTCTGGTGCAGCCGAGACTCGCGCCTAAGTAATTACGGCGTCAAGCGCCACGGGTCATGGGGCACGGGGCGTGGGGCACGAGGCTTGGGGCACGAGGCGCAGGGCGGATTACTTACGGTGTTGTCGCTCTTCCGCTAAGGGGCAACACGGATTAAAACGCTCGACGTCAACACCACGTTCCAGTATAAGAACTTAATAATATTAATACTCGGAAATGAGGTTGAGAATATGTATGTACCTCGCAAAAAGTATTTTTTATATCAATAACCGACAAACGAGGAGATAACCCACCTGATGGCAAGTGGTCAAGGTCACCGTCGCCCGCGTTAACCGGTTACACTGAAGGCATCACCGGTGAGTTGAGTTGCCGGCCAGGAAATATAAAGTTGCTTTTTACTTTGTTTACTTTTTATATTTAGCATTTTTAATTTATATTTATATTGTTAGATTATTCAGTAATGATGTGGCACAAAGACAAGCAATAAAGATCCTTAAATGACGATAAATCATTTGTGATTTATATTTTATGTACCCAGGTACCCAGGTAGGTTTGCCAAGCTCCTCTGCAACTGGGTGATCCTGCTGACCAGTGGACAAAGTATAGCCTAGAAGTAGTAGAAGTCTAGAATTAAGTATTCAATCTTGTAGACAACAGGCCTTCGGGTGTCATAAAAACTTCCGACACTTGGTTTGTATAAGTCCTCCGACAATACCGGCCAGAATTTTCTGTTTTGATATTATTTAAATTTACGACAAAAATTCCAGGCGAAAATAATCCGACGCTAAGCGACTATGCGATCGTAATGCCAGCGTGACTGCGTACGATGTTTTGTCGTGCTTCGGATAAGCTGTTGAGAGCCAATTAACTTATTAACACGTTGGCTGCTGCGATCGTAATTTTCCATGGACAAACACGACGTATACGTACTCCGCAGCGAACGTGTTAATTAATGCTGCTTCGGTTTGGTTCGTTATGATAATACTAAGATGTTATTAGTTATATTTAGTTTCAAAAAAGAAAAAGAAACTTTTGTTCAATAATGATAATGCAAACTGCCGTCTAGTTTATACATTATAATTCATTGTAACTTATACCGTAACTATAGATTCGTTACGCTCATACAACGTGCGTTGCACTTTTTGATCCGTTCTGATGATCTGACAAAATATATAATCACGGAACTTATCAGTAGAGGAGCTACATGATAAATAGGTACGACAATAAGCTGAATTTGTCGGCCTCACTTTTGGGTTCCTAGTGACTTGTCTACTTGATTTTGACTTTTAAAATTATTGACATGAAAGATATTAAAAATAACATATTCTAGGGGTTTTCACTACCTACTATAGTAGGTATATTAATCATGGGCATCATTTAGAATTTTAGTATTTTTATGTCAAGCGATTCACAAACAAAAATAATATGTAAATTTAAAGAATCCAAACATTACCAAACATTATTAACATCCAAAAAAGTTTTCCGAAGCGACACAGTAACTATTTCATATTATTTATGTATGAAACTCTATAAATTTATGTTAATTTGGGGACGAACTTCAACTTACACTTGATACTTTAAGTTTATTCCTAAGTGCACCGAGAGCTTAGTTGGTGAGTGAGTAATACTACTCCGGGGGTCGGTTATAAGACAAGTTTCTCATAAAGTATGCAACACCACACCCTTGGTACGGGGCAAAATAATTAAGTCTGCAGCTGAGACTTCAGCTTCCAATTAAGGCGTAAATGAGGTGCGACAGATCACTTTAGCGTGGTCGTTTCAACCAGACAGTACACTACTTATGACTATATTATTTACGAGCTGTGCCCGCGAATATGTTCGCGTGGAATTTCTATTGCTACGGGAAAATTTCTAAAATAAAAGTAGCTTAAGTTACTCCCTATTACATCAGCTATCTGCCAGTAAAAGTCCCGTCATAATCGGTCCAGCCATTCCTGAGATTAGTTAAAACAAACAGACAGACTGACAAACAGACAGACAAAAATTGTAAAAAATGTTATTTTGGTATATGTACCGTGTGTACATCCATATGCATTTATAAGCGGTTAATTTAATATTACAAACAGACACTCCAATTGTATTTATATGTATAGAAGACTAGCGAGCCGCCCCGGTTTCGCATGACTGCAATGTAGGTACAGATAGTAATGAATATAGCCTATGTCGCTCACAGATAATGAACAGTAGGTATTATATAGGTATTTTATTATACCGTTAAAACTCACCTCCATAGGGTCTGCCTACAACGATTATTTTATCGTCAATTGTTCATTTTGCTTCTGAAATTTCGTTATTTCATTCGCTGCCAATTGCAACGCTGTGGCCTTATGCTCCACAACTGCGCAGTTTTATCAAATGAAAATCAAAAACTGATTACCAAGCATCGAACCACAAGGGTTGAGCTATGAACCTATTGAACTTGTTTGATATAATTTTCATCGAACACAAACCAGTGTCTTATCAAACGTAATGTTGAGTTGGTTTGGACAGCCGATATCCGAGACCTGTAGGTCATAGTGGTCATGAACATGGTGTGAGTAACCGAATTCCCTAACGTGCGCCTATCTGACCGGTCCGAGTCTTCAGTGGATACTCGCTCTCTTCTTCAGGTTGTCAGTCCCATGTTCAAAGCAACCTATGCTCCTTTTTCCAATTTCTTTACCATCAACGATAATAAATTTCTACCACGTAGATATAACTTAGAAAAGTTAGTGGAACTTGAATTCCATTCCGGACCTTCAGCGAGCCCTATCGCTCTCTACGTTTTCCCTGTTCCATTAATCTAACTTAGGGAACAAGTATCGTGTCGAAGTAATGAGTTGCTCTTTGATTAGTTTTCTATCGCTCCACGGCCTAATTACTCATCTCGGGTACGGTAGGGTCGCCGACAGCGCGATGGAATTGGAACGACGCGACGTAACATTTCATGATTACGGCATTTCAAGAAGTCATAACTTTTTGAAGTGAAAACTTCTTTAGCATCGTTGTGATTTGAAATTAGATGAAACGGAAATGACGTGAAAAAGCGACGGTAAAAAGAGATAGACACATTTTAACGTTGGAGAAGATGAGATAAGCAAAGCAAAACATTAATATTTCGACTGACAGTATTCTTTTTTTGGAAGTTTTCACTTCTACCACGTGTGAATATCACACATTTTGATTTTTTTTATTTATGAACTGTTGTAAATAAAACACATTTTAAGTTATGCCTGCCATAATACATTAGCGACAAACGCACCCAAATCGTCTAAGTCAAGGCAAGTACAAACAGTTAAACAGGCAAAAATTTTATTGCTATGGTTTCTGCTGCGTCAATAAAGACCCCCAATAATAGCTTATTCGATGTACAGACAGCAATATATTATACGTATCGTAAATAAGTAAATTATTCAGTGTGGTTATTCAACATAAATGTTAATAAAGCAATGGTGAATAATATATAACGTTCATTTATTCACAGCGACAAGTATTTAGTTTAGCTCCCTCGATTATTTAACTTATATGTCGGAGCGTAAACACGTAGCGCCATCTATTAGTGAATAATGGAAGCGTCAAGTAGTTCACTTGAGCGAAGTCGGTATCACGTGGTCACACTTTGAGTTTGACTTTGACAGAAAGACAGTGTGGACGGTAGCCATTGCGGCGATGGGGCATTCAGATTCGGAACGTCGTTGAGAACGGTCGTGTCCACGTGATATCGAAATCGCTGCGTTTCCAATATTGTTTCGTTAATTTGTAATCCGAGCATATCAGTGCAATCAATTGTGATTTTGTAAAAGTAACTTGATAGGTTATTTGTAATCCGTGTGTATCTGTGCGATCCGTTCTTATTTTGCGAGAAGGTTGTGTACACGAATGATTAAAAGGCTTAGTTGAACCCGAGTGGTATTATTTTGGATCCTACGCCATGACTGACCATTCTGACAGCGAGACACGCCCCCTTACCCTCGAGATCAGAAGTTGGGATCAAGAACCTATTTCAGTTTTTCACGTTACTGTGATAATATCTCTTTACTTGGTGGAGATATGTTGTATCAGGTTATGGTGGAACATAAGGATTTTCAAGTAAGACGGCGAGTATCGGTATGGCATTGTTTTTATTTCATTAAATCAGATCTATTGTGATTGAACAATCTTAATATTTGGTTAGATTTTTGGTTAACCGTTATAATTGGACAACAATCTGTATTGGCCTGCCAATCCGCACTTGGCCAGTGTGGTTGACTGTGGCCTGTATCCCTCACATTATCAGAGGAGCCCCGTGCCCAAAAGTGGGACAGTGGCTGTAGATGTGATAATGATGAAGTGATCGATAACATAGGTGTCAATTAGGAAATTGGTGGTTCCGGTAGTAATTTAATTTAATGTCTCATTTTCCTTTTCTTTTTACTTCGCTGTAAAGAAAAGAATCATTCAAGGCTAAGTAGCATCAAAATTAACTCTTGTTAAAGTTAATGAAGGTAGATTTGACTTTTCAATCGTGTAGAAAAAGGAAACACTTTATTTAAGGTATTTTGTTCTTCCGTTCTGATTTAATTAATTTTCGTGTAATAATGTGATACAGTGCAGAGATATAACTTTTATTTCACGCGTTGCTTATTTTCTTTCTTGATTATTTTGTTTCTTGATTGCATCGGATTTGGTGAGCCGACGTGGACCTGCGATGACTACATGGGGAGCGGTTAAGTGGCCGTGTGTTGTGTGGGACCGCATCGTCTGTCACGTGCTGACGCTGTTGCTGGCGAGGGAGGCCGGGACAAACGCCATTTCTCGCGCCTCTGGTGTCATGGCTCACGGTTGCGAGTGCGGTGTGACGGGTGATTTGTATCATTTTGTTTTTTTATCGCTTTACTGAAGAATAATTATTCTCTTGTTTTTGAGGTCACTTGCAAATGAGCTTTATATCAAGCGGTGGTACATTTGACAATTATCTGTTTACATTCACATACTATGGCTATTTGGTAATGACCGATGCGGGTTGTTTTAAAACTTCATGTAGTTACTTGAGTTATCTTTTGAGTGTTACGTAAAGTGCTTAAATAATGAAATTAATGAGGAATATTTGCTATTGGTTTTCCGACTACCCGCGTCAAAACGTATAAACTACAAATTCGCTTAATTGATCAAAATAAAACTGTACAAAGACGACCTTATTGTTGCTCGCCAGAGAAACGAAAAGTAAGGCTTGAGCGAGTAAAGGAATTGTTAGATGCCAACATTATTAGACCTAGTAGTTCACTTTTTGCGAATCCTGCGTTATTTGTTGAGAAATATGACGGAGATCGTTAATTCGTATTACGTTTTTCGTAATAGGAGCGTTAAATTCAAATCGTTCTTACAAATAGGCACATGATAGGCTTAGAAAAATGCCAGCAGGTCGCGTATCAGTCGAGATCGATGTAAGTAGATGAAGTTAATGATGTTCAAATTTAAGTTGTGGTAGAAACTCGAGTAAGGGGACTCTGGGGCCATAGTGAGTAGTGTGCGACCGAACCAGTAGCTATAACGTAGTCGTAGCCCGGTAGAAATCGGTATCTGTTGGGGCAACTCAAGTAGTCCGTGGGTGAGCGGTGAGCGTTTGGCTCTGGCAGAGGTCGGAGTCTGTAGAGACCATACGTGTGGTTACCAGGGGGTGGCACACGGGTGATCCAAGGGATCCTAATTCATTCGCTGGATGCGAGCAATGTGATTGCTGGTCGGCTGGGTAGCCGGGGCACTAGATGTCTTACTCGGAAGTTTTTAGAGATTTTGTTAAACTTGTGTACCTACAGTTGTACTGAGTAGTTTTGTGATTTGGTTCGAACGACTGTGATGCGTGGCTTTGGCTATTAGTATAGAGAATTTTGTATCCCCTATTGTCTAATTTGGTTAAGAGTTAGTGACAATTAAGTTGTTTTAGAGATAATCTATAGTGACCAGTTAATTTATTTTGAGTACAAGCTATTATGTTTTGAGTTGGTGTAAATTAAAACTATGACATTATAAGTTATTACAAGTTTATTGGATATGAGGGATATTGTTTAACCAGTATGTTTGTTTAACTTTATAATTCTTAATAACCGGGTTTGGTTTGATGAAGGCTATTGTTAACCGTGATATTGATGATGAAAGTGCCTGAAGGTTAGGTTGTTATTGTTGAATTTTATGGGACGATCAATTATGAGGAAATTAAGGCAGATAGGCCTAGAGATAGTCAACACGATGTTTAATAACTGGGGAATGGTCCCTTGTGTTATGGGTACCGATGTCATAGCTTGAGAGGCTATGTTTTGTGAGTACTAAGTAAAGTGATGTTGTTGACTAAGTTTATTTGAATTTGAGTTAAACGACCTTCAGCCACTTTTGCTCAAGAGTGAACTGTGACAAATTGTTTAAATACTGGTTGGAATTGGAACTTGGAGTGGTACAAATACTGGTTAGATAATAGCTCAAAGTTTTGTACTGGTTGGTCATATGAGCTCCATCTCATAATATCTCCATCTTTTAATAATTTTGAAACTTAATATTGGTCGGACAGACTAGCTATTTGAGAATTGCTTTATTGGTCAGGAAGGGCCGAGCTTGGAGAGATACTCGCGTTTGTGTTTTGATGTTACAGGTAATATCCAATGCCGAGTACGTGTTGCCGCTGGTAGAGCGTTTGTGAAGATGGATCACGTGGAGACGCCGAATCACGTAGATTTATACGGTGACGACGTACCGATTAAAAGTTTACAATAGCGCAAATAATTGATTGGTAATCTTGTTCAAAAATGTGTTGTAATGTTATGGAGTTTGTTCCGCTGCTTCTTCTCCATAGCGACACTTGGAAGCAGTGGTAGTTTACGGTAGTTAGGGATAAAAAAAAATGCAATACAAAGTTAATTAAAATCTACTCGCATTAGTAGCCATTTTTCCTATGTTTTGAAAGCTCTAAATAGTAACCCTGTGCCACGTTGACAGAGCGACTATCAGACGCCTGTGAAGGGTTGTCTTGAGATTATCGGACGCCTGTGAAGGGTTGTCCTGAGATTATCGGACGCCTGTGAAGGGTTGTCCTGAGACTAACAGACGCCTGTGAAGGGTTGTCTTGAGACTATCAGACGCCTGTGAAGGGTTGTCTTGAGATTATCGGACGCCTGTGAAGGGTTGTCCTGAGACTATCAGACGCCTGTGAAGGGTTGTCTTGAGACTATCAGACGCCTGTGAAGGGTTGTCTTGAGATTATCGGATGCCTGTGAAGGGTTGTCCTGAGACTATCAGACGCCTGTGGAGGGTTGTCTTGAGATTATCGGACGCCTGTGAAGGGTTGTCCTGAGACTATCAGACGCCTGTGAAGGGTTGTCCTGAGACTATCAGACGCCTGTGAAGGGTTGTCTTGAGATTATCGGACGCCTGTGAAGGGTTGTCCTGAGACTATCAGACGCCTGTGAAGGGTTGTCTTGAGACTATCGGACGCCTGTGAAGGGTTGTCTTGAGATTATCGGACGCCTGTGAAGGGTTGTCCTGAGACTATCAGACGCCTGTGAAGGGTTGTCTTGAGATTATCGGACGCCTGTGAAGGGTTGTCCTGAGATTATCGGACGCCTGTGAAGGGTTGTCCTGAGACTATCGGACGCCTGTGAAGGGTTGTCCTGAGACTATCAGACGCCTGTGAAGGGTTGTCCTGAGACTATCAGACGCCTGTGAAAGGTTGTCTTGAGACTATCAGACGCCGGATGCAGGTTGTCTTGAGTCTTGACTTTTTGTCAAGTTAAGTATTCCTAAGATTGGTCAGGTTGGCCGAGCGACTATTTTGTGAACTATGACTTTTGCATTTTACGCACGTATTTCGCACGGGGACGTGCGAAAGGTCAGGACGGCCGTGTCGGAGCGTAAACACGTAGCGCCATCTATTAGTGAATAATGGAAGCGTCAAGTAGTTCACTTGAGCGAAGTCGGTATCACGTGGTCACACTTTGAGTTTGACTTTGACAGAAAGACAGTGTGGACGGTAGCCATTGCGGCGATGGGGCATTCAGATTCGGAACGTCGTTGAGAACGGTCGTGTCCACGTGATATCGAAATCGCTGCGTTTCCAATATTGTTTCGTTAATTTGTAATCCGAGCATATCAGTGCAATCAATTGTGATTTTGTAAAAGTAACTTGATAGGTTATTTGTAATCCGTGTGTATCTGTGCGATCCGTTCTTATTTTGCGAGAAGGTTGTGTACACGAATGATTAAAAGGCTTAGTTGAACCCGAGTGGTATTATTTTGGATCCTACGCCATGACTGACCATTCTGACAGCGAGACACGCCCCCTTACCCTCGAGATATATATATACAAATTGTCTGTCTGGATTTTCATTCGTAATACTCGTAAGTTCAAAGGGCTGGAGAAGTTCTCAGGATTCCCAAAGTAAAGTAACAGACGATAAGCTCCGAAGTATACATTAATTACGTACTTACTGTTTCGCATGTTTAATTAATGATGATTAATGAAACGTTATTTTCAGCTTATTAAGCGCTAATTCACTTCTAAAGCGGTGTTATAAATGGTTTCAAATACCCATTCATTAGTGATACGGGCTCGTGTTCTAAAGGCACATCTAATTTTGTTATGTGCCTATTTGTAGCTTATCAATAGCTTTGGTAAAGAATGAGACAATGAAGGAAGCTGCAAATTTACGCGATTAGGTGAGCAACAGTTTTGTAATACAATACATTTCTCAGAGCATCAAACACAACAACGTTATCAACGAGGCTTGTTTGTACGCCGCGCCACTTAATACGTCGGAACGTGAGGACGCTGTCGTTGCATGGCAGCGCAACGGCGCGCACACCATCAAGCCTCGTTACCACACACACTGTACATTGGTATTATTGTGTACAACATAATTATTAACTCTTCTTTCAATTATGTCCATTTATTTTAAACTCATATCATCCCGGACACTAATCTTACATGCACACGGGTACTCACGATTTTTAATCGTTGTTAATGTTACATCGATATTTCGACCCAGTTGCATGGCGTACGATCACGGTAATTCATAATCGTGAGTACCCGTGTGTATTGAATTTCTTGATGCCTCTTACTATACTGACAAATATTCCTATTTCCTATTATTATACGAGTACGTATGATACGTAGAACAAACAGTAAATGTATTCAAAGGGCGGTATTTACCGGGAAGGCACGCTTGTCATTGTCACCCGGCTCACGGCGAACGACTCGAACACAACAATGTGTTGTTTGATGTCCCTTTTACCGTGATTCATCTTTTATTCCTAGCAACGCTGATACGCTCTCAACCTGTACAATTACCTGCTATTGTTTCAGTTAATATAATATTTAGGCTCTCTAATGGTTCACTTAAAGAATACTTACTTATTTCACAAAATATAGAGCATTATTTTTCCTTCTATATTAATTGCCGACAAACGAACAGACGATCCATGGAAATAAGGCACAGCTATAACTGATGCGTGAGCTATCTAGGTCTGGAGTTAAGCACATACGTCATAAACAGCATGAGTGCGACAGTACAGCGCTGCTTTACAATGTATTATATTAGTTCAGATGAGAGTAGGTACCTAGATGGCGTTATTTTTTATTATTTTATTATGGTATTTTTTTTTCATTGTACCTCAAATAGAACTTTAAATTAATATTTTTATACTTTTACTTCGTAGTTACTTATACTTCATTCCTATCTGGTGTCCCATGACACCACTCGTTTATTTTTTATTTATATTGAAGACTTAACTACATACTTTACAGGGTACATAAGACAGTTACTATAGGTAGTAGCACAAAGTGTAGTAGGTACTAGTCTACTATGTAATTTCATAAAAAAACCTTATTACTATTGTAAACTTAATTTGAAACTCAAATGTACTTATTTAGGTTTTTTTATTGTGTCCCGCTTTTATACTCATAGACTTCCAAAATCGCGCTTTCCCTTAAAAAATCTGGCTACGCTGCCCACAATCCATTTTCATGATCCCTCGGGCACTCCGTTAAACAATTACAGCCGTTGTTTCGCTTTAGCTGAACCGTACGAAAATTTCAATTTCCTTCTATAATTATAAAAATGATTAAAATATTATAAACTCATGACACAAACTTCCAACTGTAGTAATTACTAATTTTCTTGAATGATTCTTGCTCTAAGTCTCAAATACTTTTTAATAAAACATTTACCTACGGCTTCGGTGACTTCGCTTAACTATGTAGTTAAGCGAAGTCACCGAAGTCTTGTAAAATTAATGATTAAAAACAAACTAATTTAAAACAGATTAATGTTTTAATTTCATGCAAATGTTATAATTTAAATAATTAAATGTTAATGGCTTTTAATTTATTTTTTGTTTTCGAAAAACGATTAATACGTAATCCTTCACATAATTCACATTGATAGCCCCGCCCCACTCTAGGATTCCCTGCGTCGGTCGGTAGCGCCAAACGGGTCGTTAATAAATGAAGTAGATAAGGTTAGCTTTGATTATGAAGGTTAGTATTAAACAGAACCTTGAAACAAAAATATTTTTCGTTATATTTTATCATACAGTATAGTATTACTCGAAAATTGATTCTCATTCGACATAATGCTACTTTATCACTCGACAATCAATCACTCTATGCCCACCAGCCGTATTGTAAAAAGAGTAAAAGAAAAGAACTTTCGGTGACAATACTGTACGAGGCCCTTCTCGATAACAAGGTATAAAAATATATGTTTGTGTAGTATTCATTTCTATACGCACTGACCTTAATTGTTTAATTTTAGTTAACGCAGTAAGTAACTAGGTTGTAAGTAGGTATGTGGCTACAACCCATTAATGGCCCACTACTGAGCACGGGTCTCTCCTCGTACCTGAGGAGGCCAAGAGCATACTCCACCACGCTGCTCCAGTGCGGGTTGGTGGAGGGGTTAGTGGCCAACCCAAGTGTCGGAAATTTTAAGCCGCCCGAAGGTATCCGACATGGCTTAACGACTGCTACCAAATGATAACAACCGGGACCGACGGCTTTACGTGCCCTCCGAAGCACGGAAGCGCTCAAGATATTTAGCCACTAGCGGTCACCCATCCAACTACCGACCGCGCCCGCTGTTGCTTAACTTTGTCGATCACTTGAGATCGACGCAAGCCGCCGGGCTATGAGCGCTTAGTAGGTATGTATATTGTTATTATCTTCTAATATTCCGCTTTTCGATAACAGATGGCTCTGCAGTATGAATCTGGATATTAGTATAGTAACATTTATTTTATTGCGATAAGTTTAATCAATTAAACAAACGCAAAATTGAGTGCTCATATTGCGTAACATTATTAAATTTAAGTTCACACGTTCCTTCGACCTCCATCCACTATCCAGGTCCCCCGAGAGTCGGTAACTTGCACAAGACAAATACACTTACACGAACAACTCCGACGTCACATGAAAGCGGTAACTACAGTCGAGCAAAGTTTGCATCCGATTTAAGCCTCTGAATATGCAGTTACTAATATATGAGGCAAACTATGACACACATTCTCATTTAATATTCTATCGCAGAATCTGCCTGTTAAAGCGATTCTCGCTCGAGTTAATTTATAGATTGTTTAGAAATTATGTTTCCGCAAAATTACCCCTTTGCCTGAATCAGCAGCTAAACGACTCGGAGTATTCCTGCTGGGTGTTTGAAAAGATTATTGCTCACTTTTTGGAACGAAGTTCCTTACGGCAGGCTTGGAGGGGATAGGTTTTGCTACGGCGACCGAACTGAAAAATATATGATAGTAAAACCGTAAGGAAGAATGCGTGGAATAATGAGACGTGCGCATGCGCGACAGTCGCATACACAAGCGAGTAGTGTATATTACCTTTCTCTTTCTCCCTGTTTCATTTCGTTCGCCGTTGCCTTAATTAGTTTTCATATCATATAATTTCATAAACTAATAATATAATATAGTAATATAAAATAATAATATAGTAAATAAATATAGTAATATAGTAAAAGAAAATGGCAAGTGAAAGTGACAGTGCTAATAGTGGGAAATTATTACTATATTTATTCAGTGCAAAAGAATTAAATACGTAAGTATTAGTTTATTCTTTATTAATAAATATATATTTATATTATAAATATAATATATTTTACATTGGTTATGTAAGTGGAGTTTGCGAGATCTGTCAGAAAACGGAGAATATGATTATGTTGAGTTCCCGCGGAAAAAGTTATGAAAGTTGTCCTATGTCGCGGAGTCTCTTAGAGTTGTTGATGAAGTTATAATAAAATGTGATATCGCGGATAGAGCGAGTGGTTAAAACGTTTAAATCAATATTGAGAATCGCTGAATAAGCCCACAACGGAGGTTATGTGAAGAATACCTACTTTCATGAAAATACATGCTAAACAGAGTAGAATCGACTGAAAAACCATACAAACACCCACACCCGGCCTACCTGACGCCGATATCAGAAGCTGGGATAAAGAATCCGTAAGAAACTAGCTACTGAGAAAGCTTGGATGTCAATATGAACTGGCAAGCAAGGCTGCGATGCTTTGAGATGACTATGAAGTACAAGATGTCATCTGGATATCATGGTATACAAGTATTGAGTGAGGATGTTACATGAGGTCAAAGAGAGCTGCAGTCTGCATCACCTGTATCCAGGAGTCGCTATCCACAAGTCCACGCTGAAGGATTTGTCAGGTATGACCAAGTACTTTTTGAGTTTGAGTTGTTATTCATTAGTTATGAAATAGAATAACATCAAAATAATAAAATGATAATCTAGACACAATGGAACTAAATTATCAAGAAAATGAGTTTTTGAAGTTAAATATTGAGTTCTAATTATGACATTGATAAAGTTAATAACTTTTTGGTAATTTTGTGGTAATATGGTACTAAGAGTATAACATTTGAAGTACCTACCCATCTTTGGCTTTATCACACAGGGTTTACTGTGATATAGGTAGTCTAGATACTTAGAGACGGTCACATAATTAATTATTGACAGTTACAGTTAAATGGTTAGTTAAAAAGAAAATAGGGTTGTAACATATGGAGTTATTTATGATATGGCTTAGTAAGTTAGCTGATTGATGATTAATTCACTGTAATGAGATTTCTTTTGTTTTTGAAAATTTAATAAAATTCAGCCATCTTGTCGAACGTAACTCATTGAAATTATTATTTGATCATTGTTATTTTTGTACAATGCATAGCTCTTATAAGACACTAGAGAGAGGTGCTCAGTTCTGTTATTGGAGAGTGCCAATGGACAGTTGTATCGGGATGGACGATACATATGAGAGCTATGTATACAGGTTAGATGTAATTATTCTTAGTCTTGTTTTAAGAGACATTTAATTGAGTGACGTTCGATGAGCCTATTCGTTTTGGAAAAGTTTACTCATTTTGAGAAAAGCCAACTTGTTTGAGAAAAGCTAACTTATTTTGAGAATAAATGAGTTGTTTTGGAAAAACTTAATTAAACATTATTTGAGTAAAATTGTTAAAAATTGAACAATCAGATAGTGATACATCTTATACTCCCTCTGTAACTTTCACAGAATCATCAATATCTTTTCAAATGGAGTCTTCTTCAGATTGTAGTGATTATACAGGATGACAAAAGACGAGAAAATTTAAATGCCTTAGAGTGTACCTTGAATAAAATTAAAAAAAGCCCCCGTTCTTATATTGGCAATCCTTTAACTTGTTATTATTTAGTTAACTTGATTCAAGAACAGACAAATATACCATTTAACCATATTTTTACTATAGCTTGTGATTTGATTAATATACAAGATTCTCTAATTAAATAAAACACAAATGAAATTTATGCATTTTTATTTTCTATTCTATACTTTTATATAACAATGGATACACATGGGTTTTATATTATTGTTTTATATATTATATTTTATATTATTTTATATTATTTCCTAAAATACTGAATTTCCTAAATACTTTCTTGTACTTAAATAAAAACTAATCAGCAAAATTTAAGAGAAAAATCAAGGAAACCTACATAAAATTGAGCACGATTTTTTTTGCAATTTGTGTCGATTCTACATTAGCCGAAGGAACTTCGTTCCTACCTGGTGTCCCACGACACCACATCATTTTTATTCTTTCTTCCTTCTTGGCAGACGGTCGTCTATAACCGCTTACAACCAGATTGCTCTTGTATTTGTGCGTCACTGACGCATACTAAATTATTGACGCAGCGTCAGTTATTTAGTACGTAGTTATGTAGTATCCGGTCATGCCCGTCATACGTATATCCGTATCGCATTGCTTTGTCATCGGAACTAAAGCATCATGCATAATTTCAAGATTTTCAAGTCCGTACAGTAAGAGAAAGATCTCTTACTGTACGGACGAAAGCTGAGTTAGAACGTAGTTTCAAGTATTGACCCGAACATATACAAATATTGCAAGTGAAATAAAAGGTTGTAATAATAAAACTCATTTATGTGTAAATTTATTACGATTTCGTTGATTGCGAGGTTTGCATACACGGCCCTTGAGCCATAAATGATATCACGGGATACGGGCTCCTTGGGGTAATTACAAGTACGTTACGCGCTGTTAGCATGTAAATTGATCGTGTAATGGGAATTTAACCGAGACGAGAGTGAGATGAACAAATGATGTAGGCGGAATAAGAATATAATATACTTTTGTAACTGTTTGTAAAATTACTTCCGTAAAATGTACTTTTGTGTAAATAAATAGCAGACCAACGAGCAGACGAGGCACCTGTTGTGAACGGTTATTTTTTTTTTAAAAGAACCATCTTAGTCCTCAAGGGTAGAAACACATCTGTGACTCTTACTAACAATTACTAACTAGACTCACTAACAACAACTAACAGAACAACTATCACTAACAGTCCCTGCTCCAGTCCTCATACCTAACGAACTGACCAATTATATAAAGTTTAATCAGGCGGACCGTCTCATATTTACAAATTTAAAATGTCGTAGCCATCGTAGCCATTTATAATAAATATTTATATATACGTAGCTTGTAGTCTTATTGAAATTCCAATAAACTAATTTTCCACCTTAAATACCTTTTCATACTGCGTAGTTCCATGAGTTCCACGAAGTCTATTACGTATCAGACACTTAGAACAACGTAATAGACACGGTATCAGAGTAATCGGTAATTATCATACGGGAACATATTATCGGTATGAAAGTCAGCTGTTAACGTTAGTGTTGCGACAGAATATTCTCGCTCGTCGCCTCTGAACAACGGGCGAGGGCTCGACACCAGGTTCTTCTGTACCGTCCAGTTGAATTCCAATAATGGCAAGTGCACAGAGCTTTTAAAATCGACCGCAAAATATTGTATTTCGGTCGCAATGTCGGAGAGCGAAATAATACGGGTCCCCCGTTTGCCATTTGGTTGGCAACATGTCGTAGTGGTAAGTACTGTCCATGAGCGGCGGTGGTCACTTACCATTGGCTTGCAGCTGGCTCGTCCGGTTTTTTCGACTAATTACATAATGATTGTGTGCATTTTACAAGATACAACTAGGTACCTAATCTATGCGATTGAGTCGAAACATCAGCGTGTAATAAATTGTGAGTACTCGTTTCGTAATGAAAAATGACGCTGGTTGGTTAGTCTACCCTTTTCTCTTTTCTGCAGGTTGTTGTATTCTTTGTTATGCTAATCGTATTACTCATGATGCGAAAGCTTCACTGGACGCAATATGAAATTACCAATAAATTGTTTGGCTCAGTACCCGCAGTCGATAAATATCAACACAGCATTCTTTAAATTAACATACATACATATTTATTATTTGTGAACCAATTCAAGTGACAGTAATTGTTATCCCAAGCTTACTACAATACACAATAAAATCTCAAGATGCTATTTCCAAGAGTAACGAGTACCAATATGCAATTCCCACGTGGTAGAAGTGAAACTTCAAAACAACAGTCAGTCAGTCCAAATATTGATGTTTGCTTTGTTTAAGCTAAGTTTACGTCAGCCGCCATTTTGACTCTTTTTCATTTCCGTTTCGTTTCATTTGCACGTCATTTCCGTTTCATCGACTTCCAAATCACAACGACACTAGTTTTCACTTAAAATCTAAACATTATTGATAAGGCATTTACTGTATTAATAAATGCCCCTACTAATAGTTTTTGTCAAACATCTTTCATTTTGGACAGATTATTATTATTATTGTTGTTGTTTTAATTTTATGTTGGTTCGATCAGTCCGTAACTTACCTTTGAAACTGCTATTACAATTATCTTCCTGATAGATTTCCTAAGCAATAAGGCCGCCCATTGGTACTACATTGTATTTTACTATTTAGTATATATTTCGTATGGACGAATTCCTGCATTCCCACAAAGCACAAACCTTCATATTTTTTTTAAATTTAAGGTAGACTATACAAATTTCGATTTTTCCTTGGGTGTAAATAAATAAAAATACCTAGCATACGAAAAGTGAACACGGCCCTAGGTGTTATACCTCGTTAAGGACGTTTGTAGAACGTACTCTGTATTCGCTTACGTTTCACACGCGCTTCGGAACTCCAAGCTTCGTAATAAGCGATTCACCTCAAAGAAAATTACTGAAAGGGACGGTAAAAGAACGAAAATCTAAGGGTATGCGTAGGCACCTTCCATCTTTACGATGCTCTGGAGAAATTTAATAAGATTCGTGGTGACGGACTTGTCTCACCGACAGACGCTCGGCTTGAACGATATAATATGCAATATAACAAACCTAACATTAACTAGGTCACTAGTTTTCAAAAATAATGTGCGTAATTTTAATGAATTTAGTTGTGAAGTCTGCCAATCCACACTTGGACAGCATTGTAGACTATGGCCTGTACCTCTAAAACCCTACCCTCATATTGTGACAGGAGACTCGAGACTAGCAGTGGAACTGTTACCTATTGGTAGCGATGATGATAATGTTTTGCCATAATAGATTAGTAGACGAGCAATTATCCAATTCTATGAGTAGTGCTGAAGGTCTGAATTCTGATTAATGCTATAAAATAAGTAAAAATGCAATAAAACAGGTAGTAGAGCCTAGTGTTCGCCCTAGATAGTAGTACCGCTCAGCACGGTACGTACCATTTCTACCGTGTAATAATTGTTTTACCATAGAAAGGTGTGGAGCCGGTTACACTTTTTAGATTTAACCATCTCAGTTCTCAAGGGTAGCAACACATCTAGGACCGAATCAGAACGAGACTCTTCCTAACAATTACTAACTGGACTATTACTAACAACTAACGGGACTAACTATCATTAACAGTACCTGTCCCAGTTCTCATACTTACTAATAAACTAACCGACTAATGTTCTAACACCGTCTGCTAACCGGACTAACTATCCTAGTCCTCATTTGAGTCTTGGTCTAGATCGGTCACAGTTGTCCTGGGCGGCAGTGTAAGGGTGGTGCTGCATACACATACATAAAAAAATGTATTGTTTAGTGCGCTGCCCGGTCTCGATAGGACAGGCGGCTAATTAAAACCACAGGCTGTCAGCAATATCAGCAGTGTTTGAACGCTTTTTGCTGTTTTCTGGGGTTTAATTAAGATTTCAGCGGATGGGAGATATATTTAGAATTGCGGCCGATAACACATTTCATTTCTTTTGATTTGTGGCCAAATATCCAGCTAAGCTTTAAGCTCGCACCAATTTTGTGAGTGAATAATCTTTTTATTTTCACCTATCAAAGGAGAGTTTGGAATGTTGAATAGATGTAGTTCAGTTAGTCTCGTATTAAAAGTCATGAATGGGTTTCCACGCCTGTAAACCATTTGCCTATTTCAAAGAATACGGAGATGAAACGCAAAATAAATTTGACGGAATAAAGGGAGCTGCTGATTCATGATCCGAAGTTAAAGATATGTAAAAGAAATCTTTTGTATGTCAAAAAAGAAATGTTCCACAAAATGAATCTACACTTTTTAATAATCCAAGAGTATTATTTTCCTTGCAGGTGTACTTCTTCCTGGTATTATAAAAATGATTGTGGGCTTTTTCATTCTTTTGGTCTGAGGCTTTTTCTTATAATAGGTATATTATTAATAACGATTTTAAAGTTTGCTTATGAGGGTAAATAAATGAAGGGTACATGGGAAAAAGGGGGAAAAAGGGTAATGACCCTTTCACTATACAAGGGTACCCACACACACTTCACTTTCACTTTACAATGGAAAAGTTTTCATTCAAATAGAGTTGACAATGCAATGTAATGCAAAATTTAAAAAAGTTAGCGTTCAGTAATTAAGGTTACAAAGTCAATCAGGATATTTCGTTTTTCTCGCGATCTTTTTGACAATGACCCTTCTTCCCCAGCCGGGACAACGATCCATGCAACTGGGTCGAAATATCGACGTACCACAATTCATATCGTGAGTACCCGTATCACAATAAAATATGTATTATCCGCGATGAGTTAAATTTAAAATCATACATCATGAAATTATAATTATACAATTACTTTCATTCCTAATTTTAAACAGTAAACAGTAAACAGTTTGATTCAAATCACGTTAAATACGCTTTACATGAAGCACACAGAACAGAGTTGCTTGCTTTAATAAACCAATCAAAAACTTGCCAACCCGCTAAAATCTCTTTAATGCACTCAGTTTTTAACCACTCGCTATTTTCCGCTGACTCGTAGAGTGAGTTTATAACTTCATCATGGCATGGTTATAATGTAGGTATACATACATAATTATACGTTTAGCTGTACCGTCGTTAATATAGGGTAGGTTTTGTAATGGGTAGATGCGTATGAAGTAGGAATAAATTCGAAACATGATTTCAATATCAAACATTTTCAGGCTATCAGAAGAAAGAATTGAAACTTTTTAAAAAGAACACTATTTCAAGATACTTTCTAAGAACTATAGCTAAGAACATAATTAATGTTTTTCTTGCAACAAGAAATAATCAGTATTGGATGTACAATGCGGCGATAAAGCTGTAATCGCCAAGATTGCACTGTCCCCGTCGAGTTAATTCTGCCGCCCCGCCGCGCCCCGTGCTGCCCCGCCGAGCCCGGCCGCAATCGTAATTACATTCTTCTAATTGAACTTTGCTAGTTCTAAATGCGTTTAAACTTGCACTGACATCACCATTTGTGACTTCACACGTTCTTGCTGCGTTATGAGTTTCGTATTGATTTTTGTTTAACCAACGCAATGCAGTTACCTACTACTTGTTGAGTTGTTGATAAATTCCATCTGTAATTCATAACTATCCAATCCAAACCATTCAATACACTGGGCTCCATAATACCACGATTCAATTTTACGTACAAATAAGACTCTGTTGGCCAACAATATCATTTTTATTGAAACCTGTTCAAATATGAGCTGCTGCCGTGGGTACTCGTATCCGAGTGGGGAAGCGGTATTCAGAGTTTCCGATTGTTCCTACCTTAGCGATTTCCTATCCAATGCGGCAATTATTGTGTACAACGCGGATATATGGACGCTCACGTTTATCCACGAAATTTTCTGAACATTTTATGAATAATCTTATTACAAAATTCTTCTTATTAAAAAATACAAAAATCTTATTAAAAAATACAAAATTCTCGTGTCACAATCATAGTTACCATACGCCTCCGAAACGGCTCGACCAATTTTATATGAAATTTTATATGCATATTCAGTAGGTCTAAGAATCGGCTACTATCTATTTTTCATACCCCTAAGTGTCAAGGGTGGCTCGCCCTAAAAAAATTTTTGGACATGTTTTGGACACATTTTTTTTTATAGTGTGGCATAAAAAAATACACATAATCCCAAATGTTTACCTCCCTATCCCCATCCCTCAAATTAAAATCGCGCTCTTTGTGTTTTTGTATTACGGCGGAACAACGTTCGCGGGGTCAGCTAGTATCTATATAAAATAATTTTGAATCCCACTTCCATAAACTTACCTTAGTAAACATTCAAGAGACGAGGCGAAAGCGTTTTCAGTTTCCGTTACGTGACAATTTCCATAGATAACACAGACGATTTTTATTTATCAGTTAACTCCTCCCGCAAAAATAGTTAAGAAACTTCGTTAAAACAAAGGAAACAATCTTCAAGGCACGTTCACTCCATGGCTCAGAAGATTTAATTTAAGACATCAAAAGTAATAGCAAGGGAAAAGTAACGCGATAAGCTAGGAATGAAACGGAATGAAGGGTCTGAGTACAGCGTGCAATGGTGTACAATTCCGTGATTGCGCGTATCACAACAAATTTACGGTGGATAATACCGTATTACTGTGGCCGCTATAAAAACATATAAAAAAGTAAAAAAGTTTGATTCCAAATAGGTCCCCAACCCCATACATGTAACCTTAAAAATATGATTTTTCTAAATTTTATCTTGTTATTGACCAAATAATTGTGTGTGTGTGTGTGTCCGACTCCCACTTGACCGATTTTTTAGTATCTCTGCAATAGAGAAATAACAGAAATACGATTAGGCGAAATTGTGTGTACAAAGACTATCTGCGGAGCGCCGCCGCGCCGTAACGGGCGAATTTTATCAGGATTTAAAAGTGCGTGAACGAAGGATTAACAAGTTTTGACCGCTTCGACGAAATTTTAAGGACCTTCTCGATGTTCATGGACTGTTATAAAATCATGTTAGATTTTTTTGCGAATTTGCTTTTATCTTACCAAGTAGACTTATTCTGACATTATTTTCAATTATCAACGACCTAACTCGGTTCAGAAGATGCTTCAAACTTTGTATTTAAGATTTAACGAAGACAGTTAGATAGGAAGCGTAATGAGTTCTATCTTATCACGGTATACCTACGATTTAGGAGTAACCTAATGTATTGCGGCCAAAAAGATAACATAAAAACTGAATTATACCTGAATTAGTAACCTCCGACAACGTTTTATCAGTGTAATAAGTGCAATTTGACGTCAGCCGTCGCTGTCAATTGTGACTTTGAGGTACCAGTGCACGAGTTAAAAACATTTGGCGAAACATGTGCCATCTTGCGAGTTCAATTCTGCTAATATTTGACGTACGCTCCCTTTATATCTTTTGTTTTATTTAAAACAATATTCCGTGTTTTTGTCTTGTTATTGATAATTAATTTGTTATAAAAACTGTTTTAAAACGATGAAAACATCATCGTTTTTAAAACAGAACTAATAAATTCAAAAATCAACGTAAAGAATAAAATGTTGATGAAACTTTTATTACATCGTCTCAAACTTTTTCGTCTCTGTGTTGCATGTCGCGTGACGGTCGGCCGCGGAGTAGGGATAAAGTGAAAGTTGCTCGTCAGAGCAACCAAGGCCAATATAGCGGCGCCTATAGTTCGCAGCAGCTGACCGTGTAGTGTATAGACAATTACTCATTTGTGCCAGAGATTGATAAAGCAATTTTTATACCATTAATGGAATATTATTCCAAAATTTTTTAGTTAAATGTTTATAATGTGAAAAAAAGTTTCACTTTTACCGTGGTTTAATAAAACCACACAATCCTTTTTTTTACAATATTTATGTCGTTTCGTTGGCCGCACTATATTGGCCCCAACAACGACAAAACATCATCGACATGATTCGACCACTTCGATCCACAAGAGGACGCTGTCGTTTACGAGGCCCTTAGCGCTTCATTCAGTAATTGTTTATTTCTCGCCGGATTGCCCCAACTTTACGGGCAACTTTACTGCGACTTTTATAGAGCTTATAAAGACGGAAGGAAATTTATATATTTTAAATTGCTAAGAATAAAATGTATCTGTCGTAAACATTTTAAGTAACTAGCATTTATCAGTAAATGCTAGTTTTAAACACTAGCATTTACTGAGTACTAGTGTTTAAAACTAGCATTTACTGAGTACCACCAACTTGAGCTCAGGCTCAAGGAATTAAAAGGAAATCTTGATCATTGGTAGTACACGTTGTGATTAAAAATTGTAATAGTAATGTGTAAAGACTTCAGTCAGTGAGTCAGCCATGCTGGCCAAGTGAGAATTGGCAGACTTTATTCGAAAATAGTGTGAATATTTTAATATGAGACGGCAATATTTCGACTTAGTAACAAGGTTCGTAGTCACAACTACAATAGCGGAGAAATTTTTTACCGATTATGGATAATTCCTTGGTGTTCCATACGACATTTTTCATTACTCTATTCTAATGCACATAACTTTGATTGGAGGTACAAGATTCGAACTCAAATCTCCATGCGGCAGACCACTTCTAAACTACTAAACTATCATTTCTTATTCAGTGTTTTTTATTAAATTAAATGGGTAATTAATATGCCACTCTCGTTACGCATAAATTATGTTAATGACGTCACACACGGCATAATATGAGATCATCATTAATCAACGTTGTCATAATCAGCCGGACATGACGCTAAACTAGATTATAATACTACTAAATGATGAACAACACCTTGCATAAATGTATGTATCTAAACATAGGTACATAAATGCGTCGAGAACGACAAATCGGGGAATGGCAAACATTTGTGTGATGTGAAAAGTCCTTCACATGCGACGCTTTTAACGTTATTTTTCGATAAAAATCTAAAATACCTCTCTGTGCCTACGTGATCAATTATAATGTTTAAGAAAAACTATTAAGTAATATAACTATTTATTTACTCAATAGATCCTGTAGAACAAGGATAATATTAAACGCTTAAGACAAAAATCTTAAAATTTTTGTCTTAAGCGTTTAATACTGTTAATCTCAGAAACAACTACTGATTTGAGTGTCTTATTTGAATCGTTTCATAAATAAAATATAATAATGTTGATTCATGCACGTACATTATACTACACACCCACATTCAGAGACATACCCACATATTTACACTCTCACCCACATACACACAAGCACACACTAACACACTACCCTCTCAAATACATGCATAAGTAATAAATTAATTACATTAATTTGGCTTAAGTGCGGGTAATTTATGTTATATGTTTTATATTAAACACTTAAATTAATGAAAAGCTGTTAATGTAAGTAATAAATAAATAAATAAATAAATAAATAAATTAAAACCAAGGAAACTGTATATTTATTTAACTGACATAACAATATTTCCCTGACAACCGACCAACACGACATTTATTATTTACGATGCACTTTAATTATACCGCTGCCATTATCCCACGTCAATGCTAAAACAAACACGGTGAGGCGCTCTCTTGTTCGTTTCAACTATAACGGGACTAAGTATAAATAGTTATGATATTTGCCGACCGTATGGCGATGGCGTAATGATTACCATACTGGACTGCCATTCAAAGGGTCCTGGGTTTGATCCCAGCGAAAATTTTAGTGATGTACGTATTTAAATTTCTGTTTTCGGTATTTGTGTGTTGTCTATGGCCCCCACGATGGGTATGAACGAATGGAATGGAAATCCTAGTGTGGGGCTATGAGTGTGTAGCGTTATACTGTTCTAATTATACTAGGTACTAACGACTTTTCCAACTTGGTAAAACTAAATAAATGTATACCAAAGTACAATTGGAAGCAATCACGACCTTCTTTATGTTAACAGCCGACAAACGAGCAGTTGAAACATCTGAAGCAAGTGGTCACCATGGCCCATGGACATGATTAACACCAAAGGCATCACCAACGGGGTCCCAGCCAAGAAAAAAGGGAATAAAGAACGAAATATCCGCATATGCTTAAACAAAATGGATATTTAATTGCATGACACATTTTATCGCTATTCAATATTTATGGCTTTATTTATTTTGCGATTAAATGAAGCAAACCTTAACAATAGTCTACACAAATTGGAATCGACCCCAAAGCCGGTTAAATATCACAATACACATCTGAACAAAGCTTCAATTATAGGAAGATATTACAATGTACGCCATTCATGGGAGGGGGACATTAATACGTGGCCCATTCGGTTGTAGCGAGGCGTATCCCCTTCGCTCTCTTAGAGCGAGAGTGATGGTTGCAAATTGTATATTTGGTGCTTGGTTTTTTTTATTTTGATAGCTTGATTTGAATTCGTCGCCACTTACCATCAGGTGGGATAAGGTGGGATTGTTGTCATGTTAACTTTTCATAAGTAAAATACGACGAAAGCAATTTACTACGTCGCTACAATAATAGTACAAGTAGTAAAAAGTATATTAGGTTTATGGATAGTACAAACGTCGGAAACACCCTTAGCTGGATAGGTATAGTAAAATAGGCATAATGTAGGCAAATTATAACCTAATCCTATCAAACTAATAAATCACAAATGGCAAAAGGTCCATTGACGAAATTAATGTCTTGTGTCAATACTAAAAAATCGTGTCGTTCGCAAGTTATAGGACAATTTCAATAAGACGCTACTACTTCGTTAATTTCAATAAACCCAAGAACCGGAAGGTAAGCTGAACACCATTGGAAAATTAAATGGTATTTGTAACGCGCGACTCCCGATCTAACTGTACCTTCATTAACAACCAGGATAGATGAGGGTGTACGGTTTTAAATTGCCCCATACTTTGCAGGTAATGAAGTCTTACCATTGCTAGATGATTTGATATTTTCTACCTTTTGTGCATTGCCTTCAAGTGTTTTATTCTGTTTTCCGAGTTAGGCCCACGGAATACAATCTCTGTTCTGTGGGACGGACGGATTGACAAAACTATACCTAAGGGTTCCTAGTTGACTACCCCTAAAAGTTTGTGCAATTTAAATCGTATAAATATTTTACCGATACTAAATTCACCGAGGCTGCAAATTTAAAGTTACGAAAAACATTCATATTGCTGGAATATCGCGACTGAAAGTGAAATAAAAATAAATAAGAGCAGATAAGACTGCAGCAGCGCAACTGCAGTGAATAACATTACATAAATATGGAGCGTGGAGGGTTGGGGCGCGGCGCGGGCGGCCAATAACCGAAATATTGAATATTTATGGGGTGGGCCGCGACCTCGTGCGGAACAACTTTTGTAATGTTTTTAAAAACCAAGTCGAAGGTGGAGGGAACACCATTTTCATTTAAATAAATACTTGGATTGTGTGACAGATTAAATGAAAGATAAGGGGGTCAGTGCAGAAGTGACGGCCAACAGGGAAGAATGGAAGAGAAGAACTTTTGCGCCGACCCGAAATAAATTTGAGAAATGGGCAAGAAAATGATGATTATTGAAATAAATACATTCCGTAAAAAAATTTCATGCCCAACCAGGATTTAAAAACAATCTATGTTTTATTTTTACACTTTACAAAAGTCAAAGTACACTATCGCTTCAACAAATCCTACGATGAACGGTCTTGGAAGAAGCGCGAAGGACATCCCAAGGAGTCTTTTTATGTGTTCAAATAGAAGTAACCTGTTTTGAAGCTCAAGAATCGATAACGATGATAAAAAAAGAATAAAGTAATAAAAATGATTTATTCCAGAATTAATTATCCTACACAAACATAAAACATATAATAAAACAGTACACATCACATTTAAAACAGCTTTGAGTAGGCAGTAATGAGATTATGAGGAAACTCCACAGTGGACGAGTACTGAACGTGAGACGTCGTTCAACAAGCATAATCAACTAGGCTACAGTCGTCAGAATTAAAAACATTCCTTGAGAGACGCACCCAGATTTAGATTGCTTGTGAAACCCAATTTTCTCTCCCGACCCATTGTTTATTCAGTAAATTATCTAGCTGCAAAAGTATAAGACAAATTTGAAAAATAAAGTGTCTCGATGTGGATCCCCTGAGGCGTAACATCTCCTATACATCCAAGTCTCTGTTCATTAAATTAAACACCTCGCACGCGGTGCCGCCCCAAACAAACGGTTAAAGATTCATGACTCACATTTTCTGAATGTTCTAAGATTATTTCAAGAACTTTTTAAAAATTTGCTACGAGGGAAAGCATAGAAAAGGCATACCTGATATTTAACAAACGCAGCGACTTAATATTTACATTTTTTTACGCAACAATAGAACATCTCTTAACACTTCGAATATCGAACGTCAAGTTGTTCTATCCAAAACGCAATTTAAGTCCACGAAAACCATTTGAACACGGAACACCAGAATAGAGTAGAATATAATAATGTTAAATATAATAAACGCTAACACACTCATACAGGGGGTATGTGTGTGATAGCATAAGTTATAGCGTTTAAAAAAGTTTTACTAGGATTGGCGGGGGACATGATACAAATAACCCATCGCTAACACCCATGACACGAAAATAAATATTAATCTGTTACAAAAATATCTGCCAAGGTCGGGAATCGAACCCGGGAACAATGCTACGGGGTCGTCTTGAAATTAAAATGAATAAATAAACGCTTACGAGTTTAAAAATTAAAACTAGAGCTGAAAGAAAGGCGCCAGCTAAACGATGGTAAAAATAAAAGAACTAAGGATCAAACTGTTTAATTCCACCGCAAAGAACAACGAAGTTAAAGCGCGCATAAACCTATATTTATCCAGTGAGCGCCTGCTTAGGAAAACAGAATTTTAACGAGGCGTTTCATGCAAACCGCCCGCGCCGGGAATGGCTTTGATTTTCTTGTTTTTGAGCTTGTTATCAGCACATTTTTCAGCGTGCAGTAGGACCCATTTGTCTGAATATTGCTTGTAAAGCTGGCGGTTCGCGGCCGAGACCGAGACAGGAGACCGCGACCGTCACTTTGTATAGGCGCGACAGAGTGTCTCGGTCTCGGTCGCGAGTTGTCGCGTATACATTGCATATGGTCAAGTGCCGGTCGCGGTCTCCTGTCTCGGTCGCTTGTCTCGGTCTCGGCCGCGAACCGCCACCTTAACAAGTCCATTACAGTTCTATGCATCGCCATGGACACAAAAACCGAAAGCACATAAGTAAATGGTTAATTTTTAAGAATAATAAAAATATGTAATAAAATACTCCTAAATACGCTGTAATTTACAGTCCAAAACACATAAAGGATTTGTAATCCGCAAATGTTTTATATTATTTATTATAGCATTTCTATATCCAGCATAATGAACCTGGTTCATTATCACATCGGCTCATAATTATGTTATTGTCATTGAAGTTCAATTTGTTAAATATTTGCTGTAATATATTTGCCCTATACTTATTACTAACATATTCAAAAAAAAATGGTCAAAAGCCGACTGGCAGTTCCCGATATTAGCGCTTTGAAACACATTTCAAAAACAAAAGCTCTATTATATTAGTACAGATTCCAGGGTTTCCTTGTCCATAAAAGAACCAACGTCTCCAACAGTCGTTAGATCTAAAGGCACTCGATTCCAATTTCCGCATAATCCCGCGTAAGCCGACGAAAAACTTTTGACGAGCGCACAACTTGTTTATTTACTAAACGCCTTTTTAATTTAGTGGAATTAACTGGGACTTTCTCAAAGCGCTACTGCGAAATTAATTCCGAATCGCGTTTGAATTCGTGTTCCGTGTTTTCAAATGGTTTTCGTGGACTTAAATTGCGTTTTGGATAGAACAACTTGACGTTCGATATTCGAAGTGTTAAGAGATGTAGTCCAGGTCTGAATATAGTTCTGACGTAACTTATTTGCATAGGGCTAGATAACCAATTATCATGGGGTGGTCATCTGGATTTTCTACAGCCTTTAAAGCTACAACATTTTGACCTATCACTTGGTCCTGATATGCCGGTGGATGGATATCTAATATATTCAACCATAAATAATAACCCTAACTTCAATCGCAGTCAAGCGCTTACTTATACTTTGTAAAAAATATAGGTCTTGGATGTCAGTGATGTGTAATTTGTATTGTATAATTATGTCTGTAGGCTATGAGTATGTAAGCGTTTATTTATTCATTTGCTATGCACGTTTACAGGCACGCAGGTGACAGCGTGAATTTCATGCAAGTTTTTTTTAGTTACCGTACCGTGTATATTTGCCATTTCTAATGGTGACCCTAGACGATCATGCGGCATGACATGCCTTAGGTGCTGTCATGCATGCATGAACGTTTAACTGTATTGCATATGCGAATGACATGCCAACTACGTGTTGGCAGTTGATTGAATACTCCTTTTATTTTTCATCATGCAAACATGATTGACATACACGAATGATCGTATTTAGAGCGGCATGTCATGCAACAGCTCAGTTCGCTTCGAGACGACGTCAATGAAGTGTGATAAAATGAGTAATAGCCAGCATAACATTCACAGCATGCATTTTAAGGTGGCCCTAGACGATCGGGAAGCGATCATAGCCTGGCGACTTGCGTCGATCTCAAGTGATCGACAAAGTTAAGCAACAGCGGGCGCGGTCGGTAGTTGGATGGGTGACCGCTAGAGGCAAAATTTCTTGAGCGCTTCCGTGCTTCGGAAAGTAAAGCCGTCGGTCCCAGTTGTTACCATTTGGTAGCAGTCGTTAAGCCACGTCGGAAACCTTCGGGTGGCTTAAAAATTTCTGACACTTGGGTTGGCCACAAACCCCTCCACCAATCCGCACTGGAGCAGCGTGGTGAAGTATGCTCTAGGCCTCCTCAGGTATGAGGAGAGACCCGTGCTCAGTAGTGGGCCATCAATTGGTTGAAGCCAGCCTAGACGATCAAGCGGTCCTTTATGCAGCATATAATTCACGTAACATACAAGTCATGCCGCATGATCGTCTAGGGACACCATAACGAGCAAATATAATTTTTTTAAATGATTGAAAGTGAAACACTGATGGATTTTAGGCACTCAACTTTTAATTTATGAAATAATTTTACCCCGATAACAGGTTACGGAGAAAAATCTTTACAGATTATACTCGGGCCATAAAACACAATTTACAATATAACCCGCCCCGCATGCATTTCGAAATAAGTGACGCCGTGCCCTCTGGCATTTTGTTTTAACATTCAGCGAATTGCTCTTTGCCCTGTTTCCATTTATGGTTTCGACAGCCGGCATTGGACCGTTGCCGTTGCAGTAAAGCTGCACTCACAGTATTCATCTAACATTTTATACAACAATTGCATATCAAAGCCAGAATAATTTCGCATGAATTTTGGACAGAGCTTGCCAGACTAACACGCGCCAGGCTATTCCAGACAGCCACAAAAACTGTAGGGGTACAATTGTGTAGTGGAATAAACAGTAGGGTGGGTAAGGTTGAAATCCGAAGTTGCGACGGCGTTTGACCAAAAATATTATGTGTTGACTTACACCACACAACTATGTTTTATTGTAACTTCGTATTGAGCCAGGGAGTATTATAAAAAGCGTTTATATAAAAAATTGCAATACATTTATGGTGATGTAACTAACTTCTGAGGTATCTAGCTGGCAAACAAACAGCATTGGATGAAAATGAATACCTCCCATAAACATCTTTGATCCCAAAGTCCACCGATGTTTTGCGGACTATAAGGAAGGGATGAAAACATGGTAGAATAAATTTCAGGGTCGACTTTATAAAGAGGTTTTGTAAATAGAAAAGCAGATGTAATCCTCTAGCAACATACATGAGTACTACTGGGATTAAACTCGATGAAGCAGACCTCAGTAACTTGGACACCTAAAGCCTATTAGCTCATTCGTTTATTACGAGCAGAGTAGATTGTCGCTACACACAATTAAATGGAATTATGATTCTATATGAGGTTATTAAGACATGCACAAAATCTCCAGCAATCCGCACTGGAGCAGCGTGGTGGAGTATGTCTAGTCCTCCTTAGATGTGAGGAGAGACCCGTGCTCAGTAGTGGGTAATAAGTTGAAGCCAAGGTGGATTGCAGTAAGTAGTCAATACCGTGAGGAGTGTACCAGCATCTTCTAAAAAGAAATATTCCTACTTTCAATAATGTACATTCTGATTCTGCCCTAACGCAATCCGCTGAAGCGTATGACATAAAATAAAGTATACAATTTATTTTATGTCAAAATTGAACGAGTGACGCAGTCCGCGCTGAAACAAAGCGATGAAATACCGAGCTACGTTTTAAGGACACGATTGATGGGTTCCACTGGGATTTCATTTGTTAATTTTGGACTGTTGTGATAAATAATGAAGCTTAAAGTATGACTCCGTCCCACCAGCAGTGCCTATTGGGTCTGAATTACTACAAACACTTCACCACGCTTATCTGAACATAATTAATGACATGAAAATTTTAATACGGAAGCCACTTAGAAATAATTAAAGTAAGCCAATTCCGTTTAAGTTAAGATGATTTGTAATTAATATACGAGTGTCATGGATATAAATGATTCTCAATTAATCTTTGTTACCTTATGGGGTACCGACATTATCATTATTAATTATATGTACCTACCTTGTATCTACATTTCTGTTTATTTTCTAGTCTTTCTATGGCAGTTTTTCTAAATACTTTGACTGTATAAACTAACAATAATGATTTTGTAGTTTATAGTGATATTCACCGCTGAAAAACAGTTTCTTTTGATGAACTAATAATATTTTTTTTACCCGGTGTAGGTAATATATATTATCTAAATTGAATATTTAATAATAACGCTACACACTAATAGCTCTATACTAGGATTCCCTGTGTCGTGGGCGCCATTGCCAATAAAGACAAGAACACGCACTCAAACCGAGAACAGAAATCATTCCAACCTTCACCTCGCCTCGGGAATTGAATCCTGGACCCTTTCAGCGGCAGGCCGGCATGGTAACCATTACGCCATAGGCGTCGTTAAATATATTTTAAGTCATTTATGTCAAGTTTATTGTCACTAATTTCAGCAGTGATGTGAAGGTACGATTTCTATCCAATTACACTAATAATAGTCACGGCACTACTGTGTTCAAGTGTGCTCAGTGTTTCACGTTCAGAAGAATTAAGGTAATAGTACGTACTCCACTTTGTATTGTCCATAAATAAAGGCTTACACACTCATACCTTCGCATGATGATTGTGTACGTCGGGTGGCATGGTCACCCATGGCCGGAGAACAGACATTTTATCTGTAACATAAATGTTAGTCCCGGCCCGAAATACGACCGGGGACATTTGCAGGGCTGCTACTCGTCATGCCGGGTTACAAGGTCGTCAAAATTTTCATAAAGTTATCCTGCAACATATATTACTTATATTTCAAGTTCTGAGCGGCATATTAATATGAAACATGTACCAGTTTTTAAGTTATACTTCCAACAATACAACTGAGAATCGCATGAAATTTCATTTAGTAGTGCTTGCATGACGGGCTTCTATTGGCCCTTCAGACTTTTATTCTCAAATATCTCCTATATACTCATATCACTATGTAGTCATAAACTAGACAGACAACATTTTTTATTACTTATATGTAGGTATACATAGTCCACCTAATTCACCAAATGCTTATTGGCAGATATTACAGTATACATACATTTTACAATGTTTTTATTGCACCGACGCAAAAGATAATTAAATTCTGTGACACAGGCAACCAAAACTTACTGTAATACTAAATTATCCATTCTTGTAACCAGCGCCACATATGTAATCCGCTCGCCATCGGCCAACTGCTCCGATTTGCGGTCTCTGGACTCCGTGCTTAATTGAATTCCGACTTCACCGCTCAACTTACTCTTAAAAGTAGAGAAACACTAATGAATTTTAGAAGGGTGATATTGTGACATTAAATACGGACTAATATAACGTTGGGTGTCGATGAATGGTCCATAAACGAGCCGTTACGGACGAGGCGGGACATAAACATCGGTTAATGATGTTATTATACTTAATGCCACAATCCCGTTGCCATTCACGTATACGTTTTGTGACAGTCATCGCTTTGCTGGTAGCCTAGTAACCAAACTCGAAAAAATGTTTAGATAGGATTCTTTAAATTGTCATTTTTTTATTAGTTACTGACCCGATTAAAATAACACTAAAAACACAAAATTTAAAGTGAAGCATATCACAATATTTTAGTGTAAACTGCACCCAAATCAAATAAGCCGTTTCTGAGATTAGTAATGAAGTATACTGACTCTTCAGCTTCCGCACGATATTTTATGTAAAGCCAATAAACAAGCATACGTGCCACCTAATTACAAGTGTTCAACGTCACTTATGGACAATAGTATCACTGTATCATCACGGATGCATTTCCGGCACCGAGAGATGAATGGGATCCGCATTATTTCTGGCTCTCTCACACTGCGACCGAAACACCTGGATTTTAAAAGAAAAAATGTGGTAGTTACGCAGACCAGACCAGTTACCCAGAATACCATCGTGATAAAACGACCTAAGGGACCTATGGCAATGGCATGTTCAGCGGGGTGCCCCACGTGCAGGGGAGATCCTGACCCCCAAACCCCTGTATAAACTTAACAAAGTTTCTAATAGAAGCAATCAAACTCACAACTCGTACCGAGCGTGTTTTGTTGAAATTCCCTTGTAATATGCTAATGCATACGGAGACTGCTCTGATGTACCATTTTGCGCGGTTATGGTAACCGCCCGTTAAACTAGTCAAATTAACTCTGTTACATGTGTATATCGGATTGGTTCGCTATATTGTACAACTTAGCAAGGACATAACAAAATAAGACATTTATACAACAAGGCTTATCGTTAAAAATCATATATTTCCAGACAAACTAATTAGGGTAAGGAGTTAAAAGAGTACGAATACTGTTTCGGGGGCAGAGTGAACTACTACTACTAATGTGCTTTAGAAGATGAGATATTGATAATGTTTATGACATAACAGAAAACACGTCGTGACTTTGAAACTGCTCAAATATTATAGAAACATTGAAAAGGTTACTTAAAAAGTTTGATACATCGAAACGAGTTGGAGTACGAGACGTTTTGGAGTATTAACTACTATTATAAATGTAAAAATTTTGGCGTTGGTTACTCGATCACGCAAAAATGATTGAAATAATTTAGATGAAATTTGGCACATGGATAGTTCATGACCTGATACATTTTTTAAATAATACTTTTTATCCTGAGAAACGAATTTGTTCCTGTGAGTTAAGAGATATGCGAACTATAAAGTTCTGTAAGGAGATTAGCAATTAATGTTTTGATTACTTCTACTAACTAAATAGATAAATTGGGTGAACACATAAATATCATATAATGCCTATTAGAAGTGAGTAGCATTAATTTCGTAGCGGGTACTAAGCTACAGAATTCCTTGAGTTTAGTAAATAAAACTTAATTAGAAGCCCTCTTTGCTAGACCACAGACCAAATCCTGTAAAGCAATAAAGTGTATTTCAACAGAGACAATTAGCAGTAGTCTGTCTGAATGAGGTCGTCACATACGGCATCCAGGATAAGCAATCAAGTAATTCGGTCAGCAGGGATGTTGTTACGTCATTGTTAGGACTAATGCGGTCAAATTACTACGGAATAGACGGTTTGTAAAAAATATTGCTTACCGTTATAAAATCTCGTAAATGCTACAGAGACTCGCGTAAGTTCTAATAGGGCCCCCTATTAACTTTTGTTATTTGTGGTGTGTAACAGGATTTCCGGTTTAAGTATTCTGCAAGCGACCCCAAAGAAGTCTGTCAATTTGTGCATGCGCTTGCTCCCGTCAATCTCAAATACGGGTTTACCGAATTCAGTGTAGTTTTCATTTCTGTAGCCTTGGGGTTAACATTTAGAGTTTGCTTAATCAATCGGGCCACAAATAAAATGTAAATATAAACAATCCCGTCTAAACATTTTTCGTTTGTGGATACCAGACAGATTCCTCGAACCGGAGCGGGAGCAGTTCCTAGTGACTAGCAGGCTTGAGATCGGGATCTCCTTGAATCCTCTCTAGATGTGTTTCACTGTCGGCGCCGACCCATCCAGTCCTATTCATTAAACTGTAATTAGCCTGAGCTTCCCGGGGTATCTCTTAAGCTGGCGGTTCGCGGCCGAGACCGAGGCAAGCGACCGAGACAGGAGACCGAGACAGGAGACCGCGACCGTCACTTTGTATAGGCGCGACAGACTATCTCAGATGGTAAGTAGTTAAGGCCACTTGTGGCCTCGTGTGCATCCATATAGTACCAAAGACAGACGCGTTGCCGGCCAAGAAGGGAGCCGATCCAACTTGTAAACTACCAAGCCAGAAAACAGATTTGCAGTATCAAAACTGTATGAAATCTGGCAGTTCAATAAACCTGATCTTAAAATTTACACAGTTTTGAGCTGTATTACAGGGGCACTAAGTTCGCTATTCGCTTGTTATAACGTAGCTAGTGCTACGCGCCGTAGGCCGCTCGTAGCTATCATCCACTCGATTTAATAAAACCGATGCTTGGCTCTCCAATCTCCAAGCTCATAATAACCGCACTCCAATTGACTAGGGAGATCACATCTATTCATACGACGTATAGAGTCAATATACAGCCGCAAAGACTTTTACATTCAGTGTCAGTAATTGAATAGAAAGTAACAAAAGAAATAAAAGCTTTAGTATGGGGCTTCATCCATTTCAAGTTCGCACTAATCTCCTATCACGAACGGTTCCGTCTGTGAAAAGTCACATGCATGGGTTATTTTACGTGCCTGGTACGAATAAATTTTGCTTTGTAAGTATCATGTTTCTTATACGTAATACGTTAAAAAATGGTTGTTATAAGATGTCTTCGTGTGTTTGTTTCATCCACAATAGATTACCGTTTAGACGCCAAGAAGCTCAATTTTCTGTCCGCTGGAGGGAAATAATTTGCAGACAAATCGCTACCATTAAAAGCTTCTCATTGTCAGCTAATCATCCTGACAGCTACCGTTTTGGCGCCGCAATCATTATGTGTTACCTACTTTATCCGAGACCGAGACCGGAGACCGCGACCGTCACTTTGTATAGGCGTGCGAGACCGTCTCGGTCTCGGTCGCGAGTTGTCGCCTATACATTGCCTATCGTCAAGTGACGGTCGCGGTCTCCGGTCTCGGTTGATTAAATAACTTGTATACGATGTTGTCAAAAGGCGCAGTTTCAAAATCTCTTTACTATTTATAATAAAATAACACAAAGTGAATAGTTAATTAAACACAGTTATGTTAGAATTAATAAAACGAGAAACAGAAAATAAACAACCGAACAAAATGACCTGGGGGATAACGAACAATAGCATGGACTAACAAAACACTCGCCTTCATAATAACATAATAACATAATAGATAGAACAATATACAAGTACCTCATTATATGTGGACATCGTACGGCTATGTAACGTGGAATCAGTGTTGGTGACGTCATAATAGGCCGTGATAGTCGAGCGGCTACGATAAAACAAATACTCATTTGTTGTTGGCAACGAGGAGACAGGGTTGTCGCGGGAACTCACCCTGTATGACAATGTACTGTTGTCTAGCTGTACATTGTCATTGTTTAAACTAATAACTATTGGTAGACTAGATTGATTTTGATGAAATCCATACTAATTTAAGAATATGAAAAAATCTGACAGTGACATATGCGACAGCGTGAATATACCCGCTGAACCGATTTAGATAAAATTTTATATGGAGATGGTTTGAGACTGTTTTCATCAACCCTGAAGGTGGTGAAAGTTTGTATGAATAATGAATAATTTTGTCAATTAAGGGATATAAATTCTATTTTGATTTTAAAAATAGACAGACTAAAATTCTAAAGACAATACATATAAAGACAATATTGTAAAGATAATACATAAATTATATTTGCAAATATTATTACCTAATATCAATCTCTCAAACATTTTTTTTTGCAAATATACAAGATGGTAATTTAATATCGGGAAAATAAGCGGACCCGCCGTCTAATTTACCGCTCTTGGATATCCTTTAAGACAGGGTCACTCAAATTGGTTCGTGAAACACAGGGTTCGCCGATGAAATATAAATATACAGGGGTTCGCTATTTTTAGAACTACATTATATTATATACCCATACCATATCATTGTGAACTAACCAATAAAAAAACACTAAAAGGCACTCGGAGACTGCCGCGGTAGAGCTATTGCATAGCATTTTTTATCAACTTATGCAATTATAATTATTAGAAGTTATATAGTTATATCAGAACAGCGCCATCTAGTTTGTAGAAAACATACGTACCATACCTTAGTATTAAGGTACTAGATGGCGCTGATTGGGGATGTGTATGCGTAAATAAAACGTTGAATTTTCTTCATAAGATGTAATCCGAATAGTAGTTTTACAAAATATGTTGATTTGATGATGTAATTTGATGACAGAAGGATATTTAAATTATTACGGCACTGTTTCACCTTTCACGAGATGATTAAAAAAACGAGAGGTCTGAACACTCAATTGTCAAAGTTTTTTAAATAGCGCGCGCGGCTCGTCAATTGTCGGCAGCCGTCGGTTGCTGTCGTCGATTACGCGCGAACAGGGGGTGTTAGGTTTTTTCGTTACGGAATTTCTGGATTCGGTCCCCACGCTCAAGGCCCGCGATAAAAGCTATGCAATAGCTTAAAAATACGGTCAAATTTCGAGGTATGGCATAATATAGATATACATATCAAAACATCTATTTTTTTTTTTTTTTTTTTTTTTTTTTTTTATTTATTTACAGACATAATATATTCACAAACAACATTAAAAAACCCGCCAAACTACAAAGTAGTTTGTAGGCGGAGAATGAAGGCTCTCATATTCACGCGTATATTATGTCTTGTTATTATAATAAAAGCTATGATATAAGTACCTACTATAACTCTAAATGCTCAACAATTTTTTCTATGAACAATTTTTCTTTTCTATATAAATAAGAAGTATATATATATAAACTTATAAGTATAAAATATATAGGTGGCATATTACTTAGAGCACATAACTTGCATCAAGTTATGTTCTCTAAGTAATAGGCATGCAATTTCTTCTTAATAGCCTGTCTTGTATGTATGGTATGTATATCAAAAGGTACAGTATTACATATATGTGGCACAGTATAGGCACGGATGCGTTTACCATAATAATTTTTCACTTTTGGTTTGTGATATCGTATGCGGTTTGTAGTACGAGGAGTGCACCCACGGGTTATAGTTTTTAATAAATTTGTCCTTAAATAATTTTCTGTAATTATGTTTACTTTGACTTTACATTCTATTGGTAAAATTTTGCACATCTTAAATAATTGGTTATAATTTTGTTTACATTTCTCTTTATTCTTTTTGCTAGTTAGATATTTTAGAAATTTTATTTGTATTTTTTTAATTCTTCCTAAAAGGCTTTTAAATGTACACCCGTAGCTGCTCAGCCCGTACCCTATTATTGACTCGACTAATGCATAATAAACACAATACAAGGTGCCTGTGTCAAGATTGCGTTTTAAATAATAGAATTGACATAAAACAGATCTTAGCCTAGAACACACCATGTCTATGTGCTGTCTCCAAGACAGCCTATTATCCACTACTAAGCCTAGATACTTATATTCGTTGACCCATTCAATTTCTTTACATTGGCAGTTTTGAAAGTTTTGATGGTGACATTCAAAAGAATGCCCTATTAAATTTAATGTTTTAATGGGCAATTTCATGTATGGTGAACAGATATGCATGCACTTGGTCTTTTCTATATTAATAATTAACCCATTGTCGTGTGCCCACCTGCAGATATTATTGAAATCAGTTTGTATATTGAGTACTGCATTATCTAGATCCCTGTCTGCGTACATAAGGCAAGTATCGTCTGCATACATATATATGCTGCATTTTTTAACCACATTACATAAGCTGTTCACGTGCATCGTATAGCCAATAGGACCATACACGGACCCAGTTGGTACCCCGTAAATTATATTTTCTGCAGCGCCTATCTTACCCGCTATAGATACTTTCAACTGCCTGTTATGCAAGTAGTTTTTGAAGAAATCTTTGATTGGTCCTCGAACGCCACACTCATCCATCGCTTGTAGTAAGATTGAATGATCCAAAGTATCGAAAGCTTTTCGAAAATCTATATATAATACAACAACATGTCTCCTGTTATGCAGACTATCATTTAAATAGTCAGAGAAACAAGCGAGCGCCGAGGTAGTGCTTCTATTCGGCCTAAAGCCGTGCTGCGCTTCTGTCAAACTATTACTACTCTCAAGGAACCTACTCACTCGAGACACTATAACTTTTTCTGTTATTATATTTATTACGGATAAGATTGCTATCGGACGATAGTTAGTGTAGTCCAAGTGACAGCCCTGCTTGTAGATAGGTCTAATCAAAGCTACTTTTAATTGGTCTGGATAAACAGAATTTTCAATACACAAATTAACAAATTTCGCTAAAATGGGGCTTATATAATTATCTATATATTTGAGATCCTGTGCTCGTATCCTATCAATACCCGGAGATTTATGAGCTTTTAGATTTTTAATTATTTTACTAATCTCATTCGATGTTACCTGCTTAAAGCGAATGGATGAGTCACATTCTTGAACGTAAGTTATTCTCCTTAAAAGTTTTACATCACAATTATGCCTTATCGTATTTATTTCTCTGGTAAAAGTAGTACCGAAATTGTCACATATGGTCTGTATTTCACTATGTTTACCTAAATATTTTAAAATTGTTTCATCTATACTATTCGTTTCCCTTCCTAACCAGCTATTTATATGCCCCCAAACTTTTCTCATATCCCCATTACATTGCTTTATTTCATTACGTTTATACCTATTTTTAACGATATTTATATATTTTGTAGTTTTATTTCTATAACGAGTATATTCTAACCTGTAATTCATATTTTTTGGACATGATTTCCATTTACGAAACAATTCATTTTTCCTATCTACCATCCTTCTCACTTTATTATCAACCCACAGATGGCACGTTCCTCTATCACTAAACACTGTTATTATCGAACTATCGTAAATGTTTGCAAAGTCAGTACGTAACTTGTTATATAATTCTATAGGGCAATCTATCTCTAAATATTTCTTCCAATCAACTGCATTTAATTGTTCTCTTACCCGTCGGTCACTTAATATACTTTTGTATTTCACCTGTTCCCGATTTGATTGGTAAGCATACGTTTCAATATGTCCACCGATGAGATAATGATCGGATAACTTGCACTGGAGCAGATGCGCGTGCGCAGGCCGGCTGCCGCGCACCCACAGATGATCGATGCACGACGACACTGCGCTCTCACTCACCACCTCCTCCCGCGTTATTTCGTTTACCATGCACTTAAAGCCGAGTTCACACATCATATTTATATATTTACTAGTTTTACTGGTAGTAATTATTTCTTTTATATTAATATTCGCATCTCCGATAACAATAACATCCCTGTTCGCTGTTAAGGTTTCCAGGATTTTCTTAAGTTCCTCTATAAATATAATTTTATTTGTATGTGGAGGCCTATATATTGCTAATATGTACATGTATTCAGAGTTTATGTTTATTTGAGCGCAGAGAGATTCCATGTTTTGTCCGTAGTTATTTTTTAATTCAACATTTAGACTTTCTTTTACATACATAATTATTCCTCCACCTCTTCTCTTTTCTCTTGTGTATGCATGTAACTTATATCCTTTGAGTTTATACATTGTAAGTTCTATTTCTTTGATATTTATCTCTGTTAAAATTATGATGTTTAGACTGTTTTTGCACTCTGATATTAAGTACTGAAATTCTGCGAAATTCTTTCTCAGAGATCTTATATTTAAATGTACGAAACTAAATTGTTTGCAATTATTTCTTATGTATTGCCCCCATATACTAATATTGTCAAATTTCACAAAATCGTTTTCCAGTAGTATTTCATTAGTTTGATTGTCGAATGTGTGTAATACGCCTAAGGCCACTCTGTTATCGCTTACAACATTCTTCAATGTCCGTCTCCGATCTTATATTGTAGATTTTATTTTCGATATCATCTTTTCTAACTAAGATTTTAGAGTTTTGAATCCAAATATACTTAAACTTAGGTTTCAGCTGGCTTTTTGCTAGCCAGAATAATTTACGCAAGGTGGGTGTAAGGTCTTCGTTTATGTATATCATTGATGTATTGTTGTTTTGTAAGATGTCGTGGTTTGTTATTTTAGATTTTCTCTGCTTCAACCACGCATTCTTGGCTTCGCGCGATGATAACGTAACTATTACAGGGCGCGGCCGTTTTTTCGCTTCGGCAAGTTTTTGTGAACCTACCCTCTTAGCATCTTTAATTAACGATTCGTCTAAATTTAATTTCTTTGCCATTTTTTGAACAACCTCTTTAGTCCTCTCATTATCCATCATATCCAATCCAATTACTTCAATGTTGTTTTCTTTATCCTTGAGCTCTAACCCTTCTATCCTTTCTTCTAATGCCTTGTTACACTTCTCCAAATAGATATTTTTATTTTCTAGACTTATTATTTTCTTTTCGGCTGTATCTTTAAATTCCATTACCTTTTGGTATTTATCCTCAAACAAATCCACCTTATTAGACAACACTTCAATTGTTTTCTCCAACTTGTAAATAATATCCATTTTCGCATTTAAATCCGCTAAAAGTCCCTCTATATTTTTGCTCACGGCACTCGTGTCAGTTGTTGCCACCACAGGGCTCTGATCTTCTGGGCTAGTATCGCTGCGGCATTCTTCACAAATATTTTTCTGAAGAAACTTTTTGAGATTTCGCACACATCTTTTGTGGTACGTCGACTCACAAACACCCTTACACTGCACCACATCATCTTTAAGCATAGATATAAACTGTTTACATTTTTTGCACTGCACCATGTTTACTGTTATAACAGGTACCGATTTTAATTCACAGTAAGATTAACGACGTCCGTACCGCGAGAGCGCGCAATACCACAAATTTGCACCACCCAATTGAATATATTCGGATCATATAACAAACAATGCGACAGCCCTATAAGATCGTCTCCGCATGATGGTACGAATGATAGGCATAGACACACTCAGGGTAATAGTAATCACACAGACGGATGAGCAACTTTATTCCTATGATGACGATGTTATGACGATAAAACGAGTACAACCAATCATCTGTTATCGTTATTGCACAATTTTGTTTCAATTCGTAGAACCTATACAAGGTTTATTATTATAGGTAATGGAGTAATGGACATACATCACTGAGCAAAGCATTTCATTTACTCATTTTATTTATTACGAGCTGTGCCCGCGACTTCGTTCGCGTGGAATTTAATAAAAAAATCTAATATAAAAGTAGCCTTAGTTACTCCTTATGACATCAGCTATCTGCCAATGAAAATCCCGTCAAAATCGGTCCAGCCATTTCAGAGATTAGCCGGAACAAACAGACAGACAGACAGACAGACAAAAATTGAAAAAAATGTTATTTTGGTATATGCACCGTGTATATGTACAGCCATATGCATTAAGTAAAAAGTTGTAATTTTAATATTACAAACACACACTCCAATTTTATTTATTTGTATAGATTGCCCCAAAATAGATGTTAGTATTAAATACGCTCAACAACTAACAGTATACTATCACTAATAGTCGCAGCCCCAGTCCCACTAACGAACTAACGAACTAACCAACTAACCAACTAACGTTCTAAAACCGTCTGCTTACTGACTAACCATCCTAGTCTCGATCTGAGTCTTGCTCTGTGTCGGTCACAGTGTACTGGGTGACAGCAAATTTTGGCCGATATCTGCATGCATCAGTGTCACCATCATGTTCACCCTTGTTCGATTCCCGGCCGGGGCAGATGTTGACGTGACACATAAATGTTTGTTCTCGGGTCATGGGTGTTATTGATGTGTTATTTGTGTTTTCCATGTCACCTGTGACACAGGGAATCCTAGTGTGGTTAACGTTTATTTATTTATTTATTTAAACTAGTCATTTTATGCTAAGCTTGGACAATATGGACAAAACCAATAACACATCACTTACACTCACGACCTCATAATAACATAATCTGTCACATAAACATCTGCCCTAGTCGGGAATTGAACCCGGGATGTCTCGCTCCGCATCCAGGGTCACTAGCAACTGAGCGACAGGGTGGTCGAAGCATGATGACAATACTCACATTTATAAATCTTTATGGGTCAGTAATGGATGAACGTTGTGACCCTTTTAAGCCCGCAGAATGGAGAGGCCCATAAATTCTATTATAATATGTAAAATACATACATTGTGTACATGTCACGTCGTAAAGGGGTTAAGTACACCCCTCGTGGAGTAAACGGCCGGTTTATTACCATGGTGTCAGGGGTTAAAGGGCACCTACTTTAGTTACGGTTAATTTACTGGTACCGCAAATCATACTACCTTTGCACCTTCGTAAACAACAAAATTTACTCTCAACTCGTTCTCTATCTGCTACGAAACACGCGTATACTATGAAAATTTTTTGAAAGTATATTGCTAGTGCATTTATTATAGTTCAAATGGCTGGCTTAATGCTAATCGCCATTTTCTGCCAGGTAACCATTAGACCAAACCAAAATACACGAAAAGCTGTATAATATTTAGGTGGTAGACGTATATACCGAATTAAAAAGCAATAAAACATAATTAATAATAAATATAAATGCACCAATTTGGTCTATTTAATGTTACCATTATGTGTTGGTTTAAAAGTAAATATAAATAGGTATGTATGTTATCTATACATTTTTAAATACGAGTAAGATAACCTGTTAAGTAAATAAGTGTCAAATTCTACCATTGTCTAATCTTAATTTCAATAACTCGATGAAATTTTAACAAATGAACATTTTATTTTACAAACATTAACTAACAAAGAGTATAAGAAATATTTTTATATGAGCAATATGCAACCTGGTGTGTTTTATTAACTTCATAGCTACGGGGCAGGTGTCTGAAACATTTGGCTCGTAAACTCGACGCCTGAATACTCTCCTAACATTATTATCTTTGAATAATTGGACGTGTGCGCGTCTCGTAAAAAATACAAAATCATTTTACTGTGCACCAAAAATTACAATTCACATATACAAAGGCATACTTAGAAGCAAATTGGACTTATGAGACCTACACGAATTATTTGATCTGATCGAAGATTTACACACATTTTTGTTTAATATGTACTCTAGTCTGGGTTATCGTGTCTCGATTTCAACCTTTTGCCCCCATAATTAACAAGCTATTCCTGGCTACACCGTGCCTGCGAGCAATGTGTCACACGACTGGACATGACGGATGCACGCAACGCATGGTCGACGCAGACGCTGCAAATGATTTGTGGGCTAAATGTCGAGAGCGCCCTAGACAAGCACCTCATCAGCGCCCCATCATAAGGTGTACATAAGAAAATGTGGGAAACTAGAGTGATTTCTATAAACAAAAACATTAAAAAAACACATTTTTGTAAATTTTATGTTAATTACTTAGTTTAATTTACGTACGCGCCCCTAGGGCCTAGTTTGCCTTAGGGATAGTCCGCCACTGGGGCTTATGTAAGATTTATTGCTGAAACTAAAACTAAAACGTTGAAATGACCTAGGCCATTTGAGAAGAGATACGATATTGGAAGGACTCTAAAGTAATTCACCATTGAACGACTCCATAATTGATAATTAATATTATGAATCATCTAGTATTAACTCTCTTTATTTGTTGTAACAACGGTGTAAACAACTTCCCAAAAGTTGTATTAATTTAATAACAACGATTTTCATTTAACGCCCGATACTTACCGACGACTTACTCCCGAGCGAAATTTAATTGAAAATGAAAGGAAGCGCAAAATCCCTACGCGAACGCGCGTCTAACTTAACAATTTTATAATAACCGGTCCTTTATTACTGTTAAAACATGACTGTTCCATTTAATTAAATATAAATTGCAGGAATTAATTTTTCGGGCCTTTGCTTTTTCAGGATTTTACCCACTTACGGTAAAACGGAATCATTAGGGGGACCCTTAGCTCAAAGCTGTCTATTGTAAGCCCACCTGTTCATTATGAGTTGAAAATTGAAACTCAGTTATTCGGAATTTACTCCAAATATGTATAATCCCTTGATTTAGGAAATTAATTTTGGAGGCCAAAGTACAAAAATAAAACTAATCTCGAAAAAGTGGATCCTTGTCCGACACATTTAGACAACTTGCAGGGCTAACGAAGAGACGCGCCGCGAAGAGTTTGGGGAAGAGGGTTGGGTAAGAAGTTCGTCATAGACCCATCAATTCTCTAAAGACAATGGGTAGGACCTTTAGAAAGGTCAAATTAAAATTACGTCATTACAAAGATTATGCAAAGGTCGTATTGAATTTAATAATCCCTCCGGATATGTCCGTTATGTGAATAATCTAGACCTAGACTGTGTGACCTGAATCTGGATTAATTCTAACGTGGAATAGAGATCGGCTGTGCTTGATAAGTTGAGCGAGATTGGCAATTTGGTGTCTACATACATGGAATTATTGATACTTGACATAAAAACATTATGTAACATTTACTTAATTAGTCTTTGGTTCCGTACCAAGATGGTAAAAAACGGAACCCTATTAATATGCCTCCGATGTCTGTATGTCTGTCTGTCCGTCTGTCAGTCACAGAACTCGTATCTCTTGAACGGAAATAGGTAGACACCTGAAATTTGCACAGAACACGTGTACTGTGGCCGCTATAACAAGAAACAATATAAACGTAAAAAAGTTGGGATTATAATTATTTAATAATAATAACGTACATTATACATATTATTATGTACCTAGCTGTTCAAAAGATCTACGAGTATATGGTTGTTGAATATCTTATATCTTTAAATGAGCAATTCTTCTATATATTATCTTGTATATATTAATTCTTGTATATATGTATATATATACCGAGCAAAGCTCGGTCATTAATCTAGTAATATATTATGTATGTAGCTACTTAATACCTATAATTGGGTCTTCCCGTGATGTTATTCTTGTACGAATTATTCAGCGATTTATTTGGCGAATAATTCACCAACTATTAAAATGAGGCGTTTTCATAAATAATAACCGCACTCGACAAAATTGACACTCTAACATTCAATCGCTTACCAATTTTGTATTTATTGTGTTCTTCATTTGTAGGATCCTAAAAATAATTAAATTACCATCAGAATTCAGATATTTCATCATAAATGAAGCTCTCACACGATTGACGCTACATTCAGACGGATTACATCGCGCCATTCAACGCGTGAGTACAAACTCATGTGCGGCGATGATAAGCTAAATTAATTGTACCGACATCGCGTAATTAGCGAACGCGACGTTTGTTTATATAACTTCCGTTTATAACAATATTTCCGTTTATAACTGTTCACGGACAAATATTTTTATTTGTCCGTAAACAGTTAGTTAGTTAGTTAGTCAGATAGTTAGTTAGTTCTTGTACGTACACAAGATTCAGAAAAGAAGGCGTGTTCAATGGCAAACGAAAAGTCGCCGAAATTTTGAAATTGATACCTAATCCAATATTTTACTGTATCTTTCTTCCTATTTCTTGTATGCTTGTATGTATGTACGAATTATATATTTTTTATTATGTGAATAGCATAATTTTACTGTGGGTCATTGATACCTGAATAAAGAATAAATTATTCATTTAATTTATCCTCGATGGCGGTCGTGCTCAATTCATGATCAGCGTCTGCACTTTAACAACTTTTATCGTGCTTCGGCTGCGATATTAAAAAACGGAAACGAGATTGGTTAGAATCGATCAATAAATACAATGAAGGTAAACTATTGTCCCACTATATAGTAAAATTCACTAACCTTAGTCCACAGATAAAGTTAGAACACTTTGAATTGGAACTATGTGATAAATCTCTCCAAGAATGATCCAATGTCACAATATACCTATATCATTTGACAAATGCTTTACACGGTTGTTAATCACTCTGTGTTTCCATCCATACCATAAACATTAAGGCGCTTTCTCGCCGAGAGCATTCGCCGGATTCGCCCATTCCAAGTAGGTATTAGATTAATAAGAGGAGAGAACCGAGCTGTGCGCAACTTATAATGCAAATTGTAACATGAGACGTAAAATGTAACTAACCTTGATAACATTGCTTCCTAGAACTTACTACGGAGCATGCAATGTTCCTGCTTAATATTCTAAAACGCCACCCCACAGATGAGACGCCATAACGGCGAAATTAATATAAACCAGAAGACAAACTAGGTATATAATTATTCTGTAAAATCATACAATCAATAGTGACAAAATACTATTCACTTTCTTGAATATCTAAATATTGCTTTCTATACCTTACTTCTTATATTACTTTTCAAAAGGTCTACACCTATTTTTACGGCATCCATTGCCGTGCCAGGAGCGCACATCACACCGTAGCCCCCGTGGCCGTAACAGTGGATTACTTTCAAACCATTAATCAATTCAGGTTCAACACGAACGGGTACTCTGTGGGGTCGTAAACCAACTTTATGTGAAACAATCTCCACGCCTTTCAAAGCCGGCAACAATTCGCAGCACCGTTCGAAAATGGCTGCACCATCATGCTTACAAACGTTCAAATTATAACTGTCGTACTGCCTCACCCCTCCCAGTGTGGCGATGCCGTCGAGTCCCGGAATAATATAAGTATCGTAATCCCCATAAAATGCTGTCTTTAACCATGGAACTCTGGCTTTTATAATCTGCCCGCGAATCGGCACCAAATCGTGATCGTTGCACAAATGTTTTGCGCCCAAACCGGTGCAATTGAAAACTAAGTCAAACTTTTGTGGCAGTGATGAGAAGCTGTCGATTTTAGTCTTCATAATTTTCCCACCGTTTTCGAGAAACGATTTTTGGACCCATGGCAAATACCTTTCGCATCCTATCTTGAGTGTACAAAAGAAAGATCCATAATTCCATCCATCACCACAAATTTTGAGTTCGTTTGTATCGACAGGTCTGTAAATGGGTACCAAGTCTTCAATCAAATGGTTTCTTGTGACATGATAGTTTTCCTTCGAGAATATGTAACTAGACAAAGCCATGAGGCCGGCTTGCGGGGCTTCTGAAGATTTCAATATTTGCTGCCAGTATTCCCAAGAGTTGTCTATCCATTTCTTGGTGATCTCTTTTGTGTTGCCACGGAAACTCGTGCCAGGTCTAAAGATACCGGCGGCTACACAGCTGACAGTATCTTCCGCGAAAGCATCTGCTAATATTGTTACTTGGATATTTTTTAGCTCATTTTGAAGTAATCTTGCAGTCGTCATGCCCACGACACCTGCTCCGAGAATAGCAACGTTTGGTGTTTTGTTATCCATGTTACCTGTAATTATAAAGATACATTATTACCTATACTAGCTTTCCCCCGCGGCTTAACCCGCCAATAGTTTCAAGTGAATCCATTGAAGAAATAAAAAGTTTCAGTTTATCCCCTTTTTATCCCCTTAGGGTGGGATTTTTCAAAAATCCTCTCTTAGTGCTCGCCTACACTCCCCAAGAAGCATACATGCCTCCGGCCCCGCCGTAGCGCAAACAGCTGACCATACATTTTTAGATAATTTTGATTGCCACTTTTTAATAAAATTATCGTGTAGTTTTTAGACTTAATCATAATCATCGGCATGTTAACCATTTCGCCATCCGGGTCGTCATATAAGTCTATTACAAATTTTTACCCTATAAAATACATTAAAAGTACACAGTACATAATTATGACATTCTCACGCAAAGGAATTGTACAATTATCGACATTATTATCAATAAACCTAAACTTAATCAACACTAGCCGCACACATTCAATATTGTTGTCAATAATCATTATTGTCTACAATACGAGATAACATCGTGTTTGGCTAGTCTATCGCAATCAAGCAAATGAATCACTAGGATATATAGGTATAGATAGTAAAACCTAGTTTGTTCAGGTATTAAAATAGGCCGTGCTAACCATCGGTACTCACGTAGCGGTGCAATCAGATAGAACGAGTCAATATTCACTTATCGGGATGACCGGTCTTGCGTCACACGTCCAATCTTCTGCGAGACTCCAATCAAATGTAAATGATGTTTACTCGCTTTGTGGAGATAATTCGACCAAAAGGAATCGTCTGGCGATGGAATCGTTGTATCTTTATGACATATTATACTTATATTTTGCACCTTTATCTCTTGATTGATAGGAAAAAGCCCAACGGCGTCAAATTCGTACAATAAATATTTTTTGATGCTTTGTTTGTTGTTCGTAAGGCGTAAGGAAGATTTTCATTTCATACTTTACTAAAGTAAGGAATGAAAATTGAATTGAATCCGCTGATGACTCTTGGCTAAATCTAAATAAAATTAAACATCTGTTTCAACGTCTATAAAATTATACCTTGGGGCTTAGGGGTAAAATAAATAAACTTTATTTGAAAATCTGTTAAAAGCACTTGAGTAGGGGCAAATCTGCAGGCAACAACTAGTACCTACATTAATTATGTTATTAGAATAAAGTTATCATACGTTTAAAAGAATCGTTATCAATATCAACACAACTCAAACAACGGAGGATTGTGTTTACGACTTGCGGCAGTGTTTCATAGTATTATCTTTTATCTCTGTGCCCGCTTTGTTTATTGTAATTACTTTATTTTAGCAATTTGTGCATAAAAAGTCTTATTGTGTTCTCTTGGCTGACAACGCATCCATGCCCATTGTTGGCCACAAGAGGTAATAAATAGGTTAGTGTGAGATCTTCACCACTTACTAACACAACCTGCCCATCCACCCGTTTGTACATTTACATATCTATTTGTTTTTACTGTACCTATTTTTTCAATGAATATAAATATGTAGGTACTTAATTGTAGGATAATTTTCAATATTGAAACAGAAAATAATAACTTAGTAAGTTAAATTGGAGCAGCGTGTATGCCGTTTTGTTTTTTAAGTAGATAGTCATAAAAAAAGTTTACCGCCTACTATTACTCTACCCATTTATAGGTTTTATATGTTATAATAGACAGTTATGTTTTTTATTCAGTTTAGTAGAGTAAAATGCAAGTTTCAAGTAGGACGACATTTATTTTTATACTCCTACAAAATTCTACCTTCAAGTAGGAGATTTAAAAAAAAATATTTTCTTCCTTTCCTTTCCTTACCGCCTATGTCTCCGCCTACTAAGGCATTTTGGCTAGGTAAGTACCTTGTTTAAATGTAACATGCATTTATAAATATTAGTCTAGGTCCACTGTGCGTTGTGTCACTCGGTCACCGTTAGCGTTCAGTAAAATTTTGTAGATAGATTTATAGATAGTGCTAATACATAAGTTACCAAAATAAAAATACCTACATTAAAATACCTAATAATTGATACCTACTGAGAAAATTAGTAGTACCTACTTATACGCTGAAAAATAATCACGAGCTGTAATACAGACAGCAGTATCAGTAGGTATGTCAAATTGTCAAACCTATTCGAATAACGGTCTAGTCACCATAACGTCCCTAACGATTAAATTAGAAAAATAAATATTTGTCGAAATATTAATTTTGGGTGTACTTCCGTTTAGAACATACCTCCGATCGATCTGAAATTTGGTATACTTATGTATTTTGACGTGATGATCAAGAATATCATAGTCAAAATACCCGCAAATTTGATGTTCAAGGTCAAAAGGGCAAAAAATAGGCATTAGGTTAGGTTAGGTTTGGTCACAGTACCCCGAACTGCGCGCAAAGTGAAAAATAGGTTCAAGGTTATTTTTTTTTATGATGAGTACCCCGAACTGCGCGCAAAGTGAAAAATAGGTTCAAGGTTATTTTTTTTATGATGAGTACCCCGAACTGCGCGCAAAGTGAAAAATAGGTTCAAGGTTATTTTTTTTTATGATGAGTACCCCGAACTGCGCGCAAAGTGAAAAATAGGTTCAAGGTTATTTTTTTTTATGATGAGTACCCCGAACTGCGCGCAAAGTGTAAAATAGGTTCAAGGTTATTTTTTTTATGATGAGTACCCCGAACTGCGCGCAAAGTGAAAAATAGGTTCAAGGTTATTTTTTTTTATGATGAGTACCCCGAACTGCGCGCAAAGTGAAAAATAGGTTCAAATATGTGTCGTGAATTATTAATAATTACTACTAAATTTAAAAAAAAAATCTCAGAAACTACTGGTCGTACACGAAAAATGTATAGAACAAAAAATGTAGTTTTTCTCATGACCTATAACTTTTGTTTGAAACATTTTTCTCTAAAATATATATTTACGGCAATACATGCGAAAAATGTCGAAAAATTCGATTTTTTGCCCTTTTGACCTTGAACATCAAATTTGCGGGTATTTTGACTATGATATTCTTGATCAGCACGTCAAAATACATAAGTATACCAATTTCAGATCGATCGGAGGTATGTTCTAAACGGAAGTTTATCCTTAATTTTTTTCAGGTAAAACGTAAACATTGGTAACGCCCGGTTTACGCCTTGCTTAGATACTCGGCCAAAATATTCGGTCTACTTTCTCGCCGAATATTCGTGCACGAGGACTATTCATATTCGTGACTTTCATGATTCATTTCAACTCATTTTTTTGACGTGACAACGTCTTATAATTCGGTGGCACGCATGAAAAAACATGACTCATGCGTTACCGTCGTTACCGTTGGTGAATTATTATACCAGCGCCATCTATGTATTGTGCAGTGAACAATTATTCATTAAGTTCGATTGGGTCCATTTATCGATGGAGGAAGGCTGGCTGAGCTGGTAGTTCACTCGCAGTACACTAGATGGCGTTGAGTAGTGGGGCGCTATAATTCTGAATCACGATGTAGGATGTATAAGTATCCAGCATTCATTTTTAATAAATGACTTAACTTGTATTGAAAAAGTGTTCTTTTATTGTGCTTGCCTACTCATTCAAAGGAAATTATTTTCTTAAGACGTTGTCACGTTCAACTATCGTCAGTAAACCGACTTTACAGACAACCAATTTTTTCTCATAGATACTCCTCGAATACCGCTACCAACAGCAATAGTTACCGCGTAGGTATATCTAAACAGGCCTTAATTCAACTTTTACGTAGTTAAGTAATTACACATTATTAAATTTAAAACATCACCTTTTTGTCCACAGAAGCACGACCGCCGCGCAAAAACTACAATCAACTATCATCAAATGAAAAACTCGATAACAGGCAAAGCGAAGATATTCACATCGAAGAAGCCAATGCTGATTCGGACGGCAGCAGCACTGATTTAGAAGAGCGCGACACACGGGGCGTATGCCCGCCTTGTGCGCATGATCGATACAACAATAATATACGAAGACACGTCCACGACGACTTTAGCGACGACACCGATTACGGTACGCCGAATTTTATTTTTAGTCTAGCCGTTTAATTTATATTACCAATATAATTTATGTACATTTTTTAAATAATGCAACACTATATTTTAATAGCTGTTGCTTGTCGCTGGCTCGGAAATGTCAGTGTCAGTGAAGTCAGACTTGTGACGTGCGCTACTGTGTGAGTCAACCAACGATTAAAGAAAAGAGGAGTCAACCAATGATAAAAGGAGTTTAAGGAGTCAACAATGTCAACATTGTCATTTGTCAACATTTCAGTGATTCAGTTCTGTCAATTCATTCATTCTGTTCTGTACTCTGTTCAGTTTAATCTTTAGTAGTTTGGTTTACAATACAGAATTTCAAGTTTAGTTGTGAAAAAAATATAGTGATGTCCTGAGATTATATTAACAATTCTAGTTCTCTGTGTTTATGACCAGCAGAACGCGTTAGATCATTACACGTAACACGTACAACGTATCGGGTTCTGGTATTTGTTTCTGACAAAAACTGCTGTGTTTAATCGACTTATCACGATGGCCAACTTGAAATCCGATTTGGACGAATACCTATTACAAAACGAACGTCGAAGCAAGTTCAGTTTATCGTACTACACTCCTAGTTTTTTCTCTAGAAACAGAGATGAGACTCCGACGAGTAATACAAGTGAGAGTTGGCTTGGAAACGTTCAGAAGGAATACTTTACTTTGGTAAGTGCTGTTTATCAAGTTTCTCACAACATCCATTACACATTGAAGTATGTATGTCAGTGTGTTACATTGGAGCTTCATTAGCATCGTTTGTGTGTTTCAGAGCCGAACGCAACGCTTCCTCGGGTTCGGAGTGTGCCTATTTCTGGGGATTGTATGCTTCACGTTATCCTTTATCTACATTCCTCTTCTATTGTTGAAGGCGAGGAAATTCGCACTGCTGTTCACATTGGGAAGTCTATTCTTTATATTCAGGTAATTATGTCCTTCATCATATCAGATTATGGGGATATCCATGCAGTATAACACAAAGGACTAGTTTGTTGCGTAGTAGTTTCTGCTTGCTTGTTGTAGTGTCTTTTGCAAGCCCCACTAGAACCATGGAAAAATAAACTGTTTGTCACGGTGATAACAATAATGAAGTATATATATAAATTTATAACATAATATAAGATTTTAAGATATAAACATTTGTGTTACTAAAAAGATTTCATTTTTGATTCACTTGTTTATCATATTGTACTTTATTGTTGCTGTGGTAAATTATGCATCTGACTCTGAGACCATAACATGATGAGAGGGTGGTGTTTGAATACCTGTGGCATAAAGTTTTAAGAAAATGAGCAATCATTGTGGAATTGCAAACAATTGCATATTGTAATTTTAAACCATTTAGGTTTGATTACAATGTTTACAGTATAAAAGTCTTCAATTGGTATAAAAAAAATACAAACAATATTGGCCACATTAAGATATTGGTTTACTGCAATATTATCTTTATTAAGGTTGGATGAACTTGTTATTAGTGTGTTTTTAACATTGTTCAAACTAGTTTATTTTAAATATTCTATATAAATGTTATATTTTATAAGTATGAGTGTAAGAGCAATACCTTGTGGACTCTTCAAACTGACATCAATGTGAACTGATAAATTCTAATTATTTACCATGGAATACATGATGGAATAACCCTATGGATTGCCCTGTTGTGCTGCATGTTATTGACTTAAACTCACTTTTTTTATGTGAATAGTGGACAAACGAGCAGAAACTCCACCAGATGGTAAGCGGTCACAGTGGCCCATGGTGGCCCCTCAGTAATATACCAGCATAGTATAATCAGGCTAAACCTATGCGTAGCCGGCTCAGAAAGAAGGAAGAAGAAACACAAAAATTACTAACTCTCGCTGAATCTGAACTAAACATCTTTACTGTAATGTTTCTTTATGTTCATTGAAAACTAAGGCACATAGCTAATTCCAATATTTATCTTTTACAGTTTTAGCTTCCTATACGGCCCTTGGAATCACATGAAGTCATTGTTTGCCAAGGAGCGGGTTCTCTACACTTCATTGTATGGTTTTACACTGATAGGGACACTGTACTGCGCCATGCACCTTCAAAGCACACCGCTGACAATTGTCTGTGCCGTGGCCCAAGTTCTGGCACTACTCTGGATGATGATGGGCTTCATCCCGGGAGGATCTACAGGCGCAAAGTTCTTCGGTAGTATGATGAAATCCTCTGTATCAAACACACTACCTATTTAACGAAGAGAGAAAACTGGGGCTAAATATAAAATTTGGTGTATACTATTTTAATTTGTGAGCCCTTCAGAGTATGCACAGGACAGTCTGTCTTGTGTAAAATGTGTAGTGTAAGAATGCTGGTAGACTGTACGTATTTCACATGACATTTAATAATTCATGCTGTCCTATTTGTTCAAATATATTAAGCAATAGGTTGTGTACAAACTTTTAAATATTGATTTGTATTTATTGAGACAAAAATACAAATACAAGTTAGATTTTGATATATTGAGACTTGCCCATTTTGCTCATATACTTAGTAATCTTTAATTAGGGATATGATTAACTTTGATATCTTTAAATCAACAAATTAACAATTACCATAATTGACAATCAATCGGATTTAACACTCATAAAAACCAAATAGCTATTTGTATAATAAAAATATATAATTTATTACTTAAATTAATTGTTTATTGTTATGATAACCAGTAACACACATATTTGTAAAATATTAAATTTTTATTGTAAATATTTTAATCCTAGCTACTATAACTTCATTGATATTTAGCATTTTGCATTTTGTTATGATTTTGTATAAATAACTCTCCTTGTTACAAAATAAAGTCTACTGGTGCATGGGCGTAGGCACGGTGGGGCAGGGTGGGGCGCTTGCCCCACCCTGAATCCGACCTGTAAGGTACCTAATCAAACTTAAAACTTAATAATCTAGGTTCTAACTACAATACTTAAATCCATAAGAAAGTTCACACTCGACAATCGTCTGTCGACACAGAAAAATTGTATGATAAATTATTTTCATAGCTAGTTTCATATTATTTTAGACTGCTGCCCCACGCTGAGCCCATGGCTGGCTATACTCATGTACTGGTGTGTGTAATTTTTCCATTTTATAGTAGAATAGAATGGTTATATAAATGACACTGTCATTACTGTTTCTTGTAACATACATATCTAATATTTTGTACTTTTAATGAAACACGCACAATGTAAAAGCTTTTTAATGTTATGTCATACATTTAGTGTTATGTAAATGATAAGGCAGTTATTACCTACTATCAAAGGTTATTATCTGCCAAGGATTATGAGTAAAACTTGTGAAAACTGTCATAACTATACTTTCTCATTTACGAAGTACCTATAGGAAACTATATTTTGTATTTTCATTTTTGTTTTTTTCGTTTAGAATTTGGTCTTAGGTAGGTAGCAATAATAAAATTACTTGGGAGTGAGATATAGGCAAGGGCATATCCCGGGGTTAAGACACTACCCTCTGTGTCGACTACTGATATATTTTTTATAATGTAATTTAATTAAATAATTACAGTTTATGACGGTAAACACGAACACTGCTATGCTGTTATACGAGGCACTTGTTCCTTCATTGTGAACTTAAAATGGGCTGTCCTGACCAGACTTTGACTATTGAACACCCACGACTCGAAGGTGGATGTCCCAACTGAAAGACTATGAAAGTCAAATGGTGGATCAACGTGGACGTAATAGTAGTGAACTATAATTATTATTACTAGCGACCAGAATTCACCAGCACTCGTGATGTAACCGAGTAACCGACCCGTTCGTAGACCGGTAACGCGATATCGCGTGCGTTTTACACGGAGTCACCGACCCAGTAAACCCAGTTACTATACTGCAGTATTATTTATTTATTTAAACTCTATTTATTGCATTGCAATAGATTTTAGGGCAGTGGCAATTAATGGATTATTTACAGGGCTAATATTAAAAACACAGTTCAGCCAAATCCTTTTTGAAATTCATGGCTTATTGAGTATTAAATAAATAATTAGGTACGATTAAATTTGTTTTTTTTTCATCTACGCAATGAAAGTGCATTTATGAACCATATTTTGGTGGATTCATTGGTATCTGTCTGCCTTCAATATTAAAACGGTTGTGGTCTATATGCATAATTATGGTAGACTTGTATCTTTCCAATCTTAAGGTACCTTTTACCTACTTGCTGTAAACCCTAATTTTGAGGTAAGAAGATTGGTACTCATTATCTTCTAGAAACGTCCTTGTACTGACCCCATGCCCTGAACATTGCCGAAAATAGCAGATTTGCACCGTAGAATTTATTTCAGCCATTTGGCAGCCTTAGAATAATACTACGTTTTTTATTCGGATGAAGAAATCCATTTATCTAAATTTACAATATTTATAAACTTTAAGGTGTTTTAATAAACTTTGTATTTGTCGATTAAAATTGTGTTTCATTTGTGTTGTAAAACAATTCCCTAACCTGATAAAGGTCAGACAGTGAGGCAAGTAGGTATCAGCAATACCTAATTCTTGGGCTTCGGTTTCAAAATATGAGGTAAGTATGTCGTAAGACACTATTTAGAAATCACTTTAAATTTATTCTGCAGTCACAGTTAGCGCCTGACCATCTAACCTGACCTGACCAACTGGTACCATATTGTTTTGCATAGCCCAATTTAATTCGAGAGATTTACTTATACTTCAGACAGCCTAATTAAACTTATGTACACAGCCACGAGCAAAAGCGTTCGCAGACAGACGCTGACTGTATTGTCTGACAAAGACTGAAAGGCTTAGAGTATATATTATATATACTCTAAGCTGAAAGGCCTATTGTTAATGATGATACTTTGTGTACATTCAAATAAAACAAAATTAGAATACATAAAAAAGTCAATTCATTATTAAATAAATACATAATTATTCACTGTCACAAATTCAATTAAGTATGTAGGCTTCTAATACTTTTTGCATCACAATTGCCGAAATGCATTGTAAGGCGCTTATTACTTAGCCGGTCTATTAACATTTTAGGAACGCCTACTGATAAATAACAGACAGGTACTTACTTGATCATTAATTGAGAGATATCCATATTTTTTTACTAAGTATTTAAACTGCTCATTGCGACCGATAATAGTTTAACTTTAACGGCTCGTATGGTGCATTGGTTAGCATGCCGGACTGCCGTTAGAAAGGACCTGGGTTCGATTCCCGGCGAGGCGGCGAAATAACTTTTTCAGGTCTTGTCTTCCTGTGTTGTCCATAGCACCAAAGACACAGGGAATCCTAGTGCGGGGATATGGGGACAATAAATTATAAACGCTGTCATTTATTTATTTCATTTATTTACATTTCATCTTACTTTTTCAGATGAAGCGCTGACTTGCAACGTGTGCGACAGATCATTCTCAACCCGTCGTGCTCTCGCCGACCACCAACAGAAAAAACGACATTTCGGGTAAATACCTACTAAATTAAATATTTTTACTTTATTTCATCCATTATATGCAAGTTTCTATCCCTGGGTAGATGAGCACATTTATCCTGGCGTTGTTCAACAATAGATCATTTTCGCATCGGTGATGCCTTGTTGTTACTGACGTCCATGTGCGACGGTGACTCACTATCAGGTGGCTAGTTCGTCGGTTATTTACCCGTCTGCGCAATGCAAAGGAAGGTAATGAGCTATAATGCCACAATAGACACACAGATAGACACATCAAACTGTTATAACAAACTTTCTCTCCCCTCTTTTGGCGTCGGGGATTAAAAAGAAAAAATGACTGATTTAAATTGTGTTAACGGCAGCTGCAGCGCGTGCGACAGCCTGTTCCCGTCGCTGATGGCGCTCGAACACCACAAGGAGCAGTTCCAGCACTGGACGGCCAGCGACTCCTCGTGCTGCTCGCGCTCGGACTCCTCCGACAGCGACGCGGAGGACCGCCACCGGCTGCTCTAATGCCACCACCTCATTATTGCCGGGGACAAGCCCGCCCAGCTGGGCACCTTTGTGTAACGCTCTTGATTGTTGTGCGCTCTCGTGTTGGAACGTTTGGAAATCGACCGTGAACTTCTGACACCTGGAAAAATGTTGGATTTTTCCAATTCAAAATTATCACAAGTTCACGGACGAAATGCTATTCAGAGCCAGTGGCGGCCATAGCCGGTGCTTACAGGTTTAAAGTGGCGCGACATCATCCAACTCCTGGTAAATGTTCGAAGATTTAAGAATCAAGAAATCTTAGGTGCGTCCATTTATAACGTGAGGAGGGGATGGGGTCAAGACGACTCTCACGTGAGGGATAAGGGGGTCTCGGCAAAACTACGGTAATTTTTTCTGCAAGTAATTGCGAGGAAACTGGGTAAAGTAAAACATGTTTTTTCAATATGAAATATAATAATCCTACGCAATATTTTTATACAATCCAGCTCAGATTCTGATTACACTAAAACTAAGCATTTGGAAAATCTCACGTGAGGTCGAGTCGAAAAAATTCCACAATCACCTTAAGTAATTAATGGACGCCCTAATTAATGAATGCGCAGTTTACTTAGTTCTTAAAACGTGTTATCAAAGCGCGGCAGCCGCCAAAATAGACCCCTCTATAAAATACTCTTCAGTGCCAAACTGCCAACGTCCCTACCGCACCGGTATCCGCGCGAAAAATCTACCTACCGCCTACCCCCCTACGGCCGCCACTACCCATACCTCACCGGAACGCCAATTTGGCTACCTAGCTATCTTCAGTGAGGTATTGCGCAGAGCTCTGAATTGCTAATAAGAAAACTGTACCCAAATCTAAAAAGCATTTAAAAAACTTGTATTCGTATTGTTTGTGGAGTACTCCAGTCCGTGTCTCCTCAAGTAGGTAGGCTAAATTTTCTATAAAAGACAATTTGTACCTAAAGTTCAATCGATTAATTCCATAAATACCCTGGAAGGATTGTAATTTTTCCAGAAATCCCTAATTAGATAAACACAGCTTGGTGGAGATTTTAAAAACGTTCTACCCACCATTCAACTTTACATTTATTTATGTAACGATAATATAACTAATAATTATGTACGTGATTGTATTCGCGTATAAATTTCGCGAAGCCGGAACCAGCCTGATTCAAGTGACAATTTTGAAAAATAAAAATCCTTCCATCTATCTTCCTTTTAAAAAAAATTTATTACCATTCCATATGGTAAAAAATAATTATTATTGAATAGCATGAATTGGGAGTAATATTGCTTTTATATTTTTATACCTACTTACATCAGTCTGGTTCTGACGACCGCAGTGATGCGAGTACCAATCAAATAAATAATCATTAATTTTGTAATTCCTGTATTATTACTGAAAAGTAATAGATAACATTTCCAATGTTGGTAAATGATTAAATTAAATCATTATTTATAAGTTATACTTATAAGTTTGTGCAGTTCACAAAGTCAGTATTGTATGTGTCCTGTAATAATCCAAATAATTAAATAAGCAAAGTCTCTACTTACATCTTATGTCATCTACCTTTAATATACGAACAGAAACACAAAATATTGAAGATTGTGAAATACATATTTGTTAAAACTATATTTTACGAACAATTACAACTTTTATACTTTACCACAATTATTAGAATTTGATTGATCAAATTATAGAACACGTAAATAAAAAAACGTAATTGGCATTTATAAATTCATTACTTTTCACTTCTAGAACATCCTAATTATAATATTATATTAGAGTACAATGGGTTAAGATTGTTTTGGTTTAGGATTTGGCAAATTGGTTAATTCCAGAATCAAACAATAAAGTTCATTATTTATTATCGCAAAACTATACATACACATTTTACATTATAAAAGAGCCTGGTTACACGCATATTCCCTATTATGGGTAATCAATCAATACTCAATCTACAGGTAATTATAATAAAAATCACTGTTCAGTTGTTACATTTTGTTTATTACCAAACAAAAAAATCACCAAAATTAGGTATACCATGCAAAATGTCGTGCAAAATCGTAATTACTTTGTAACTCCAACTCGCAACTCCAATAGTTTGTTTATACACCCGGCGACGGCCGAGCGGCGTCGCCGGAACGAGAATTTCCTTCACGTGTTCCTCAACTTCGGCAGTACACAAATTGGATTTATTCCAAAAATCCTCAAAATCCCCACTGATGGGGACTATCAGATGATTTTCCAGAAATCCCCACAATGTAATGATATAATAGTGGGGATTTCTGGAAAAGAAAAATATTCCCCATCAAATGTTTCTACAGTAAACAAAAAATGTGTTAACTAATCTATGTCTGCGTTTATATTTACAAAATCACTTATTTTTACACGTATATAAACATAGGTGTTGATTAATTAATACTTACATGTTTTGTATTACTCAAGAAACATTTGATGGGGATTTTGTTCTTTATTTAACTGGTGTGAATTTCTAGAAAAAATCGGATAGCCCCCAGCAGTGGGGATTCATGGAATAAATCACTAATTGTATGGTTAATGCGAAATAACTTATTACGTCACTTACATCACACATACAACTGGCTATGTAACTGCGAAACATTACAAAGCATTTATTTTTTCAAAAATATTGTAAAAAAGTGCTTATCCTACGGTCAAACATTTCGTTGTTTGATACAGATGTTGTCGTAAATATCCAGGGGCGACACACCCTCCTTTCAATATTAACACCAGGCAACTGTACACCGTTGGACGTCAACAGTACCAGTTACGATTCCGTGCCGTGTACAATGTATTCACTAATCACTTCCTACTCGACCAAGCTAACGAGACGACTGTCTCAAGTGTCAGACGTCATTGATTAAATATTTTTAAATCTTTTACCTTATCACGATATTGGGGCTTAACAATAATATCTATCTAAATAAGAGTACAACAACAAGAAATGCTCTCTTTACAATGGAATCTTTGACATGAAAATCCATTTCATCATTGCCCGATATACCGCTGTTCAAATGCATAAAATCACAAAACAAAACTTAACTAGCAACAACAAAAGAACAAACGAAAAAATATTGCTAACGGTATAAAATACATGGTCCAGTCAGCTTGGTCGGTTAGCATTGTCTACATTTGACTGACCACGACACCGTATCGTCGGATGGTGACGAGTCACTAGACCAGCTACACTACTGATATACGAGGGTGTCGCCGGAGCGCGCGCCCCAGGGGGCGGAGTCCCCGCCGCTGGTTATTTACGGTAACATAAACAATACTCATGTTTATCATTATCGACACGTTAAATACCTGAAAGTTAACAACATATCAAGAGAGCTACATTTATACAATTTCTATACGAAGATGGACCCACATTAGCACCAAATTTCCTTGTATTTTGCCATGTACATAGTTCAAATATGGACGCGTCACACTTCACTGAGCGCAGTATTAGTAGGGAAGCGCATTTTATTACTCTAAAACAAAACATAGTTGAGAAAATAAAAGGATTTTTTTATACTTGTAAAAACGCCCCGTCAAGTGTGACCCCGTCCCTCGATCGTGTGTGTAAATAATCCGCAGCAAACAGTTATCCAGAGGTATTTATACACGACCGAGAGGCAAACATACATTGTGTAGAAACGCGTATAATTCAATGAGAAATGTATAATCCAAGAGTCGTACGCTAGTTACATATTGCCTAGTCGCAGTACAGTTACGGTGTATCTTAATGTACATAACTTACATGTAGGACATTGTCACGTGAATGTGGGCCCATCTTTTCCAAATATCTTAGAAAGCATATCTGTACTTTTGTAAATATATTTCGTAGTGATATCCCGGCAATAATGCATATCGAGGTGTTGTTTTATAGTAATGACTGATGTAATTATCATTGTAAATATTATTGTCAAGTCGTCGGCCGAGTCGGCGGAGGGTCAGTGCCGAGGGCGATCAATGTTAGACGTCTAATCGATGTTAACTTCCAAATGCGTTCAACTCTCCAAGTAAATGTCACGCTACTTTATAACTTTACGATACAATAGTTTTCAATACAATAGTGACTAAATGTTAAAAGTATAAAGAAAAAAATATAACCTATTTTTGACTCGACAAAGTGGCTATTTCCGGTAGTCGTTCGATGGGAAGGAAGGTCTTTTTGGAAAAACATTATATAGACGTAGATACCTACTTTTTAATATCGAACGTAGTATTTTTAAGATTGCGAGTGTAACATTAAATAAGTTAGCGTATCCCCCCCCTTAGCCTTCCCAGAACTGGCTGTGTCACGTCACGTGGTGGACCTGTCCTCACTGTCATAGTAGTTCGCGTGCGTCAAGTCGGTCGGCGGGCGGTCGCGGCGCGCGGACGAATGAAAGGCGGCGGAGAATATGTACAGAAACGTTTATTTCATAGGAAATCACATAACCTCAGAGCGGAGGCTCTCTCGCGCGCCGTCCGGGGAGCGTCGTACACGAGTTTAATTTAGTACATCGTCGAGTAGCAATCGGGAATACAAGTCACGAATCTCTTACAAAAGCATAATGCCGCGGGGCGGGGGCGCCGCGGGCCGGGGGCGGGGCGGGGCGCGCCGCGGGGCGCGGGGCGGGGGGCGGGGCGCGCGCGGCCTACGCCGTGCCGTTGAGCAGCGCCTCGCCCCCCGCGCCCGCCGCGCCGCCCACGCCGCCCGCGCCGCCCGCCTTGCCCTTGGCCAGTGCCGCGCGCGCCTTGCCCGCGCCCGCGCCCGCGCCGGCGCCCGCACCCGCACCCGCCGCGGCGCCCGCTCCCGCGCCCGCACCGGCGCCCGCTCCCGCCGGCGCGCCGCTCACGCCGTTCTTCCACCCGCCGCCGCCTGCAAGTGTATCCATGTTGCGATCAATAAATATACCATTCACCCCGTACGCCCCGGACGTTTTATTTGCCACTCCCCGATACTTTACATTTACAGCTCTCAAATTCGTCTCCGTACTTTTTGCTACCTCAACGGGTGGATAGAGTGACGAAGTCTAAGCATAATAATGTACAAATATCAATTAAGTAAAAACTTTATTCATTTATAAAACACATATCATTATAGTACACATACTATGATTATTATTACTAAGATATATAGCTTATCAATTTACAACTGTACAGTAAAAAGTAGAACCTAAAACCACTAGAGATATTTTTAGGTTAGACATGTGAATTAAACACAAATAATAATAACACATAGAAGCAGTGATAGCGGTGTGGTTGAACATTGGACTGCCGAACCGGAGGTTCCGGGTTCAAACCCCGCACGCACCACTAATTTTCAAAAATTATGTGCGTATTAAAATTTAATTATCACTTGCTTCGGTGAAGGAAAACATCGTGAGGAAACCTGCACACCCGAGAGTTCTCCATAATGTTCTCAAAGGTGTGTGAAGTCCACCAATCCGCACTTGGCCAGCGTGGTGGACTATGGCCTATACCCCTCACATTGTGAGAGGAGACCCGTGCCCAGCAGTGGGACAGTTATGGGTTGTGATGATGATGATGATTACTCCAAGTCGAAACTGTACACTTCAACACATTAATACAAAACTACAATAAGTAAGCAAACCATAAGCTTGTATAAATAAAGATAACGCAATGAATAAGATCACCCGTGCGGTTGTACACACATCGTGTTCACGGGGACTAGTACTGTGAATACTATAACTCTAGCATCGAACACTTCAATCTGAAAATGTTACGTCCTGTCAATATACATTACGGAAATACACTACTATAACTAGTCATGCACAGAAACGAATATTATAGCGACAAGCATATCTATTGTGTCTATATATTAATAATATCTTCCTGTGTACTTATACATCAGTCAGAGATTATCCAAAGCACGAAATAAAACGCAGAAGAGAATCGAAGCGCGCTGCATTCGCGTACTAAATGCGTTCTGTAATATTCGGCACGGCATGCATGAGGGTTCATTTGATATTGTGGGGTCACAATACTAAACAAAAAAAAAACACATCTGCAGTGCATTCAAACTATCTTCGGGACTCAAATGCAAAATTATAATCCGAGTTGGGTATTTTAGTGGGTCGGTCGGTTAGTGCGTCACAAACTAAGTTCGCACGACCAAGTCGCGTAACTGACACGAATTTCATTAAAACACAATTATAACACAACATAAATGCAGTTTTTTATACATTTACGAAAAGTATTATTTTAACACTTCATATCGGAAAGTAACAAGTGGCAAACAAATTTTAACACTAAAATAAACTAAACAAACACTAAAAAAACACTAAAAATAAATGTATGCTCATGTGATTAATATTTTAAAGGCAAAGCTTAAATTCAAATAGTGTTTTATTAACGGGACGACAAAACATACAAAAGCTACCAAAAATGACGAAAATTAATGATATCTTACATGAAATAAGATAATAAAACGTTTGTGAGACCGCCACCATAAAATAAGCGGCAACAAGAGCCGACCTCTCCGCGCGTTCACACTACTATACTAATAGCAAATGGTCTCATAATATTTTCAGACTATTCGACTCGATACAGCGTGTATCAAAACGTGTTATCGGAGCCACGGTAATAGTATCATACAGTATTCCATCTTCGTACAAACGGTCGGAACGCGAATAATACCTACGCGCCTCGGAGTTTGGTACACACTAGGTACAGCCACGAGCAATAACATGTATACATTGTCACGTTTTCTAAAATATCTTAACTTGAACAACAACAACAACAATTCGTTCTAAATTGTATATTATACCTTATTTTGACATCGTTTAATGGTTATTTAATTTAGAACGAAATGTTGTTCACTTCTTTCTAGATTGGTACAAGTTAAGATATTTTAGAAAACGTGACAACGTATACATATTATTGCTCGTGACTGTACACAACAGCCGCAGAAGCGCCATAGGGACGAACAAACGCGTGGGTTTGTAATCAGGAAGCGTGCGATTTACCTACCCACTTACATTCACTTGGAACTAGAAAGAGGCGGCCCTAGCACGCGGGGCCGTAGGCATCAATTTAAAGGACAGGGCCGAGTCCCAATACTGTACGATACTATTACCGCGTCGGAGTGGTTCGAATGCGTGACGTCACGGTGTGTCCGCGTCTAGGCGCGGGCGGTACCTGTCTTCCGGCGGCGGCGGCGGCGCGCGACGCCCCCCGCGCCCCCCTCGCCCCCCTCGCCGCGCCCCTCCTCCGACGACGCCGACTCTGCACACCACACGCACGCACCGTCACCGCACCGCTCCAACACCCGCGGTCGCACACTGTCACACAGACCCCGGCCCCGTCCACGCACACATTCACACGCTCTATGCACCCACACGTGCGTACGTACTGTTATATCATCATCATCATCATCATCGTCAACTGGGTATATAAACCCTCTAAATTTTTCATCTTACTGATAATTCGAACGCATCGTTACGCTGAAAACTACGGGTCCCATTTGTGGGGAACATTTGTCAGGGTGTACCGGAGATCCTTTAACATAACACTTGTAACTGTGATTAAAGATACAATAAACATACAAAGTGTCCGAAAATAGTATATTTTTTATATCACTTCGCCGACCTTTTCTAACGGTACGCGCGCACGTGCTCACACGCACTGGCATGGCATGCTTATCATTCCTTTTTAATTAAATAAAGAGCGAAATTCTAATAAAAACAATAATACATTATTTCCCTTATTATATGAAAAGAAAAAACAAATTTCGGCAAAATTTTGAGGATTTCAGTAAATGATTTAGTTGTGAGATAAGACCCACACGCTACGGGATAAATTTACGGATAATGTTGGTACAACAAGCCCAGGGCGTGATAATTAAAAGAAAATATTTGGTATTCTCATATCAATAATACCTAAATACCCAAATCAAAAGTAACGAGAAGCTGAATTGTAGGGAGCTCAGTAAGCTCGACGGGACCCCGCTTTGCAGGGTTCCTTCTTCTGTTTTATTTATTTTAACCTACCTTAACCCAACTCACCTTTCAAGAATGCATACAATTTTTACATATTGATCAAATCTCCGTTTTCATTATTCCCCAACGAAATGTAAAAATAGAACCATGCTCTCGCTCACATACAAACCACGACACACGAACACTCCACGGTAAACTTTTGGGTAAACGCCTCCTAATTCTGGACGTCGTATGTTATCGAGGAAAGCGTCTCCGTGGTATTACTATATTTAGGAGCCCAAACAAATGTTTACAGTGACACGGTTCCACGCTGGCTCCGCTATTCACTGTTATCATTTAATGTCAACGCACTAATAATACCTTGAAACCATCACCAAATTAGTTCGCTTCTAATACTTTTCTATTCTACACTAAGTAAACTACCCGAGCATCCAGAAATAGCAAGCTAATTTACCCAGCATTCCATTATGTATATGGTGCTAAGACTGGCAACTCGTACTAGTTTTTTAAAAATGCGTTGTACAATAATAAGTACTACAATGGGACCAACCACGACATAAGACGCCAGTTTTAGCACCCTATGCCATAGATTGTTGAAATTTCTAGTTAACTAACAGCCACATTATTTAAATATAAATTTAATTACTGATTAAAAATTTTAATTGACAATAATTAAATTGAGTGGCAAGTGGCAGTACAAGTAACCGTTTAATGTACTAATTAAAGTGTAATACCGGATGCAATAACATAATATCGTAGGCTTAATAAATAACCGGCCCAACTCAAAAATCAGAGATACAAATTATGTTTTCATATAAAACGCTATATATTTCATAGAACTAGCAGATTTCGCTCTTACAACCCGACAAATCGGGATTTTTGATTTAGGCCTCATTTTATTAAGCGTGCGATATTGTAAACACTATAATGATACACTTACATAACACAACAAGTACAAAGAGTCTACTCACTACAGTTTAACTAGCACATTCAGTAATATTTTCAGATTTTTGTAGACGATAGATAAGCATTCCTTAAAATTCTAAACAAAGTAAATGTTACGAGAAAAAAACAGTAATACTAATAAAACAACATGTTAAAGCACTTCAATCATTAACACGGTCCTAGACACTTAATTGACTCCTCTGAGTACAGTATATTTCTCACAGTTACTATAGAAATTGTAGACTGTATATGTATGTATGTGTTGTGTTTATGTGAAACTAAAGTAATTAACCGTGGCCACGCCATGTATTACTCATTCCGTGAAGTTATGGATCCATTGAGAAGAACACACATTTGTTGGTGTATTCACAATTATTGAAGAGTCAACGGCTATTTCATTGAATACCGGCGTTTGCTTTGAAGTTGGCACATGACAGTCTTTATATTAAACACTAATTAGTAAAGGTTACTCCTAAAATATTACAAAATTATATAATTATAATACTGTTCAAGACACTACAGCTAATTGTATATATAATTTTAAATAGAAATGGATGTTAGGAAATGTTGCCATATTCTCAATATTTTTTTGAGTGCAAAACAAATCATGAAGATCATTCTTCAATATTAGTCTATGTCTGTATGTCTATGTGTGTGTCTCTACGTATATGTTTGTCTGCCCGTGGACGTATCTCTCCGTGTGTGTGTGTGTGTGTCTGTGTGTGTGTGTGTGTGTGTGTGTGTGTGTGTGTGTGTCTGTGTATGTGTGCGCGTGTGTATGCTGTGTGTCCACAAGACTGTCGCTACGCACCCCGGTCGGCGCTGGACACGTCTTGGCTGTCGAGCACGGAGCTCTCGTCGTCGGTCTGCCGCCGGCCCTCGCGCCGCCGGCCGCTCTGCACATTATTGAATAATTAATAACTGAACTAATTAATAAAATTGATTAACTGTCAACTGAATCTGAGACTTAGCACAAAAACAAAATGTACTCACAGCGTCCCTCGCGTCCCTCCCGTCGCGCTGTTCCCGGGGCTCCCGCGGCTCGCGGGGCTCCCGGGGCTCCCGGGGCTCCCGGGGCTCGCGGGTGTCGCGCGTGTCCCGGGTGTCGCGGGGCTCGCGCGGCTCGCGGGGCTCCCGGCCGTCCCGCGGGGGCCGCGGGTGCGCGCGCCCGTTCTCTAGCGGGACGCGCCTCTCCTCGCCGCGACGCTCGCTTGATCTGAAAGTCAATATTATTCAAGCGTTACAGAACTGAATGAAGGTCTGTAAGCACGCACGCTACATCGACTCTACTCGAACTCCACTCCAATTCATCTCGTACGATAGCATTGAAATGTGAACTATATATCATGCTCTTTACCGCCGAATTATACTTTGACATTCTATTATTTAATGTAGACAGAAAAGTTTCAGTGGATGTGTAGGTAAGATGATTGTGTTGACCAGAATGGAATGTTCATGCAGTAAGAGTAACTACCAGTTTCAAAGTGTCATACAGGCGTCAAAACCGGATTTTAATTACATTATTTTATAAGCTACAATAGTTCTATGACCACTACCGTTGATAAATGAAATCTAGACAATATTATTATGATTCATGAATTATCTTCGCGTTATTCATATGAAGATAAATTAAGTTATATAAAAAACAATCACTATGAAATATTTACACGAGTTCTGTCTAAACACTAGAAATGTATGTATCTAAGCATTAAAATAAAAGTATATATAAAATAGAGTATGCTTACATGATCCTTGAGTGCGTGAAATATAGAAGCGATCTAGATGTCAATAAGCATAATGTAACAACAGATATACCATAGTATGTAGAACGTAGCACATGGATAGCACTAGACCTTCTAATCAGACCATTAGAACCCATAAATGCTCCACTGCTAGAATCGAATCCCTCCTAAAATTTATAGCTAGGTTTCCTAAGAGAAAGGCGCCCTTATAAAGCACCCGTACAAGCAAGCGGTAAATGTTGACTATTTCAACTGTGTAGCGTTCTAAATAAACATATTGTAATGACTTCTATACAGTGTGGCAATCATATTTACTTTTTAAATAGAAAAATGTTTATTAGAGAAAATTCTATCTTGACTAAATCGAAACAGTCCTGTTTGTTATTGGTAGGAATAGTCCAGTTGGTAAAATCGTTTGTAACAATCTCGTTTTAATTAGGTCACAGAAGTGTTGCTACCCTTGAGGATTGAGATGATCGCTTCTAAAAAGTGTATCCGGATTCATACTTTTCTAACCGGAGCACAATTGCTGTTAAAACAATGATTACATGGTTTTCACGGTACTAGCTACCACGACGGGCGGTGGTACTACCCCAGGCGAATTCTATAGACTCCTACCACCTTGTGAATTATTTGAAATCTTTTTACGGCTTTATAAATAGATTATTCGTTTTTAACCACGCTTGAAAAACAATGCAATGAGGCTGTTGGCCGTGTGTCGGGCGCGTGTTGCCGGCAGGGGTGTGTGGGCGTGGGGGTGTGGGGACGTGGGGGTGTGGGGGCATGGAGGTGTGGGGGCATGGGTGTGTGGGGGCGTGGTGGTGGTTACCTGTTGGGTCGCGGCGGGCGCGTGCGGCCGCGGTACGAGCCGCCGTCGCCGCGCTCGTCGCCCAGCTCCGGCGTCGTGCGCCGTCCGCCTGGGAACATCACATCATTTATTTTCCCATGTTACACATCAATCAATATACAAGGTGATTTTTTAGTCACTTGACATATTAATGGGGGGGGTACTCAGTATTCGATTCTCATTCCAAACGTGTAATTAAAAAGGGTGCTTCAAATTTGACGTAATTATTCATTACAAACCAATAATGTGGACAAACTGAGCGCGCACTAAAGGTCATTAACCCCGGCAAGGTCGGGCGCCGGCTCTCGGTCGCCGTACGGCACAGCTGCTGACCATACATTCCGAGTATTTTTAGATAATTATCGTGTAGAATTTTGACTTTATATGCTTAATCATTACCTTCTTTTATGTCCTCGAGTATGTCAAGTGAAATAAAAATGAACCTGTATATAAAACTCTTTTGTTACCGAGTGACAGGCAACGCCCAGCCGAAACTACTATACTGTAACTGATTGTACATGTATTTACCTAATGTACACGTGTAATTCACTCCGGTCGTTAGATTGCTTTTTAGGGCATTATTTTAACATCTTTTGAACACATATTGATAGCGGCATGTTGATACGTCTTAACATTGGCCGTGTTTCGAGCGAACTGAACAAAATAAGGATGAGACCATCAAACGGGCTGTTATTTTTGTAGACGGTTTTGTTACGCCGACCCGACATCTAGTTAGTATTGTTGATCGAAACGTGTAACAACATGTTTTGATTATCAGTAGTAACAGTTTAGAGGATTTGTACAACTGCCTCAACACAACTGCTCAACTGAACGCGGCTAAGGCGGATCCTATCTGACGTCGTCAGGCTCTGTAGCATCCATGTACCCGCGGGCGTTCGGTTGTGAGAAGACACCCGCGACCGTAGTGGGCACTGAATGAAGTTATAACGGTGGTGTTAGGTGTGAGGTGTTTGTTACCGGGCGGGTATCTGGGCGGCGCGGGGCGCGGGCGGCGCGCGCGCGTGGGCGGTGCGCCGCGCGGCGGCGGGTACGAGGTGGACGTGCCGCCCATCACCACGCGCAGCTGCTGGTCGATCTCCTGCTTCTCGGCGCGCAGCTGCTCCACCTCCTGACCGCCGCATTACGCACGATTAGTAGTTTGCCTTTATCATTAGGTCCGTTTATGAAGTTGTGAAATTGTATTCTTTTTATATTTATGTAGATAGCCTTTTTTTAAAAGTCGCGACAACGAGCAAGGGCACTATTCTTGAACCACTCGTCTAGCGACAATCGCGGTCCTTTAAAAAGCGGGTCAATCGCTTCCTTCTTGGCCGGCAACGCGTTGGCGGCGTTCCCAATATCCATTGGCGACGGTGATCACGTACCATCAGGTGACCCGTCTGTTCGTTTGCCTGCTTTGGCCAAACAAAAATCCCCTTCTTTCGAGTGATTTTCGTTCCGACATAGCAATAAAAATAATCTCCAGGTCAAAATCACTCGCAACGAGCGCTCGCCGCTATTAGACAGATTTTAAAATAGGAACCCCAGACAAGCTACCTCATTGTAAAAAATTCACCGTCGTCTACAGACATCAGGAATGCCAAATACAAGCACATCCAAATACATTATCATCGGGACGGTGGTCGGGTTACCTTGAGGTGCGCGACGTGGTACTCGACGAGCACCTTCGCGTTGGTGATGTTCTCGCGCGTGCCCACGAACACGAACGGGACCATGCCCTCCTCGCGCGGCGCCGTCGGCTGCGGCTCGTTGTCGCCCTCCACCTTCACCTGCGCATCACATCTTATTATAAAACAAATCAAAATGTGTTCACTTCACACGTGTTACAAGGGAAATCTTAAAAAAAAAAGCTAATACTGTCAGTCTAAATGTTGATGTTTTGCTTTGCCTACGTATTAAGCCGCCATTTTGCCTACGCTTTCTATCTCATTTTCTTCCAAGTTAAAATGTGTCTGTGTCTTTATCGTTTCCGTTTTATTTCATTTGCGCGTCATATCCGTTTCATCGAATTCCAAATCACAACGATACTATAGAAGCTTTGACTTCAAAAAAAAAACAATATTTATCAGAGACCCCCATACTCGTAAATACATAATAATAATAATAGCTCTCACGCTGCCAGCCGCAACACCACAAGCCGTTTGGCGGCCGGCTTCAGCGAAAGGGCAGTAGTTAGCTAACGCCTGCTTATTTACGTTACATTAACTATCATTTTACTAAGTCGAGTGAGCTTATCGAGCCTGACACAACTATCCCCACTCACCCGCACCACGCCGCTCTTGTCCACGATCTCCTGGATGACCTTCCCGTTCTTGCCGATCACTTTCCCCACGAGCGCGCGCGGCACCTTGATCGACTCCTCCGCGTACTCCAGCAGCGAGCGCGCCGCGCGCACCGCCTCCGTCGACTGTGTACACCACACCATACACACACACACAATGTATTTTAATTATAATATGTATCTTCATTACGTATCATTTCACCGTCATCAATTTCTTATCTAATCTTACAAGTAAAACAGACTTCAAAATAATGCAAATTTAAGACTTATATGGTTTTCAGGTGGATGCCATCGTCAGAACTGGACCAAATTGAAATGAGACCACACGGGACGCACCAACTTACAAATAAAAAAAATATATAATCATAAAATCGGTTCACCCAGTCGAAGTTCTGGGGTAAGACTCAACTAACACTGGCGCATAGTTGAAGCGACGCGACCAACGCGTCATATTTTTCCGCCTACAGTATATTCATCTCTATTGTTCTATTATTTAAGTACAAATTGTAGTAACAAAGTGTATGTAAATATGGAATATCCACTCGACTCCAGCCGAGCGTCAAAGCGCGAATGCGCACCTCAACGCGCGCTTCCCTATTTAGATAGCCGAAGTTTGTACTGAATTAATAGAACAATAGAGATGGATATGCTGTAGGCGGAAAAATATGACGCGTCGCGTCGCTTCGACTCTGCGCCAGTATGACTTGAGCCTAACAAACATAAAAAACAGTTGATTTAAAAGTCTGTGAAATGAAAAATACAGTATCTAATGTTCTCGAGAATATGATACAAGGTATTGAATTATTGGTCAACTTTCCAAACTTTATAGGGGTATTTTTTTTTAATTAAAGTTAATAATGCTTGACCACAATCCCACCGGATGGTAAGTGGAGATGTGGTCGTGGGTGGCAGAGCGCACTAACTTAGCGGCAGCCTATTCAGTCGGTACGTGATCGAGGGTACCTCTCCGCAGATCTTGAAGGTGCAGGAAACCTCCTCCAGCTCGATGTTGGTGATGCCGGCCACCTTGCGCGCCTGCTGGATGTTCGCGCCGTGCGTGCCGATCGCGAGCCCCATCAGGTCCTCGCGCACGCTGAACTCGTCCGAGTATCTGCAACGTTACGACATCACACCATTAGATCATATTGTGTACAGTGTGTATAGTGGATACAACATACGACAGTACATATTCGTCCGGGCCAATTACATGTATTTATGACTGAAACGGGTAGGTACTCACGATCTCAATTATTTGTACCGATACTAGCGACCCGCCCTCGCTTCGCTTCGGGAAACTTATTCCATCGGTTTGCAAAGATTTAGTTATATATTTTGGATAATTCACACTATATCTTTTTAAATTATAGCCTATGTGTTATTCTGATGTGTAAGCTATATTATTGTAAAGTTTCAGCAAAATCTATTCGGTAGTTTTTGCGTGAAAGAGTAACTAACATTCATACATCCATACAAACTTTCGCATTTATAATATTAATAGGATTTCAAACCAATTGCATGAATCGTGGCGTTGAACTAACCGGACTAACCATCCCAGTCCCCATTTGAGTCTTGTTCTAGGTCGGTCACAGTTGTCACGGGCGGCAGCGGAAGGGTGGTGTGATGGACGCTCGTTTGCTATCTTAATACCATAAAAAAAATACACTCACCCCCCTTGATTGTGTATTTTCGTCGACTCCAGTTGCCTCGCCGCCTCTTCAGTCTTTTTCAACAATAACAGCTTCTGAGCTAAATTCCTGAAAGTGTAAACGGAAAACGTCAAACAATAACCAAAACAATGACTTTTTGTATAACAAGATGAAATGTATATTCTAAAATAATTCTGTAGATTTCCTATATTTTTTTTTTGTTTAAACGCTGCCACCAGACACCCGTTAAGGACAAGACAAGGTACATATAAATAATGTAGGAAGTTTATACAACCCATCTCGACTAGGCTCAGTGCCGGGGGCCCTGTTACTTCAGATTTACATTGCTGTTAGCACCCGGTTACCACACTGATACACTATCGAGCTCCCATATGTTTGCATGTCATTTGGCAACTTTTAATAGTGCTAGGTGCTTTCATTGAATACAAGTGGATACAGATAAATAATTTGAGACTAAGACTTCTGTGCACATACATAATCTTTGAAGGTAATACCATCACACCAAAGAAATTCAGCTGTGAACAGTGCCGCTTGCAGAATAGTCGTTTCCGTCTATACATATAGCGAAGTATGGTCAAAACTGACATAATAATACACTTTTTTATTTTATAAACGTCATTGAAATCATTCTTTATTGTAATAAACCACACCAGGCTAAAAAAAGGCAACTCGTTTGTTCTGATTGTTTTACCAGCCTTACCTCTTCATCATTATCAACATGTACATATTATGTAGGTACGTATCGCCAATACAACCGGCAAGCGGTCCATCTCTCTCTCTCTCTCTCTATGTGTCTATGCGTCTGACTGTTCATGTGCCTCTATGGCTGTGTGCGAGTGTGTATGTGTGTGTGTGTGTGTCCGTGTATGCGCGCGCTCACCTAAAGTGCATCTCCTGCAACATCTGCGCGCGCCGCTGCGAGGTCTCGCAGCGCGACACGACCGCGAGCGCGCCGCGCTCCGGCACGTACCACACGAGCGCCGCGCCGATCGCCTTCTGGAACTCCTTGTGCGCGTTCTCCACCTTCGCGCTGTGTATGTCGTGAAGACTGCAATCGGTCATGCCACTAACGTCGCTAGTTCACACTTCGCTATCGTCATCGTGACACGAAGGACAATGTTTTTTATTTAAATAACCGACAAACAAGTGGACGAACCACCTGATAAGTGGTCATCATCGCCCATGGACATCAGCAATACAAAAGGTATCACCGATGCGTTGCCGGCCAAGAAAGAAAGAAGTGAGAAAAAAGTAAACAAAACTGCCGACAAACTGGCCCACAGTTTGGCACACATTAAAATAAGTACTAAATGTAAAAACTTTTTTATAAATAAATTTAAAAAAGAAGTAACGACCCGCTACTGACTGACTGAACTCGTGTCTCTCTTCATAATTGAGGAGGCCTAGAGCATACTCCACTCTTGCTTCATATGATCGATCAATTAATATTAACGCTAACCGGCGGGCTATGCGCTTCAAATAGTCCTTAAATCCAGTAAATATATAGTAGTACTACAACTCAATATAACATACATATTAAATATACGACCTCACAATGTTGATATCTAGCAGTAAACAATCATAAATACACCTGATACGTGATAACGTGATTCAGTTGTGTCAGATAACCGACTATTACATATTGAGTTTGTCTTACTCCGATGTAGTAGTAACCTTTACATCATCTAACCCATCAATTAATCCTACCAACTAGAAAACTATTCAAACTGAATAGAAATTGTTGAGGAATGAAAAAACCTAATATCCATGTGCCTGAAGTCCTGAACTGATCTTAAAACCCCATTTGCCAATAAACTTTTTAATTCAAGTCAAAGTTCAAGTAGATTGTTTCCACATGCACTTCGCATGTTGGCGTATTTATATTGTAAACGCGCTCAAATTGATGTGACGTTACATTGACGAATGTAGACGAGGTGTTCACGTGCGCCCCAACGACTAATGCGTAGACATCATAATGACAAATGGGATAACTTCGATGCAATCAACACAGGGGGGCGCAGAATAATGCGAGGGAGCGGCTATAATCTACACACGATATCCGAATGAATTCGACGTCTTGACCGGCCCGCCTGGGATGCTACGTCATATCGCAAGACAAAAATATTAACAAATAAGAACCTGAATACTAAAAGCTTTTTCAAATATTATTTTACTTCATTAAAAACGTATCATTTCTATAAATATTAAAGACATTAGTACGAGTGTAGGTACGACATACATTATTTTTATTAAAATAACTCAAAATTACACTAAAACATGAGATAAGTGATAAGTGTTCTAATTTCGAATGTACAGTCAAAGAACAAAGCTTTTAGTAATAGATGAGCTAAAATACGATCCAAAATAAATGTAAAACTGATAAGTTCAGGCAATGTTAACTACATTTCATTTCAGTCGTATAATGGAAGCGAGTTTAAATTCAATTACAACGTTTCATTGTCAAACAGCAGAGCAACTACAACTAAGTATATGAAATCGTTAAACACTGCGGTGATACAGCGTAGCGACATAATAAATGATTTTATAAACATTTGTTCAGCTGAAAAGACGTCGGTAATGAGGCGTACTCATCGTCAAATAAATAAATTAATGTATATTGTTTGGGCGTATGTAAAATCAAAAACACTTCGGGATCCGACGCCAGACAAGCCGTTATAAATTGTAACAGTGGTTACGCTCGGTACTAAAACAGTCTAGTGATATAGTTTATCACGGCGCGATAAAAAGATAGAAAGGGAGGCTATTATGGGTTCCCAAACAAAATATATTTTGGAGTACTATGCGCCTGTAAAATTAATTTGCGTCATTTACCCGTGCCAACGAGCTCATTAATTCCTGAGGGGTAATTGTCTATTAATTGACGATTGAACAAACTATTGGAACTATTCACTCATAGAATCCAGTTCTAATACGGACTGTGGTTTAAAAGATAATAAATAAAGAAAAGAATACTTCTACTTTACTAAATCTAGTTCCTCTTACAATGTTATTTCTTATTGTTAATTGCAGTTAGTTACCTATCGGTATGCGCACGCATTATGCCCTAAACGCGGCGTGAAAAATTACGATACTGGAGTTGGCCATTAACCCTACCTATTATCAGACAATATGCATAATATTTATTTATAAACTTTAATATGCTAATACAAAACTTGGCACCCTTTCTAGTAATTTTTTCGGTCTTTTATAGTGAGGTCATTGACCTTCATTCAATAGCTAAATTTGACATTGATATTGACGAGCAAACAAATTGCGATTTACGACTGTTATCCTAAAAAGTAAAATAAAATAGTTTGTGCCTAACGGCTACACTAATAATTATTTCCCTAGTGTTTATTTGGTATATGTCGTCTACATTTCGAAAATTTCATATTGATAAATGCCAGTACGACTTCACCAGTATATTTATATGTAGGTACTCAGTTTTCTTAACAATGATGATTGAAATGATAATATATCTTAAATTAATTAGGCTAAAGATGAGGATGGAAACCAACTTGAGGACTTGACTTTGTGTAGTCCGCGACGCTGCCGCTGGCCAAGTGCAGATTGGTAAACTTCACACACCTTTGATAACATTTAAAAAAGCCCTCAGGTGAGCTGGTTTCCTCACGATGCTTTGCTCTCATGACGTCTCAAAACGTTTAAAAATGGAAAGTAGTTAAGTAAAACTTACTAGTCCTTGAGATCATCGGGCACGGATATTTCGAATTTGTGGAACGTGGTCTTGTCGATCGGTGTCTTGGGCGTCTTGACCCGCAAGCGGTCCTTCGGCACGATCTCTGTGTAGCAGTTGTCCCATTCCAAATACTCTATCACCAAGAATTCACCTCTGATCATCTGGAAAAGAAATATATTCATTTTAGCATTACACTTTACATATAACAACAGTACATACATTAACATAAGTAAAAAATCAGATGACCCTATCTACAGGCCACCCCTGAAAAATCCTGCTAAATTTCAACAACGATATCTCCGATTTTACGCTTTGCTGCATTCGACGCCGTTTTTTTCGTAGAGCTGATTATGTTAGGGAACTGATCGAAGTTATTTAAAACCAATAACTTCCCTATTTTTTTCTTTGCGGGAAATTAAGAATGAGTTGGAAGATAGTTCTAAAACGTAGTCTGTTCTTAATTCCTAAAGGAGTTCTTAATTCCAATCAATCGTTGCAGATGTTAAAAGAATTTTTTAAAATTATAAATAAATCTATTAGATAATAAGCCATAGGTAGGTAGGTACATAGGTATTTATATTGTTTAAACCTTTTTTGTTGTTTACTCGATTAACTTATGTACCTACCGATGAACCTTTTGTATTTTCTAATTGACTAACAGACAAATCATATTGCTGTCTATGCCTTTTAAAACCAGTCCAGCACAGTGGGCGGGCAGCAAGCTAGTTATATTCCGTCGATGGTAGCAGATGAACATTTGTGTCGCTACTTCTCATGTTTATTGGAAACAGCGGCGTGTTACAGTGGGACAAGTCAACGGTTACCGTGTGTTTTCAGATTTAGAAAAACGTATCAAGAGGGGATTTAGCGGGGCGGGCGGACGGGCGGACGGGCGCGCTGGCGGCGTGCGCCCCAGTTAACGAATCAAGGCTACGCGGGCCGATATTAACACTTTTGCAATACATTGGTAACCACTGGACATTTGGAACGTCTGAATTTATCTGAACAAATTAAAAAACACTTTTTATAGTTTTCCACGAAGACGAATACAAAACAATCTATTCAAAAGACTTCAAAATAAATGCAAACATTCTTGTTACAAGTAAATGCTTTACTGATGAAGCGATGAAAGAGGAGTTAATCTTTTTCTCTTTAATTTCATAATGTTGACTAGAATTCAGCAACAACGAGCATAACCTACCTAACATACCTACATAACCAACCTAATAAAAACCCAAAAATTACAATCATCCCATCCCATAATATATGGGTGTGGAGTTATCTCGCAGCGGAAGACTAACAATTTTCGGATGTAGGAGAAAAAATGCTCAGCTATTTAGCGAATCGCGTCGCGGCCCAGATTCCGAGCGCGGTCGCCGCTGCCACGCGCCGAGACTGCTCACTGCAGAGACTACACACGGCGACAACACCGACACAACACACCGGTATTGTGAAAACTTACCTATTCCACTGCACTCTGCATCGCGTACTGCTCAATGTTTAAGTAAAACGCAACGGTTGATTTCATTGTTTATCCCTTACTATGAAAACTGCATGTTAAATATAGACCATCGGACTTATAGATCAATATCATTGAAACAATTTTATCGCGAAGTTAGTTTAATAGCTGGCTTATAGCTTGGCCAACAAACGAGTAGACGAGCCAGCTGATGGTGACCGTCGCCCACTGACATCAGTAACAATAAAGACGTCACTGATGCACTATCGGCCAAGAAAGAGAGCCGAGGACAGATAGAAAACACTGGTTTTCAAGCCCCACAAACACTACCATTCGTTTGGCTACTGCTTGAAGCAAGAAGAGAGGCCGGGCTCCATAACCTCGCCCGTTGTCCAGCAGGGCGCGCCACGAGCAGGGAAGATCAGCTTGCCCTCAACGATGGATGGAGTCCCTTACACCCCCAAGCAGGCCACATACCGGCCATTAACGACGACGATGTTTGAACCAGCCAGAAATTGAACGACCGGAGACGTAGTCAGCTAACACGGTCAGTAACGATACCTTACCAAATTAACACTTTTTAAATACAAGACGAACATTTTTTAAAACGCTTTGTAAAATACGTGAAATACAAGTGTAGGTCAAAAGAAAAAAATACCTAAAAAAACATAAACAAAGACCAAACGCCTTGAAGACAAGCTGATGACATTTAAAGTTCCGGATGGCAACACCCTATTTATTTTTAGAAACAGTTTCAACCGGCTCGATACACTATTGAAACTTTTAAACATCGAGCCCCGCGGGACGGCCGATAAATTATTCGTGGGGTGCATTGGAGAATAAGTAACGTATCCCATTTCGGATCACGGTGACAGAAATCAGAACGAAAACTGAATGAATGAAAACTGAACGAACTGACGCCGCGCCGTTCGAGTTCGAGTTACTTTGAATCGAAAGTTATGCCAATTGGTACGGTTCCGATGAGTCCCAATGATAACCGCTATATTTTATGTACCTATTCATGCTCTAAACGAACTCGTATATCAGTAGAAAAAGTCCATTGGCTGACGACGTTAGCATAAAAAAAAACGAAACGAGACATATGTACCTACACAAAAAAATAATTTCTCTGAAGTAGCAATACATCTGATGAATACAATGGAACACGCGCTGTGATGATTCCGTAACGCGCGTACCATCGACATAACAACTCGAACGTACATCTGTTATAACATAATCATCTCGGTTAGGGCTACCAAACAAACTGCACCATTGTCTACTTACACCGCTTATAGGTAACATTCGTAGTCATAATTATGTGGTAACAGGATGTTACCCCCTATAACTGGATTGCACCGTGTTACCCAAGATCCCAGGTGCACCAGCCACAAAAGTGAAACCCCCGACTGGTTACAAGATGTGGCCGACGGCTCGGCCGCACGCACCTCACATGTGCCGCTTACTTTCCCTGTCATTGTACTTATTGCTGCCCACTTGTATAATCGCCTATTATTTCAAATATTACCAAGACTATACTGCATTAGGCACGAAATATTATAGTTATAAATTTATTTATCGGTAGGCTATTAGATATTGACCGACTCATAAATGTTGAAGATTGATTTGCACCGGATTAAAATTAAGAGACAATTTACTATAGAAGGTAGTGTTTTGGAGCTATGGAATTAAGTTAAAAATTTCCAAAAACAAATATGTTACCAATTATTTAGGCATTGAAACCGATCCTTGAAAGGATTAACTGAAAAAGAGGTATCTAATGTTTTCTGTCACGCGTCAGATTGCTTGAACGTAAATATTTGTTTACGTTACCCGAAGCCCGACAACACACACATACACATTCATTAACAAAAGGCTTCCTGTCTCGAGTATGGTACGGACATGCGCAATAAAAGAGCATGCACCAGAAGACATTTGAAATATCCAAGATCTGCGACAAAATGTATGTGTAAAATAGCCTGCCCCTGCCAGAAATCAAACCAGAGAACATCCCCTCCTCGAGCACGATCAGTAGGTATAAACTCGACTAGAAGGATACGTGATCTAATTCTTGGGCGATAAAGTAAAACTACAAAGTATACGTCATCAACATAGATAATAAGAAATTTGAGGCAACCCCGATATTTTAATATCAGACAAGATATCACGCGAATTTAATGTGGACCTGATAAGGTGATGTCTACATTGGTGTATAAATCATCTCTTTTGTTTACTATTCCAGCAATATCTATCTTGCAAGTTCAGCGATTTAGAGATTTAGACCAACCGGTTCCCTGTGGATAGTCGTGTAAGGAGCTATCCCTAACCTCCCTATTCCTAAGGATAAAATTACTACGGAAATCTCTTTTTTCGTGCGTCCTTTACAATATCAAAGAGCCAGAAATAAGAAATTCCCCCACTTCATTTGTGGGCAGCGACGCGTCAATGATGATTTTGGTGTCGTTGCCATTGGGCGACGGTAGCGGCTTACTTCTACCAATCCGCACTAGAGCTGCGTGGTGGTGGTGAGTCTCGTCAGGAGTAGAGTGAGGAGAGACCATGTGGTAGTAGTGGGATTAGAGGTATTAGAGGGTCGAAGCCATTCAATCATTTACTAACGCGTGGGTCATCTGCTCATTTATCGGCTTTGTGCTAAAAATGATGCAACATGTAATTTTATCAAAATCGAACACTTCCTTCACCCATTCACTTTACCTTTAATTTCGAAACACGACATTATCAAGAAATATTCGTCACTGTAATATTGTAATGTCCTATAATACGATATATTGTAAAACATAAATATTCAGTGCTCACACACTCAGACGTCCGTGCTAGAATTCCCATGTCGCGTGCGGCGGCAATGGCGGGTAACTTAGACATAAATGTCACAAACTCCATGAATTTATTTATTTATTACTTACATTTACAGCTTTTCATTAAGGTATTGTATAACATTACATAAGTTACACAATTATTTGACAAATAAATATCTGCTCCGGCCGGTATCTAATCCGACATAAGTCATTTCAAGTGCAGTATCATCTATGGAGGATGAATCTGCTACGAAGTGGATATATAATGTAGTGTGAGATGCGGAGAATAGATATTTCAAGAAAAGGTCGTAAAGCTATAATACTGTAGACTGTACTGACATCGATTCATGATACTTGTACAAAATTCAATAACGTCGATGTCTGGAAGTGAGTCAAAATTGAATCGAGAGTTTCCTCAAGCTAATAAAACCGTGTTAAAATACATTTTATGTTTAAAATCTGCGAAAGTATTACATACCTACACGACATCCTACACATAATTATTGAAAAATGTTACAATTATGATTTTAATAAAAACTAGTAAAGCCGCCCTCGCTTCGCTTCGGGAAACCTGTCCCTTAGTACCCGGACTCCAAAATTGCGCACGAGTTTATTTTCACGCGCGTTATTGGAACGAAGTTCCTTACGGCAGGCTTGGAGGGGATAGATTTTGCTGCGGCGACCGAACTGAAAAATATGTGATAGTAAAACCGTAAGAAAAAATGCGTGGAATAAAAGCGTTAAATGAGACGTGCGCAGGCGCGAGAATCGCATACACAAGCGAGTAGTGTATAATACCTTTCTCTTTCTCCCTCTTTCTTTTCGTTCGCCGTTGCCTTCATTAGCCGAAGGAACTTCGTTCCTACCTGGTGTCCCACGACACATTTAGTTTTTTTCATTCTGCGATAACTCCTAAGATATTTATTTGAATTATATTGTTGAAAGGCTTATATCCTAATGTGCCTGAAATGCTTAAGGTGACTAACATTATTTAATTCGATAAGGATAAATACTGTATCCCTCTAAATAGCTTTCTAATTATCGCATTGTACATGGCCATTTCTTTTTAAACTTATCTATCAGCCTTTCGAAGTCCACTGCTGGACATAGGCCTCCCCTAATTGGCGCCACTCCGGCTGGTCCTGTGCCCTCTGAATCCAGCGGCTTCCCGCTGTCTTCTTCAGGTACCTACTACATGCTTTGATCCCAATGCTTATTTCAGCTAACGACCCTGTAGCTTACTCACTTCAGCAAACGTGCGTCAGTTTTTTCAATAAACTATCACTTATTTATGTGAAAGTAAGCCACCACGCCATCCAGTTATATATTTATAAATATTCAAGTAAACTGGAAATATTCAACTGCACCAACAAACAAAAAACGACCGGCCACAGTCTACAACCATTCACTTCAGCGAAAGCCAGCCGCCGTAAATTCGAAACAATAGTCACATTGAAACCAAACCCCTACAAATTTATGGGGTTGTCCAATCTGAGTGAAAATCGCGACATAGTGTCTCCAAGCTTGTAGGTATGGGGAAAATAACCAGCAAGTCTTTTAGGGTTCCGTACCCAAATGGTGAAAAACGGAACCCTATTAATATATGCCTCCGGAGTCTGTCTGTCACAGGACCCATCTCTTAATCAGAAATAAGCAGATCCCAGATATTTTGACCAGATCCCTACTTCTTGGTAGTCAACGCATCAGCGATGTCTTAAGTATTACGGAAGTCCATGGGCGGCGATAGCCACTTAGCAGATAGGCCGATATTGATATAAGAATTCCAGTAAGCGGCGACAATTGCACGCAATACTCACAATGTATGCGACAGAAAGGTGTTAAAGCATACAAAACGCATTTATAGCAAGGCCAAGCGAAATCAGACGTGTCGAGTAATTCAGATGAAATTAGCGATTACTGCGAAGGATCAAGTCGGCCTAGCCGCCGCGCCGCCCCGGTCGTTGACTTGACGACTGAATTACCGTAACCTGCCATCGTTTATTTTTTTATCGGATCCAACGCCTACTGGAAATTTATGTTGCTTTTTTTGTTTTACTTGGATTATATTAGCTATGAACGAGCTATAAGGAGTTTCAACTAAATCTTCAGGCCCCGACTTCGTGAATTCGACCCGAGGAATTCGTGAGTTTATTTTTAGACGTGGCTTAGGAATGTACCCAACTGTGGGCGATACAGTGGCCCTAATACCCCAATTCCAAGAGTCCTAAATGTATATCAATGTGTTCAAAAGCCGAATAAAACTTGCTTTAAAGTTTTGCTTTGAAAGCACGAAATATGTAAGGGGTGACGACCTCACGGGCTCCATAAATCAAGTCCAAGCCGACCTCCCCTGCGCATGGCGCATCCTGCCTGCTGCATAACGGACAAGGCAATGACGCTAGGTACCTACAGTCTCTAAGCTCTGTACCATCCAGTTCAATTCCGACTACCAGAATCTTGATCCGGATCCAGGATCTTATGAAGAAGAAAAAAAAAGACATCGTCAGTGTAATGTGGACTTACAACTGACCAAAATGTATGACATTCCACAACAACCATTGCATGCTACTGCGGAAAAACTGACCCCGCACAAGTAACCTAAAAATGAGCGTCGTTAATACGCCGAACACCATTTTGATACAGAATCCGCACTAGAGCTGCGTGGTGGTGGTGAGTCTCGTCAGGAGTAGAGTGAGGAGAGACCATGTGGTAGTAGTGGGATTAGAGGTATTAGAGGGTCGAAGCCATTCAATCATTTACTAACGCGTGGGTCATCTGCTCATTTATCGGCTTTGTGCTAAAAATGATGCAACATGTAATTTTATCAAAATCGAACACTTCCTTCACCCATTCACTTTACCTTTAATTTCGAAACACGACATTATCAAGAAATATTCGTCACTGTAATATTGTAATGTCCTATAATACGATATATTGTAAAACATAAATATTCAGTGCTCACACACTCAGACGTCCGTGCTAGAATTCCCATGTCGCGTGCGGCGGCAATGGCGGGTAACTTAGACATAAATGTCACAAACTCCATGAATTTATTTATTTATTACTTACATTTACAGCTTTTCATTAAGGTATTGTATAACATTACATAAGTTACAAAATTATTTGACAAATAAATATCTGCTCCGGCCGGTATCTAATCCGACATAAGTCATTTCAAGTGCAGTATCATCTATGGAGGATGAATCTGCTACGAAGTGGATATATAATGTAGTGTGAGATGCGGAGAATAGATATTTCAAGAAAAGGTCGTAAAGCTATAATACTGTAGACTGTACTGACATCGATTCATGATACTTGTACAAAATTCAATAACGTCGATGTCTGGAAGTGAGTCAAAATTGAATCGAGAGTTTCCTCAAGCTAATAAAACCGTGTTAAAATACATTTTATGTTTAAAATCTGCGAAAGTATTACATACCTACACGACATCCTACACATAATTATTGAAAAATGTTACAATTATGATTTTAATAAAAACTAGTAAAGCCGCCCTCGCTTCGCTTCGGGAAACCTGTCCCTTAGTACCCGGACTCCAAAATTGCGCACGAGTTTATTTTCACGCGCGTTATTGGAACGAAGTTCCTTACGGCAGGCTTGGAGGGGATAGATTTTGCTGCGGCGACCGAACTGAAAAATATGTGATAGTAAAACCGTAAGAAAAAATGCGTGGAATAAAAGCGTTAAATGAGACGTGCGCAGGCGCGAGAATCGCATACACAAGCGAGTAGTGTATAATACCTTTCTCTTTCTCCCTCTTTCTTTTCGTTCGCCGTTGCCTTCATTAGCCGAAGGAACTTCGTTCCTACCTGGTGTCCCACGACACATTTAGTTTTTTTCATTCTGCGATAACTCCTAAGATATTTATTTGAATTATATTGTTGAAAGGCTTATATCCTAATGTGCCTGAAATGCTTAAGGTGACTAACATTATTTAATTCGATAAGGATAAATACTGTATCCCTCTAAATAGCTTTCTAATTATCGCATTGTACATGGCCATTTCTTTTTAAACTTATCTATCAGCCTTTCGAAGTCCACTGCTGGACATAGGCCTCCCCTAATTGGCGCCACTCCGGCTGGTCCTGTGCCCTCTGAATCCAGCGGCTTCCCGCTGTCTTCTTCAGGTACCTACTACATGCTTTGATCCCAATGCTAATAAAACTTGCTTTAAAGTTTTGCTTTGAAAGCACGAAATATGTAAGGGGTGACGACCTCACGGGCTCCATAAATCAAGTCCAAGCCGACCTCCCCTGCGCATGGCGCATCCTGCCTGCTGCATAACGGACAAGGCAATGACGCTAGGTACCTACAGTCTCTAAGCTCTGTACCATCCAGTTCAATTCCGACTACCAGAATCTTGATCCGGATCCAGGATCTTATGAAGAAGAAAAAAAAAGACATCGTCAGTGTAATGTGGACTTACAACTGACCAAAATGTATGACATTCCACAACAACCATTGCATGCTACTGCGGAAAAACTGACCCCGCACAAGTAACCTAAAAATGAGCGTCGTTAATACGCCGAACACCATTTTGATACAACGAACCCAACGAAGCATAGCATATCACCGGGTTGTGCTCGTAAATTAAATATTTCAGATTCCTTAAACGATTGTCGAGCACTTTCAACCCTATTGCCAGGCAGCAAGGCCTTGCGTATAATTGGACATTATGCCGATTGAAATACTGAAGTCTACAACAGGCTTCTTGGGCTTAAGCCAACCGACCCCGCTTTTTAGTTCCATGGAATACGGTTGCAGCGTTATCGATTACCGGCAATTTGTTGTCTAAGATAGGTGGGTACCGCAAGTGCACGCATAACGCTAACAACTAATTGAAGTAGTCTTCAAATCTAACTGTCGGGTTCCGTTTCCTGGCTGAGTATGGTCATTGTTGTTTGTGATATTACAATTGGGTATTTGGTTTATACATAATGTCTATACTAATTTTATGAAAAATGAATGCTAATTTTATGAACTTTTGTGTATCTGAGGCGTAATCTCCGGATTCACACCTATTTGGATTTTTTTTAATGAAGAGTGTGAGTGAGAGATGTTGAGTGTATACATTATCTAGTTATGATGAAATTCGCCAACTAAATTTGAACAATTGACCTTGAGTGTGTGCTGTGTACACAGTTAAAAATTACACAAATAAAATGTATGGCTGAAGTAATAAGTCTCATAATTATATTTGTCTTCAAAGTTGTTTTTAAAGGATTACACACCATTACCATTGATATCTTTAGGATTTAGATGAAAAAATAAAGAATTGATTATTTGCTGAAGGTGGCTTCATGATTTGCTATGGGTTCTTGTCTTGTGTTTGTCCATGGCACCCACGACACGGGGTGTAAGTGAAAATAATCATGGGCAGCAGTAGGTACTCAAATAGGTAATTAATTATACAATCAAGGTAGTAGAGGCACGCATTAAACGGAATTCAGGCGCAATAGCAAGACAATACATATAAAAATTACGATAAATTGCATCCCTTCTGAATCTAAAATCTCTTAGTATTGTGTGGTGCAGCTGATATTTTTGGCTATTTCTTTGTAATGTGCCCCATTAGGTTTGTGAAGCAAGCAAGACACGTGAATAAAAATGTAAAGTTACATGAATACAATGTCATTACTTATATTCATTACAAAAATTACTGATTTGTGTAGGTATGTGAAACACTAAATAGTTGCGAGTTGTCTACAAATTACATATTTTCATTGTGGTAAGGTCACACTTGCTATCATCATGTTTTATGATTTCAATGTGAATTATTTGACATGTTTGATTCTAATGTTGAAAATTGCCTTCACAACTACCTCCTTGACAGACCACAAACTATATTTGCAATCCATCAGTGACCTCTCTAACTTCAAAACATTAGTCTTACACTTATAGATAGTGTACTTATAGATAGTGATAGAATATGTGGAGGTCTAGCCTCCACATATTCTATCACACTGCTCCAGTGTAGATTGTTGGAGGGTGTGTGTAGGTGGTGCAGAGCGGCTTTTGTGATGTTATGAACATCGAAGGATGACCACATACCATCCATGCCCTGTTAATTGGTTTGCTCTTGACAAAAAAAAATATATGACTAGAAAACCTAAATAAAAGAAAAGAAACAGTCCGCAATTTTTTAGAACACAGATTTTGTTATTACTCATTTTGTTTTATACTATATAAAATTAACATTGGTTGAGTTTCAATTATAATTAACATTGATGCTCACACTCAATTGCAAGTAAGATTCCACCCAGTTCCAGTAATTCCACATTGCTAGTGAGCCTTGAGAGATACAATTAAGATAAGACAATGAATCACTTATCTGACACTGTGACATATAAATAAATAATAACCTACATCAACAGTATAGTATCCTTTAAAAGTTTGGAAGGTTCTTTTTGTTTTTTTGTTCCCTTATATCATGTCTAGAAGTATGTATCAAAAGAAAAAAAATGGTTTTACACTATGTACAATGTGTCTACGCCTCGGGAATACTAGACAATCCGATGCAAAGATTAGTTGAAGAACTAATTTACTCCTGGCTTCAACCCATTAATGGCCAAATACTGAGTACATCTCCTCGTAACAGAGGATACCTATACTTCATCACGCTGCTCCAGTGTGTTATTGTTTGTAGATGAGTGCAAGGCATTAATAAAAGACCTAGATTTAGATCTATAAATTCCGTCTTAATTCAAATTATGCAACATAATTGGCTCAAGACCCAAAAATATAGTTGTCTTCAAAAACAAAAACACCTTTAAATTTATAATGCAGATAAAAAAATATTATTGACCCAGGTTCATAGTATACAAAATTCTACCATCAATCAAGTTGTTGAGCAAATGACAATATGTTAATATAAATTTATTGTTTTCTATTTGTATGTTGCAGCAGACAAGATTTTTTAATGATCACATCCATACACATAAACATTTAATAATGTTCTCTTACACATTGTTATTAAAACTGAGACTTTACAATCAGAAAACAATCTCCAAAAATCTATTTCATTGAAACCAAATCAAAATAAGCATCCTTTGTTAGTAAAGTAAACATTGTTTATATAATTAGTAAATAATTTAATTATTCTTCATAAATATAGTATGTAGATACAGCATGCTACATAAAATCACATATTATGGCAGCATAACATAATTAATATATCTTAACAATAGGAAGTATCAAGTTTTAAGTGCATTCCTTAGAATAGCCAATGCAAGGTTATGGAACCTCTTTATGCTAATTGACATCTGGCAGTTTGAGGGGTGAAATCTAGTTTATGCACAATAAGTTTATCAGCTTCTTGTATTCTTATTACTACCTATGTCCATTTCCTATTGGAGGGTAGAATAAAAAAAAAAACCTTTGGATATCGGTTTATACTCTGTGCACTGTTCGGCAATAGGAATGAAAGTAACACAATACCTTGATATTCGCCGTCCACCACCCACATGCTTCCTTCTCGTTCGACCTCGCGAAAACCTCCACCTCCTGGTTTTCAACGAACTCTGTGTGTTTGCCGGTGTCTTTGGGCGGGAGGAACACTTGCGAGAACGGAAACTTCGATTCTGGCTGCCAGCTACAACAGCAAACATACACAATCAGTGTCATATTCACGTCCGGATCCAACGAACCAAATACATACACAAATTTTCAACTCACTCATTTTCAAAGGCTACGAGAACCTCGTTGTCGAGCACGTCGGTGATAATGGCCTAAAAATACAAAAGAATTTTAGAACATCCAGATGATCCAACGACTCGATACGGCGATAGAACTTGTCTCGGCCGAAAATAAGAAATTTTGCAAATACGAAAATTCGTCTCGTAACACTCTTATTCCTTGTCACGATCATTACTAATAATATAAATTGCGGCACGAATAAAACACATGGAAAATTCACGCCCTGTCAGACGGACATGGCGTCCATTCCAGCCGCGATGATCTTCCCGGAAAAATACTTTTGAAGTATGTGATAAAACTAGGTAATCATTGCCCGATATAACTCTCTATACGATTCACTAATCGCAATGACGTCTTTTATGCACAATTAGAACGTACTTCACGATTTACAAACCTTATAATAAGCACCATTTTCACCGTACACCTCGACCGACAAATCCTCCATTTTGGTTTGAAAGCGTATTTGGCGTTTTCAGAGCGAGAATGAACGCTCAAAGTGAAACCACTAGCCAATCATTTTCGAGAATTCCTGCATAGACTAAATTATTTTCTTTTTAAAAATGCTGGCAACAGAGTCATGGATAAAAATATAAAAAAATACTTGGTGGACATTAAAAAAGAAAGTGAATCATCGATGATTTATTTGATTTTGGAATGGAATTCCTTACAATTGTTGCCACTTTTAAAATCATTACATTTTGATTTGAGTTATACGAAATTAACTCACTCTCACATAAAGACCTCAAACTGTTGGTAAACAATACAATAAAAGTAGGCAGTGTAGCAAATTGTAAAAAAATGTTACAAAGTTATGGATACCTACTGCATGAAACCGTTTAATTAATTTACGTTTTATTATTCTATTATTTTAAAATATCAGGAATAACGATACAAGCAATTCCAACGGATTGAAACTATAAATATAAATTGCTTAGAATAATTACACTATAGAAAGACAGTCTTCATACAAGCGCTCTGTCTAAAGTGAAGCACTAAACCGAAACTTTCCCGAAAGCGGGGAATGATTCGGCTGCGGATTACCATATGTTTTTATCAATAATACATAAATAGCTTTTCAGATGTTTTGTGACACAATTTATGTGGACAAATTCTTACATTCGGCGACACGTTCGGCATGCGTTGACATTGAACACTACGGAGCTGCCCGGTGTTTGGTGCCATTTCTGGCACCAATTAAAGTGCTTTATAATGACCGCGCGGACTTGGTTTCTATAGTGTAATTATTCTAAGACTGCACAAGTACCCCTAACCATCGTAATCAAGTTATATCAACACTGATTGATATACGCTGTAACACACGCTTGAACTTGGTCCGGCGGACCAAATCCACCCAATATATCCGATATCGCTACAGACGACCGGATCACAGTTATACAGTTGCTTCACGTACGCCTTCAAGTGCACACGGTTGTCATCATGTCGTTGGAGACAAAAATTATGGTGGTAGTGGCAACACTAGCAGCAACGTTACAGCCACCACGTAAAAAGCGGAAAAAAGAAGAGAATGGGCGATAAATAATTATTTGTTATACGCAGTCTATAGAACTAGTAGTGTAGGTCATCTGACTTATCATAGACGCGTATTATTGCATGGACGTATTATAAGAAAAAAAGTGTTTATATGTATTCTGTGACTTTACTGATTTACTTTGTCTGTGACCTCTGTATCTGTATCTGTCTGTATCTGTAGTCTAGTCTGTGTATATCTTTATCTGTGGTTTGGTTCTTATCTTATCGCTAGTAATTTCAAATTGCAAATATTGCAATTATTTTATTTTTATCAATTTGAATGAATACATTTATTAAAACGATTCATTTTCTTCACTTAATCAAAGATAGTTGAAGAAAATAGTTTTCATTGCATTATTCGTACTTAGTCGGCTCGGTTGTCAGTCTGGTCAAGAAGAAAATATTGTCACAATTGCCACATATTAGGTTTTTCTGTGCTTACATATTTGCCTACTCAGATTTAGAGTTTGCCTACTTTTACTTTATTTACATTTAGGTGTATTGTTTAAGACCAAGGTAGGTAATTTAGATTTTAACTTTAAGTCCGAGGTTGTTTGGCGTTTTATAAAATAATATACATGTTAACTTGGACAAGGTAGTAATGTAATTTTTATCCCGCTACTTTCAATATCCTGCTAAAATACAGCTGGCAGTTGCAGCTATCCGACGCTGGCATTTGCTCTGTAGGCGCTGGAATGTCTTATTAACATCATAGAAACCTGTATTACTTTCTTTCCCATGCCTTACCCAAACATAATGCCTTGTTTTAATATCACCTTTATTATTTGATTCCGATGGTTCACTTTATGTTGTAGATGAGTGGCGATAAAAATGTTATTTTGGTAACCGGGGGCTCAGGGCTTGTTGGACGAGCAATCAAAACAGTAATTGAAGACGAGAATAAGGGAGAGCCAAATGAAACTTGGGTATTTGCTGGTTCAAAAGATGGTGATCTCCGGTAAGTTTCTTTATTAGGGTGAAGTGTATATAGTATGTTTATGCCATCTTCAACATACTAAATTCTAGCATGAATAGATTTTATGTTTTGGTTATTTTCCAGAGACCGGGGTCAAACTGAAGCACTGTTTGACAAGCACAAACCGACCCATGTCATTCATTTGGCTGCTATGGTTGGGGGATTGTTCCACAATATGGCACACAACTTAGATTTCTTTGTGAGTTACCATCTTATTATACATATAGTCATTGTTATAGAGAACTTATATTTAAATCAACTAATGTATGTATAGATATAGCTTATGTGAAAGATCTGCCCTCATAAACATTCTAAAAAACACTAGAAAGGGAATTACTATACTCATTCTCATATGTAATACCTATGCTTATCTATTTACATAGTAATGTTATCATTGAACTTTGGACGAGTTTCTAAAATTGTTTTGTTTTTAAATTCCAGAGAGAAAATATGGCAATAAATGACAACGTGCTGCACACAGCCTACAAGCACAAAGTAAAGAAGGTGGTCTCATGCTTGTCCACTTGCATATTCCCAGACAAAACCACTTACCCTATCGATGAGACTATGGTAATGTTATTTTTGTATACATACATTAAAAAAAAACTACACCAGTTCTGTGTATTTAAAGATCTCCAGAGAGATTACAAATTGTAGTTGTATCTATGGAAACATGTTGCAATGAAACATGTCATGGCAGTTACAACTGTTACTTTTATAACACCATTGGTATCTCTAAAAGTTTGTACCTACTGTATTTAACTGTAGACAAAAATAGTTATAGTTATTAAATGTGAACAACAATACTATTGTGAGACAGAGTATTTGAGGGTATCTATATAACTATGTTTATTTATTGTATCAGCTGTAACAAAGTATTTTTTAGTTATTCATTTGGATATTCAAATAAAAGATGTATTAAATGATGCATGTTATTATGACAATTCTCTATTGTTATGTATATTGTTTAAACAATATTTATTTTATATAATTATGCAATTATTCCATACAGTAGACAGCTGCAACATTGAAATTCAATATTTATATAGGTTTAATAAATAATCTATGTCTCATAGCTTAGAGGGAAATGGCAACACAAGAATCTCACCTAGATCTTCATTTACAGGTACACAATGGGCCTCCGCACTCCTCAAACTATGGATACAGTTATGCCAAAAGGATGATTGATGTATTGAATAGGTATTATCTTTGCTCTATTCATATTTCTCCAGGCTGTTTTTCTTAGGCACTTCACTCACTAGTGTTTAAGGGTTTTTAGCGACAAACAGAAATATAACTTAATAGTATGACAATAAAATTTGAATTTCATTGATGATCGTAGCATTCGGAATGCCTGGGATACCTTGAAAGCTTAGGGAGATTACAGGTGGGCGTAGGGAAGTGAAAATTAGGTATTGTGTGTATTTGTTTATGCCACACCATAAAAAAGAACCAATAAAAAATTTGTGCAAAAAATTAAATGTTAGGGGTGAACAACCCTTATCACTTAGGGGTATGAAAAATAGATAGTAGCCGATTCTCAGACCTATTGAATATGTATATAAAATTTCATAAAAATCAGTCGAGCCGTTTCAGAGTATGGTAACTAACATTGTGACACGAGAATTTTATATATAAAATAGACCGTTCAGAACTTTTATGAAATTGGGTGAAGCCAAACAGTTATGCGAAATGTTTAGTTTATTAACTCATGTGGTTTAAATTCAATCTTGTTATGATAAAAATAACATGTAAGTGCACTCACATATCGCTTTGTACTATAATCGTCTGTAACATACTTCCTGTGTTTATCAGTTAATTGTAATTATTTTAAAATTTACATGAATAACTGATAACACGTGATAATGGTACAAACAAGTTGTATGTACTGAATATCACATAATGAAATGAAATTTATTCGAATTTGGTTTTCACAAACTGAATCAAAACCGGGGCAAGAACTGTTAGTGATATTTAATCCTATTAGTAGTTGTAAGTAGGAGTCTCATTCTAATTCGTTCACAGATGTGTTGCTCCTTTTGAGGACTAAGATGGTCGCCCGTAAAAAGTGTATATCGCACCCTTAGTAATATAATGGCCTAATTCAAAAAAATAGTTTTAGGGAGCTCACGTTTCAAATATTCTGGACGAGACATTTCAGCTTATTTTTCGTATAAAATGTTTATTTCTTATTTATAAGGTACGAGCTGTGCTCGCGACTTCACCCGCGTGGAATTTAAAATAAAACAAAAATAAAAGTAGCCTAAGTTACTCTCTATGACATATCTGCCAGTAAAAGTCTCGTCAAAATTGGTCCAGCCTTTCCAGAGATTAGCTCAAACAAACAGACAAAAATTAAAAAAAAAAATATTATTTTGGATGCGGCGCATACATCCATATGCATTTAGTAAAAAGCGGTTATTTTAATATTATTACAAACTAATTAAAAATTAAATATTACAAACAGAATCTCCAATTTTATTTATTTCTTTTAGGATGACATTTGAAACGAAAAATAAGCGGAAATGCCTTGTCCAGAATCTTTCAACCGTGAGCTCGAAGAAAACTACTTTTTGAATTAGGCCATGATATTAGTAAGGGTGCGATATGGAGTCCGATATTTTGCTCGTGACTGCACATAGACGCGGCGCGCGCACAAGCAACCCGCGCGCGCGCATAACGTGGCTCGGTCCGGTTGCAGGGGCTACGGCGAGCAGCACGGCTGCGCGTTCACGTCGGTGATCCCGTGCAACGTGTTCGGGCCGCACGACAACTTCTCGCTGGCCGCCAGCCACGTGGTGCCCGCGCTCGTGCGCCGCATGGACGACGCGATACGGAACGGTCGGTGCCTGGAGGCCTACCACGAAAAACGAAAGTTGACGTTTCGGACAACGGATCGTACTTTTTCCTGCCAGTCACGGTCGCCAAATTATGTTTCGTGTGTATATGGCATTTTCTTATGAAAACTCACTGCGATTTTCGTATATAGATTTATTTTAATAGGAAAAGAAACATGTAGGTATTTAACAGTAAGAAAAAGTACGATCCGTCTTCCGAAACGTCGACTTTCGTTTTTAGGAGTAGGCCTCCACACAAACGCCGGATGCTGGATGACTAAAGTTAATCATGCTTTTAGTGAGCACTTGCTACTTACAAGCATGTGTAGCTGTTACTCAAAATAGCCGTGTTTATTTTGCTTTGAGCACGTCTACTTAGAAAAAATCCTAGTTGTATTGACTTTATTTCAAGGAAGTGTGTAAGAAACCTAAAGAGCATGCTAATTTTAGTCTATCTATATTCTGTACCTTAAGGGTTTGGATAGATTGCTTGTATATATTAGCCTATTTATAGTTGGTAACTTGGTAGTGCCTACGAAGCGAGGTAACTCGCGTTCGATTCTCGGCCTGGACAGACGTTTATGTAACAAGCAAATGTTTATTCTCAAGTCGGGGTTGTGTATGATGTCTATGTTATTCATACCATCCGCGACTCGGGATCCTACTGCGAGGATATGACTATATTACTATAAACTTAACTATATCTATAGATAATAAACTTGACTTTAAAAGTGACTTCTTCTTGCGTCGTATTGTTCATTACTGAAGGACGTGTCCAGAATAAAAGTGACATAACTCCATATAATGTATTTCCAGGTGACCCAACGTTCACTGTACTGGGCAGCGGCAAACCTTTGAGGCAGTTCATCTACTCCTTAGACTTGGCCCGACTGTTCATATGGGTGCTGAGGAATTATGAGAGTGTGGAGCCTATCATATTGTCAGGTATTACTTTGTCGATAGTTTAACTGCATCGAAGTTACTTTTTATAAACACTTTTCGAAACTCAAACTAAACTACGTCATCGTTTCAACGCATCCCTACCCTGACTAATCTTTATAAAGGGCCTTGACCTTGACCAAGGAACAGCGATTGTGATTTGGTATTCGATGAAACGGAAATGACGCGCAAATGAAATTAAACGGAAACGAAAAAGAGACAACACACATTTTAACGTGGGAGAAAATGAGATAGGAAGCATCGCAAAATGGCGGCTTGCGGAATGCGGCAACATCAATATTTGGACTGACAGTCATCGTTTCACTTCTACCACGTGTAAATTGCACACACTGTGTTTTTTTTCGGTTATATTAATTTAGAGTTTGAAAATAATTTCCAGTGGACGAACAAGACGAGGTGCCGATCAGCGCGGTGGCGGAGGCCGTGGCGCGCGCGCACGGGTACTCCGGGGCGCTCCGGTACGACACGAGCCGGGCGGACGGCCAGCACAGGAAGACCGCCTCCAACGCCAAGCTGCGGTCACTCTGCCCGGACCTGACCTTCACGCCCCTCGACCGCGCCATCCAGGACACCGTCCACTGGTACAAACAGAACCGGGAACACGCTAGGACGTAACGATTGGGTTGTGTCAAGTTATCAACTTATCGTATTATGTAATTATGTATATTACAATTACTTTAAATCATATTGAGCGCGAAGCGTTGCTTGTAAACTAATAGAATATTTTAAAGCTAATAAGTTTAATTTTTTGTTGACCCTTAGCAATGCTTTATTTATGCTCAGAGAAAGTTTTGAAAGCAATTATACCCATTTACGGCTTGTTAGTCTCGAGCGTCGGTCAGCCGGGTGCACCATGAGCATGGGGAGATCTGCCAGGCGAGACGTCATGCCTGGGAGCGGCCGCGCTCCGACTGTTCGCAGTCGGAGCTTGTATATACATAATATATGCGAGAGGTGGATAAAACTTTGATAGCGTGATTCAGGTTTGTCGTGACGTTACGTTACCATGTGCGATGTCGTCACATGGACTTTAGATGGAGTTTTTTACATCCCAACAGCTGAATTACAGGCGGCGAATAAAACACGAACATAAAAATAAGGAAACATTTATTACATCACTTATCCAGCCTGCAGATGGGGTTGGCCTGCACCATCTGCAGGTCCACCCGGGGCCCCACGAGGTCCCGAATGTTGTTGAGCCCGTACTTGATCATGGTGGGGCGCTCCAGGGACAGCCCCCACGCGATCACGTTGACATCCCCCGGGAGGCCCATCGGCAGCAACATCTCCGGACGGAACACCCCCGAGTTACCTATTTCTATCCATTTGCCGAGACCTGGAAGTTGTAGGATTTATTGTAATATTGTAAGCATCAAGCTTTAGCGAGCATGTAGTTCCTAACGAAGTGTGTTACAGTATTTTCGTAATGGAATAAGTAATATTTTAAGCATTAAGCTCAAACAAGCATGTAGTTCCCAATGACGAGTGTGTTATAGTATTTTCGTAACGGAATAAGAACATGGTTATAACAGTAGCTGGGGTCCACTTCCACTTCATTTTATACTCGTACAAACATTACTCTTATTTTGCCCTTTTAGTGGCCAAATTTTTTAAATTTGTAGATGTTTTTTAATAATTTACTTAGTTGTGAAAAATCATTCCAAGTTTCGAATAAAATTAACAAACGAGGCGAAATTTATTTTTAACTTACTTTTGTTGTATTCCAACCCTTTAGAGGACGCCTTCGAAACAACGAGCGGATCCAAAAGAGGTATTCGCGTGGTATGATCGTAACGCATTATATAGTTTTAACGAGCTGTGCCCGCGACTTCGTCCGCGTGGAATTTAACAAAAAAAAACTAAAATAAAAGTAGCCTAAGTTAATCCTTATGACATCACCTATCTGCCAGTGAAAATCTCGTCAAAATCGGTCCAGCCGTTCCAGAGATTAGCTCAAACAAACAGACAGACAGACAAAAATTGTAAAAAATGTTATTTTAGTAACTAAAATTTAGTATATGCACCGGGTATACATCCATAATTATGCATTTAATAAAAGGCGGTTATTTTAATATTACAAACAGACACACCAATTTTATTTATTGGTATGTATATTATTCCTTGTATGTATATTATTATGTATATTGTACACGTTGCCAAAGGGATTCACTAAATCGTATCGTATGAGCCAAGTTACCAGTATGATAGGCGAAGATCTCGACGCTGGGCTCGGTGTAGGGGTTGTAGGCGGGCTTGAACCGCAGCCGCTGGAAGCCGAGCCGGCGGAAGAAGCCGTCCAGCGCGCCCAGCAGGTCCGCCAGCGCGAGCCCGCGGCCCGCCGCCACGCCCTCCACCTGGTGGAACTCCGCCAGGTGCGTCGCGTCCAGGCTCTCGTTGCGGAACACCTGCGCACGTACACGATTACGTAATACTAGCGACCCGCCCTCGCTTCGCTTCGGGAAACTTATTCCTTCGGTTTGCAAACATTTAGTTATATATTTTGGATAATTCCATTGACATATTACGTCAATGGATAATTCACACTATCTTCTTTATAATTATATAATATTCTCGTGTCACAATGTTAGTTACCATAGTCCTCCGAAACAGCTCGACCGATTCTTATGAAATGTTGTGTGCATATCGAGTAGGTCTGAGAATCGGCCAACATCTATTTTTTATACCGCTAAATGTTAAGGTTTGACCACCCTAGAATTTTTTTTTTATTTTTTTATGGTGTGGCATAAAAAAATACACATAATCCCAAATTTTAACTTCCCTGCCCCCACCCCTCAAATTTAAATGGCGCTCGTTGTATTTTTGTATGAAATATATATATGGCGGAACAACGTTCACGGGGTCAGCTAGTATCTTTATAAATTATAGCCTATAATTATGTTATTCTGATGTGTAAGCTATATTATTGTAAAGTTCCATCAAAATCCATTCGGTAGTTTTTGCGTGAAAGAGTACCAAACATTCATACATCCATACAAACTTTCGAATTGAATATATTTATTATTGATAAACTTAAATAATATACACAAAACCTAAAACTAAAAAGTTAAAAAATAACATAATAACTAAAAAATATTATTAAAAGGAGTCCCTTTAGGCAAGGTTCCGAAAAAATTCGAATTTATAATATTAATAGGATTTCGGTATTAGGAACCGGGAATTCTACCCACGTTATTGTTCACATCCATCTATCATAGGTTACTTATAGGAGGTGGGCAAAATGTAATTATGATTACAGATTACAATTACAAGTGGAGGCCCTGAAGTTCCCTCGCAAGCGCCTTCGAGGAAAAGTAGTTAGAGCTTTCTTGGCGGGGCCATTCGCGTTCCTCCATATTATTTATCCGGAGACATGATTACATATTTTATGACTACATAAATAATTTGTCTGAAATGCTTGAGGTGACTAACGTATTTAATTCGATAAGGTTTAATACTATAATTTTACTAATAGATTTCCAATTACCGCATTGTACTTTGTAACATGCGCATATAGCAGTGTGTATTTACCTTATCAATGCTGAAGTATTTCTGTGGAGTGAACTCCTTCTGCTGCGCCACCTGGTACAGCATCCGCGCGCTCACCGCCGTCGTGTGGGTGCGGAGGAGGTTCTTCTGGGCCTCTTCTATCTTCCAGTCGTATCTGTAGCCCTGGTCAGGAGATTGCGGTTATACCTATTTATACTACATTCCTGTTCTTCGCTACTCATAACTGTACCAATCCTGGGCTCGAATCTCCGCACACAATGTGAGGGTCATATTCCACCATGCTGGCCAAGTGCAGATTGTTAAGACTTAGACACCTTCGAGAACATTATGGAGAACTCGTTTGGAGGTGGCTCATAATGTTTTCTTCCACCGAAGCAAGTGATATTCAATTCGTAAGTAGTACATTACTAGATTGTAAAAATTCACATTTACATTTACAAGTAGTTGAACCGATCAAACACACGATTTAACATAGGTATGTGAACACACCTAAAGATTTTTCAGAGAGGTGACAGATACATCAAAGCAGCAATGATCTATATTGATCACAATGGTATGACTTCCCCGTGATAGTGTAGTGTAGCAGTTTGTAGCAAAAGTTGTTAGGAGCTAACCTGCGATCCATATCCACCTTCACTATGAACTTTCTTGACTCTCTCCAAGTAGTCCATTGGAAACTGAGTGGAGTTGGCTGGTGAGGACATGAAGAAGGTATCATGAGCGTCCCTGGCCGGGTGCTGCTGTGGCTGGAAGAGGGCATCGAAGTTCCAGAAGGAGCTCTCTATGTACCGGTTGGTGGGCATCTCGGTGAAACCCATTTCTAGAAAGATCTCCCTGAACTCTGACCGTACTTTGAGGAGTGGATGTAGGTGCCCACATTCTGGCGGTTGACCTGAAATTAAAAAATAACATAATAGTAAGTAAAAGAAATCAACTTGCAAAAAATATTGATACAATTAGGGGGTTACAAATTATTACTTCATAATTAAAATGTTAGTTGCGGTGATCGTAATTTTTTATGGAAAAAACACATACATTTATATGTTATCCGCAGCAAATGTGTTAAGTGATTTATTTTATTCACATTGTTTATCTTTTTGTAATTAATGTAGATTTTAAAAAAATTATGTGTCATTTTTATTTTGTTACATGCACACTGTATTCACTTAATGCGTATGCATGCCTCTTTGTTAGTTCCAAATAATCAAACATAGTACCTAAGGCATCAAAATTATATGGCTTGAACTCCAACTCTTTCCAAGAACCAGTCAACAGCATTTCACTAGTCAAATCAGTCTCCAGTTTCCTGATTGACGTGGCAAACTTTGGTCCCTTTCTCAGCAGGAAACTTTTCACCGTAATCTCTTGTAACAGTTTCCGTTTCTTGTAATCATTCCGTATGTTGTCTGGGATGTTGTCTATTTTCTTGTTTATCTCGTTCAAATGATCTTGAACTGTGTCGGAGATGGAGTCAACCTTTCGTTTAACTAGTGGTGTGCCTCCCGACTTGTCTATAACGATCCAGCCTGCAGACATTGCTTTGCTGAAACCAACTTTGGCATTTGGTATTTTCTGTGAATAGTAAAATGAATAGTTTAAATCACAGAATACTGCCTTTTAACACATCACTGAGACTTATAAACATACATTTATCTGTCACATAAACATCTGCCTTGGCTGGTAATCGAACCCGGAAACCCTCGCTTCGCAGAAAGAGCCACTGCCAACGAGGCTACGGGGTCGTTAATGCTTTAATACTTATGGCGAAGAGGTGTACCAGCCTCCACAACTGTAACTGTGACCGACATCAATGTAACATTACCTTCATAAGTTCTGCTTGGGGAATTCCATCATCAGGAATACTTCTATACAGGACGGCCTCGTGGCTGCCCTGCTTTGCCACCAGCTTGCCTTCATCCGTCAGCTCCCACTTAGTGCTTTTTACCGGCTCCGACACCACCATCTCAAGTGCCTCGATACTTTTAACTGCTCCAACAATTTTCTGATGGTCTTCCCCATACTCGTCTGCCAGTTTCAATGTATCTACATTGTCACAGTTTTCGAGGTAGTGTAAAATTCTTTCATTTAGCTCCATTTTTTTATTTATGAATTAAGAATATAAATAAATAGGTTAAGTTTAGGACGATTCTAAGTGGCGTGGTGACAGCAGAGCAGACAGGTCAACAGCTGCACATGATTGACATTTGAAAGTGACAGTAACTGTCAACAAAACCCGATTTATTTTTGGCACGGATTCTGTTTCGTTTTTCTTTGGACGTAATTTTTTCGGCTCAAATTATATTGGACAACATTTTTGTTGCCCAGGTTGCCAAATATAATTATGGAATCCGCCCGTCGCCCGTCGCCCGCCGCCCGATAAATCTGCCCGTAAAACTTTAAGTTAAAATTTTGTTGCGATTTGTTTAGTACTATGTGTTCTAGTAAACATTTCAGATTTTTTAAGGGCACAACAACCGTAGGTACTACATCCGAGGTCCAGGGGGTGGGGTGGGGTTCCGCCCCCCTGCCTAATCTGGTTAAGCTCATGACCCTGATGGCAAGCCAAGACGCCGCGACCCTACCGCAGACGGCAGAAACGTGCTTTACTTATCTACTTTGTGACTATACAAAGAAACTGCTTCTTGTTACTGCCGGGCGACGATGCCCAAGGCCTGTGACATGGCTTAACGACTAATGATAACAACCAGGCTCAACGGCATTACGTGCCCTCCGAAGAACGAAAGCGCTTAAGCAGTTTTGCCACTAGCGGTCACCCACTTATCGACCGCGCCCACTGTTGCTTATCTTGGATCGACGCAAGCCGCTGGGGCATGAGAACACTATGTACCTATTTTTATGATTCCAACTTTGAGATAACTCTCTTTTTCGAAATTATAATATCAAAAATGCTTGAATGAATTGCATAACGTGATTAATAAAAGATTGCAGTTATTGTGAATATGATTCTAAAATTAAATAAACTGTTTTTTTCGCTGCACATTGCATAGCTTTTTTTACGTAGAGTGTAAACAATCACAAGCATGGGTTAAGTAAGTAGTTAGCAAATTTCATTGTTTAATTATTGATGAGCGCAATGAGTAGGTCAAATTAATATTAGCTCGTGTCATTGACATCAAATAGCATTTATGTACATTATTATGTAATTTATTTGCAATATTAACCTAGTGCTAGCAAATCGCGAGTAAGTAGTGTGTATTTATGCATTAAAAATGAAAGAAGATTAATTAAGGAAATCGTGCTGATTCATTTATGTATACCTTACTTATTTACTTTGTGGTATACCTAATGTATTTCCTAATCAATTAGGTATCTAATGCACTACTTATGTAGGTACTTATTAGGTGTATTTTTGTAATATTACCTTAATAAACACACCTCGCGCTGCGTACTTATTGCGTTCCTAAACAGCTGTAAACTTGGCCTTCTCATGATAAGTGTATAGCTAGCACAAGTTGTAGATACCTATATATGTACAAGCATATAATTGCTTCTTTTATCAGTAGATCTTTCACCTTATTAGTTTCCTACCCGCTAATAGACAGACCATTAGCTGTCTCGTCTTGACACTGTCGACACGTCATTGTAGCTGTCCTGTAACTAGCTTCAAATTTCAAACGTTTAACCAATAAATTCAATCTAGACGAGTTATCAGTACCTAATAGGTACGCGAAATTTCGTTGTAGCACTTGTTCCCCTCCCGATTAACCAGTACTCCAGTAGTGTACGGCCAGATGTCTCGGCTGGACGTGGTGGTGTTCGGTGCGTCGGGGTTTACGGGTCAGCATGCCGTTGAACACCTGGCGCGCGTGGCTGGAGAGCGGGGTCTGACCTGGGCGGTCGCTGGACGCAGTCGGGAGAAACTTCTCAACATATTGAAGGACATCTCTGACAAAATCGGTGAGTCTCCCCTACAGTAGTTGACAATTTAACGTTGTGATACGTGACGTGAATGATAAATAACAACCTAGTAGAGGAACAACATAGCTGTAAATGTTGAGCTGATTTGAAAACAATAGCGGTGATTCTATGCAGTTGTGTAGGTGCAGTAAAATGTTCGTATTATGCAACTCATATTGATCCGCTCGGTTGGACGGCGTTTTGCTTCTGACCGCACATTTTTGTTCACAATAGATGTACAGACCTACCTATTGAAGTATAGCAATGTGTTAGCTAGTACCTACTAACAATATACCTAGGTACTTGTAACATGTAATGTAAGTAATATTATTAGTCTATTCCATAATCCAAGAATAATTTTCTGCAGTCGAATCCATCAATTTTGTAGATAGAAAAGTGTATTGTTGTATTTTAGCAGGGTTTAGCTAGAAATGTTGTGTTCTGAAGTGAAATACAGCAACACACTTGGCTGATTAAGTTCAGAACATAATATACATATATAAATTTCAATAAATGAATAATTTTTAGATATTTTTAGATAGAGAACGACAGGTTTACAAATTGCTTAAATGAGGATACCTAATGATAATATGTATTTTGTTTACACATACCCACATCTATAGGATATTATAATTATGTTCTAGCATATTACATAATGATGTTCTACAGCAGAGAATAGGATTATCTTGGTCGGGCTGCAGTTCGTTTTCCGAGATATTGGCGCATGTATAATTGTATATGGCCGCCCGCACTCCCTGCTTCCTGCCACCATTTAGTCCCTCCAATACATGTAGCACTCGTAGCAGTCGTGGCTACATAATTATGTATATACCTTGGAGGTATTACCGTAGACGGAGAAGAGTATAGACCTGTGGATGACATCTATTATCTCACTCACTCACTCTCTCTGCGTGGCGGTTTTTTCAAGGAAATCACAGTTGCATACATACAAATTGGCAGCTGATGTCGAACTTTTCTTGTGCCACATACAATTGTACTTACTCGTGCTATTTCATTTTGGCCACGCTCACCAGATGTCTATATGGATATGTATATCCTTTTCTGTCTACGGATATTACACTAGAGTTTAGGGGAGACATAAGCTGCCTGTAAGCGGAATCGTTCGACGGTTGGAAAGAGAGAGAGGATCCATCTGTCTATCTCTCCTAACGTCCAAAAATGCAATCACACGTGAAGTCGTTCTATTGTGCTCCATTTTCTTCTCTCTCTTTCTAACCGAGGAACAGTTCGAAGTCTGGATTCCCTGCTCTATTATAGTCAGTTAACTCAGTCAATATGCAAAACAGTTTACACCTATTCCTTGACCCGCGTGAGCCGCGCTCTTGTATTAATTAACATCAGCTTCAACTTGAACTCTAATACTAGGCCTGGCAGACGATTTTCTGCAACATAATAAAATATTATTTTATATTCTTACCATGTTTCCATGCTTCAACAGCGCTACCTACCGGTTACTAAATAAAGAGAAATAAATTAAATTGCCTTTTATTACTTGCATTTTTTTTTAACAATTACAAAGTTAAATAACATTTTAATAATCTTGTTGACGACCCTGGCGCAATGGTAACCGGAATGCCGTTTGATTTTGGTTTGGTCACGCGTCTGATTACTAACGAAGCGAAAATTTGAATGATAAGTATAACATAAATATCTGTTCTTTTTCTGGGTGTAGTCTTGTCTTTGTGTTTTGTCACGACGCAGGGAATCCTAGTGAGGGTGTATGTTGTCAAATGTTGTAGCGTAGTTTCCTCTGCAGGTAAGGACCTGTCGCAGACGCAGGTGTTGATCGCCGACGTGCAGAACGAGCAGTCGCTGCGGGCCATGTGTGCGCAGGCCAAGGTGCTGGTGAACTGCTGCGGGCCCTACATCCTGTACGGGGAGGCGGTCGTCCAGGCTGCCGTACACAGCCGGACGCACTACGTCGACGTCAGCGGGGAACCGAATGTGAGAGACACCAAATATTTTATTTTCCGTATTGAATGCATTCTGGTAACTAGCTGAGGTAAGACGAAGCGGGGTGACTGGCTAATTCAACGCTGTGATTGGCTAATTCAAGGCCACACGAAACGTTGGAAAGAAATAGATTAATTTAAGCAACGGGAATTAATGAGTCGGTACGAATTTAGATCGGTACTATAAGCCAGATGTGTTGACAGAAGCCATTCACCTGTTATTAGGAGTCTGTATGCTGTGTGGTCGGTGGTCGCAACCTTTAAACTCTGAGGTTCGCTGGCTGCATCAGTCCATTGTATTTTTATGTTCATAGCTGATTAACGACCGGACGACCCACCGGACCGTTATTATAAGATTACAAACAGACACTCCAATTTTATTTAGTTGTATAGATGAAAATCAGGGGCCCTAGTCTGCCAATTGAGGATATAATGTGTCAGAGATCAGGTCTTCGTTGACGATGATACAAAAAATATTTGGAGCATAAGTGAACGGCTATCGAAGGACATCCTAGATATGTGTATAAGGAGTTGGCTGACGACATTTCCAGGAGGGCCATATAAATAGGACCGGTACTATTATTTATAGTATACCTACTTACTTTGCTCAAAAAACTGTACGTAATCGAATCAGAAATATGAAATCGGAAAACGGAAAACGAAAAAAAATGACATAGAAAGCATCGGCAAAATGGCGGCTTACGTAACCAAAGCATCAGTATTTGGACTGACAGTATTCGTTTTTTTTTAAGTGTCACTTCTAGCACTAGCTTTTTGTATAGTAAAAGTATTCCTTGCCTGTGGTTCCAGTTCATCGAGATGATGCACCTGAAGTACGAGCAGGCGGCGCGCACCGCCGGGGTGTTCGTGGTGAGCGCGTGCGGCTTCGAGAGCATCCCCGCAGACCTGGGCGTGCTCTTCCTGCAGCGGCACTTCGCCGGTCAGTTCTTTTTTTTACTGAATATAAGTTACCGCTTGGCTACTGTCCCACCTGATGGTAAGTGGCGACGTAGCCTTTAGAAGGTGAAGCGCGTTAACTTAGTAAAACCACGACATTTTCACGACGAAAGGATTGATACTCGCCGTGCGTCGACTTGTTCGATGATAGAATGGAGATGGGGGAACTAAGTAATGTAATTCTTGCGCACACTCCAAGTTTCCCACTATTTACATACCTGATAAAGCAGTGATAGCCGTGTGGTTGAACGTTGGACTGCCGAACCGGAGGGTCCGGGTTCAAACCCCGCACGCACCACTAATTTTCAAAAAATTATGTGCGTATTAATATTTAATTATCACTTGCCTCGGTGAAGGAAAACATCGTGAGGAAACCTGCACACCTGGGAGTTCTCCATAATGTTCTCAAAGGTGTGTGAAGTCCACCAATCCGCACTTGGCCAGCGTGGTGGACTATGGCCTATACCCCTCACACTGTGAGAGGAGACCCGTGCCCAGCAGTGGGACAGTTATGGGTTGTGATGATGATGATGATGATGATGACATACCTGAAGCGCTCATAGCCCAACAACTTCCGTGCTTCGGAGGACACGTAAAACTATAGGTCCTGTTTGTAAGCGTAAGACAGGTAGTTAAACCATGTCGGAGGCCTTGGGGCGGCACAAAAACTTCCGACGCTTGCGGTGGCCATTAACCCCTCAACCTAGTCGCACTGGAGCAGCGTGGTGGAGTATGCTCTAGGCCTCCTTGATGTTGAGGAGAGACCCGTGCTCAGTAGTGGGTCATTAATGGGTAAAAGCCATTTAAATACTTACAAAACACGAAGAAAGTTTTAACTTATATACCTAACGATATTAGTGCTGACAATACTCGCTCTAGGAGCCGCCCTTACTAATCACATCTTTATCCAATTGACTAAAATATTTTTTTTCCTACAATTTGAGCAATGTCGACATACAACTGCAACTGCAGCTGACGTTTGCCGCGGCCTTCGAAATCGCACCTTTAGAGGACCAATACCTACGACACTCATTGTTCATTGCGTATTACGTATTACGGGGTTACTAGGAATGTGTAGCATTTCTAATAGTTTCAGAGATGCTAATGAAACAGTGTTCAAACAAATTATAGGTACTCACATTAGTCTAGATGTACGAGTACGTGGCTTTGATCTACTTTTTTCTTGTTTTCAGGGGTATTGAACTCGGTGGAATGTTACATGAGTTCGGATACCCATAAAGCAAGTATCAATTATGGGACTTGGCATTCACTGATTAATAGGTGGGTACTTTTTACATTCTGTAAATAGATGGATATACACTGACAAAATGTTTCATAACCTTCCCGTGTGAAGGTTGGAAACGAACGTTACGTAAACTTACCTAAATTGGTCCATAGTCCAGTGCCTTGTGACGATCCTATAAGTTGGTAGTTGGATGGGCGACTGATAATTGCAAAAAGTTTTGCGCGTTTCCGTGCTTCGGAGGGCACGTAAAGCCATCGGTTGCGGATGTTTTCGTTAGAAAGCAGTCGTTAAGCCATCATCGTCTTCGTCAATACGGAGGTACAGGTCAACAGGTCTTCATAATTTTTTTCACATTCTCATACACTTATTCGGAACTCCGATTTATTTAAGTTTCTTTATACAGAATATTAGTAAATTAACAGTAAACACATTACTTATTTCCAGCTTAGCTAATTTCAGCGAGATAAATGCAATAACGAAGAAGACGTTCCCGGAGCCACTCCCTAAATTAACTCCTAAATTAAAATTGAGGTATGTTTAAATAATTTTATTTACCTAATATTAATTTCAATTCATATAATATCTACCGCTTACCCACTCGGATACCGCAGTGGCAGTGGAACTTAATCATGATTAAGGACTGCGATTACATCTGGAGGCTCGGAAATGCACCCTCGAGCGCTTTTCAAGAAAAGGTAGATAGAGCTCTTCTATTCTAGTTAGATATTGAGTTCTTGATGGTCAAGATTATAATTAGATCATAAGGACCATACTCAATGTGCATAAAAATGTTTAATAAATTTCCTGATGAAATAAGGCTTACAAGCAATGACATAAACTTTGCTACCAAATTAAAGCAATATTTAATACAAAAATGCTACTACAAGTTAAATGAATACTTAGGAGATAAAAATAAATTGACAAATAACATATTTTAAATAGTGAAAATTATATTATAAAACATATCGGTTCGCTCCCACTGAATTGCCATACCCAATATGATGGCATTAAAGAATTGAATTGAATTATATTCATAGAATCATTATAATCACGATTATATTTATATTTTGCCTGTCTCTGCATATGCAGAGATACGATACCTTTATACATACCATTTTATGCGATTCATTACCCAGGTGGCCGTTTCACAAGCGACACAACGGCTGGTGTTTGCCGTTCCCGAGCCACGATTACTGCGCGGTGTACCGCACCCAGCGCTACTTCTATGAGCGAGACGGCACGCGACCAGTGCAGTTCAATAACTACGTGAAGATTCCCTCGTTCCTTCGCACCCTGGCCATGGCCCTAGCGTTCGTCTTCTTCTTCATCATGAGCCAATTTAAGGCTACGAGGAAGATGCTGTTGGAGAAATCCAAGATGTTTTCCTTGGGAATGATCACGGATGGACCTTCGGAGGATGTGATCAAGAATGTACGCTTTGAGTTTAATTTGTACGGTCAAGGTTGGGATGAAAGCGACGCGGTCAACATGGGTACAATACCTCCCAGGAAATCTGTCATTGCAAAGGTAAATTTTAATGATGAGTTTAAATTACAATTCTTATCTTTGTGTGTTATCTGTGGTAGAGGGGTTCCTAGAGTTGAACCTGGCATCAAAGCCTCATCTATTGTACAGTAACTAAACTTGATAACAAAATTTAACTATGAAATGAACCAATATAATGAAAGTAGGTACCTATATCAACCAATATAAGTTTAATAACGAAAAGTAAAAGCCTAACATAATTATTTTATTAAGGAGCTGAGTGAATGTATGAAGGTAGACTGCATCAGGAAATAATTGTTATCGGTGCAGGTATCGGGCGTGAACCCGGGATACGGGATGACGGTGCTGGGCTTGCTGTACTCCGCCGTGGCCATCCTGGAGGAGCCGCACAACATGCCGCCCGGGTGACTATTGCTTTACACGTTCCTCGACATGCCATGACCTACGAGACCTTAGAAGCCCTAAGTTCCGTCATTCATATTACTTACGAGCTGTGCCCGCGACTTCGACCGCGTGGAATTTAACAAAAAAAACTTAAATAAAAGTAGCCTAAGTTACTCCTTATGACATTAGCTATTTGCCAGTGAAAGTCCCGTCAAAATCGGTCCAGCCGTTCCAGAGATTAGCTCAAACAAACAGACAGACAAAAATTGAAAAAAATGTTATTTTGGTATATGCACCGTGTATATGTATAACATATACATTTAATAAAAAGCGGTTATTTTAATATTACTAACAGACACTCCAATTTTATTTATTGGTATAGATTGGTATTATCTTTCCTTGAACCCTGGCTTATCTACTCTATTCTTCGAGACAGCCGTCAAACGACTTGTCGTGTCCTGTTTGGGATTTTCTTTTTTGTCTTCCGTTTTGGTCGGCAACCCACAACTGATGGTGGTGGTGTCCTCAGTGCCTCGTCTACGACTGCAAAGACTTTGTGAAGTTTAAAATCATAGTATATTGAATAATCTTACAAGTAAAAAAACCGATTTCAAAATAATGCAAATTTAAGACTTATATGGTTCTCTCATGGATGACATTGTCAGAACTGGACCAAGTGGGACCACACGGGAATCACCAGCTTTCAAATAAAAAGAGAATCATCAAAATCGGTTGACCCAGTCGAAAGTTATGAGGTAACAAACATAAAAATACAGTCGGATTGAGAACCTCCTCCTTTTTTGAAGTCGGTTAAAAGTATCAAGTATCGTTAATCCCGTACTTGTCCCACCGCTGGGCTTGGGTTTCCTCAGCACGTGGTTGTGTGATTTCCTGATTAAACATGAGTGCTTAAAATAATAACACTATAGAAAGACAGTCTTCATACAAGCGCTCTGTCTAAAGTGAAGCACTAATCGAAACTTTCCCGAACTTCGGCTGCGGATAATCATATTATGTTTTTAGCATTAATACATAAATAGCTTTTCAGATATTTTGTGACATAATTTAACTGGAATTTGTCCAGTTAAATTATGTCACGTCATAATTCTTTTTTTTTTCGCGAGACACGTTTGGCGTGCGTTGACATGACATTGAACACTACGGAGCTGCCCGGTGTTTGGAGTCATTGGTGCTTCAAAATGGCCGCGCGGACTTCGTTTCTATAGTAATTATTCTAAGCATGAGTGTAATGTGTATTGCAGGGGTGGCGTGATGACGCCGGGCATGGCCTTCGCCAACACCGCCCTCCTCAAGAATCTCCAAGACAACGAGGTCACCTTCCAAATTGTTCACACAAAACATCACCAAGACTGAATTGTGCATTTTATTTTATAGCCCAAAGATTTTATACTTACATTCTTATTGAATTTAATATAACTCATGAGCTGGAACATCGAGTTATCTCACTTTTTTAGGAATGACCTAACGGTCAGAAATTTTATATTTAAAGTTTATACAGTATTCGTTTTGAGCAATAAAAAAATTAAACATTTTTATAAGCATTTTTTTAACAACCAATTATTTATTTGTAGCAATGTTGTTGCGGCAGTGGCCTATTTATGTGTCCAAGGCCAAGGGAACCTGTTTTTACTGATGCTACTAATTTTCTATGTAAAATTATTGTAATCGTAAATATTCTGAGGTAATAACAATAAAGAATCTGAATTTTGCCCGGTTAGTTTTTCGGGAAGGTGTCATGGTGTTAAAAGTTATTAAAAATCTATAGTAGGTAGGTACCTAATAATTATATAAACAGTATTTTTAACCTCTCTAAAACTCTTAGTTATACTTCGGCCACGCTCGGAAAAGAAACTATGTAAACAAACCGATATTAGGGTCATCAAAATTCTGGCACTGTGAAATCTACTAATTTTCGTGTTTTCAACATCATTTCTAAGAATAACATGCAATTTGTATACTATCGCTTATTTATATGGCACAATACACTCTAATCACTTCCAAAACGTTTATATTATTGCGTCTATACAAAATTTCATAAAATATCCTTATCAGTTAGTAACTCACAGCCCTTAAAGTAAGCTAAATTCAGGTCTTTATAACATTTTGTCTGATTTTGCCAAGTTAAGAGAATCTAGCAATCTTACCGATTTGCACCATACAAACCGCGACGATCTCTAAAAAGAGACCGGGCGCCGTAACTTCGTTATTTGTTCAGCAGTCTCAGCCTCAGTTGAGACCTGTGCCCTACAGTGGATAGCAGTGAACATTCATTGATGGTATTGGATGCTTAGATTACAATACGCAACTATCAGACTAAAAGTAAATTAAACATACGCTACTTGCGCGCTACGGTAAATCAAGTAATTTATAATATAATCGTGATTATATTTATAGGTTATGTTGGACACCTAAAGAAATACTCAAACTTGCTATTTGTTATTATCATAAATAGATTTCTACGTAACATTACAACGCGTAGTCAGTAAAAATTACTCATCCATGTAATTTTTACTAACTACGCGTTAAAGTGCAATTTAGAATTATATTTTGCAAGGTCAATTAAACCCTAAAACAAAAACAAAGTCAAGGACCAATATAGATTCACAAAACTTAATTTAAAGAAGTAAAAGAATTATACATAGAAAATAATTTATTTTAAAACGTTCATAAATGTGCTGACGAAAAAAAGGTTATTCGCATCTGCCTGTTATCGGTTGCTAGGCAACAACTGTTGGTAAACATTCTTTACGGAGGACGGCCGAAGTATAGATTTGAACGGTTTAGGATGAACAATACCTATACTTAATATTAAAATCTTCACCATAACCTATTCGGAATTTAAATATTACCTACAATTTATTACCGAAATAAAAACCAATATTTTTTTGATTTTTGTCTGTCCGAGCATCTTGCTGAACAGATTTGGATGACACTCGACATTTTTTGTTCAATCACTTCAATCGTATACGGTTAACGAATTATTATTAATCGTTGTATACGGTATGTACACAAAGCCATCTGTGGGAGAACCCTGTGACTAAAATTTGTACGACAGACGACTGTCGGATATAATTTACTTGAGGCCTACCAGATGGCGTTGGTTGGTTTAAATGCATGCAATTCAGTATCTCGTGTGTAGTGCATAAAGACGATGCCGTTTATATCATAACGCGTTAAAACTTAAGGGCCTTATCATACTAGCGGTTTGCGAGCGGTTGCGGGGCGGAGCGGACGCACAGCGAATGCGTCGCGAACACGCCGCGGCTGCACAGCGACGACGTCGCCGACGCGTGGCAGATACGCAACGTTTTCGTCGCGTGTTTTTAGCGAGTTAACGACGTGGAGTACACTCAGTAACAAAATGAATTCCGACGAGGAAACACTGCTGTTGGCTTTGTTACTTCGAAGACGCCGGAGACGAAAACGAAAGCATCGAAGAATTTGGGAGGATCCATTATCAATTAATCGAATGGAAGAGAGCGACTACTTTGTGTTGTTTTGCAAACGAATAAAAAATAAACCAAAACAATTTCGTTCCTACCTGCGAATGTCAAGACCTACATTTTATGAGTTGTTGCATCTGATACAAACTGACTTAAGACATGAAGACACACATTTGTTGTTGTTTGTTGTACGTGACAGTACAAAATGGCGTCCACGTTGCTATTCGCGGCGATCCCGTTGCGCGTCCGCAACGAATTCGCTGCGCCTGCGCGGCGTTGTCGTTGCGCGTCCGCAACGTATTCGTTGCACGCCCGCTCCGCTTTGAAGACGCTGGCAATCCGCTAGTGTGATAACGCTGTAAAAGGCGTTTATATCATAAGTTCACGTAAGTGTTAGGGCGGCGCGGCGCACGGTGGGACGAAAACTATTGCTAGTAGACTTAGGCTGAGATGTATAGACGATACTTAGACTTTACTCAGACTTATGACAGCGTTAGTATTTATAAAGCTACTCAATTTTATTTTTTAGAGACCGAGACCGAGAATGTATAATTTTGTAAATAATATAAAAAAACGTTAAGTACTTTTTATCACTCATTTGAAAAACATAAATATTCTTATTTGTATTTGTTATGGTTGTTTAATGATAATGAAAAGCACCAGCGAAGCTGATGATCAAATAAATTGCGTTAACTTATTTCTGAGGTACTAGGTATTGTCTGTTATATGTATACCGAGGCCGCTATACGCCGTTGCATTTTAATTATTATAAAATATATACTTAATTTTACATGCGCATGCCGCACGGCTTACAATAGCTTACTATAGCAAAAAGTGTCGTTACAACTTTTCGTCTTAATTTTTTCCGTCTTTCGCAACGCAACGCCCCCTTTCGCAACGCAACGCGCGACAAGGAACTTCGTTCCAATAATGGTCCCAAATGAACCTTGATATTAGTCGGGTTCTAAGACATTTAAATTTTTCGTATTAACAAACAGATAGGTGGCAGCAATCAATTATGACATTAGGGGTCTAGCTTATGCTGAGCACAATCTCAGCGTGACATGTCTATAAATACCAAATCGCAGTCTTTGCAAAGTCAAGTTTTTCGTAAGTAAAGTCTGAGCTAAGGCTAAGTATCGTCTATACATCTCAGCCTTAGGATTACATAAAAATGAAAATATTTTTTTGAACAAGTAAGTACCTAAAACGAAATTCCATAACCAAAACCAAACCAAAACAGTAGGTAAGACCTATTTTCAGAGATATACTCGTAGCAACTTGATGATCTTGAGAAAAAGTAAAATAGGCGTTTTACACCACAAGTGCGTCACACTGCGTCAAGGTGCCGCATATATATTCGTATATTACTAGAGCAGAACTACCCTTAGGTACTTTATACCCTGTAGCTCCGGCAATGTCCGATTTTGAAGATATAGCGAATTGCAAACTACGCCGACAAGTCTATTGTTGTGTGGTTCACGAATTTTATTTAATTTGACGACCCCGCAACCTCGTTGGTAGTGGCCCTGCCTGCGAAGCGAGGGGTCCCGGGTTCGATTCCCGGCCGGGGCAAATATTCATATGACAGGTAATGGTTTGTTCTCGGGTCATGTGAGTAGGTATACCTGTGTTGTCCATGCCACCGGTAACACGGGGAATTTTAATGGGGGGTATGAGTTTCGAGTGTGTTAGCGTTTAAGGAAAATAAAAGGCCGTGTTTGAAAATAGATATAATTAATTTATTGATAAGAAGTAGGTACTTAACCTAAAAATGTACACACGCATCTTTCACATCACAACTGTATATAACCGTATATACATAACGTTTATGTATTTCATGTACAGTAATTATACTACCAACGTTAATTCTACAACTTAATAAATTAATCGAAAAATGAGCTTTGGTCTATAATTATATTGTAAAAAATATGATATTACTTACTTAAGGGATGTTTTAAATTATTATGTATACTTAAACCAATATTGTAGGTATTTTTTAAGAACACAACAAATTTAATTGCAATTATATACACACTTAAATACTATTTTCGGAATAGATGGATAGGGTTAGACACTTATATTTCTGTATAATAGAAGTATACTACCCTAAATATAATAAAAAAATGCCAGTAGATATAGGACACAAGGGCTTACTGATGATAAAAAACAAAATTAAATAATTCAAAGAATTTTTTGTAAAATTGTTATTATTTTAGTTACTTACGTTCAATGTTTATGTCCAAAATTTTAATTGGTTATTAGAAAATTTTGACTAAGAATAGTGTAACTTCGTTATAGATTATAATATGGTAAGGTATTCATTTAATACAAATATTGGCTCTAACTACAGTTAATTAAAAGTAATAAATAGTAATGAGCAAAGACCACAATATTAGTAGGTGGTCAAGGTAATTTTACCTCAAAATATTTATGGGTTACCATAGTCCTTTTTTCTGAATGGTACCTACATTGTAGTGTACTCAATATAAAATTACATTCTGTGATAGAAGTTATAATTACCATAAGTACTTCAAGTTAAATTTGAATAACAAAGGACCTAATCGGGGATTTTCGGTTTTGTCGACACTGTCGACATTGCGTTCGTTTAACATGTTTATAGTAGGTCGTTACAATATTTTCAATACTAAGTAACAGTACATTTTGGAGGATGACAGAATGTTGGTGAAAAATAGTGTTAATATCATGGAAATAACCGCCCTTGCTTCGCTTGCGGTGGCTCAATAAATTATTACCCACATTCCAAAAAATATGTCGACGTAGTTCTTCAAATTGGCATCCGATTTTTATGTGTGAACCGATTAAAATAAAACAAACATCAAGTTTTGTCCCAAGCTCACTACAATGCTACAGTCAACCGGCATCCAAATCGGTTTAGCTGTTTCTGGAGTAGCAAAAACCACATGGGCAGACAAACAAAACTTCTTAAAAAATTGTTATAGCGTTAATAAGTACCATTTATGATAGTTTTTCTTAAATATTTTCCATCTTCCATTTACAGACGTGAATCAGTTACAGTCCCAGTACAGTATCTACAGTAACAGTTAATATTTTTACAGTAGGTATCATCGCAAACCAAATCTCAAGCCGATAGGATGAGTTAATTCAAAACAAATATCCATATTAACACAACAAATTATAATTTTTTGACAACTGCATTTTTTGTAGCCAATGTTTGATAACCCTTCCGATCAGCTCCCACGAGACCCACAGACTCCCCATTAAATGCAGCGAGACGGCAAAAGTTGTAAACTAGAAAGCCATACACAAATAAACCAACAGACACAGAAACCTTAAACTTTAACTGGATTACCCCAAAGATATTAAAATTATAGATAGGTACGTTACATTCATACAACGCAAGTTGCTTCTTTTTACTTATAATATCTGTACGAAACATAAGTTAGTGTTGTAGGTACTTAAGTTAAGTTAGTTGTGACTTGTGACTCGCGTTCGGTTGACGCGGCTGTCTTGCACGGTGTTTATTTTAGTAGTGCCTCATATAGTATAGAGTAACATAATGGCATAGAGTAATGTGGTAGTGTTAAATGTACGTTTCCGAACATATCATTGGAGTTACCCAGTTCGTTCCAGACGGCAGGAATTAGTCAGCCTCTGTCCAGCCAGTGAGACGCGCCGCATGTCTCCTCACCATCCAGAGGCTATAGTCATAATTTAACACTAAGTAATCTCATTATTATGCTAATAGCCGAATTATACAATCTTAACCTAGAATACTAATTTATAATGAAAAATATTTCCACATTATACTAAGATATCTGATTAAGTTTCAAAGACGCAATAGCTAGGAACAGTAGAATGCTTAGAACGAAATATTATCTTTCTTGTAAACTCTTGGCTTTTAAGTGGTAATTCAGCAATCAGCCATTGTAAGTCAAATTGTTCTTATTTGAGTCACCTGATGGTAAGTGGTGGCTTTCGCCTGAGGGCTTCCGTAACCAACAAAAAAGAGAAGAAAGAAAGAACAGGCACTGAAACCCCCAGCCCAAACACGGCGAGTCGTCTAGAGGTGTAGGTAGGTAGGTGGCGCCACCTACACCTACTAGGTGTAGGTACCATACCACATGGTACCACATGGCTACAGTAGAGGCTAGCCAGGCAGTTTTCATGGAATAGGTACTTTACGTATATTATGCTATGCAATGCTATTCTTGAAGAGTAGCTTACATACAACGTCTGTGGAAGCACCTGGTTTCACGAAGTTACATAAAAGGTTTTAACATTTATAAAATAAATAATAAATTTACATTACTATCGTTAATGAGTTATCAAGATTGTATATTCGGCGTTATAAAGATAAAATTGTACACATTTACAAACTGAACGCAGTTCAATGGACGTGATTTGTAAAGATTACGTTGGGATATACCATTTGTCAAAATTATATACCTGATGTGATGTAGGTATTCCTAAATAACATACCGAACCTAAAGTACATAATTAGGTAATATAATTATACACAGCAGGACTCACGTTGATTGTTTATGATTGACAGAGGAGACTGGCTACTTTTAGGCCCACTCGTTATACTAATAGCAGAAAGTTTTAGATTAAAAAACGTAATTTTCTGATTAATCCAATATAAAAAATAGTCAAATTGCATTCGGAAACTTATTAATGTTAACCTCCACTTCACTTGTCTTTGGCTCAGCGTACTGTCTCTTGTTATTTTGGAGCAAACTTTAGGCCTTTTAAGTGGTCTAAAGGTTGTGACCCCCGGCCGAGGATAGAGCTCTCTGACTTATCCGGAGAGGCTAAGATGGCCATTGCTTATAAAAATGAAGGAAGAAGTGTTGTCATAAACGACGCGACGTTTCATTCTATTTATATTATATCTAATACCTGGATCAACATAGAACATTGTCACTAATATTTATTTTTAGTTTAATGTACTGGGCCTTTAAGTATTGTTTATTTGAGTTTTGGCAACCTTAGTAAACAATAAAAGTGGGACAATCTAGCCATCCTCGTGATAATCATGCGTCATATTCTTTACACGTTTAATATCAATTAATTCTAATCAATAGATATAATATTGGCACATGGCATAACCCGATCGGGAAGGCTAAGTCCAATATCAGTAAATCCGATCACCTATAATCTCACTGCAAAAAGTTACTCGCAATAGTTAAGGTAGAACGTTCTAGAGCGGGTCACTGCGAAAATCGTCCTTAATTACACTGTATAAAGCTGAAGTCGCTTAGCTGGACTCCCGGCTGTTCTCGCTGGAGCCGACTACGCTGGTATGGCTCACAGTCGATGGCGTCACTTCCGGGGCGACGATGAGTCCCTCTTTAATCCGCTTCTTCTGCTTCATCCGTCTGTTCTGGAACCAGATCTTGACTTGCGTCTCGTTTAGCTGCAGGGCGGAGGCTATCTCTATCCTCCTCGCTCTCGTGAGGTACTTGTTGAAGTGGAACTCCTTCTCGAGTTCGGTGAGCTGCTTGTTGGTGAAGTTGGTGCGGCCGGTGTTGTTCAGGTTGAGGAGCGGGTTGGCCAGGATCTGGCTGCCGGTCGGGGTGCGTAGCCCGTCCTGCGGGCTTCCGAGGACGCCTTGGCTGACGAACTCCGCTGGAGGTATCATCAGCTTCGGGGCTGGAAAGAACGAAACGTCATTAGATGTTTTGTATTTACTAAAAAGAGAAGTGTCATGGGACACCCGGTTGGAGCAAAGTTCTATTTCTGTGCAATATTATGTTCATAACAACAGGCACAATGGCATAAGCTAAACATACTTGAGGTATATAATGAAAAAAATATACCTCATTACTATAACGCTTCATCAAACAAATAATGTTTATTTCAAATAAATTACTGTTTACATTACATCTTATAGCCAAGATGGATGACGTAGGTAAAAAACTATGCTACAGAAATTAGGTACGTACTATGAGAAAATATAATTAGGTATCTACCTATGTACCTACATTAATGTTATAAAGAAGAAAGATTTGTATTTTTGAATGTTTGCAACAAATAAACTCAAAAACTACTGGACCTATTTCAAAAATTCTTATACCTACATTGCAACCGTGCGTTGCAATTTCCGATCATTGTTTTTGTTTGAATTATGTCGTGTTGATGTAGGTACAGGTACCTAAACAATACGATTTCCAGACGTATTGGTAAGTTCCCTATTACAAAATGTACCAAATCAAACAGCAAATAATGCGTTTTGTATCTGGAGTGAAAAGACCCGATGTGGTTTTTATAAATGTTTGCGGAAACAGGTTTGTTTGCATGTCTCATTGCTGTTTTAACACAAAGCGCTGTCCGTGGGAGCAGCGAAGCGTCCACTCGTGACAGGTGTCAATTTTTTTCTAATTCGAGAGAAGCGATGCGATGGATAACAGATATTTCAATATTGGCTTACGGCCGGCGCCCCGCCGCGCGGCGTCAATCCTGCCTCAGTAATGTGGAGTTTTGACATTCATTTGTAGGATAGTAAACAGGACCCCGAGCTCCGCCGCTAGCCGGGCTCTCTAGACAATACTCTGCTGGTTATGTTATCATTGTGAGGCCATTTCCGAGTTTTTTGCAGCGTCTTTAAGAGAGCGTAAGATTTGCAAATTGTGTGGATTATCGTTTCTGATTAATGGTTTTAAGTGAAATGTCTGTTCTGTTGATAAAAGGGCTATTGGCCAGTTAATATTAGATGCCTTTGTTGCTTTGATATATAATCAAAGCTTTGTTGATTGACTGCATAACAGTGACTAATTCTTTTTTATTATTTTGGTAGTCAGGGATTGGACTGACACAACCTTAGAAATAGGTACTTTATAAAATCGCACCTTTAGTAATATAATGGCCTAATTAAAGATTCTGGAAGGGACATTTCAGCTTATTTTCGTATAAAATGTTTATTAATTAAGTATGGTATAAGTATAATAAGGTATGAGATGACATTTTGATGACATTTTATACGAAAAATAACCTTGTTCTCGTCTCGTAACGTGAGCTCCCTAAAAACTACTTTTTTGCATTAGGTCATTATATTATTAAGGGTGCGAAATTATCTGTTTAATGAAATTCTAACATTATTAATATTTAATTATCTCCGGATAAACGTCGGGATATTATTGGATACCTACCTACCAACGAAAAGGTTACGAAGTAGAGTTAAGATCAATAAATCCGCTTGCTTCCTAATGTTCAACCCTTCTGTCCGTATCAGATGTTTCCTGTCCAGTAATCCTTCCTATCTAATTGCCAGCTGTCACTTGACAACTATTACACGTCACGGGACACAGGACACGGGACACGGGACTGTCAGGGGTCACTAGCCAAATTTTAATATAAATGCTCGCCGAATGGATTGTACTTAAGTGACTTTTGTTTCTATATTTTTGTTATTATTTTACAGAAATTAAGTTGACGAGGCCGACGAACAATAATAACTGTTGAAGTGCTTCTATTAAATCCCAATTTATATTTTTAACATTTAAAAAAGTCCAAGACTGCCAAGCACTTACTGACATAAAGTAAAAGAGAAACTTAGAAATATGAGTAGACACTTTATTTTACAAACCTAATTAGGAATAAGTAATATTATAGTTCTTATCATCATCTATTTGGGTACTTTTCCGTTAGTCCCCAAATAATGTATACTGCTAAACTTACAACTGTAAGTGGAATGAGGTTATGTTAGGTTACCATTTCGGTAATGTTATTTGGCTAGCGGAAGTTGGTTACGCGGGCTAAAGGTATTATAATAATTCGTTGTCGTAGCGCTACGCGAACGCGTTGATGTCTAAAATTGCGCGGTTACGCAAATTTACCGAGCAAATATTTTCATAAGAAAACCTCCCCTACCCTTGTAAGTGATATGAACCCTCCCGAGAGCACCCGGGGGTCGGCGAGTTCTATTTATTGAGCCCTTATCTCTGGCTGAGCGATTGATGTAAATTCGGCTTGAATATCTCATCCGACTTGATTTAAAAGTCATTAGTACCTACCTAAAAATTAAATTTATTTCTGAGTGACATTTAGTATTTGAAAGATTCAATTAGACTGTAACCGGACGACCGTTCGAAGGGTTAGAACCTTTCGAGCGGCGTAGTGGGCTCAAAAGTGGTGAGTCTCAATGTAGAATTAGATAAATTCACAGTAATTTTCCACCAGACGAACGTGTTAACGTAGTAGCTAGTCTCTGCAGCGGAACGATACAATCTTGGAGCACACTTGCTGGTTTTTCCTAATAATTTATGATAATGAACACATTCTTCGGCCGTCATACAAAAGATAATATCTCCTGAACCAGCCACTTTTTACATTGTATTCATTACGATGATTGAAGAGAACTGAGGAATCATTTACAATAGACGTGTTCAGGTTGTCAGCATATTAAATTGAAATCTTTGATACGCAACATTTGTGAAATTACAGAGTAATCGAACGCCTGAAATGTTTATGCAGTTTTTACTATCTATCTTTTCTTATATATAAAATTCTCGCGTCACAATGTTAGTTACCATACTCCTCCGAAACGGCTCGACCGATTCTCATGAAATTTTGTGTGCATATCGAGTAAGTCTGAGAATCGACCAACATCTATTTTTCATGCCCCTAAATGTTAAGGGTTGTCCACCCTAAATTTATTTTTCAATTTTTGGACAAATTTTTTATGGTAATTTTTTTATAGTGTATCATAAAAAATATACTTGATCCCACATTTTCACTTCCCTACCCATCACATTTAATCGTTCGCTGGGTCAGCTAGTATTATATAAATACCTACGTCTGTAATATGTACGTACACGTAGAATAGATATTACAGAGACGGTCCTTGTATTAATAATGCATTTGTCATGTTTTCATGACGTGTCAATTTGAAGTACATAATATATTTAAACAATTCATATCACTTGATTTGAAACTTAACTTTTAACTTCATCGCGGATTGTACACATTTTATACGGGTACTCACGATATTTGTTTTGTACATCAATATACTCACAAATAAATTTCTTGAATATCTGTATCATAATAAAACGAATTCCTATCACTCTTCATTTTTATAAATTTTTAGATGACAGCCAAAATTTGTACTGGACAAATTCTGTCACATAAAGAACAAGCTGGCCGGATTCGAACCCAGATATTCTATAGGTATCTACTTCACATGGCAGGCAGAGCTACCAATAGCTGCAGGATTGTCATCGATAGTTTGAGATAGAATGCCATAAGAACATTTTCATTATGAATTCGACTTTTCAATAAAAATACACTGCTACAAAGATTCAAAGAGCTTTCAAAGCGTACATGATAAGCATTCGTCTTCGCTTATCACGCGTTCCTCCCACGCGCAGATTATCCCCTCACAAAGGTTCGGGAGTGGAGTATCTAATACGAACGTGAAATATTAATAATTCTGCTGGTCGTGCATTATGCGGCCGCGACAGCGCGTGACGGATCGCTTTGAGGAAAAAATGTGTATTTACTTAGGGCGCGGGCGGAGGGGGCGGCGCGGGCGGGGGGTTGACTCATGGTTTTAATGCAAAAATTCTGCAAGAAAATTGTACGGAAAATTATTGCTTACGAAGCGGTACACGTCGTATTGATATAGATTGAGTGCCGTGAAAAAAAAACAAAATTTAATCAAATGTTATTGGCGCAAAACATATTTATAAGTATTAAAAGAAAATAGTTTTGTATAATGAATTACAAGAAGCAGCGCTCATTTATACTCAGCTGATGTAAGACACGGCTACTGATTTTTAGTGTAGCCATTTGTACATACACTTTGACGGATGATATTCGCCACATAAAATGGTTTTTCAGCCACGATGGTGTCAGAACAAAAAGTTATGCAGGTCAGAAATGATATTTTGCCATTTCTTAAAGATGCTCTATCATCACTCATTAGATAATGAACGTAATTCAAAATATGTAGGTATCGACTCGTACGTCACATAGAAAATTTTAAAGTGTACCTAGAGCTACAACACGCGACAACGTGGGAATCGAATCCAATACTCTCTGATACTATTCGTATCGCCAATAAATAACAGTGCATATAGAATACACAAGGAATGTCACAGCTTCATTGTAGGCCTTCAACGCGACTTTTTTGCTCACTAATGTTTCAGTAACTACATTATTTGTGAACCGAATGAAATAAAATAAACATTACTTGTTAATATTAATGATGTTTCTGAGATTAGCGCGTAGACAATTTTTTTTTAAATCATTATTTTGGTTTCTATTGCGCACAGAATAATCGTTTTTCTCGTATACCTTCCATGTAGAGACAAATTTATTATATGAAGATATAGTTTTTAAGATTACACCTCCAATTTTTCTATGGTTTTAAAATAACAAATACAATGCCCATGATAATCAGAACAAGTCTTAAATCGGGACAAGTAACTATGGTTAATAAAGGTTGCTCCGACTATTCGACTACAAGTGGGGTAGCGCAGAACAGTAGCCAAAACAAAACGCACACAAAGTCTGTACGTCATTGTTTTTATTTTAATAAAACAATACTCGAGAGTCGATAAGGCCGAAATTGGAAAGCCGCGCAAACACGCCTCGGCAATATGCAGTAAGCCCATAATCCTGCGCAATCGCTGATACGGGCACACTTGCAACTCATGGCCTTTATTTGTTGTTTTAGGAAATTTTGGATTTTTCATCCATTTTCGTATAAAACTCAAACCTGTCTTGGTCAAAAAACAGTTTAACTTGTAATATTGTTATGGCCTGTGTGTCGTGTAGATCATCCGATAATTAAGAAAGTGGCGTTTAATTTCAGAAGGAAATTTGAAGTTAAACATAGCTGCTTCTCTGGTTTTTACTTTCAGCTCTGATTAATTATATTATGCTTATCCGCAGAATACAGTGGTCGCTTGAAGCATGCAAAAGGGTGAAGAGAGAAACCCGTAATGTTACCTATAAAATTAAGAAATAAAAACTTTAACTTTATAAAGAGGTTCAAGATAATTATATTATGGGGGAGAACTCAGAAAGCATTTTTGAAAATTCATCATGTATGTACTACGCACATATGTGAAGTCCAGGCACCAGCTAGTTCATGATAAAACGGAAATGATGAAAAATTTAGATTTTCTAGAGATAAATTCGTTCCTTCATTCATACAGCTGCTCTATATATGGAATTTAAAATAGCACAAACTAAGTAATTGCCCGCGAAAAACATGACTTATTTGTCGCGTAGTAGAGTAGCATAGGATGCGTTATTTATAAGTGCAAAGAATTAATTTGTCATTGTCACCAATCGAGCCTGAAATCTGAACTGTTGAAATATCAACACCTTGCTTCAGTTACTAAATATACTCTACCAACACGTATGTGCACGATACAGTTGCTAAATCAATTAATAAAGTACGTATCAGAATTTCTGATAATTTTACAGCGAAGAACTGGTAGCAATACATCATATCTACCGATATCATCGGGAATAATTCCGAACGCCTCTGCTTCTTATTTAAATTAACGCATTTTATTGTATACGATACGATCGCCGTCCTCCTGTCATCCGTATCCATATTATCCATGGTAAATTGAAACGTCAGCTGCCTCCATATGAATTTTTTATTATGTACACCCATTTTTCGGGTAAAGAATTTGAGCAAACATGGCCGTGCAAACGGTGAAAAAAATATTGTGAACGCATCTGCCGTATTGTCCAATTTTCGACCAATGGCGGCGCGTCCCGCTCCCCTTGCTGTCACTTAACTGTCAGAGATGTGAAGCGTTTGAAATTCGAATGTTATTTTTTTCCAAGGGCGTAGGGCGTTGACGTGGCAGTACACGGTTTGTCGTGTCCAACAATTGAATTGATTGAATTATGTTCAGTTGTGTCGAAGTTGCGTTATGGATTACCGCCCGCATCGTGGTTCGCCGGGTAAATAGGGGGTTATTACGCCTGTTAAACATTCGCAAAGTTAAAAGCTGTAATTGCATTCGTCTCTTGTTTATTTTGAAATATATTGTTGGCTAAAATGAATTCGTAACATGTTAATAAAATTCTTCTTATACTACTACATAGTTCTGGTCTAGGATCTGTATTAGTAATATTATTATTATACATATATACGGTTAAGGGTTATGCCCGACTGCCACTGGGGCTATATGAAGCCAATGGTGGCCAACAACATGGTTGCATGCAACAAATTAAGCATGTATGAAAATAGTCAACCGATTTGAGAGAACAAACCTTTGAAATTGCCCTTGTTTTAGTTTTAAGAATATTGTAACATTTTTTTCCATACCTACAGTAACAGTTTCGTAACAAAAAAACCATTTTAATGTCTTAAAATCCTGCAGTCAGAAATCAAAAGGCTTATGTAGTCGCCGGTGCGCTGTTGACAAAGTAAAAACGAAGAGAGAAGTAATAAAATCACTGACTGTCTAGCCCCGGCCCGGACTCTATAAGTATTTGGCGACTGGGATTCACTTGAAGAGTTTCAGCTGAGAGGTAAAGCTCAGCCGATCGACTAACTACTGGCCAGGATTGGTAATGGGCGAGAGTCGCTTCAACGCATAGGTGGTTGAAATACCTTAAAATAATAATTAGGTATAGATTTAATACCTTCTTTCTCAACTTAAGAATGATTTAAAATAACAAATAATCAAATTCTACGTATAAATACGACCATGATTCGTTAATTAAACACAAACTTCTTTTAATGGTTCATAATTGACGCAAGAACACGGCAAGCAACAGATTAAAACAAAGGCTCGAAGGAATAGCACTGACTCTACAAATATTAGCAAATCGCGTAATGGATTAGCGCTGTTAGCGGCCTTCTTCTATTACATGCCCGTGTAAACACAGCCTTAAACGCCCAATAAAACCTCACAATATTTTGCGCACAAGTTTTTGATCAAAAGCTATATTTAGCTTCGAACCTATAACAATAAAAATATAATGTAGCAACAAATAGAAGAGACTGTTCATTAGTAAACCAGAGGTTTTCGAATGTCAAATGGGTCACCTAGGGAGCGTTCCACTAGGCTAACAACGCTTAAAACAATTCTTTTTCTATTGAAAAAGGAATATTGAGAAAGAAGAAGGAAGAGTTGTTTTGAATGTTGTGATCGCTTAGTGGAACGCGCCCAGTACAATATATGTACCCTTTACACAGCTTACCTTTGCATTTAATTTACGACAAATAAAATAAAATAAAATAATGTACAATGAATAATCAGTGTAAAGTATTACGTACACTATAAGGTCCATTTTCAAGCAAACCCGATTGACGACATAAGGGATGATCTTATAAACTCGTTAGAAAAAGAGGGAAGAATACCGCGCGAGGGTTGTGTTGTGTTAAGTGTGGCCACTTAAGAAACTATTGATATGTCTGTGGGACAGCTAAGTATTGGTTTCGATACTTTCAACTTTTACGTGAACCTACATAACAGTTTTCGTAATTAAGGTTTGTAATGTAAATAGCATTAGATAGACAAGCCAACTGATAATACGTGGTCATTGCCGCCCATAGCCATAATTAAAACCTATGGCAACACCGACACCTTACCGGGCTAGAAAGAAGAAAGAAATAGGTACTGGTTGTACACCTGTACAGCCCACAGTCGGAACACGACAGGCGTTCAGTTCGACGGGCTCCAGCAAGGAGGTGGTATTGAGCGAAGCAGACTTCACGGAGAGGTACCAGTGACAATATCTCATAAACAATCAAAGAGACCTATGTGTAGGATTCCAATTTGATTCTCTGTGCAGAAGATCGATATTCATGTAACTAGAATAATTATATTAACATTCAAATTATTGTTCGGACGACATGGATTATTTTGTTAATATGAATAATACTCGTAAAATACATGCTGTAACCTGTACTTAAAATATTAGGATCATCACATAAACTACAAAAAAAAATCCTAATAGACTTTATGGTCTATTAGTAAATTAATACAAATATTTATTTGGCGAATGGCGAAAGAACAGCGCAAGGTTTACAGTGCATTATCAAGTAGCGCAAACTATAAAAGAATATTTGCATACCTAGCGTCTATTTCCAAGACAAAACCATCTTAAAAGCAATAAAAAAACTTGACTATTCTCATTATTTCTGGTAGAAAACCCGAATCCAAAATCCGGCGAACTCGCAAGTTGCTCAACAAACATTTGATATACGTAATGGATTAGCGGTGTACCGGCCTTCTACTGTTACGGGGTCCGCGGGCGCTGCGCAAACAACCTTTGTCGGCATGGGCCACGCTGGCCGGTGTTTGCCTAACTACCTAAGTGGTGAAACCATATACCTTTTGAGCGAGTTATTATCACATATACTATATATGCACCGTTTAGGTTGCATGCAACAATGATTCTAATGTTGATTTTTACAAGCTTTATTTAACTTGCAATGTTGCAATGAAATTTTGCATATTACTTTAGTTCCGGCGACAATGCAGTTTTATGAGATTGCTGACCGGACACTGCGGTCAGGATTAGCTTCGGACAGAGGAACACCTCAAGGTTAACACCACAACGACTAAATTTATTACTTTGCGTTTATAATTCACTTAACATTACAAAAGCGTGTTTTATTTTGTGAAGCTATTCATTTATTTAATTATTACTTTGGTTTGGTAATATCTATTTACGTTATTTTGTTTCTGTAATACATTTACAATGGATAAAATGTTATGCATTATTTTGGGTTATACCCTCCTTTTCTGTTTTTCGTGTGCTAGCGTGAGTTTTGCGTTTCACGTCACGTCACGCGTCGTCCGGTCTGGAACGCGTTCGTAAAGCGAACCTTTCCGCATGGCAGCTATAAGTTCTTTTCGTTTCCTTAATTTCGAGTTATTCCGCAGTCCAGTCAGGACAGGGGTTAATAACTTAGGTATCGTCAGTCTACAGTACTTGCCTTTTCCTTCCATCCTTTTCGGGCGGTATAAGACCTTCAGAGCCAGGATGGCCTAAACTCCACCAATCACAGTAGAGAATGCTCAATCCCTCTTCATTCACAATGAGAGACCGCGTTCCGCAATAGACAGCCAATGGACTGATTTAAGCCAATTACTCCATATTTTAATGGAGTTAGATTTTAGATTTTTAAACGACAGAGTTACATTAGCCTTCACCTGTTAATCTGTCACTTACAGGAATTATTATAATCCATATGTGGCATACTTACAACGAAGTGTGACTAATGTTTTTTAAATCATTGCCAACAATTCGGCTATTGATATAGTTTTGTGTCTTGGATGGTAAAGTTTATAACGCGACACCGACGCGGGCAAGCTATTTCGGCACGTTGCTGTATAAAGAATGAGGAGGCAGACCCACTCGTCTGCGTCGCTGGTTCTTCCGACAGAGCTCACATCAGCCGTCGTTTGTCAACAAAAAACTTAGTGCATAGTTTCCATAACATTTAATTAGAAGGAGATAACAAAGTACACAAAACGGTCATCGATCATTAGCCGAGGTCAGCGTCCGTCAAATCTTATTTTATTAATTAACGAGGTAATAAATTGACCGGCTACTTAATGTTTTGAGTGTAACCATTAACCGCTTGATGCGTTACAGTTATAGATAACAGTTTAACAACTATGTAGTTCAATTTTTTCATGGTCTAACCGCGCAGGTGGGTCTTGTAGAGATAAGTAACTGATAAATACCGAAGCCCGCGGTTGTACAAGTATTTACTCCGAGAGTTGCATCTGTTACTAAGTAAACGATGGACATGATTCTTAGGGTTACTGCATATTAAGAGGAAATCGCTGATTGGCTGGCGAATAGTGTCAAAATGCATAAACCAATTTTGAATGGGTTTCAGCAAAAGATTGAAGATTTAATTTAAAAAAGTTTTAATTACTTTGGTTTCAAAGATACTATGAGTAAAGCACCCCTACTCTACTACGATATTATACTCGTAGGTACTTAATACGCCAATATTTCAACCCATCACAGCTCGATTGAATATAACTTAAATTAAAAAAAGTATCATCAAAGTTATCAACCTAAAGAAAGGACTAGAGCCGCGACCGCGGCCTCTTCCAAAGTCACCTTCAAATTAAAAACGTCCTAATGAGTCGGCCAAACAAAGAGGATCAAACATTGACACATAATATTGACCATTGTCAACCTGTGTTGTCATTTCTGTTCTCAAGTTCACGTGAAAATAAATTGTCGGGAGCGTGAGCCGCTCAGACAGACGGGGTTATCTATATTTTGCGTCACTGTCAATATTGGCATAGGCGAGCTGCGTGTGCGCATTGCCACCGATGTGCCCGTCTCCGTTACACCGCGGCACTTGGACTGTGGCTATGGGCGGAGGTAGCTTTCATGGTTAGGCTGGAGTTGGAACGGGCACTACCGAAGGACAAAACAATGTAATTTAATAATGACTTCTTGGAACTTTGTTATCGTACTTACGTACCTTCTGAAAAGTGGTTGGTGTTCATATTAGATTTTTCCATGTTACCTGCGTATTGAATTAATAAATGCCTCCATGAGTTAGGAAATCAGTTCGTCTCAAATTTCCTACTTAAAGTAAACAGTATTGGAGGATTTTTTTGATATATTTGATTGATAATGCCAGAGAGGTTAAAGCTTTCTGCATACCAAATTTCAGCATTCTAAGTCTTCGGGAAGTGCCCTCGGTTTTGACAGGTGAGGGAGTCAGTGACAAATTTCGACATAATTTAGGTATTGATGAAATCTAAAGTATAAAAGCTAGACAAATGAAAATTAGTCTACACACTAAATCTGATTACGAAAAAACAAAATTGAGAAACAATTTTGAGTAATGTAGTTAAAACGTTCTTGGCGGGGGCATTTCCGTGCCTCCAGATGTACCTAAGTAATCATGATTACATTTGCCCATCTCCGGTCGTGATCCAATGGAAACGCGCGAGGACTGACGCGCGTTGGGGCAGTCGGGACGCATTGAGCGCAGGCTCGGCTTGTGCAAACATAAAACAGGCCGCACCACTCTGATCTCACCAGGGGGCGCGGTAGGGTTGGCAATGGCGATCTGTTTAGGTACTTACAATTAGAATCGTATTCCACGTGTACCCGCAGTGATAGTGGATTGAATGGAGTCGCACAGCGAGATACAAATTATAATCCGGTATAGGTTAGGAAGGCCGTCTGCTCATTCACATAAAAAATTAACTAGGAACGTCACCGATGTTTCGTCAGAAAAATTAGCGAAAAATTGGCTTTCCAAAAACTTTACTGCAAATAAAATCATTAAGTGTATCGTGAGTTTTTTACTGAAGTGCGGATATTGAGTGTCCAGCTCCTCGCGTCGGCATCTCAGCCGTGTCCCAGCGTCCCGCGTCTCGCGACCCGTTGTTCCCGCTGTCCCCGCTGTCACTCCCGCACGATTGATAGTGTCCCGGGGGACGTGTTTCCCGTTTCACCCTCTTTCTCGTTGTGAGAATTTTTATTTGTAGCCCAAAAGTTATACATGGTTGATATTGCTTGCTGTGACTATATCGTACGAGTATATACCTACTGAGCGCTAGGACAGCCATGATCGGCCATGAGCTATGTTGGGACTTAAAACAATGTCAATTTTATCTACATTATTTCAATAACCCATATTTTATTATTTTCTAAGGTTTATTAACGAATAAGGTAACACAAAATTTAAATGTTTAAGTTCCATGAATTACGTTGAATAAATAGTCTACAATTGTTTAATTTAGATATTAGATCCTAGAATATCTACATAAATTATTTGATTTCTACGCAATTTCTTATTTATAATTTTAAGTCAAGAGTAAGTCAGTTTACTCGTATTTGTTGGCTTCGCTTCTGGAGTAGTTAACTTTTGTGTTAATTAAGTTAGTAAAACACTTTAAACACTAAGTCCATGCAGGACCTAACATTGATACTCAAATAGTTAAGATCTGATATGAAAAGCTTATCTCCGATCTCAAACGTCTACATGTCGAACCAGCAGCCGCGGCTCAGGACACGTTCTGAATCGCGGTGGCCGGTGGCCCTACCTAGATGCCTAGAATACATTACTGACACGGTCAGCGATCGAAATACTACTTAGACAGTTGGTGCTTAATAAATGTTGTAAGTAGGTAGGGGCATTAAGCCGGTTTCCCGACTCTAGTATAACATATCCTTATGAAATAATAACATAGTATATATTAAGGGGTATTTACCAAATAAAGTGTTTTCAAAATAACAGATTTTTCGAAAAAGTCCTTTTAAGACTACAGGTCATTTTGTTTATAAGTCCAATTTCGACTGAGTGAAGTAAGGCGCTGTATATTAGTGTCTGGCTGTAGCGGGACCGGTGAATTACGCAAAATACCAAAAAGTAGAATTTGAAGTAGAGTAAGAAGAAGTAGAGTCGAACTTAGGTCTACGCTTACCGAATATAACCCTCACTAACCGAGATTTAGGATTGTCAACCGATCAATAAATGATATATCTAGTTGATGTAAGTATAAAAAACAGACAAATTACAGGGCACCTGGTTATTCTATTGTATTATATTCTAGTCAAGTACAATACAATGTGACGCTAATTCGCCATACATATGGTCAGTATGTACAACATTCCTATAAGATATACGCGTATGTGTATAACTACGTATCTTATTACTTTAAACGAGCAATTCTTGTATATATATAAATATATATTTGGAATCTCGGAATCGGCTCCAACGATTTTCATGAAATTTAGTATATAGGGGGTTTCGGGGGCGATAAATCGATCTAGCTAGGAATCATTTTTAGAAAATGTCATTTTATTCGTGTTTTTGTAGTCCCAATTTAAACTGAAAAATATGACTCTTCCTGGCATCTATTGGCGATTGGCGAATAATACTACTATACTAATTAATACTAATTGCTTTAACGACACAACAGCAGAATAGATGGCGTTGTTAAATGAAAATCAATTGTTTATTTATATTATTTGTGTCTTCTTAATATTATTATTCGTACTTAAATATAATTTCCAAAAAACACAATTTATAAAAATAAAAATAAAATACCGAGTAAAGCTCGGTCATCCTCTAGTATTTATAATAGGTGGGTGAGCTGTGGACACAAACGGTCTTATTACAAAACGTGGTCTAAATATTGGTTTAAACCACGCCTAAGAAGTCTAGGGTTTTATTTAAAACCATGGCTTAGATCTGAGTTTATTACAAAACGCAAAATGATCGTGGTCTTCTTAGTACATTGGTTTAAACCTTGCACAGACCTTACTTCAAATAAAAGCGACAGATTATACACGAAAATTATTCATTCAGTCAAAAATCATTCGATTGCAACGTTCCATTACACAACAACGAATTTATTTGCTATAAAGCCGTTTTAATGAAAATATTCATCATTAAAATTAAGAACTTAAATAAGATAAATCAGATTTCAAATGAATTATTGCATATTATTTAATCAATTCCAATGACTGCCACTGTTGTGGGAATTATTGCATACTAAAAACAAGTACTTATGAGCAATCCATGACCACAAGTATAAAGGAATGCATTTCTCGCGCGTAATACAAACACAAAATTCTTATTAAGAAGACCATTGTTATAAGCATTAGTTAAGTTAAGCAAAATCCACTTGATGCTTTGTAATTTATTACACTATCGAGTTCTTTTGTTTATAAGTGTTACGATACGAGTGTGTAATGCCAAGCGGAGTCTTATTATAATTCTTTTAGTTGTTACGTTTAGTCGTGTTAAATCGTGCCTATTAAAATGGATCTACAAAAAAAGGAGACGAGAAAACTGGAGTTCCGAAGAGAAAGTTAGTACCTACACTTTTATTTATTTTGTATCTCACATTTCATACAATTGATACAATAGACCAACATAACTCTATCACTTACAATGTTAATTGTTTTTTAATATTTTAGGAAATCGTACGACAGTTAATTGCACAATCAGCTTATATATTAGAAAATAAAAACACCTCTACTAAAATAAACTTTTTAAAAGGCAAAGAATGGGAAAATGTTACGAGGAAGTGAGCTTTTTTACATATTTGCCATTTTAGATTCTGGTGATGACGACAGGCGTCTCACTGCCAGATGTCGTTGGGCTCTGTAACACCTACTCAATAGTACTAAAGCACGGTGGTAGCGTTTTTTCTTCAGCCGGGATAGCTGCCACTCTCCTAAAATCGACCGTGAAATGTTTTCAGGTGTTTCGATCAGTGTAAAAAATATAGACAACTAGAAATGATGCAGTTCATCAACTTCCTCTCTAGCCGACGTCTACGGGCAACCGTCACTGCTTTGCATCAGATGGCTAGTCTGGTCGTTTGTCAGATATTTACATAAAAATACTGCTATTTAAAACATAAAGCTCACCTAATATATTAAAAGCTGTCACTCCCTATGTGAGCTTTGCTATACAGGTTATTAATAAAAAACAATTGTAAATATGTTAAAATAATAACTTCAGGTTGATGTGGTGCAAATGAAAGTGGAAAAAGCAAGACCGAGTACTAGTACTCAGGCAAGTCAAAGTGGCAGAAAAATGCAGAGCCCAGAGAAATGCTCTCTGAGAAGTTGGATCCAGGTAAAATAATTTTCAAATTAAGCTAATGTTTTGAGCCAAGTTAACTTTCTACGTAATTTAATTAACACATCTTGCCTCTGAGACATAAGGATTCTGAGTATATTTTTTACGGGGCATATAAGTACATACTTATTTTCCATATAAATATTTTGTGTTCAATCTTAAAAGCATGTTACCGACTGGCAGTATACATAATCTGGGTACAAGGAAAATAAATTAATAAGTCAATTTGTATAATTTTTATATTATACAAATAATTGATATAAAGTTTTTTAAGTCTTTACTTTTTTATTTCAGAATGCATACTGAATACACCGAGAGAGACACTTAAGAAAAAATATAAAAATATATCTCAAACTATGTGAGTAACAAACATTTAAAATGATGGTATTATTTCCTTAAGTTGTGTAATTTACAACAATACTTTCATTTTGCAGAATCCTTTAATACATAAAATGTAAGTTTAGATTTCTCTATGCTAAATAATATAAAATTTTTACAATCCATATTACTGACAAAAATTAAAAAAAATCATAAAAGTACCTAGGAAAGCCAATGTGGTTTAAATAGCACTGTCACACCTGTATTTGCTGTAAATCAAACTGTGTAGTATTTCAGTTAATGTGTGTTACTTATGTCATAGTGAACTATTTGAGGTGAATAACTTAGTTTTCATAGTAGCAATGTCTCCAACTTATACATGACAATAGTATTTAAAATTGAAAAATGCACAAATGTTTTATCAGACAAATAACCTTATTATTATTCTTTTTTCAGGTACTTAGAATAACTTGAAAAGAATAACAGTAACAAAACAATGTATACTATAAAATAAATATTAATTATCTAAAAATGGGCTTGTATAAATTCTCTTCTCCTTATATTGCCACGGATTGTATTTGCTACAACTGGCAAAGCTATTTCACCGGAGGAACATGTCTGATTGCTCTCAGGCTCATCGGGAAAAAGGTCTTCCTGCATCTCCATGGCAATATTGTGTACTGCCACACCACCTTGTTACAATATCCATGATTTTTAACTTCGCATCACAAATCACCTGCATCAAAGATATAAGGGCTATTTAATTTATGGATTGTTTAGCATATTAACATATAAGATATTATTATATTGTAATTTGGACAGTAAATAGGCAGAGTTAACTTTATTAATGCTTTTATTAATGCTAACAAATTAAACATACCTGCACATTGATTGAAGGAAATCCTTTTTATATATAATTGTCCACCATTAGCATTTGTCTTTTTGACACATATAATTATGTGTGCAGTCTATTGCACCAATAACTGTGGGGCATTATAATATAATGCGGGGCATTGTAACAGGCATTTTAATATATCTATGCCCACAGCCCCACACTTTGCTTACATATGGCTGAGCAACCCCATGCAAATCAGCTGCAACATCTTGAATCTATAATAATAACAATATCATTAATAAACTATATTTACCACAATGTTAATATCAGTAAAACAGAGGTATATTTTTGTACTGCTCACGTTCGAGGAGGGAAGATTCGCATTAGATACCGTACATTACATTCATTATTATTATTGTACTAAGACTATAATTTTAAGATTTTATTTTATGCACTTACTTCGTGGCGAGCCCAGCATCGTATTGCACACATGACTTGTATTTCAGGGGACAATGAGCCTCCCCGAGGATCGAGAGTCAAGTCTAGTCTCACCAAATCCACTATTTTCATAGCAAACCTCTTAGAAAATCTATATTTAGATTTGAAATCTTCATCACTTAATTCGATAAAAGGACTTACGGTAAACGGTTTACATGACCTCTGTTGGATCGCTCGGCGATGCTTATTAATAAAGTATCCGCAATATCTGCTAAATCTATTGACTCAAACATGTTAAACTCCTTTTTTCGCTAATAACAAATATAAACGACACTAACCTCGAAATACTAACTGTGACGTTTGTGAGTTAGACCATCGTTAAACTAGGGGTCTCGCAGGTTTTTCTTTTTGACAGTAGATAGACCATAGTTTAGCGTTAAGTCACGTTTTGTAATAAGAATTGTGATTAGATCATGGTCTAAATGGGATTTAGACCTGGCCTAAAATTAGACCGCGTTTTGTAATAAGGCTGTAAGTGATTGTGCGCGTTATCGCACATTGGGCGATATCTCAAGAAGTGGCGTCGATCGCCCGCGCAGATTTCAGATACCCTATCGCGACGTCACGTCCGGGTTACGTGATTTTATAAATCTCTGCTATCTTCGCAATTTATGGTTTGTGAATTCGTAACACTTGTTGTTGTGTAGCACTTTTAAATCGGCAGTAAATGTATGGGTGTCACTATCTCTGATTTGTGTTAGCATTCGACATCTTTATTGGAACCACTCGATAGATGAATCATAGTAGATAATAATTTCTTGCTGTTTTTATGCAATATTGCTGTTTGGTTTTATAAGCTTTAATTAACTTGCAATGTTTATGTATTTTTTTATTTATATTATGTTCGGGTTAAATCTTGCAAGCTGAATTAAAGTAACTTCCTATTACTCCACAGAAATGAAAATTTGCATAAGTATTGCTTTTGTTCTGGTAAAAATACAATTTTATAACAAACATGACTGGATACAATACAATACAAATACTCTTTATTGTTCACCAGTTTTAACAAAAATAGCAAGATATAAATAATAAGAAAACAATCGGTGGTCGGTCGTGAAAGATACAGAGGACAAAGATTTATAGGTAGGTGTACGAATGTTAAATATTAATAACATGTGACAATATACAAAACACACTCATTAATTATTAATTACTGGGTACCACGCTCAGGCCTGGCTCCAGACAAGCAACCCCTCAACGGTTAACAGCAGAGTATATTATTAACTCAACAGTTTTAGTTCTTAAAACTATTATTAGTTTTAGCCCTTATCCAAATTTGTTCATTATACTCGTAATACCTTCTATACTACGAGTTATGATTATGTACAACAACATTAAAATTGTATTATACCGTCATGCATGGATCGGTAGAGAAGATTTTCCGACGACTCCGTCGAAATACTATGTAAACACACGTGTGTGGGAAAATAAATGTTAGATATACGGTTATACATAATTTATTTACATAATTGAACTTAAATAATTCACCAAATATGGAAAATAACGTAAGTGGATGTGGAAAATAACGTAATGGAAAATAAAAACAAGATAAATTATTAATACACAGTGCTCATAAATGTATTTTATTATCAGATTAAAAATATCTAGCTGTTCTCGTGATATTTTACAAAACCGAACGCTCAGGCGAAGAGCAAAGGCCTCTTGAACACAATATACAATCGGTTTCCGTTTTTATTCGAGACATTATAACAATAGATATCCCATGCAATCAACAGAAAAATTCTAGAAAAGTAATACGAGTAGTGTAGCTATTCTAACTCCAACCATTGTTTTTCATCGATGGTGCCTGTTATACTGTTATAGTCTACGTTGGGTATGGTAGTAAACCGTTTGTAGAAGACAACGAGTGAGAAACGGTGGCGCTTACCACTCCGCCGGCGCCGTGCGTAATGTTACAGTCCTCACAAAACCTAACAAATTCATTGATCTTTTAGCCATAGATTGATGTAATCAAATTTCGAATATAATGTCATAGATATGAAGCTACAACACCAAAATCTACTCTACCAAACTCTAGTAGGTACTCCCGATTTTGTTATCATTGCTTTTTTAAATACCTCCCACTGCCTCCCTCAATGGAAGTAAATTTAAAGACGTATTGACGTTTATAAATGGGTTTTATGTGAGCTCAGCACAGACCATTGGTAGTGGTCTGTGGAGCTCAGTAAAAGCTTTCAAAATCAGCCGTGAGCGAGCTCGTTAGGGACACAAATCAGTGCTATATTTTGACGGTCACTCTGGTTTTGCGAATGTCCAAATATTATCACCAAGATGATGTATCGACTACGTGATTTATTGTCGAATGCTGAAATGCAGATATAAATATATCTATAGCCCAAAAAATAAATCATATTGTCAGATTTCAAGTTGCCTCGATTAGGGATCCGATTAGACAATGCTTATGTTATGATACGAGTATAGCCTAGGAGTTTTTCGTGTAGTAAGCAGTAGTACGCGTACTCTGCAGTCGCGCTGTACTGTACAGCGTAAGCGTAAATAGATTTAATTATTTCCTGAGCAAAGTAGGGAAGGATTACTAGTGGTATCGAAATATGTTTTGTATGAGAAAATAAATAAAGACGTTTACTCAGCTGTTATCTGAACAAGGTCGCGAGATACACATCTACTAGCCAAATACTCGTATATGTTTCGAGTGGTCGGGGCACTATCGACAAATCTGATGGTTTCGCGTGTCAGATAAATTTTGAAGCAAATCTTGTATACACTCGAAAACAATGTACATACGAAACATTACAGATTCTTGATGTAATTTATGTGATTCTTTACTTAATCAGTTAAAAAAAATCGTTTTTATTAAAACTCGAGTTTGGTGTAATTAAAAAATCAATTTTACTCTACCTTCCTAATTGCTTAATTGAGTTTGGTTAAAGTTACCTATAATTATGATGCTGTTTGATGATGTTGTTTTGAAAATATTAATAAAAAAAAATATAGAAAGCAGCTCGCCCATTACAATTACAAGTACAAGTTACAAATTACAACCCACCGAATCTTGTTGCAATAATGTGCACGAGCCCTAAAGGAGTCTAATATGTCCATTCAGTTATTTGACTTACAGTTACCTACATAATTATGTATATCGTAAGATATGGTAAGAATTTAACACGAGGGAACTTTAAAGTTTAAAGTATTTAATGTTACTTTTAAATCATTATGACGATATTCACAAATGGATCTTGGTAACATAGATTAAAATATAAATTCTTTTGAAAACAACATACAAACAAATTAAGAAAAAGTTGATAAGTTTGAGTACACATTTAAAGTACAGTGTTCATATTCACTATAGACAGAAATCGCAGGGATGGAGTTACTATAAGATAGTGTGATTGATTACCTCTGAGGCAGAAAATAGTGGTTTATCGGCGCTGTGAGCACACATTACGCGGTAATCGGCCATCCGCGGCTGCGTGCTACTCGCATCCGCTCACACCGCCTGGTGATGGAGTGGAAGCCCAGGGAATGTTCCACTTGACATGCTAGATATGGAAAGCAATCCTGTTCTTGATTGTCAGAAAATGTAAGTTTTACTGTATGAGATGGACATACGGTACCTATTTACTGGTGCGGAATTTCATTTGCGGGATAAATAATGTCTACTGTCTGAAGTAAGTAATTTGAGTAATCTTTTATTTTGGTCAGTCTTCTGGGGAAGTAATAAATTTGCGACCAACTTTAATTATGTGTAGGTAGGTTCGGGCACGAAGCAAATACAAAGTACTGTATTTGCTCCGTGGGTTCGGGCGATATGATTGTGTTAAGCAGTGGTATATTTGTATATTTGTTGTCAAGCACAAGTAAAAAAAACGTGTTATGCATTGCACAGATGAGATATTGCGAGTGACCTAGATCAATCATAAGGCCTAATGTTTATGATAATAGCCGATAGCCGATAAACAAGCACACGAGCAACCTGATGGTGTGTGGTCAAGGTCGCTCGTAGACATCAGCAACACCAGAGGCATCAACGATGCGTTGCCGACCGGGAAAGGAGGAAGAGAGAAAAAAGAAGTGTCTGCCTCTCAAGCTACCACACGACAAGACGTTTAATGGCTAATTCAAGCAAGAGGGCGGTGCTATACAGGTGGGCAACAGTCCTACCACCAATTAAAAAATGTTCGGCCCAGCTTCAATGTTTCTATGCCTTTCCTTAAATTGGACTCCATATCTTAAGATGTAGATTGCATCTTAATGTAACCACGGACAACTCCGATGTAATTTGAATCACACTTCAACTCTGTCGTCGCTCGTAATTCATCGGCTCACGACCGGCGACCACGGCACACGACACGACGCCGTGTCACGTCCGCGGTTATCTTCCGACTGAGATGTTACATTTAATTGATTTATTGAGTGTTGACAGTGTAAACTGGACATGCATCCGGACTTACTCCAAATATAATAAATTACACGGCGGCGATAGCGACCGTCGGCCGTGATCGATTGGCCTTCGAAATCGATGGGCCAGATGCATTCAAAATGGCTGCCACCCGAAATGTCACGCTGACGGCTTCATTGTGCGCGCCATTGTTAAGGAAATTTCACCGTTAGTTCCCTCTATCTTGATTTTTCGTTGTAAAATTTTAAAGTTGCCTTTGTGGTGTCGACCTCGCGTAGGTAGCTACGGTATTCATGGATAATTTTATTTAAAATGTTTAACAAACGATTGATTGATCTGTGAAGGTCGGAGAATGAAAAATTTGTCATTTTTTTCGAATTTGGAATAGTTGTATTGTTAGTCTTATTAAATTAACAATTACAGATAGGTTATTAATATTATTGATCGTGGAGTAAGTTGAAATATTCAAGTTAACATTCAAACGACTTTTCTCATACTTGCCTGTCGGGAAAATCGTCGATGAAAGTAGCTATGAAACAGTAGTTTGGAAGGAAAGTTTAAATGTCTTTTGAATCCGAAACACAACAATTCAAAATACACTTCACTACGCTACACTTCTCAATAACTTTCACCAAACATCTTATAGGGGACTCAGAAGGCTGGATTTGTTAAGACCGGGAGAATCCACTCGGTCCAAAAAAGCTTATCTTGGTCTGTCGAGCTCTGTTAGTTTTCGGGATCGTTCTGTCAAGGTAGCCGTCGGTCAGTAATCTATTGGAATACTATTAAGCAGCCTTCTCAACTCCATTTGTTTAGGATTTACTGCCGGCCAATAAAGAGAACGCGAGAAAGAATGAAAGTGCTGACTCTCAAACTCCCAGCCGGAACATGACGAGTTTGTCTTAGCAGTGGAATAGTCAGGCAATAAACAAGCGAAACGTCATGTTTAAGAGATTATTTTTCTAGTTACGTCTTTTTTTTTATTTTACACGAAATAAGTTAATGCTTGATCATAATACCACCTGACGTTAAGTGACGATGAGTAAGTGAGTAATAAGTCTCTTGACAAGGAGGATGTACAGGTATTTTTTTATGAAATTATCCGCACTTGGCCTGCGTGGTGGACTATGGCCTATACCCCTCACACTGTGAGAGGAGACCCGTGCCCAGCAGTGGGACAGTTATGGGTTGTGTTGTGATGATGATGATGTTGCAAATAAGCATGCAGCACCACCCTTCCGCTGCCGCACATAACAACTGTGACCGACGATAAACAACACTCAAATGGGGATTAGGACGGTTAGGTCGGTTAGCAGACGGTGTTAGAACATTAGTTGGTTAGTCGGTTAGTATGAGGACAGGGACTGTTAGTAATAGTTAGTACTGTTAATTGTTATTAGTAATAGTCTAGGTAGTAATGGTTTGTGAGAATCTCGTTCTAATTGTATGTATCTATATCGTTGAGTCCAAGGCAACCAAAGTGCATCGGAACAACGAGATGGCTACAACAACCGGTCACTCCTATTAGAGCTCATGTCCCTGATTTCTGTTTACGTTTCCGTGAAACCCAGCTGGCTGGCTAACACTCGTGCTCGAGTCGCAAGAAAAAAATAACTATATTAACATCAGGTATTTATATACATTAAATATAATATACATTATTGTAAAAGCTCCAATTATAGGTAGGTATAATAACAGTTATTAAAATAACAATACGTACCTATGTAAATTCAATGAAGTAGTGTCTGACCAAATTAGTTCTCGATGTAAATGCGCAAAGCTTTTCCCAAATAATGACTGCCGATGAACCACGTGACCTCAATTATCAGTCTGTATTGCAATATACTGGTGGCTGTGCCCACTACACTGTGATTCTTTGACGTAACCTTCGCGATTATAAAGTAGACAACACAAACATCGCAAAATATAAAAACTAGTAAATGCAACAAGAAAAACAATCCTACAGTTGTGACAATATCAGTTGATCTGAAACATAGGGATTTTATAATGATACAAGCGACGACTATTGGTATAGATATGATTAGCAAGACAGAGGTTAGCCTTATCGCTGATTTGAAGTTATCATCCTCTTCCATGAACCCTCCTAACGTAAAAAATAATAGCTCGTATATATGCAACGTTACGATACAACTGAACCCGAAGACGGTAAAGTCCTTAGCGCTGTAGACCTCTCCTCTTCCCATGAAGAGGTACAAGTCAGTAAACATCTTGAGCGAGACGCACATTGTCCACATCGGCACTGATATCTCCAAAATACACAACAGTTCTGTTGACATCGAATTGTAATCCATATTCCCGTCCTCCGTGTACACTGGCAGCTCAAGCAAAAATACGTGGAAAATACTAAACATTATGTGCTTCAAATTCAACGAGTCGTAAACTTTGTTCTTTCGCTTCTCTGATAGGTTTTTATACAGCACCAGCACGATTAAAATACTTAGTACTGTAATGGTAATTCTGATAGACCATATGACGGGTTTTAAATCATCGTCATCATCATCATCAAAGCTGTCCGTAAAGTTAGTTGTAGTAAAATCCACTGAATCCGTCGTCGATTGCAAATAACTGCTGTTAGTAGAAGATGAATTCATTTTGCTCTTTTCAATGTTTCCACTTCCAAATCACAATACCAACTATGGACCACAAATCGTTGTTGTCGAATGAGAAGCGCTTTAACAATTAAATTAATAAGTGAACATTTGATTATTTTAATTAACATTTTGTTAGCCTTGTTGATAAGCTAATAAATATACTGATAGAAATTCTATTGATTAATATTTATGATTGTATATACAGTGGTAAGTACATTTTTATTATTTTAAACTTTAGTTTGCGGTTTGTATCAATCCTGATCGGTCGAACTTTAAGCGACTATTGGAAAAGTATCTCGAGCGTTTCCGTGCTTCGGAGGGCACGTTGAGCCGTCGAACCGATTTGTCGTTAGATAGCAGTCGTTAAGTCATGTCGGAAGCTTTCGGACGCTATAAAACTTCTGCCACTTGTGTTGGCCACTAACTCCTCTAGCAATCCATACTGGAGCGGTGTGGTGGTCTAGTCCTCCCCAATTGCGAATCGTGACCCGTACAGGGCCTTTAATGGGTTAACGTACCTACTTCATAATAAGAGTTTTATACGAGACAACAAACCAATTACGAATTTTTAGGTTTTATTATGCCTCAAATTCATAAAAACAGCCGAATGAATTCTGATGTAACTTTCGAGGGAAATTGGGTGACATTGTAGAATCGCTTATTCGAAAACGACCTCGCGAAGTGTCGCTAGTAAATCATAATTTGAGTAAATAATCCTCGATACGGTGAGCTGATAACGCGGTAATTGACTGACGGTCACCGACCAGCCGACGACCGACCGTCCACCGCCACACGTTCCGAGTTGGTTCAGTATGGTTCCGGAACGTTTCCTTTGATAACGTTACTATTGATTTATTATGTGATATCGCGACAATGTTGCACGGGCCTACTAATATTTTATTTACTATTTGCAATGCAAAAGCTTTAACAAGGTATAAATTCTTTAATTTTAATTTTGAAGATAATAAACTTTACTCTGAAAACAGTCTTAGGGGAACTTTTTAAAAATTCAGTTTTAGTTTACATTAGGTCAGTCAAGAAGTCAAAAAATATACTATACTTATTCGTAAGTAAATTATAGTGTACATTGCTAACGCATCCCGTTTTCTGAATAACTGAAATATAATGAAGCTGAATTACTAATTATAATTTGTGTAGGGTATTTTTCTATAAGACTATTTTACTTCGCCATGGGTACTTATTATGTAGGTATTCTATTTTTTATATCATTACAATGAAACAAAATAGATTTTAATAAATCATAATGAAACTTAAGATTAATTATAATAATAATAATTTTAGTAGTGAGCTACACTGCGTTCGGTACGATACAAGAATATCCATACCAAAAATGGGTACATAGTACCTGTTAAAACTTAAAAACTGATAGACCAATTGTCTCTCACATCCTTGTCTTATGATTGCTTTACAAACGAACCTAACTGCGTTATAAATTATTTATTCATCGTTATTAATATCCATCGGTCCCCGGCCTCCTCCCACGCTGTATCAGTCTAATCAGCGGCCGGAGCGACCACGGGACCGCGGACTGAGACAATGGGATTATCTCCTGGAATGCGTCTATCGCCAACCACGTGGGTTAAATGTTCGGGAACGCATTAATATTATTATAATATGGAAAGTGATGTCACTATACTAAATACAGTCTGCAGTAGTACTTAAGAGCTTTTATGTATTTTTTGTTTGTGAGAGTTTTGTTTGTGTTGCGTTTTATCGTGATAATTGCCCGCGACTTTGGTGTTTTTTTGTGTAACGTCCTCGCAGACAAAAGTTAAAGTAATAATTTTGATAATTGGAACGAAGTTCCTTATCTCGCGTTGTGAAAGGGGGCTAGACGGAAAAAATTCTTACGAAAAGTTGTCACGACACTTTTTGTGTACAGCGCCATCTCGTGGAGCGTTTTTGTAATAAGCAAATGCGTAGTTTTGTCATTAGTTTTTGTTGTTTTTGTTAGATGGCAGCAGTGTGCCACACTTCAAGTGTGCACACTTGACATTTTCAGATTTGTAGGTTTAGCTTTAGTGTCACTGACGATAGATAACGCTACCAGTGGGAAATAATTATAACTTAAAAAAATAAAATTTTATTGCAATTCCTTCAACCTTCACTAATTAATCGAAAGGAACTTGGTTCCATCCGGGTGTCCCTTGACAGCTCTCAAGTTTTTTATTAAAAAATATTAACACCAAATCGGATATAAAAACACAAAAATAAATTAAGCAAAAGTATATGTAGGGTAAATAATGAAATTTACAATAGCAAAATTGAGGATAAGTTTACGTTTTAGATTAAATAAGTAGTAATTCATTCAATAGAGACACTGAATCGTACATAAATAGTTGATAAATAATCTTTTTAAATCTTGAAACTTAAATCTTCGATAATGTTTAAAGATGTTTGTTCGCTGCACGCGACATGGTCCTACAACAGCTATTCACTTACACAAATTCGGATTTTAAGACGCCTTCGACGGTGTAGGAGCTATTATTCTATTAAAAAGATTTTTAATATGTCACTGATACACTTAAGCTCGTATTTTTTTCTACCACCGTTTCGGAAAGGTGCTATTACATGGAGGAGAAGAAAGTAACTCCTTACCGCATCTTTAAAAATACAGTATAATTTATTTATTGAATACGAAAAATTCTCAAACTGTCTACCATCTCTCACAGATACAAAGCAGCGAGAGCGCTGGTTCAGGGCAATCGACGCAGTTCCTCTTAAAGTCTTACTGATTTGTTACCCTAAATTTTACCGAATATGCCTCCAAAGAAATAAAATAAACAGGGAATACAAACCTTCTTAACGATTTCTTCTAGGCAACACATACGGATAAGAAGACAAAGATATTAGAAGAATAGCAAACATACGAAAAGTTCACATTTACACTAAAAGAAAAAGACAGACGTAGTCAATGAGAGAGTGGAGAGAGAGAAAAGAAGAGATTTTTCACGTCTTTCACGGTTGAGTCTAGTAGGGTAGAAGCCAGGCAGATTTTTTTAATTTCTTTATTAATGAATGACTACAATCCCACCTGATAGCAATTGGTGAGGTAGGCTGGTAGCGCGCACTAACTTAGTACTTAGTAGCCTATTCGTATTCACGGGTCAGTCGAAGGGAGTACGCACTCGCGCACCTCGCTACGAAACAGTTGCACACATTATTGATATTAGAGTTATCAAACAAGGGGTCATTACCAGGGAGGGTTCGTGCGGGCCGCGGGCTGTTGCGTGCCAGATCCCGCGATACGCTCCCACCGCCCGTAATCGGTTTACTGGGCCTCGCTGCTTTGTGGGCTGGCCTGAGCTGGCGGCGCCGGCGGGGAGACACGAGGAAACTACTTGAGGAATATGGAGCATATGACCAGGGCTTCTAGTTTAGTGGGCCCTAAAATATCGATGTCTTAATGGAAAACTTGGGGCACAATTTTGTTGAAAGATGACATTTTAAAATATTTCGATGTTATGTAATTTCAATGATGATAGGTACAAGTTAGGTTACGTTATTAGTGAAACAAAAATTGTAAGTTTTTTTTTAGAAAATGTTAGATCACCTGATCTTTTTTAACGTCTTCAAATTTTATTTATTGAAAGTAAGCAAAGGCTTATTTAGTGACAGGTAGCACTGTCTCACACACATACCCAACTACCGCAGCAGTTCAACATGCATACAAGCAGGTGAACATTATATAGATTATGTATAAAGGTGACGCAATTGATCATGACATCTTATAATAAAACAGTCGCTGCAATAATCACAGTAAATTATAGGTTTATTATGATTTTAGGCTTATTTTTTAATGAAATGGTAAGTCAGCTTCATTGTCCGCTACCGCCCGTGCCTGGTCCCCTCCGCGACGTTTGGTGACTTGCAAGCGACGCTTATTAGCGTACTCAGTTCCAATTCTAATGGCTTTACACTTAAAGCTCTCTTGTACAATCACTTTACCTATAAAATTTACTTTGATCGGTACGAAATAATGCCCGCTTCTTTTGACTACATTTTACGCAGATTTCGATAATCATAACCACAGAATAAATTATGATTATAAGATAATATTATTATAGAGTTGTGCACGCTAATCCTAGGTAAGTGGAACGGTCTCGAATTTGAGTAATCAAAGACACTTTAATCTATAATAAACCAGTAAGTCAAATATCTTACACTGATTGGTAAATTTTATTATTAGGTTAAAGATTATTTTTAAAGACATTTTAAAATATGGAAGGCTTTAGAAATACGATGTTTCTTTCGTAGCGCCGCAATAACAAAATAACATTATTGATATTAAAAGAAAGGATCAGGCAATGAATGCGTCAGACAGGAGACATGATAACATTACTAATTAATTGCCTAATAGTACCTACTATTGATAAAATAGCTTTATGCAATATAATTATGTTATTCTCGAAATAAAGTTTTGAGGAGATTTTAAGAGTAGCTCGCTTTAACTATTTGAGGCAACTAGTTACAGGAAAAAATAATAGAATCTTCCAAATTGATGTCATCACCTGAAATTGAGCTGTGTTAAGTCGTGTTTGTCGTGATAAGCTCTTAGGTACGTGCGAGTATGACCGAATAAACTGATAGGAAATCTAGATAGGTATTCGAAAGAACTTACCTATGTGAAAATATTAAATTTACTTTAGGAAAAAATACCCAACACACTCATAGTCCCATACCAGGATTTTCTTTGTCGTGGGTGCCATGGACAACACACAAAGACAAGAACACACACACAGAAACAGAAATTTAAACTCATCGTTCTAATTTCCGCCTCGCTGGGAACCGAACCCACGACCCTTCGAACGGCGTCTGGCGTCATAAGGGTTGTTAAAAATGGATCGTTTAAAATGAGAAGAAAAATTATTGAACATTAAAAAGACTGACTTTAGAATTTACCTACAATGTAAATGCTATAAATGAATTGAATTTGAATTAGAAATGACTTTAACTTTAGGTTTAATAAATTGATAAGTACGTAGTATTTCGATACTTTGCAGTAATTATCTTGCAATATAACATTTGGACAACTATTATGGGCGCATCTATTACTTAGATGTCTGTCCCGGGTAAGAATCTATCCTTAAACAGTTCTTTCGACGTGAATAGTCGCTATCTGGACTTTAGATCTAGCAGTAAGACACTTGTTATACAATGTAGTCTGTTACTTCTTTTCCGGCCAATGATATTATTTCATGAGTCAATATTTGATAACATTACCTACAAGCCATTTTATATGTACATTTTTAACGCATGACAAATTAAACAAACAAAATTGTTGAGCCAATCCCTACCTTATAATAAACATACATACAGTTCAGATTACATATAATTCCTTGTCATTCTTGTGTATTTTTGACGTGATGCGACAGACAGAAAATGACAAGGTGAGATATTCTTACTTTTGCAAATTTGTATTTGCTCCCCGACAGCTTGAATTTGTACCGTAGTGCTCTGAGTTGAAGTCGATGTTTGATTGTATTTGATTTGGAAAAGGCAAACGTATATTTGCGCGAGTCCCCCGAGGTTCGATGTTCAATAGATAAGATCGAATTGTCCCGCGACAGTTTAGACTCAGGTGTGGTCTTGCAGATTTTAATTCTTATTTTTGAAAGAGTCATCGAAAAAACGATGCTTTATTTTTTAAATTAGTTGTAACTACTTTATATTAATTTACTCAGTAGCTTATGGAAAATGGCGGATTAAATCGCTCTTTAAGATAAATATATTAAACGGAAATGCACAACTATCTTTTTTTGAATTTGAAGTCTTTCGTGGGCTTTCGCATCCTCGACCAATTCGGAGAAGTGTTTAAACAAGACTCAAGAACTTGCTAACAATAAGTCATGATTAAATTGAGCAAAGTCAAAGTTCAACGTTCAATTTAAACGATCGTCCGAAGTGAAGCATAACTTAAGCTTACTTCAGCAAGTTATGGACCTCCATAAATCAAAACTGAATGTCCGCTTTTGTCACCTCCGTGTTACTACACCAATAGCCGTGTAGGTGCCCCGACATGCACTTACTGAAAACGCGAGTCACGGTGTCACGGCGTCACGGGCGACGTCACGGCGTCACGCGGGGTGGCGCGATGCCGTGACAAAGTTAATATCATTTTATTGGCCACACAAAGCCGGCCTTAGTCATCCTGACTACGGATTTTATATCAATATTACACAGCTCGCTCCTGCCTTTCAATCGTGCTTTATCCAATTGATTCTATGTGTACAACATAAACATTTCATGTCGTTACATTGAAAGCTTTTGCTAAGAGCGGACCTGTTTTAAATTTCTGTTAATAAGGCAAGAGTAAATAGGATTTTACTGCTTATAACAAAAAAAATCCGTTGACAATCCGTATAATACCTATGACAAATGATCCCGTCCATTTTCTCTGGAAGCTACTAAACGTGAAACATCCAAATGTGAATAATTTGAAGACGTATTAGATTATGATATGCCGTGACTATGAAATAATCGCAAACCATGTAAAAGTTATGTAAGTCAAATGACAGCAGACACTTTATCAGGTAGGTATACCCTCAACGGATAACCTGACACTCTTCATACGCTTGCAACAGTGCGCGATGGGGTGACCACGTCTAGATTTTCTAAGTAACGATTCGGATAACAAACTAATATCGACGGTGGAAAGGCAAATTGTATTAACCGCCATTTAGTAAAATGTTCAGGAGAGACGATTAAAGTTTTAAAAAATTCATAACTTTTAAAGTATTGAAGATATCTCTATGAAACTTAGTGAGTTAGTAATAAAATTTATTACAAATGGATACATGTAATAAAAAATATCGTATGTCTAATATTTGTATTAATTTATGGAGTTAATACAAAATACCACAAAATCTCAGATAGGTAAAATTAGCTGTTATCCAAACATTATATCCAAAAAATTTCAAGCAAAGTGTATTATATCCAAAATATAACTTAAATATTTTCAAGTAAATTGTTTTATATCCAAATAAATATGATATTGCTATCGAGTAAAATGACTTAAAAACAAATCCAATCATGACCAGCGAGAGGTAAACACTTTTATGTAACTTTTTCATATCTATTCGAACCTGGTAAAACAGTTGTACAGACATCATTGTATTCGAACAAAGAGGGCAAAGTGGCTTAACCATACACTTATATATAATTTAAGTCAATAACTGAACTTTCAAAAACTTAACAAAATCCCGAAAAACTGTAAAAAAAAAGAAAAATTAAGGTAGTCCTAAATGTTTTGCTAAAAGTACATACATACATAATAATAATCTCGCCTCTTTTCCGTAGGGGTAGGCAGATACCACTTCTTTCCACTTGCTACGATCCTTACATACTTGTTTCGCCTCGTCCACTTTCATTATTCCTTTCATACACGCTCTTTGGTTTAGGGTACTCTTGATCTGGCGTTTTTTCAAGTTGTCCCTGATTTGGTCTCGAAACTTCTGCCTAGGTTAGCTAGCTACCTTTCATTCACACTCGCTTTATACACTTATTTCGTCAATCGTTCTTAATTCATTCTCACTACATGGCCAATCCATCTCAATATACCTTTCTCAAATTTGTCACTACATCTTCTTTCAGACCACAACGTTTCCTTATCTCACTATTTCTTATCCTGTTACTCAGTTTAACTCCTATCATACTTCTTGGTGCTCGCATCTCAACTACATTTATTCTGCTTTCATGTTTCTTCTGCTATGGCAAAACTTTCACTTCCGTACAGAAGTGTTGGAACCAACACTCCCTCACGCACAGCCAAACGAGCCTTGTTAGACACCTTCCGACTGTTCATAAAGGAGTGCAAAGCTCCATTCACCATGTTTCTTGCATTCACTCTTCTTTCAATATCACTCTAACACTTTCCATCTCTTGTAAACTTTGAACCCAGATACACAAACTCATTGAAGCGCTCATAGCCCGGCGGCTTGCGTCGATCTCAAGTGATCGACAAAGTTAAGCAACAGCGGGCGCGGTCGGTAGTTGGATGGGTGACCGCTAGTGGCTAAATATCTTGAGCGCTTCCGTGCTTCGGAGGGCACGTAAAGCAGTCGGTCCCGGTTGTTATCATTGGTAGCAGTCGTTAAGCCATGTCGGATACCTTCGGGCGGCTTAAAATTTCCGACACTTGGGTTGGCCACTAACCCCTCCACCAATCCGCACTGGAGCAGCGTGGTGGAGTATGTTCTAGGCCTCCTCAGGTACGAGGAGAGACCCGTGCTCAGTAGTGGGCCATTAATGGGTTGTAGCCACACAAACTCATTCACCTGTTCAATTTTTTCATTTCCAATAACGATATTGCAGTCTGTCACTGCCTCATCTCTTTCAAACACCATCACTTTCGTCTTCTTTACATTCATCTTCATTCCCTTCCTAACAAAAGCTCCACTCATAGCAGTTACCATCTCCTGCAACTCCTCAGCCAAAGACGCAGGTAATACTTGGTCATCAGCATAGAGAAAACCTTTGACGAGTAACACTAACAGTAGCATTCATTCTGAACCCACTTTCATTATCTTTTAAATCTGTCAAGCAATTGTTCATGAACAGACTAAACAGCCACGGTGACACTACACACCCCTGTCTAACACCTTTTTCGATATTAAACCATTCGGTGTATGCCCCGTTTATCCTTACACAAGCACTAAAGTCCCTATAAAGAGATTGCAATGCTCGTATGAGGACACTGCTCACACCGTTCACGGACAATGCTGACCACAATTCTTTCCTCACCACACTATCATAGGCCTCTTCTAGATCCACGAACGCGCAATAAACCTTCTTGTTTTCTCTCTCTCATACTTTTCAACGCTTTCAGTATTTCATCCATGCTTATCTCACTTTCATCAACATTTATATTAGTTTCCATGGAAGGTGCCGGATGTTGTACCTGCACTTCCTCTCTTTCAAACAAAGTTTCAAAATACTCTTTCCGTCTCTTTAACATTCTTCTCCTTTTATAATGCTCCCATCTTGACTCCTGATTGTACTCAGCTCCGAGGTAGAAGTTTTTCCTCTGGCTATTTTGATGGATTTACGCAAAAAATTGATGTTTGATTGGAAATCTTCAGTGACCCTCCTATCAAAATCATCCTTTCGTTCTTCTTTCTTTCTAGACACAACTTCTTTCGCTGCTGATTTCAATCTTTTATACTTCATTCTTGCTTCCTTTATCTCGTCTTCCGTTGGCTTTTGAACTTTTTGGTTAGCTTTTGTTGCTAACCAATCCAACCACGCTTTCTTCTTTTCTTGCACAGCCCTTTGATGACCCACCTCCGTGCAGATTCGTCGGTGCATAGACCCCAAGGATAAACAAGCGAGTGAGTCCGACTTTTAACCTGATCCAGAGGAGTGTTGGGCTTGCACATTCATGCTCCATCACACATTCAACTATTCGAGAGGAAAGAATCACACCAACTCTCTGACAGCCTCGGCTGCTTTGGGGGACTCCCGACCAGTATGCCGTGTAGAGACCATGAACCGTGGTGTCGCATACTTTCCTCTTGGTTTCGTTCACGTACAGAATGTCTACTCTCTGCATCGTTCATCCATCATCTGACATACTTCATCTACCTTACCATCCATTCCTCCTCTTACATTCAACGTAGCGAAGCGGCTCTCCATGGGCCGCTTTTGACCCCTGCGAGAAACGAGACGTGATGTGTGGCGATCCACTTCGCCGCCATTTTGGTTAATTTAATAATTATTATCTCTATATATATAAAATTCTCGTGTCACAATGTTAGTTACCATACTCCTCCGAAACGGCTCGACCGATTATCATCAATTTTTTGTGCTTATCAAGTAAGTATGAGAATCGAGCAACATCTATTTTTCATACCCCTAAATGTTAAGGGTTGTCCACCCTAGATTTTTTTTTTCATTTTTTGGTCAATTTTTTTTGGTTATTTTTTATCGTGTGGCATAAAAAAATACACATAATCCCAAATTTTCACTTCCCTACCCCCACCCCTCAAATTTAAATCGCGCTTTAATAATTCACAATCTATATGGCGGAACAACGTTCGCGGGGTCAGCTAGTATTTATATATAATTATATTTATATAATACGTAATTATATTAATCAAAAAGTTACAATTAAAAAAACTGAATTAAACTTTCATACTGACGTTTACAAACAATAACTATAATAATGGCAAAACGCGAGGGTTGACAACGGCACGAAGTGCGCGCACTAGCCGTCCTCTCCGACACAAGAACTAAGAAGGGTGACTGAAGCGCCTACGCATCAGCCCGTACTTAAATATTATCTCTGTTTTACTAGCAATTTGCTTTATTTTGTATGGTTTAACCAACAATTTTGTATGCGATAAAAAAATTGTAAAGTAGTTTAAATGCAGATTTTATTTAAAAAAAAAACAGGTAAATTTGTTTTATTGTATTAAAATTGGTTCTAGAAAGAACAGCAAAACGACTAAACGCATAGTGTTTACTTATTTTGGATAGGTATAATGTATTATCTTGGAAATAATAGCATTTTAGAGTAGAGTAAAATGTATTAACTTACAATGACTAACATTTAAAATCGGAGTAAAATGTTTTAATTCTATTGATGACGAAAAGTCAAGTTGGGTATAATGTATCAATTACAAAAGCTTATAATAATATAATGTGGTAAATTGTTTTATCATTTAAATTTAGTTAAAGTCAAGCAAGGCAAAGTAGCATAAGGTAAAATTTTTAGTTGAGATGTGTTTTAATGACAAAATCCACTATTTACTATAAAGTTAAAACACAAAAATATATGAAAAACTTCAAAATCACTGGTGTATTAACGACCATAAAAGTCGTCAGATCGAGCTGAAACCAAGACCATTCGAAAGAGAAAATTCTCCCGATTCCAACGATATATATAACTCGATATCGCCTAAAATGGCAGTTAATACATTTTGCCTTTCCACCGTCGATATACATATTTTTAAAGGGCTCCATTCATCCAGCCGCGATCACGATCCATGCAACTGGGTCAAAATGTCGGCGTACAAAATACATATCGTGAGTACCACGGAAAACAGATCCGTTAGATCTGTTCTGTGGTGAGTACCCGTATCATAATTGTGTAGGTACAATTCACGATGAGCTATGGTTAAAATTATATAATTACTTACTTGTCAGGTGACTTTTATCTTAAATGTGACGCTATTATAAAAAGTTTAAAAATAAAAAATATATTGTATAATAAATGTTGACGTTATTGCTGTTCGGGGTCACGTTATTTAGGAGTGATTTAGATTTTCAGTTTTTCAGAATTTCTATTATGGAAACAATATTTTAGCATCAAAGTTATGTAAGTTTTAATACAGTGAACATTCTAATTATGATGTATTTAGTAAGGATAGTGGGACGTCTCGAACCACCCGCATTCCATGGTCACCGCAGGTTGGCTATCACTTACGCACAACAAAGTTGCAAAAAGGGCCCCTTCTTAATTGAATATTTAACGAGCTATAAACAAACCGACCGATGGACTTTAACACCACAATATAAGCAAAGCGGAAGGTATTAGATTCATTGGGTTAGCGATGTCATTGAATCTAAACAACTAAGGGTGCTTATTTTATATGTAGTGTTCCAGTTTCGATCGCTTCATAGTTTTTTTTAATGGAATTGAGGTAGCAAACGAGCATGCAGCACCACCTTCCGATGCCGTCCATGACAACTGTGACCGACTTAGAATAAGACTTAAATGGGGACTGGGCTAGTTAGGTGACGGTGTTAGAACATTAGCTGGTTACTTAGTTTGTTAGTATGAGGACTGGGACAGGGACTGTTAGTGAGAACAGTCATAGTGAATAAAAAAATCAAAGTATCATAAAAGGATCTGTCGGTTTGTCTTTTTTTTCGGTAATAGCCAGCAAACTATCAGACAGACCTGATGGTAAGTGGTCACCGTCGCCCACGGACATCAGTAACACCAAGGCGTCACCGATGCGTTGTCGGCAAAGAAATAAGAAAGAGGAATGAAAGAAAATACTGGCTTGACGACAAGTCAGTTATCTCCAGCGAGAGGGTGGTAGCTGGCCAATTAGGCTTCCGCCCCACCACGGATTCTGTCGCCACTTACGACATCGTGGTCTGCAGACATGGAACTACACTCCCACGAGTGGGAAGTAAGCCGGCCGCACCAATGCAGACAAAGAAATACACGTAAATAATCAAACTCAAACTCAAATCATTTATTTCATGTAGGTTTTTTTGCATTTACCACCGTTTCGCTAAGGTGCCTTAAAATATTGATTTTTAAATCTTTGAGGAGAAAAAGAAACGGCGAAAGAAACTCTTCGGCACATCTTTTAAAAAATAATAATAATAGACAAACAAAACATAAATGGACACAGAAAACCAGGAAGAAATACACATGACCTTCCCTTTAAATACGTAACCAATATAGGACGGAGTCACGCGACGATACAAAGCTTACTGCTACTGGGCAGTGGTTAGTAATCTGCAATAAATTAATTGTTTAATGGGCGGTCTATTAACATTCCTGTGTTAATGGAAGCGGTTGAGTGGGCTATTAAATTATCGTTTTATTTGGTACGGTCACAGAGAGACCACTAAGGCACTAACCCTTATCGCACTGGTCACTGGAGTTGGAATGGGGTTGTTATCGGTAGACTGCTCAAATTGATGATGATGATGCTCCGGTAGCTCACCAGAACCAGATGAGCAAAATGTAATTGTGATTACAGTTTCCGATTATGCATCTGGAGGCACGGGAATGCCCCCGCGACGAACGCTTTAACTGCCTTTTCTTGAATCATTGTTTTTTCAGAGACAAATTAATGTATTTAGCACGCTATATAGGTTTCTTTTGTCTAGCTTTTACACATTAGATCTAAAATATGTCAAAATTTGTCACTGAATCACTGACTTGTCAAAACCTAGGGTAGGTACTTCTCGAAGACTTACAATGCTGAAATTTGGTATGCAGAAAATTTTAACCTCTCTGGCATTATCCAGGTCTAAGTAGGAGGGTTTGGAAATACGACTGAATGTTTTGAATCATCGAATCATGATTACACTTTTCCCGTCTCCGACTAGGACCAATCCTGTGGGGTTGGTTAGAGTTAGGTACAAGTACAACCTACCAACAGCTCTAGATTTCTTATCTAATGTGACCTCAGCTCGAGCTAGTGACCTTTTTATGGAATCAACCGCACCGTGCCATCGTACACTTTTATTTTAATCACATAAAAAAATTTTTTTTCACTGGACATACTCGTATGTAAAGGTGTTAAAAATACTAGTTTGTTTTGAGGTAACCACTCAGGGTCAGATCTCAGCCACCGTTAGCCGCTGGTGGCTGGCGGGCCGCGGGCGAGCTGCGGTTGAGCTGCGGGTTTGCTGCGGGTGAGCTGCGGGCGAGCAGCGGGGAGCTGGGCGGCACACGCAACGTTCTACAATTTGACTAATCCTCATGTCGGGTGTTATCTTGTTTGTTTTCGTAATGACACGCGATTTGAAACGGGGACACGGGGTGGATGTGGGGAAAATTCGGTACTGAAGCAGGTTAACAAGCGACAGAGCTAAACCGAAGGAATAAGTTTTAATTTGAAGATTTGTTTTGTGGTTTATTTATACCCGTTGACTATTTTTTCACAAACGTGGTGGAGTATTCTTTAGGACTCCTCAGTGATGAGGACTGGACGGACAATATGACATTGATGGCTTCAACTCTTAATGTGTTGACATTGATGGAAGCCAACGATGTCATATTGGGGAGAAAATTATGGTCCTCATTTAGATATGCGTGACACGTATGCACTATGCAGTGTAAGTGTAACGTCACCTCTTCTGTTCCTTCACCGATTTTACTTCTGTTTTAAGGTCTGTGCATATGACGTCTATTTAACTCCAACTCGACTCAGATTTAACTCATAGGAAAGCATTGAAATATGATCTGTTTACAGTTGAATTTTCGAGTCATTCCGTTCGGATAAAATTGATACCCTAAGGCCTAAGGGATCAGTTATTTTTTAAATAATTTTTTATTCCATCCCGTGAATCATCCATTAAAAAAGTAAGAATGAACGTAGGTACGGCATGTAGGTAAGGCATGTTAGTGTGCATACAGTAACTAACATTGCTGTTTCTAATCTTTAATTATCAATTTAATGTATTTTTTATGCATAATTTTTAAAAAATATTAGCACTCTGCACTTCTTCTGTATATAAACTATAAGTGTGCCAGATTTCATACTCCTTCGTCAGCGCAATTTTCGTAAAAATGGGTACCGACAAAGTTTTTGCTCCACGTATTAATACTTATAATAGGTAATAGATATATCCACATAGGTACACATCATTCATATGTGCATAGGTACTACATGGGTAGTTTTTTTTATGGAATGAAGACGGCATACCATGTGATCCACGATTCATGATCAACTGTGTTTAACAATATAAATCACATTTCGTACGTATCTACATAATCTACTTAATATTACACACAATAATTAAACGTAAATAAAATTGGCTTAAAGTAATAAGCCATCAGATAATGTAATTATCAAACATTCCTTCTATTTAAAATGTTACTGCCTACTTGCGTAATGTGTAGGCAGAGGGAATAGGTACCTAACTATGATTCCCAATGCACTATATTATCAATAGACATTTATCGTAATGATAAAATTATAATCTACATTAAATAAAATATTAAACAATGATTATATTTTGCGCATGTGTTACATAATTTGTTACACAATTTATAAGTACTTTACTGAGCTGAGCTGCAAAACCTGAATAATTGATGATTAATTGATTACCTCTGAATGTACAACATACGAAACGAAGCGTTCCACAGCTTGTGTCAATCATAATTCAAGTTAACGAATGAAGTACACACTTTCGGGCTTTCTCACATTGTTGTGCTTCGAAGCCACCAATTAGCATAGTAAGTTAGCAGCCGCTAGACCAATTCATAGCCTTCTCTCTATTTGAAAGAGTTTGTCATCCAAAGCAATCATTAATTATAATTTATAATATCTGTATATTATTCATCGTTGCAGAACCTAAAATAGGTACTAAAGCGACAAATAGCTCCATCAGAATCGAATCCCCGATCCTTCGCTGAGCTGGCAGTGTCTCCCACTGACGCATGAAGGCTAAGTGCAGTGTGTTTCACAACACACGTGCATCAAGTGTTATCTGGTCTCACCATCTGTCTGTCCGTCTGTCTGTCCGCGGCCGACGTGACCCGCCGCCAAACGTTGCGCAACCAACCTCGACCTCTGGTCAGGGTGAGCCGTTAATGTTCTGCTGTTTATTTGATTGTTTACATAACGTTTATTAGAGAGACAGACCGCGAAATGTCAATGTGCGAAAAGTAACTTATTTTCAATACGTGAAGTGTCAACTTTTACCTGTTAGTTAGTGTTAATTACCTTTCCTTCATTAGTTCAAATTAACTCAGATTGGAATAAGATTGTCAAGAAGATTAACTTCTTAACCCTATGAAACCTTATTTTATTTGAAATCAGTTGATGAAGGCAAAATGCAAGTCACCGAGTATCGAAACGCAGGGATTGTAAACAAAATAATGCCCTAAATTTTGATAGCTTCACACTTACATCACTTGTGTGTGTATGTAATACCACAACAGATATCCATATAAGTTCCCGAACTCCCGGTCAAATGGACCACCATTTTTTGTGTCACAAATGCCTGGAATAGAAGCCGATTCTATTTTCTCGACAAACGTAAGTTATTAATTTGTAATGTTCAAACACGGACTTGTACGTTTTTATTGTGTAAGTGAAATACGGAACCTACTGCTAGGGTTGCGTGCGATAATTAATCCAATGTAACCAACGTTGCTACAACGTACAGAAATCCACCACGACGCCACTTTTGACTGCTTGTTACATATTCATCGGAATGTCAAAGTAACGATTTAAATATTTAATATAACTTTGTATTACAAAGTTACAAACTATGTGGGCTGATTTGTGAATGGACGTAACATGGCACGCTTAGTTAGTTATTTTTTCGATTTATTTAATGTAAAATGTAAAAAGATAGCAGTAATAGCCGAGTTGTTAGGACGTTGGACTCCCGAACCGGGGGGCCCGGGTTCAAATCCCGCACGCACCTCTAATTTCCAAAAAATATTGGAACGAAGTTCCTTACCGACCGAACTGAAAAATATGTGATAGTAAAACCGTAAGCGTGGATTGAGACGCGTGGAAAAAAGTGCGTGGAATAAAACCGTTAAATGAGACGTGCGCAGGCGCGACAGTAGCCGAAGGAACTTTATTCCTACCTGGTGTCCCACGACACAATTGTAGTTTTTTATTTTTTCAAAAATTTATATGAAAAGAATTTCTTTGTTTTAAATAAACCTGCTTATTTTGAGAAAATGAACACAATTGCTAAATCGTGATGTTACACGATCACATAAGGACGCACCAACAATTATATTATTATAAACTTAGATTTTTTAGAGATTGAAGATTAGATATTTAAAAGCTTGCAATGGTTGCATATACGTTCGGATCAAATGTTACAAACTGCATTATAACTCTCTCTTACTGCACAGACTTGAAATCTTGCACATTGCTGTAGTTCTAATGGCATTACAATTTATACTCGGAATTGGCTCCCGACAGGGGAATGACTCCTCAATAGTGAACACCACAGTGACTAAAGTTTTTGCTTTGTATTTGCAATTCTCTTAGCATTATACAAACATGTTTTTACATTTTGAAACTATATTTTGTCAAATGTAGAATTTTATTATTCGTATGCTTGCTAGTTCTATATTATACCTACTTGTATCACGATAAGGTTCCATGCTACGGCTCAATAATTATACTTCTAAATATTTATAAGATACGATGTCAAACGATCGTACGCTGGGCCACGCGGGACGGGCAGTGACACATCTCCTCAAATATACGTCACTCTCGCGGCGTGGCGTCGGGAGCACTCCGCCACTTGCCGGTTGATGGATACAACCATAGAGTAAATATTAAAATCAGAGAATTACAGATTTTGAATATTTGAATAATCCTATTGTAGTATTATATTTTTTCTTTGATGAAGACAGGGCTTTGGCTGTATTGAAAACACTCAAAGTGGTGCAAGTAACGTCTTTACCCAATTGTGGACTACCAAAAAGGACTAATGGATTATCCTAGGCGTAGACAGAGAAGGATATAGACATCCTTCTCAGTCTACGCCTAGGATACTGACAGAGGGTCTGGTGAGCGTGGCCAACATGAGATAGCACGAGAAAGTAGGTAGAATTGTATGTGCCACAAGAAAAATTCGACATCAGCTGTCTTGCTTTTGCTTACATTAAATACTATATATACTATACTATACTATACTACTATTAATAAAAAACCGGCACGCAAAGTGAAACGAAACAATATAATTCTGTCTCGTTTGTTTTTCGTGTCATTGGCGTAAGTTTTTACTTTTCTTGTGAGTGCGACAGATGGCTTCCATTGGCCTACTATACTCTTCCCCGTCTTCGATGCTAGGCCTAGCATCGAAGCACCAATACGGCCGATAGGTGCTGGCTAACAAAGCTCTATGACATCACTACTCTATCCAGTGAATGTCGGCAGCGAAGCCGGAGTCAAAGGTTACCTCCGCGAGCCGTTCAACTAATAATTTGATAATTTCAACATTCACATACTACATCCTTGTGATTGTTTAGTACTATCGATATAACGAAATAAGAAATATTACTTGAGCATTTTCCGTTATAGAATTTTTTGACAGCCCATAGGTAATAACATCCTATTACCTAAATCAATCCTATAATAGTATAATAGAAAGTCATATAAACTTAACAGTAAGTTATGTACAATTGAAATTCGCTTGAGGGTTACTTTAAACATAGGTTTTGTTCTAAGTCGGTCAGAGTCGTCATGGGCGGCCGCGGAGGGTGATGCTCCATGCTCGTTGGCTACCTTAATTCCATAAAAAAATGAAGGTACAAAAAAACACAGGCACATAAAAAGCATTTGAGAAAAACAATTTTTTGGTGAAAGGTACCTACTGATTAGAGCAATGGATGCCGTAGCAATGAACTGTACATTTTTAATCTGTATTTTTGTTTCTCTGTGCGTTTGCTCCCGCTAATTTCAATAACCGATTAGCCTAACCGATTTGAATGCGGTTTATATCTAAATGAGATTGGGGTAACGTATTATGCTTGTTTTATTTTAACCGGCTGAAATAAAACAGAGATGTCAATTTAAAGGATCGTCTAATCATTGAGATTATTTAAGAAAGAGAGAGAGGGCACTCTCTCTCTTTATTAAATATTTCCAAGCTCTCCTCTGCTGTACTCGCACATTATAGATGGGCGGATACACCGACGCGGGCAAGCCATTCCGGTCCTTCTGCGCTCCATAACGAAGGACGAGGAAAACCTAACCATATCCCTGTGTTATGGGCTCCCAATCGTTACAAATGTGAACATTGACAGCTGAAACGATGACCACCGCTGTCCGAGATACGTAATATGGTCTGGTCGGGTGGTAGACGACGCCGGAGTCAGGGGTCATACCACCGGCCGGGACTGACGGCCGCGCCACATGACTCACGTGTGACCACACTGTTGGCTTACAACACTCTCCAACGGTTCATAAGTTCAGCACCTTAATATAAGGTTACAGACATTTTTGTCAAGAGTTGGTAATTTCAGTTACATACATTTTATAATAGACTAGCTGTGCCCGCGACTTCGTCCGCGTGGAATTTTAATTGTTACGGGAAATTGCTAAAATAGAAGTAGCTTGAGTTACTCCTTATTACATCAGATATCTGCCAGTGAAAGTCCCGTCAGAATCGGTCCAGTTGTTGCAGAGATTAAACAAAACAAACAGACGAAAAAAAATTGTAAAAAAACTTATTTCGTATAGGTATATACCGTGTATACGTCCATAACTACATTTAGTAAAAAGCGGTTAATTTAATATTACAAACAGAAACTACTTTATTTGTTTGTATAGATAGTGGTTGGTAATCCAAACTACATAGTTTTCTGTCAACGATTAAGTAAGTTAATATGTGTTAAGCCCCTCCACCTTTGCTTCGAGAAATTGTTATGTTTTTTAATTTCCAACATAAATTTTTAGATGGGATTATTAAAAAAAACATTACTCCACCAATCCGCTCTGGAGCAGCGTGGTGGGGTATGCTCTAGGTCTCTTCAGTTATGAGGATGACCCTTGTAGTGGGTTAATTGTCGACCCGTATGACGCAATAGTTACTTACTTACTTTTTACTTGGAAAGGTTACTTGGAAAGTCGCATAAGAAGTTTCACTTCAACTATGACAGTAGTGTCCGGGTGCCTCGTGGATATAATTACTGGTGAAACAAATGTTTGGTAGGTATCAAACCATGCGCACAGAGGTCAACTCTAATTGATTGGCTCGACAAATTGCCGCCACTTGTAATTAATTGGCTATGAATAATATTATCATAACTATTGGCATTAGTGATCAACGATAAACCTAACAATTTTTAATTGTCCTTCGATTGGTGTTTAAATCTATGTGCAACGTTTAAATCTTTTAATTTGAAATGGTTGTTCAGAGGTTATAAATTAATGATTAATTAATTCAAGGAAAATATTATCTCATTGAAGCGCTCACAGCCCGGCGGCTTGCGTCGATCGTGATCGACAAAGTTAAGCAACAGCGGGTGCGGTCGGTAGTTGGATGGGTGACCGCTAGTGGCTAAATTTCTTGGGCGCTTCCGTGCTTCGCAGGGCACGTAAAGCCGTCGGTCCCGGTTGTTACCATTTGGTAGCAGTCGTTAAGCCATGTCGGATACCTTCGGGCGGCTTAAACATTTCCGACACTTGGGTTGGCCACTAACCCCTCCACCAATCGGCACTGGAGCAGCGTGGTGGAGTATGCTCTAGGCCTCCTCTGGTACGAGGAGAGACCCGTGCTCAGTAGTGATAGTGGGCCATTAATGGGTTGAAGCCATTATCTCATTAAAACCTACCTAAATGTAAAAAATGCAATGCAAGCCTGTCTGACACATTCGACCGCAAAAAGTTGTGAGATCTTTGTAAAACTAAGTCAGTTATTATTGTTATAATCATAAATCGGAATAGGTAGTATTTGGGGTCAATGTACTCAAACATTATACTAATATGGATAAGCCATGGTGGAACTCGTGGGATTTATTAGGATCAAATACAACAAATCTTATTTCTTTTTTGTCTACGACGTTCGTACAGCTGTCCCAAAAAACGAAACACTTTTAACCTGTTTTTAATTTTCACTATACGCGCCAGTTCCACACAGGCCAGCTTTAAAGTAAGCTCAATAGAAAGACTAGGTACTTAACAATATCTTTTCTATCTATAAATGACATTTCCAACAAGGAACGTCAAGAACTTCTACCGGGCTGATCGATTTCAAACTGAGTGTCCTGTGACTTCAGTGATATCACACTAACATCGTAACCTCAGGTTGCTGAGGTCAGCCTCAGGTCGTAGCAACATCTGCTTACATCCATCAGGATACCCAACTCCTCTCCAACTTACACTAGGTATAGGTCTCAATAAAAACACACCCTTACTCAGAAGATTTTTTAAATTTTAAATTTGTGGGGGTGAGTTATTGTCGGCCATTACGGTCGCTAACGACGATTTGTTCTATAAACCATTAAATATACATTGAGTTGACAGATCACTCGATCTTTCCTCCAAGACTAGAGGTATCTAATTCTAAAACCAGAGAATATTTTGGCGTTCTCATTCAAAAAAAGAATGGCGTTTTTAAGAAATAATAATAATAGGTATTAGGTACAGTTTTGTTAGGGTAGGTACACGGCTCTTCCGTTGATTTATTGCTGGGTGGACAATATTCCAGTTGGAACCAACTGGACGGACTCTAGTACGCATCTGAAGGTAATTTAGAGTGGAGACATAGATTCAGTTTAACATTAGTGACATCTTATGTGAGAAATAAGTAGGTATATATTTGCCTAATGATTCAAGTTACATTAGAAATAAGTGGTGTATTTTGCATGTGTAGACCTACCTAATATATTGAATTAAGTACCTAATTAGTTAGTCGATTTTCAGGTAGGTAACCATTACCTATATTGGCTATATTATGAGTCCGTTACCTACTGTTGTAATTCGAGATACCTAATGGTAATTAATTTAAGTTTAATTAGATTCAAACTTTAATTCATTCGAATGATCTATGACATACCTACCTACCTAATTGTTCATGTCCAATTTGACAACTATAAAACTGGTATTATAAATTTATTAAGGTGTTAGTGTTCAAATAAACCAATTAGGTGAGCATTGAATAAGCTTATCAGAGATACAATTAAGTTATTAAAATAAAACGGACTCACCGGCCGGTTTGGGAACGTTCCTCTTGACCTGCATCCACTTATACGTGGGCACCGCGTGCGACGCGTGGGCGTGGGCCTGGTGGCCCAGCTGGAGGTCGTCCCGGGGGTACTCCCGCATCCCGAACTCCTCCTTGGGCGCGTACGGGTCGTACTCCGGGCACGGCAGCGGCGAGCTGGTGTGACTGTACTGCATCGAGGTCTCGTCCACGAAGTGCATGTTGTACTTCGTCTCCAAGTAGTGATTGTCCATCTTATGCTCGTGTAGCCGCATGTCTTCGTGCCTCGGCTCCTCTCGATGCTTGAAGGCTTCTGGATGCGGGGGTAGCATCGGGTAATTCTGCTGCAACTCCCCATAATCCAAGTTCGTGTAACATAACCCCGTGTCGGTGCTGATAACCGGCGCTGGCTCGGTCTGTCCGTGCACGATCGGCTCGTAGTAGTGGGCGGAGGGCTCGTAGTACCCCTCGTGATACCCCTCGTACGGCTGGTAGCCCCCCTGCTGGTAGTACTCCGCGTTGTACCCGTTTTGCTGGTTGTTGTACATCCCGACGTCCATAGTCATCATGTTTGGTACCCACTGGCCGCTTTTACATCACACACATCACTCGAGCGCGTGCGACCGCGTTCGAAACTTAAACGAGCGTTCCTGAAATGGTCGCGTTCGAAAATCAAAAAACCGCCCGTCGAGTCGGTCGCGGTCGAATTCCGAACGGCGGCCGGCGGAGTTCGCGTTCGAAATTCAAACGCAGGTACGACGCGCTATCGACCGTCGCCCGCACGTCAGGTGAGCCGACGAACACTGATCGCGCTCATGCACAACGATACAATTTTTCTTTACCTCACCGTCCTCCGTCTCTGTCTAACGCGCCCGTAACCGCGCACCGAAACAGAGACGGCGTTATCTGTGTGATGCAACTGGTGATAACGGATAAGAAACGTGATTTTTGTGGAAAGACGCGTTCCACGGTCACGGCGTTTATTACGACATTCGTCGCGACTGCCGGAGCTTGTGAAGTTAGCTGGGAACTTTTCGTAGCGAGTGGGCGGGGCTTGCGTTGTGGGCGGAGCTTTGGGGCGGGTGGGGACCAATGGCGAGCGATGCGTTAATTCTCCATGTTGGATTGGTTGTGTCGAGATAATAGTTGCGAATCTGTGAGGCTGGATGTTCGTTGCGGATGTTTTTTTGTCCGGCGAGCGTACGAATGGGCCGCGGCGGTGTGAGGGTAGTCCGGGAACGCTGGATGCCTCAATTTATCCCGTGACGTAAATCGATGCGAAGGTGCGAACGGCTCTTTCTTTTTTGTTATAGCAGCTGCTATGTAACATTCTATTATTGTCGGCCTGTACATGGCTTTATTGAGTAATGGCTCTTGTGGGTTTATGTGAATCACTTCATGCTACATTATACGCGTAATAATACGTAGGTACATTTACCCTTAGAATAATAACACTATAGAAAGACAGTCTTCGTACAGACGCTCTCTCTAAAGTGAAGCACTAAACCGAAACTTTCCCGAACTTGGGCTGCGGATAATCATTTATGTTTTTAGCATTAATACATAAATAGCTTTTCAGATATTTTGTGACACAATTTAACTGGACAAATCGTCATAATCCTTTTTTTTTCGCGAGACATGTTTGGCGTGCGTTGACATGAACTGCCCGGTGTTTGGAGCCATTTCTGACTCCAATTAAGGTGCTTCAAAACGGCCTCGCGGACTTCTTTTCTATAGTGTAATTATTCTAAGCATTTACGTAAAGTCGGCTTACTTGCCGGTGGAATTTCCCCAGGTTGCTATACCCCAGCGCATATGTACCTACTAGGTAATAATGGTCAAATAATTAATTGAAGTACATACATATAATATGTACAATCGCATTTGTAATAATTAGTAGGATCACATATCAAATCCATAGCCAATACCCATTTTTGCCCTATGGAAACGCACGTCAACGGTCATGTTCGAAGGTTCTTATCTACCTACCTACTGTTCCTATTGTAGGTAGATGTCTCAAACTAACCTACCTAGGTATGTATCTATACCTACCGAAGTAAAGAAACAAAACAAACACATGGTACCTAGGTAAATGTTACCCCTAAGCTTAGGTATATACCCCGCTTTAAGCTTAGGTAGGTATAGGTACCTATAATAAGCTTACGTATAAACTTACCTAAGCTCTAAGCTTAGGCATGTCTTTCATGGACAGGTATCGGGTTGGGCAAAATGTATAAGTATAGGTAGTAGAGGTAGAACGTAATTCTCCTGTCACTAACTCATGCCATTAGGTAGATACCTAGATTTTCTTAAAAAAATAGCCATATTTCATGTAAGTACCTAGAGCCTAGAGTTCGCCCGGGATACTACCACCGCCCGCCACGGTACTTAGGTAGTACCATTTCTACCGTGTAATAGTTGTTTTAACAGCAATTGTGTTCCGGATAGAAAGGTGTGGAGCCGGCTATACTGTTTAGAGGCGACCATCTTAGTCCCCAAGGGTAGCAACACGTCTGTGACTGAATTATAACGAGACTCTTACTAACATTTACTAACTGGACTATTACTAACAATAACTATCAGGACTAACATTCACTAACAGTCCCTGTCCCAGTCCTCATACCTACAAACTAACCAACTAGTGTTCTAACACCGTCACCTAACCGGACTAACTATCCCAGTCCCCATATGAGTCTTGTTCTGAGTCGGTCGCAGAAGGTGGTGCTGCATGCTCATTTGCTACCTTAATTCCATTAAAAAAACAACAAATTGTCTACTTCTATAGAGAGTAGGTTAATGTCTAATGTGTACCATGAACAAACACCGTCCTGCTCTACCGAGACTCTACCGATACTCCAGAACGTCGGTGAAGGGTACGAACCAATCAGAGAAGATCATATGGCCCACTACTGAGCATACGTCTCTCCTCATACATGTGGACGCCTGGAGCACACTCCACCACGCTGCTCCAGTGCGGATGGTGCATTGATTAGTGGCGAAACAAGTGTCGGATTGTATGCCGCTCGTAGGTCTCCGACATGCCTTAACGACTGCTATCTAAAGGTAACAGCGGTATGGCTTCAACCCATTGATGGCCCACTACTGAGCACGGGTCTCCCATCATACCTGAGGAGGCCTATAGCATACTCCACCACGCTGCTCCAGTGCGGATTTGTGGAGGGGTTAGTGGCCAACCCAAGTGTCGGATATTTTTAGGCCGCCCGAAGGTATCCGACATGGCTTAACGACTGCTACCATATGGTAACAACCGGGACCGACGGCTTTACGTGCCCTACGAGGCACAGAAACGCTCAAAAATTTAGCCACTAGCGGTCACCCATCCAACTACCGACCGCGCCCGCTGTTGCTTAATTCGTTCGATTACGTACGACCGACGCAAGCGCTTTGTGACTTTAGCTAAAGATATTTAAAGCTAGCTGAGTATATACATACATTTACTTATTTTAAAGTCATTGTCCAATCTGAATATTATGCCTTTTATGCCTTCAGCGAAAGATTTATAAATTTTTGATTCCAGAGGCTATGTACTTTTCACACACACATAGGTGTAAATTTCAAAAATTCGCGCGTTGTCTAAAACATAAGTAGGTAAGTATACCTACATACATACGAGTATTATGGACGGATAATTTTATTTATTGGTACACATACATTATGTATCTATGTACCTATTATCGCATTGAAAGCATACCTTCCGTCTCCACTGTCCAGTAATTGAACAATCTATAAAATACAACAATAATAACCCTTCACTGCGCACTATCCCCTATCATTGATCATTTGATCATAACGAGTGCTTCCGTTGCGGGGCAGAGCGGGACGGTGCAGTACATTACCCTGTAGCGAGAGAGAGACCGCAAGCTGTAGTCGACAACTTAATTGAATACACGCCACGCTAGGGATGTGAAGTGTCGATAGATATTATCGGCGATCGACTTGATAAATGGATGTTTGGGAGCGACTAATTTTGAATCGTCGAGGAAAAAAGAAAAATTACATTTTTTGTGTATAGACAGCTACCGTGTGTACCTACGTGTTAAAATATTAATGATTGACTCTTTCTATTTGTTGATGTTACTAAATTAATAATAAAATGATGTAACAATTACAAGATAAAACATTTATTTCTACGAGTAAAACAATATTTACACAATATCGAATATAATACATATTAAAACACATAAAAATATATAACGTAAAAACGTTTTAAAATATTAAATGAAAATACCTGAATGAACCTACTTATATGACTAGATCACTGCAGTACCGAAGATGCTGGCAGCATTACCTCGTTATGTAGCAATGATCACACGCTAAGCGAGAAAACTGCCAGCTCTGATCTGCCAGATCTTTCTTATAGTCTGAAGGGCGCCAGATTGTAAGTGGTCATCGTCGCCTGTGGACACGAGCAACACCAGGGGAGTTGTCAATGCAACGCCAGTTCTGAAGAACTCTTTTCACACTTATCTTTTAGTTATTTTGTTAATTGTCTCACAAAACTATCTCATTACACACCTTACCTCGCTGTTCACATAAGGTCCAAAAATAAGGGTATAAAATTAATAATAACTCAGACGTGTTACGTGTGAGCAACGTTAATCTCCCGTAACGCGAGCCACCTCCGAGCGCGACCGCCCATCACTAGCGCTATCGTCGTTACATCCAGGGCGTTATCTCTCGTCTGGAGTATTAACACGTCCAACCTCATTAAAATATTCCTCTACATGTTTATTTGGGTGCAATCCAAAGTCGCCCTTATGTCAATGTCAGTAAAGTCGACGGTGTTGAACAGGTAAGTGGAGGTCCGACTGTCGCTAGTGTCGTGACGTCCAAGTAATGTCCGACTGGTTCTGGTCGCTCGGAGCTGATGTTGTTGGGAAATTGGTCAGTTAAATGTTGATTTTAATACTTGTTTACTTTATTGACAGCGCGACCATTTATTTATTTACCTAATTGAATCAAAGAAACACTCAGTAATTAAGATTCTGGGATGTTATGAGTTAAAACTCCTATTGTTTATTGTGCATATACATGGTACTACACAATGAATTACAGTGAGAATGTTACACAACAGGTGGTCTTATTGCTAAACAGCGAACTCTACCAGACAACTTTTGGGTAGGAGTTTTAGTTCTCTAAATAAGGAATGGTGGATTATGGATGGTGGGTGCACCCAAGGGCTACTATTTAAACGTCCTTGGTTGCACCCTGCACATAATTATGTATACATACTAATAATATACACTTACATATACCTATAGAAGGGGCGGGGGATAAAATAAAGAAAAACTAAAATATACTCTAAAATAAACAGCGGTAATGGAGACAAAGTATGTACCTACATAATAATATTGAATCTGAAGCAAAAATCAGAATAAATTCATAAATAAGCTTGCGTCGGATATCGTCGTACCTCGTACCTACCGACATCTTTTGGTGGCACGACCAGAATATGCAGGTGTACGTTACGTCGCCCACGTACCTCGCAACCGAGAGCAGAATCCGTAATAATTAATCAGAAATGAATAGTAAAATTTAATCAAATTCACCGCAGTTATTTAGTCTTCATCTTTATTCTTTACTAGAGACCCGCTCTCGCTTCGCTTCGGGAAACTAATTCCTTCGGTTTGCAAAGATTTAGTTAAATATTTTGGATAATTCACACTTTATGTTTAAATTTATATCCTACAACATACAAACTTTTGCATTTATAATATTAATAGGACGTAAAAAATCGTCGAGGGACCCTACCTAGGTAGGTCACTCACAAATAGATTACGCGTGTCATCCCAGCGCAAATAAAATAATAACTATTGTTATTATCTTTTTATTTTGAATTTTTTTTTTATGTTTTGTTTGTCGAGTACTCGTAAATATTTGAAAAATCATTACCTTTACCCATTGATTTGTGTAAAAGTACTTAAGTATCAGAATTTATATAAATTATTTAAAATAAATGTCAGTTAAAATTTTAAATTATTTTATATGTTTGAGCATAGCTAGTCAAACAAACAATACAAGGCATCATTTAGTGTTAGGACCGCCACCAAGCACCTGTATTAATACACATTGCTGCATGACAACACTTCACTGTTTTTTTTGGTATCTAATGAATGCATTTTTTCCGTCCGTTGAAACGCACGTCTCGGTCGTGTCGCGAGACAAGCGCGTCCGAAAATTTGACAAGTCCGATGTCTCCGATATAAAATAAATCGGTTATTAACCGATAAAAAGGCAAAACAAACCCGGCTAAAAGCGTTACGCGTCACCTACATCAACATTTCGAAAAAACTCACTGAACACGCTCACTCCATTATTAATCAAACGACGCGTCACAACACTATGATATGCTTATTCAATAATGACTAATAACCCTTTCAATTGTCCGTGTGATCCAATTTGTATCTTATACCATTTGAAACAAAGCTTAAATCTTATTATTATTAAATTTACGCTTAAGACACTTTTAAAATAAACGACACAGTTGCTTAAACGAGTCAATTTGAATTATGTTTTCATTTGCACAAAATTCGTTTTCGAGTACCGTTTCTCCGGTCAAATTTTTGAATCTTCGAATCGAAGCGATTAAAATGAGACCCTATCCCAGTGATTTATCGTCTATTTTTGTTCGGCAAGTGTAGTTTTAATAATGTAAAATGATAGGGCATTGTTTTTGTGGTGGGTATAAAGACATCGGCTGTCATTCCCCGGCCGCGGCCAGCGCGAGATAAAGGTCGCCTTTCGTTAATGTTCACTTTTTGTTGTCAACATGGCCGGTCATTAAGTGGGAGTAAGATAATACGGTACCGGCTTAATGTGTTTGGAAACTGAGAAAGTCTGATGGAAATGGAATTTTCTTGACGTTCAGTTATTAATACTTGCATGGGGATATATTCCGATATTATAGATATGTTATAAATAGATAGAACGACTAGGTACGAGAACAGTCAGTAATAGACTTGAGTAAGATTTCGTCCGTCACGGTCGCGCGTTGTATGGTCAATACACAATATAAAACTACACTAACATATCACGCAACACCCTGAATAAATCAATCAAACAATGTGTGTAGGTAAATCCCTGCCTAGTCCGGGAATTGAACCCGAGACCCGTCGCATCGCAGGCAGCAACAGGGTTACGGGATCGTCAAAGAATATATTATAACGATAGTAAAAATAAAACAACACTCATATAAAACATATTTTCTGCTCCGTGAATAAACATCACACCGAGAACCGAGATGAATCATCTGCAGAAATGTTTACCTCGACGGGTAATCGAACTCGGTACCATTCGTTCTGTAGGCAAGCTTACCTACATAACAAACGGCTGAGGAAGCAAGTTGTGAGCCGAAACAAGACAGATAGAGCCATGGGGACCGCTCGAACCGTAGACAGAGAAGGATATATCAGGTGAGCGTGCCAACATGAGATGGCACGAGAAAGTATGATTGCATGTGGCACAAGAAAAATTCGTCAGCAGCTGTCAAAGGAGAATGATTATTTTTGCCTGCAATTTTCTCACATTTCAGATGAACTCCAGCACCATAATTATTAGTTTTTAATCTAACCGTCGTCGTTTAAGTATTACAATCATTATTTCGAATGGGGTATTTTATTATAAAGATAATTATAATAAGTAAGAAAATATTATTAAAAAAAATTAAAACAAAATATGATTAAATAATTATGAAGCCATTAAAGGCCATTTCCCCATACTTTAATGGTCATTGTCCTTGGCTTGTAAGCAACTGTGCTTTTCTTGATGTTCGTCAGTGATGAAGAAAGAGCTGTGCTCAGTAGTGGGCTAATTCTCGTGATATGATGTGAGTCATGTTAGTAAAAAAAATCTCTATTCTATTATCGGTACTAAATTTATATTTCGATTATACAAAAACCGGAATATAAATTATAGTTGCAATCTTAATTCAACGCCGTTTGTACGTGTTATATTGTACGTGGGTGTAACCTGCCAGATTTGAAGTCTGTATCGTCTGCTCTCGTTAAATAAAAAAAATACTAGAAAAATTAAACACACGGATTTATAATGCTAAATGAATTATAAATCTAAAGGAATAAATGAAGTCACTGTGCTGTTACCCTTGAGGAGTTAGCTTGCCGGAGCCCACCCTGATTCCCTGAACGCGGTGGTCGGTCGTGTTTATAGCTAATGCTTGTTAATTGGACTGTCCATCGGAACTCTAGCTATATGCAAAATTTCATGTCCGTAGATTGAGACTTAAGAGGAAGTACATAGTTCAGATTGGAAGATTTGTCCTGAACATACATACAAAGATTGCACGATAAATAAAAGCAAAGGCGTTTAATAAGATCAATTAAAATAACATCCGCTTTTGAGTTTCATAGTGTGAAGTTTCACCACAAATGATAGAGAGTAATAAATACTGAGATTTATATATTATTTTATATTAAGTAGGTATAATGACTGTGTATGTGTATATCTGCGCGTAGGGAATCCACGGACCTATTTATTTTTCCTCTACATAAAATCTGTATATATTAAGTTTTCAATTTATAAGTGTAGTAAACAAATATACCTACTTATAAATTGCTAATGACCAGCTAGTTATTCCATTGTTACATTTTACGACCGAGCTGAGGTGACATGATTGCGTATGAATTAATATTGATATTTCTAAGAAGTTCATTTCATTATTATGGTGAGTGCCGACAATGGCGCACTATAGAGCTCGAGTCTCTTCTCATACCTAAGAAGACCTCCTTACATAGCGTACTCGACCACGCTCCAGTGCAGTAATGCGAGAGGAGGTTACTTTTATGCCGTCCAAAGGCCTCTGACACCTAATTACAACCGAGACCGACGGTTACAATAACACCCTGAATTTCAAATACACAATATTCATAAACCCCACCACGACCCCGGGGTCATCCCAGGCCTTCCATCAGCCACGTCAACGCCCCGCACCTTCCCACGATCATGCGTTAAACTTACAATTTTATTACACCACGCCGCTCCCGCGCTCCGCTGATAACCGCTGCGACCAGATAACAACGACTAATATTTGTTATTGATTCCTCTAAAACAATCGTCTCCTTCCCACAGATAGCGCCGGGACTCCGGTTTGTTATTTAGGGCACTACAGATTATAATGAATGGTGCGGGAGACCACCGCTTATAAATCATTGCTTTGATCTTCGATAAAGGTATGTGTGCTATTAGTTCCAACTATCGTTATGTTTTGGTTTTGAGTTCGATTTCTGTGTTGTTGTTTTAAATATTGTTGTGTAATGTTCTAACAGATTTCCATGTAAGTTGTCAACCTACGTCGGTCCCCACCGGTAACTATTAGAAAGGATCTCATTCAGGCTCCATACATTTTTGGCCATATCTGAAAGTGCCGGCCAACAAAAATAATAACATTTGATTAGAACTAGCCATTTGAAGCAACAGTTAATATGGCACAACAGTTGTAGGATTGCTGTAAACCAAGTTATACAGGCTCAATGATTCGTATTTTTCATACATTTTATTGATTTCTGAAAGTGCTTGGAAACATAAAATAATGGTAAATATTACAGTGGCGATCCAGTACAGCATCTCAAAACTGTTCACCGCTGCGCTGGAGTTCAAGCTGATGAAGTGGAAACGTCGTGGCATTAACATCAATGGCGAATACATCACACTCACGGGTAGAAGGAATATATTTTGTGATCGAAAGCGAGCTTTCTACAAATGATAAATACCACCACGTGGCATGCCACTAATGGTGACGCGCGACGGTGAGTTGCTGGTGACACCTTTATTATACTGATTACAAACTAGATTGAAACGATAAGGAAAATATTTTTAGCAGTAAATACCTTATCGATGATGAATATATCAGCAGTGATAGTAAAAATAACACGACAACTAATAACAAATGATCACGTAGTCAGCTCTACTGAGACCAACTAGCGGGCCAGCCACCTGGTGGTAAGTGGACACTGTTTCCATATACATGCATCAGTAACACTCCAGGGGCAGACCTTACTGCAAATTACATCAACTGAACTCCAACTCGATTCAGATTTAACTCATAGGGAAGCAAACATTTCCCTATGTAGCCAAGGACACGAGATAAAACAAAAGCTTCAGAGGTGTAAAACATTTTAATCAGAATCATCTAACCTTCATCATCTGTACTAGATAAAAAAATCAGAATAACAATAGTCTTAATCTGTCACATAATATTTATTTCTGGAACATTAGCAGCACCGAACTTCAATTCGCAAGATGGCACATTATGCGATAGGAAAGTATTATTCCTAATACTTTCCACTAAAAAATGTGAGGAGGCGTCAACCCTGAGGAGGCGTAGATCCTACTCCGCCAAGCTGCTCCAGTACGCATTGGTGGAGGGGTTAGTGGCCAACCCAAGTGTCGGACCCGAACTGCGTCGGACCGACTGCTACCAAATGGTAAAAACCGAGACCGGTGGCTTAACGTGCCCTTCGAAGCACGGAATCGCCCAAGAATTTTTGCCACAAGCGGTCACCCATCCAACTACCGACCGCGCCTGCTGTTAAATAGCTTTGGCGATCACCGCAGTAAGTTAAGTAGTTACTTACCTATAAATAAATCTCCTCGTGATAGGCTCCGCTACAAGACTTCCCGACGTTTAAACTTTGCAACCCAACATAACCTCTAAACTCCAACAGCCGCCCGACTATCACCCTTGAACCGCGCCACCTCGGGCTGTCAACTGTGACAGCTGTCAAGCTGACAGCGGGCGGTTGTCAGCCGTCGGCGCCGGTGATGGAGCGCGATCAATTAACTGTGAACTAATTGAGTTGACGGCTTGTTTAACTTGCGTGGTAGGCTTAAGAGTAATTAATTGTTGACGTTTTCTTTGAGTAAGTAAGATTCGATGGAATACATGTATCTGGAAGAATTTAAAATTACAAAAGTTAATAAAATTATTTGCGCTTTTCCTATTTATTTTTATTTCTTTATACTCGTAAGTAGGTAATTCAGTTTGTTTTTATTTTACCTACATTTAAATTTTCTTAAGTATTTGCTTTACTTAACAGCTCGTTATTTTTTCGTCGTAGCCAGAGACTAAACGAACACTTTTAAAAACTGCTTTACATTTTCTGTAGGTACCTACTTAAATAGCCGACAAACGGACAGACAAATGACTACTCGTGGTGCTTCATCCCCCCTGACCTTCAGCAACAATAAAGGTGTAAACGGAAGAGCTGAAGATAGCCGGGAGAAAGAAAGCAAAAAGCCTACTCATAATCATTCCACAGCTGAGCTCCGATAGATATCCTTTATGACGAAAGGTTATTACAAACTTGATGATTATTTTAAAGATAAAAATGCTTGGACATGAGTTTGATATTCTAGCTAGTAAGTAGTAATAAAGTGCTATCTGTAATGTGAGTAGCAAAAAAAGCTTCTTGGAATTTTCTTGCCGCTTCTTCTTCCAAGACTACTCACGGTAGGGATTTGTCGAAGCGATGGCGTAGATTGACTTTCGAAAAGTGTTTGTAAAAAACAAACTTCGAATAAATTTCATTTCATTTCATTTCATTTCATTTCATTTCATTTCATTTCATTTCGTTACCATGCTGGACTGCCGTTCGAAGACTCCCAGGTTCAAACCTAGCGAGACGGAATTTTTAATGATGAGATTAATTTTCCGTTTCCTCTCGGTGTACGTTCGTATCATTGCGTTCTAAATGGATCCCAGGAAATCCTAGAGTGGGGCTACGATTGTGTGGTGCCATCCAGTTAGTTACCTATGATAAGAGTAACACAGTCTTGCGTAACAATAACGGTGTATGCGCTAGAAATTCGCTATCTGCTATTTTGCAAAACTATAGGACTCCAGTAACTATCAGATATCTTCAGCTCCAAGTGCCAGCACTACATTACATGATACCATTACATGATAAAGTGTAATCAGTGCAACTCTTACAGATTGTACAGGAAAGACAACATGGAACTCAAAAATATCATACGTATAACAGGTGAGTATCTTGCGCGGGACGGTATACGTCATGTTCTATCTTTGGTATGCGATAAGTAGATACGGAGTCACAGCTCTGATTTAAGATGAGATGTGATCTGCTGGTGCCCTGATTGGTGTTGGTGTTAAGTACTGAGATAAAACAATCAACGTTAACACACCCGGGAGACATAGACAAATACGTAAGTACAACTCGTTTAAAAGTAACCACTCTCGTTTTGTTTCGAAAAACCTATGTCTTTGTTCGAACCCATATTCGGAAAATGCTTAGTTCAATAAATTTTTAATAGGTTGTTACATTTTTTAGGCAAGTTGACATGCCAAACTGCCGTTAGAAAGGGTGAGAATTTTAAACTCATCATTTAAATTTCCACCTTGCTAGAAATCAGGATAAGGCATCCGGTTACATTTTTCCTTCTGTCATCAACATCTGTCCTCACGAGTAGCAACACTGACAGAATTGGAACAAGTCTCTTATTAACAACCATTAGCAGGACTATTACAGGACTCTAACAGTCCCTGCTCCAGTCCTACTAACGAACTAACCACCTGATGTTCTAAAACCATTTGCTAGCTGACTACCCATCCCAGTCCCGTGTTGCCTTAGTAAAGATGATGCTATTCGATTTGCTATCTAAATTCCAAAAATAGCCATCAGGACCCTTCGAACGGCAATCCGGCTTAGTAACCATGGAGCAATCATATACCTACTTAATTATTTTATCATAAAGTCAAACGAACTACTTTTATTTAGCCACAAATTGAAATAAATCTATCATACTCCAGCCACAGTATACGACGTCGAAGCCTCTTGAAATTGATAACATAACCAATGATCCCCACAACTGGGCTCCCGGTTTAAATACATGAAGAAATTAAACATCGTGATCAACTAAGGTACACAGCAAGTTCCAATTTAATCTTACCTTACGATAAGTAACGATAGTACAACATTAGTATCTCCGCTATCACACAACGTACCACTATCAGTTAGTGATTTTTACAACGCACCTAATCTTATCCGTTAAGTCCATCTAAAAATAATCGACAATCTTCCTACACGGATATTCTACGTCAATACTGAAGGTGAGTGTTTGCTGAGCTAAACAATGATATAACGTAACGCTACGAATAGAATTAATACAAAATAATTACGAAATAATTACAACACATTATGACCTTTTATTGTAAATGCCGAGGAACTACCAAGATGGTAAGATGCATGATGGGTGGATGGATGGCTGATGGTAAGCGGTCAGAGAAATGGTAAAGAACTATTGAGAGAGGATCGTAGCTAGCCAAAGGCTTGTCGGCAGCCGGTACAACGCCCACCTTTGGAACATCATGTAACAGGTATAATATATGCCATAATAATATTATGTTATCCATAGCAAGTAATTATACATTTTATAAACACATAGCTTTGGAAAAGGTACTATTAAATCAGCGGGATCTCATTGTAACGTCCAGTAACGTGGGAGAAAATGAGATAGGAAGCATTATCCGCCTGCATGCTCCAAGGTCGGGGTCCTAGAGCAACACCTTTTACGGTAAAATGGCGGCTTACGTAAGCAAAGCAAAACATCAGTATTTGGACTGACAGTATTGTTTTTTTTTTGAAGTTTCACTTCTACCACGTGTGAATGGCACACATTTTTTTTAATTCCGGTGTGATCCACTGTAAGCTTTACTATTTCGGTCTGATCCCCTTCTTTTTTTAATGGATAAGACCGGGGATCAGACCGGAATAGAAAATATTTTAAAATATAACTGATCCTATGGTAGCCGTGTTAGAGGATCCTAGCGGAATTACTCCACGTTTCCTAATAATACCTACATGATTAAAAAAGAAATAACAACAAAAATAATGTCTTGACGTCAAAAGCTGATAAGTGAGCTATTTAGGTTTTTCCAGGCACGATACGGTGCGGCACGACCGCGGTCGGCGCCAGGTGCCTTATCGATACCTTATCGCTGCGTACTACTGTACTGTCCAATTTTAGTATCAAAATGTACACAAACCATAAAAATCTAATTTAGAACTTGTATTGTGAACAATGATAGTGGATTGGACTTCTTGAACTCATACTCCGAGTTCGAATCTTGCATGCAATTCAAAGTTTTTACATACTTTCCACACCCTTGATAACATCACGAAGAACTCTCTGGTTTTCTGATAATGCTTTTAGATAATGTCGTAATATTTGGATTGTTCTGTACTAGGTTATATGAAAAAGCAAGGATAATTTAATATTTTCTAGCTAAAATTAAATCGTAATAAACTTAAAACCAAATAAAGAAACATGAATAAACTGGGAAATTTTACGTAGTGCAACCACTTTCGTTATCTTATTAAATTCACAGGAATCTCATTTACGAGGACGACGACCCCTTCGCATAGTTACGAGTGAAGAAGGCAGGCTGCGAAGTGAGGGTCCCAGGTACGGTTCCCGTTCGGGGAGGTTAGGTATGTGACTGCTAATTATCGGGTCATGGATATTATTGATGTCTTCTTATTTGTATTGTGTACGCGGGTGTGAGTTTAAAAAAAAGGATAAAAATATGTGACTATATTAAAATCCAAAGTAGTGTCTAATTGCAACAACCCCAAGTTCCACCTGACGGCAATAACTCGCCAGTATCTGAACAGTGGCAACGGTAGCTAAGCCCGTAATCCGTTAATCCGTGGATAGATTGCTGCATATTAGTTTGCCCCCTCGCGTCTATCGGACCCGCCCTTATTACACTTTTGGATGGGCATGGATAAAAGATAGTGTATCAATTAGTTTAATATGTGATTCGTTTTTTGGAAAAATATCCTATTTGTATAACTTTATCAGATTCTTTTCTATGCTTTAAAATAATCAATGCGCTTTTGTGTTTCATAATCCTTTAATCTCAGTGTACATAATTTTAGAAATACATATTATTTTAAGACTACTTAGATGTATAAAACTTTTTTCCTTAATTTAAGTAAAATACTTAAGTATATTTACTAGTATCTGTTGTAAGAGGTACTTAATTTTAAGGTTGTAACGGTGATCAGCATGTCATCATGACTATAAATAACTTTAATATTACCTAACGTATAAAGGACATGAAAACTATTTTACCCACACAAATGTTATCGACACGCCGAGATATACAGAATTAATAAACTTTATCTTCCTTCACATTGTATAATAAAAAACATATCGCAATGAAGTCATTGAAATAATTAAATCAATATTACATTAACCTTCAATAAAAATAAACAAAACGGATGCTATCAATGTCGCCCATAAAATGCTGGTGTCACCGAAAAATAATATTTAAAAAAAGTTGAAGCGACTGGTCAGTGAGTCTCGGCAACCGTATTTATCCAAAGCAATTCCAAATCTTATGTCATCCGAATAGAGTAGAAATTCAATCGATACAACAAGTAAAGTCCAGTCAATTAATATGAAAAAGTTCGTCTTGTCTCTCTAATTACGTAGTGATGGAGGCAGTTGACAAGCGAAGATAAACAAATAAGAATATGACATTTTCCGGTTGGGAACAAAAAAGGTTGTCGAAAAAGCATGCAATGTCAAGGGTTTTATCGAGATCGGAGTTGGGCGCTTTTGGCATGCGGCTTATGGGCTCGCATATCAAAATAATAATTATATTAATAATAATATCATTTTTGAAGTGGAACTTCTTTAGAATCATTGTGATTTAAATTTGATTAACGGAAATGAATGTGGGAAAAACAGACAATATAGGATTAAGATGGCGAGAGTAACTAATTACTAATAAGAATACATTGCACAATGTTTAAAATATTTTGTTTGTTTTTATTAAATGTTACCCCAAGATCGCAGTTCAATGTATAAATGAAAATGGCATTCCATTCTCTAATAACATATCTCAAGTGAGTACCTAGGAACAAATGCATAGACAAAGATACGAAAATTGTAAATATCATTAGGTCATCAACAACTCTAACGGTCGGACAAGAAAATAATGAAGATATTGAAGTTTTGTGAAAGCCTACTAGTAATAAATCTTTTAACAGAATATTTCTGCAACTATTGCAATAAATGGTCTGGTAAAATCTATGAAAGGATAATGTTTAAAATGATTACTTCGCAACGTTTCGCGTACTTTCAAACAACTTTCAAATTTCAAGTGCCGATATAAAATAATTATGTATTAAACATGGTTCAATATTTCGGCGCGCATCGGCTAGTTATACCTTATTATATTATTTACTTAATAAAAAATCTTTATCAATATCTTTAATTACTGTAATAATTACTAAATAATGTTTGCTTGTTGCGAAGTAGAACTCCAATTTGAGGTATGTAGATCTTCTAGTATTGTTTCTTCTTCTTGAGGTATGTAGAATCTTAATAGATCTTCATATGCAAAATGACTAGATACCTAAACACTATTGGAGTGTTGTATCAAAGCTTGCACACACCGAGTGTTGACGAAACTCACAAACATCCAAATGTTGCAGGGAATGTTTGGTGTATTAAATGTCATGAACATTTAAAAATGTTCATCAAATGCGACAGACCACAAGCGTGGTGCGTGGTGCGTGGTGCAGGCAACCACGCTAGACGTTAATGTTACAATGTGTAGTTACAAATGCATTTAAACCACACACAAAGATCGGATTACAACAAAAAAAAAACTTAATAAACTAGATACATTCTTCACTCATCACAGCATCTACGTATGCAGGTAACATCATTTATTTTTATTTTCTCTCATTTTCAGATTTCTAAATACTTAATTAAAGTTTTTGCACACGCGGATGTTAGCAAACTATACTTCAGAGTCAATTTTGACAAACGCGCTATAGTGGATTGTTCTGAATTTTTTTATTGATTTAAGGCAGCAAACGAGCATGCAGCACCACCTTCCACTGCCGCCCATGACAACTGTGACCGACTTAGAACGAGACTCATATGGGGACTGGGATAGTTAGTCCGGTTAGGTGACGGTGTTAGAACAATAGTTTGTAAGTATGAGGACTGTTCTTGTGTTTTCTGTTATTGTTCTTTTATGCTAATAGCCGGCGAACGAGCAGATCTAGAACATCAAATGCATCAGCGATACGTTGTCCACCAAGAAAATTTGATGCTTTGTTTGTGAATAAGAGTCAAAGAACATACTTACAATAATGTAATAAGTAGGTATGACCTAGGTTCTCCCGGAGATCGTCTAATTGTGTTCTTTAAAACGATACAAAAATGGTAAAGCTCGAATACCTTTTTAACCTACTGTTCATATTGTTTTTCTAGTCTTCAATCACATCTATCGATATTGTCTGAAGATTTAACATTAATTAGTTACATAATAATTTATATAAAATTGATCATCCAAAAAAAAAAACAGAAAGTAAAATCATTAAATGGTGTTTGTTTTTTATTCGGACACGGATTGAAATTATGCGGACGGACAGACAGACGGGCGAGACATGTAATCGTACCTTGTTAGACAGAGAATTCTAAACCACATAGGTTAATCACAAGTGATTCGTGAATTAAAAGTATTTCGGTTCCGTACAAGTCACGTTATCGGGAATACCAGTGACAATTATTCAGTTATAATGATTATTGCGCTAATACCATGTGTCAATTTCTGCTTAATTTTTTGTGTTATTTTAATACCCAAAAAATTATCACTCATCATTTATCTTTTCTAATCGACTTACGCAAAAGCAAAGGAAAACCCACTGGATATCGAGGCAACTTCCACCTAGATATCGGTGGAGATACAGAGGATTAAGTTTATCCTCAGAATATACCAACAAAGTAGTACCTACCTAATCCTAGCTAGATTTTTTTTTCTCCGATGACGCTACGTAATTTTTTTAAATGAATCTTGTACTTCGTCGTAGGTACTGAAATACACGGAAAATGATGTAGAGAGTAAAACAAAAAATTTCGTCACACTTATTGAAACAGAAGTTGCATTTTTGTCCTAGTTTAAAAAAAATTAAACAGCTTCAATAATTATAATAATAAATGAAAAGAACTAAATTATTTTGACGTAAACGTTTTTCTGCTTACATGTGTGCGTAAAATAATACGCGCACAATTTTTAAATTATTTGAATTAATTTCAACGTCCCACAGACCCCTAGAAGGTTCCGTCCGCCTCAATCAAATTAACGCCTAGCCGTCGTCTCCAGCCGCCACAAACCATCAACAAACATCACAAATTAACATCAAACGCGACGGCTCCCACTGCGCATTAACTCTAGATTAAATGTCATTTCTTCGTACATTTCTCAAGTACGAACTACTTGCTTTTGTCCACTACAGGACGAGTCTTTCTTCAAAATTGAGAAGGCCTCATCCACCATGCTCCAATGCAAATAGGTGGTGCCCAAGTCAAGTGTCGGAAGTTTTTACGCCGCCCGAAGGCCTCCGACATTACCTAACGACTGTTACCTAACGGCAACCGGGACCGACGGCTTTACGCGCCCTCGAACTTTTTTTTTTATAATAATACTTGACTTTGTATCAATATAAACGTGTCATCTCTTATACCAAATTTTAACGTGTTTAAGACAAGTTATGTAGGTGCCTACGTTAACGGGGATGCGAAATAGAGAAATATAACTAAGTGAAAATTACTACAATTGGCCTTTCTGACTGCCTCACTTTTCGCGCGAGAGTGACATACCTGTATCCTTCTTTCTTACTTATAGACTATAAGTTATAGTAATATCATTGCGTTTAGGACACTCTGACGCATTGGGTTTCCTGTTACGGTAAATTTATGTCGTTTTTAATAAATAAATATCTTGAAAACGGTGGCGAACATTCCTCGTATCAAAGGACAGACAAATCCTGACATATCTGATGTACAGATAGGGACACGAGAACGTGAATTCCCTGAGGAATACAGACAATAGTCAAACTTTTGCGTAGACAGGTATCTATTAAAGTGACTGACGTGACTATATTTAATTATGACTCTTATTTATATAGCCATATGGTACTTGTGTTTGAATCAAGTTTTTTTAACGCTGCGTCTAAACGTTGGATTAGACACGCGCTGACGGTTGGTGGTCAATTGTTGTTTTTACCAACACTTCATTTTTCAATGAACGTTACTTAGTAAAGGGTTCAGACTTTGTTTACATAGTTATCGGACTTTAATTTTGATGAATAGTGCTTTTTCTATATTTAGATAGAAGTAACAAACAGTTACACGACCGTATAGCCTAGTGGTCCTGGGTTCGATTCCTGATTGGGAAAGATCTTTATGCGACAGATAAACGTGATCATGTGTGTTTACACTATACAATATACGATTAATGACGCGATACAAATACTAACAAACAAGATCCGATAAAAAATATCTGCCCACATATCCACAAAAGTATAGGTATGTCCAACCTGGGAACGAATCCAGAATAGCATGGTTGTCAATTAACACCAGCAGCCCAAGTCTGCTAATTTATAAATGCTTCAATTACGTCGTGTCGAAATAATTTGAAACATTTTTGACACATTTCGTATATCAAATTTGTCAAACTATTCAAATACGACGCAATTGTAACATTAATGAATTAACAGATAGGGCTCCTGGAATGCTGTAGAATGTGTATCTTATGCTGAGAAAATCAGAAGATACAGCGATTCAAATAAAGCTTTAATTTATTATATCAACGTGACCTTGGGTTGTAAACCCCAGCCCCAAGTAACAGGATATCTAGGTGTTGCAAAGATAAAACTGTTCGCTTTGCTGACAGGGCCGGAAATTGCATGCAGCACGCCGCCGCTCTCCACGCACGATAACCACCAGCTTCGGGGGAGTGTTATGCTAATTTAAACCTTACTGACACCTGAGAAGGGAGAGGAATAAGAAATAATGGCTACAATATTTTTTTTAAATAGCCAACACACGAGCAAGTGAGCCATCTTATGGTTAGTGGTCATCGTTAATTTATTAGAAGGTCCTGTGCGTTGCTGGTAAAAAATAAGCGGGGGATCTGCATTAGTTTTAGATAAAATTTGATACCACTAAAATATTTCATGTAAAAGATCAAGTATCTTAAACGTTATCATGGTTAAAAAAGTTATCAGATCACTTAAAGATAGAAGAAGAGAAGAAGAAGAAGACTTATGAAATGAATTCTATAATTTAAATTACAAAAGAGTATAGTTAGTAACAAAAAAAAGGAAAATGTATTTTCAAATAGAGGAAAATGGTTCTGAAATGTTTTGTTCCAATCAGGATTTTTGGAACACTTTTACAGTTTCACATCTTCAAGTCTCCAGGTGATATCGTGTCGGTATGACTTCAAAAATATATTTATGCAAATTATTCTTGAGGATAATGTCACCGTCGGTACCACAATAAACTTTGAGAGCCACTGTACATCCTCGTCCCGTCATGGAGTTGTGACAGCACAGCGGGGAGCCCCCGAGAACGACAATGTTGAAATGCCCACTGTTCCACTGTTGGCTTCATGGAACCACCGTACCTTGGGGATTTGAAAAAATGTCAGATAAAATGTCCTTGTATTGCTTACCTTATCTAGTTTTATCATTGATATGGAAGTAGGAACGGTATAAGGTAAGTGAGGGACCTTTCACGCGTTGTAGTGGTAACCACCAATCAATGGTCAATCTCGATAACACAGTCTCTGAGTTCGTGACAATCAAAGTGTGTCCGTCGATGTGTGAACGATTTTCAATTAATTGTTAGTTATTCTGAAAACTAATGTTGATTATTCCGGATTTCAGTTGAAAACAAGCAAAAACTGAACATTAGGTATAACAAATTGAAATAGATACCTAGTAGACGGTGCCTGCGACTTCGTACGTGGAAATATTATTTTTATACGGATAAGGACAACCCCCATTTAATTTTCATTTTATACCCCAATTTTAATCCTTTGGGGATGAATTTTGAAAAATTCAGTAAGAAATAGATATTTTATTAATTCATTAAAAAATATACCAATTTCCAAGTTTCAAGTAAATCGAACGAACTTTATACATACCCTTACCCCTCGGGACGGTGTGCTAATGGTGAAATTCCAAAAATTTACATTATAGAGACAGCTCTGTACTAATTTTGATGCTTCTAGGTCCAAGAGTTCGAGATATTGAGGTCTATTAGTGAGTCACAAGTAATGTTTTATTAATAACATTTTAGTAAAGTAAAATGTGCTCTACATCAGTTTCATACTTATTGAACACACGACGCCTCTCCAGGTTGAAAAATTCTGGCGACCCCTCAATTTTTTAAATAACAAGCCCTTCCTTCTCAATAAAGTTTTGTTCTTACTGTAGGTAGTGAACCTCATTTTCCTTTGGCCGGCGACCCCCGAGGCCCTGAGCAAGGCTTCGCGATTCAACAGATTAAAAACCACTGCTCTACATGATCGTTCTACAGTGTCGTGAAATAATTGGTCCAAGATTGTTGAAATTACCATAGAATAAACTTAGAATACAATCTTGTGGGTTCGCGTCAGCAACATGCTGTGGCTTAGTGCGCTGCCGGTCCGAAGTGGCGATGGCGAAGTTACTTTTTACAGTTTTAAGTTTTCTCTACTGTCGGCAATCCTCATGACTGCCTCCGATTTTTTATTTTTCTAGTTTTGCTCTTTTTCTTTCCGTTAATATACATACTGTTACTTTACGATATTAACGATATTCTAACATCTATTCCCGAAACTCAGCAACATACGAGTACTCGTATAATGATAATCACGTACAAGACACAAATTTTCAATTCAAATTTCATAAATAAAAAATAATAACTATCAGTTATTTACTAATTATCAGTTTCATGTATTGTAGGTGCGATTACTGGATATTTAGATACTCGTACAGATTTGTAACTAAGTATATAGAAAAATTGATTAATTGCTAATACATTATGATACAGGTGACAGTCAAGATCGAAATCACAGATAGTGGACACGATAGAGGGATTAACGCCATCGAAACCACAGATAGTATAGCTATGATTTTTTTACCTACTTAATTGATAAAGCGATTACGCAAACTGCTACCTGCTGAGCAGGTGTGATGACAATACTGGTAGCTGGTGATCGGGCCTTTCGATTGACTTAGCCACTGAAACCCATACAAATATGTACAATACAAATTGTATCTTAATATAAATATTATAAAACAAAGTCCCCCGCCGCGTCTGCCTGTCTGTTCGCGATTAACTCAAAAACTACTGAACGGATTTTCATACAGTTTTCACCAATAGACAGAGGGATTCGTGAGCAAGGTTTAAGTATATAAAATATTAAAGTTTTGTGTAAATTGGTTGAAATGTAACGATAACTATTAAGAACGTCGAAAAAAATCCGCTTGGGAGCTTTCAGCGAAAACGCTGCCTATCCCATTACGATAATAATATAACAAAACAATGTAAGGGTGGAATATTACTCTTATATAGGTCTACAATAAAGTCCGCGATGGATATCTTTTCAGGATAGCTTACTATACCCATTCAAAGTTTAAAAAAATGGTCACGTACAATGTGATAATTGGAAAGCTATTTAGGGGGATACAGTATTAACCTTATCGACTTAAATATGTTAGTCACTATCTTATAATCCTGTAGTTTCTGTATATAAATCCTTGATACTATTCAACTACAGGATTTTGGACAAGGACATACAGCATCATTATAATGTTGAAGGGGATCGCTCATTATCGAGGGTCCAAACTAGCGAAACTTTGGTGTCCTTCGGGAACGAGGGTAGGTATAAGAATTGTGGACGCTAATGTCATCACACATAGTAACGACAGCACCTCATGTTTATTAGCAATATCCATCACTGACCATGGATACAACAAGCCCTTGATGTGGGATTAACCCTATTTCATATTGGACGAGATAGAGAGATAACACGGGCAGGTTTGGTTGCAAGGTCGAATTGAATAACCTCCTGACGCCCACGGTCCTATTTTAAGGACCTTCCTTCAGTAGTGGTTATGACCCAGCAATAAAGTCAGTTTCAGCTCTTAATAACCCACGGTCCTATTGAAAGGACCACGATAAAAGATACATAAATTATACATTGTTTGAATTAAAATTTTTTTTTAATGATATCACTTCTTTGAAATATTGCGATCCCGAGTCCTAAAAAAGGTCATTATATATTACGTTATTTTATGTTTCATTCGAGGCTCTTAATGGTCCTAGACGCACAGAAAAAAAATATCTTTAATGCAATTATCATACACTATATTTTTTAATCTCCGAAATTCTGGGTCGTAACCATTGAGTCCTATAGATAGGACGTTGGGCTGCTATTTGTTGCAAGCTTATAAAAGTTTGGGCGTCAGGAGGTTAAAAGCTGCACCAGACAGATATGAAAGTGTTACTGTAGCAATATGTGAGCTTTAGCTACTACTTGGTAACCCTGCCTGCGAACCCAGGGATCCCGGGTTCGATTCCCAGCCGATGCGGAAACGGAGAGTGTAATTCTCTCTTCTTTCACTTTCACCGCTCAATATACATAATTATATAAATTCTAATATCATGCTCCCTCATCCGGAGCCTGCAATGTAACTAGTTCAGATTCGACCATTTGTAACATCAATACATAATATACAGTACTTACATGTGCATAAATAATTAAAGTAAGTCGATGAGCAATGTTGGAATGTTACGATACAGATTTCTAAAGTTGTAAGCATAATTATACTGTCTCTAAGGGGAAAAAACTATCAGCAATATTATTTTCGAATTAAGTAGGTTTTTATCCTTATCTATTTTAGGCACATTAGCACTGGGTACCCATACACCCAAGTTATCAATATAAGACTCAAATATAGACACAGGTAAGATTGTCGTGACCGACGAACGAAACATACAATTCAAACCTCCGTCACACTAATCCGAGTTAACAAGATAAGTATCACGAGCTGGAGTCGGAACAATAAAAAGCCCAGAGCTATCAATGACGAGGGACCGCCTGAGCTAACAACATTAGCCGGTACAATGGGATTATGCACTCGGTAGCGTGTAGCAAATCCTGACAAACAACGTTATTGTTGGCCCAAAATATTTGCGCCATTATGTGGCCGCAGACCGGATTTGAAGCGCTCATAGCCCGGCGGCTTGCGTTGATCTCAAGTGATCGACAAAGTTAATAAACAGCGGGCGCGGTCGGTAGTTGGATGGGTGACCGCTAGTGGCAAAAATTTCTTGAGCGCTTCCGTGCTTCGGAGGGCACGTAAAGCCGTCGGTCCCGGTTGTTATCATTTGGTAGCAGTCGTTAAGCCATGTCGGATACCTTCGGGCGGCTTAAAATTTCCGACACTTGGGTTGGCCACTAACCCCTCCACCAATCCGCACTGGAGCAGCGTGGTGGAGTATGCTCTAGGCCTCCTCAGGTATGAGGAGAGACCCGTGCTCAGTAGTGGGCCATTAATGGGTTGTAGCCAGAAAGGATTTGGAGCTCGATACAGTTTATTGATCGGAGCAGACGCAGTCGATTTGGTGTCTATGGTCATCGCTGCTGGACATTTATCTTATATTCTCACTGGTCTCTCGGTAACATCTGTCTTAAAGAAAGCCGAAGAACGAGGAGAATGGAGGCGAGTTGTAAGAACCTTGAAGGACTTTCATTCTGGACACGACCTTCAGTAATCAAGGATACGACGCAAGAAGAAGAATAAAATTCCCGTGTCACAATGTTAGTTTGTTACCACACTCCTCCGAAACGGCTTAACCGATTTTTATGAAATTTTATATGCATATTCAGTAGGTCTGACAATCGGCTACTATCTATTTTTTATACCCCTAAGTGATAAGGCTTGCCTACCAGCTAACTATTAGGCGAACCAGAGAAAACACGAGGATCCTACGAACGAGCAGACGAGCTGCCTGACCAGCCTGATGGTAAGTGGTCACCGTCAGTCCTACCAAAAGCACCAGCGATGCTTCACCAAGATAACATAAGACCTTTTGGTCAATGATTTACAAATAAATCTTTATTCTCTCCTCTTTGTTGGTCGGCAACGCATCAGTGATATCTTTGGTGTTACCTACCTATCTACTAATTTCTACGGGCGAATGTGACTATGTAAATAATTATATCACATGGGATGCCGTATGATATTATGTAATATGATGATATAGCTTGTCGCATTGTTTACCAGCCATTATAAATAAAAAATATCATATTTATTTGTTAATTTTATCATAATACTTATTAATAATTCATATCACATTATGACTGGAAAAATAAAACAGAGATGTAATATTACTAGAGCTATTGATGAACCGCAATATCACAACAATGTAAGCAGGTGGTATTGCCGTAGTTATTTTAACAGGCGTTAAAAGTGTGCTTGTAATGTAAGGCTATGGTTATGTTATAGCTATCCCAGTAAATTTTAGTGATAATATTTCAAGTACCTACTACCTTTTTAAAATTAAGTTACCTACTACTAATACTAAATACTTGGTTGTATTACAAGGAAAAATTTATATCCTAATCTATGGCAAAATGACCAAGAGTAGGGACATATCCCAAATTTCATAAAAATCTTATAAGGACTTAACGTAAAATAAATATTATTAAGACTGTCCATTTAATGTTTAATTAAATGATGAAATTAATGATCCCCTGGCGACCATGCACATCAAAGACCTATCAGCTACACCACTTGTTCTGAGGAAGGTTCACCACACCACCGTCACTACGTCAGTAACCCGTAGGATCCTAGCGTCGAAAGATCCTTAAGGTCTTCAAAGAAACTTCACTGCAGCTAAGCATTATTAGCAAATACCGTTTTACAGTTTTTTTGTTGCTAGCTAACCCTATTAGTTACAGGTATAAACATACAAACATACAAACTATTTAATAGGTAAGTGTGTTTGACAGTGTCTGTCTTTACCACCTGCTACTTTGAGCCTCTCAGTGCTTCGGTTTCCATGTAAAATCCATGGGTGCCTGACTGCCTGTGCCTACGTAAAGTTTCATAAACAGGCCAAACTTGACAGTGTTTATTTCGTTGTAATTTTATCAACATTTATAAGTAAGAAGAGATTCTATTGCCGATCAAAGCTCTTCATGAAGTTTAGCTAACTACATCATATCTAACGGCAATAAAATAAATAGGCATGAGTGGTAAGGCGCCGGCCAAGTCACGTAGTGTAGTCTTTGAAATGGTTTCTGTCACGTTTGATGCCAATTGTTATTATTGTGAAACGCGTCGTAAATACAACATGACGTAAAGTTATACTTTTATTTTTATTCAAAATTAATCCGATGCCTTTTTTCCACTCAGAAAACCAAAAGAACCTTAAGTAGGTAATTAGTAATCGTTTATATCCGTATGACTAACGGAAAAGGCTTATCGTACGAGTGCATAAAGTGTACTAGTCTTCTAGTGTCACAAAAGGGTTTCCCTTCTTCCTCCTCTTTCTTGGAATTTGCACTTTCATGTAACCCCGCATACCTAATCGCCAATTTAAGGATAAAGAACGTGTCCTTAGGAACTTCTGTCAAGTATAGGTACTTTGACAGAAAATTACCTCTCATCTGTTGAGTTTAGGTTATTTAAAATGATAATAGTTTTTTGTCAATTTAACGAAACCTTTTGTACAATAAGAAAAACTATATAAGACATCTCAACAGCGGGACGCTTGGAGTGTGAGTGGGGCGTTTTTCCAGAGCTCTTATCAGGATTCGGAAAACAACGTTGAGGAATTGTGAAATGAAACACATCGATTTGGCTGTAAGCCGTAATAATCTATGTTGTTAACTATTGGTTCGGAGGTCAGCATCATTCAGCTTCACCAAGCACCAAGTCCAGCAAGCTGCTGCATTACACTGCTAAATAATGTAGGTATTATGATAATTACGGTGCCAATTCCTTACCTTATTACCACAAAGTAGATAACCTATACTGTGGTTTTATAACTAGTCTGGCCATAACATAAAATAATTTCTTTTTTTCAACTTTTTAATTATTTTTTATTTGGAACACCTATATTATTTTAAAAACTTCTTTAAATTTTGCGCCATTTCGCATATTTTTCTTGTTCATTTTGTCAAATTACAATATGGAATGGGGTGTTAAAGAAAATAGGATTGGGTATGGAGCCGTCGGTGATATTCCAGACACTTCAAAAGCTTGGTATCAGCCGTATGTTTGTATATCGTACTATCAACAGATACAACAACACTTCCTCTGTCGAAGACCAGAAAAGATCGGGGCTGCCGCGTGCTGTTAGAACTACAAAGGCTATTAATGCTGTTCAAGCCAGAATTCGTCGAAACCCCATTAGGAAGCAAAAAATCTTATCGCGAGAAATGAAGATTCCCGCTAGGACTCTCTCGCGTATTATAAAACAAGACCTGAAGCTCGGTGCTAATCGTCGATATACAGGACATGCCCTAAATCAATCTTTACAATTAAAGAGAGTGGATTTATCAAAACGCCTTCTGTCGCGATACGCAAGTGAAAGGCACAGTAATATCCTCTTTACCGATGAAAAAATTTTCACGATTGAAGAATACTACAATAAGCAAAATGATAAAGTGTATGCTCACAGTTCTAAAAAAGCTGCTCAAGTGGTCGGAAAGGTACAAAGTAGTCATCATCCTGCGTCAGTGATGGTTTGGTGGGGCGTGTCTTATCAAGGAGTCACAAAAGTAAATTTTTGTGAAAAAGGGGTGAAAACTTCAGCCAAAGTGTATCAAGATACAGTCTTGGAGCATGTTGTGAAACCTCTAAGCAATAAACTTTTTAAAAATATACCGTGAACTTTCCAGCAGGACTCTGCCTGGTCATAAGTCACGAACTGCCCAAGCCTGGCTTGAAACCAACGTTCCGGACTTTATAAGAGCTGAAGACTGGCCCTCATCTAGCCCAGACCTTAACCCTTTAGACTTCAAATTATGGTCAGTTTTAGAGGACATGGACTGCTTTAAATGACACAGCGACATTGAGTCTCTTAAAAATCTTTGGAGCAAGCAGTGGCGAAATTTCCCTTGGAAACAGTGCGTAAATCCATAAGTTCGTGGCCAAACAGATTAAAGGCCTTTATAAAAGCCAAAGGTGGCCATTTCGAATAAAATTTATTTTTTTATTTTTTGCTGAGACTAATAAATATGTAGGTTTTAATTTTCATAATATTAAATTACTTCATTTGAAAAAAACATGCATTTTCATTTGTAACAGAACTTATGGCCGGACTAGGTATAGGAATTTTGAAACTATAACTGTGCTCAGATTGAACTTGGATTTGTGTTAAGGCCATTCTACCTAGACTTGGTATCTATTTACCTTGAACAGGCTCTACACCAATAACTCGGTAAAACATAAGGTACACAATGTGGTTTGACCTTGGACCCGCTTCCTACGTCCACACCCTTCCTGACGTAACGATCATTGTTACTATTCTCTCTCGCGCCATATCTGGTCCAACTGGGTCAAGTGTTATTTAACTTAAATATTATGCAAAAATAATCGTGAGACGCGTAACTTGTATTTAATTTTGCGTAACACTTAAGCTTAAGTAACTTTCTATTTTGACGTGACAACGTCTTAAATTAGGTTAGCTGGGAGTCACTTATGAAAAATAGTAACGCTCGGTAACGTTACGATGAGTCACCGAACGAGAGAGAGGCCCGCCGAATGCCTTGCGTCTCTCTCCCACTCAACTATGATCGGTCTGTCGCGCGCGCAGCACTAGAGAATTAGGCGCATTGAATCGGCGCGTTAAGTTTAAGTTTACATGTACAATGTTTTAGTAAACAAAATATATTTCTATAGTTAAAATTTGTGCAATTCTTATTTTCATTCAATTCCTTGTTCCTATTGCGCAATTTAATTATATTCATATCAATAAATATTCTACCGAGAAAAAGACGTTGTCACGTAAAATCTTCGCCCGTAAAACCGACTTTACAGGCAACCATTTTTTTTAATTTTAGTCTGCCCGGCTGTAATTCGAACTTCGGACTCAACTAGGGCTGCCGGAGGAGATGTGGCAGAGGGGAAATTAACAAAGTAATGCCATTGGACGTTCTGAATATGTATGTATTTAAAAAAGGTCATAATTTAAAATAGGTACAAAATAATAAAGTTATGTACAAAAAAGTGGTAAGTATACATAATATCGTTAAATGTAAAAAGTAAACGTACAAAAAATATACATACTTACTATACCATGTTAAGTGGACTATATTTTATTTATTGCAATAAAGAAAATAATCATTTGAGCAAAGTAAATTTGAAAGAATATTTGCACCTGAAGTTACTTTACTTACTAAACTTATAATTATGACAATATTTTAATTTTTTATATAATAATTATATTCGCAACAAAAATCACAGAAAATTTTAAGTACAATTTAAACATACGTCTTTCGCTCAGATTGGATCTATATACAATTCCATGTCAATCCAAAGATTGTGAAACTTATAAAAAAACAGTATAACGTATGACTTATGAAATTAATAAAATCTACGCTATACTATAATAATATTAATAAATTATCGCTATGTAGATACATACGTAGAGATTGAATACGGAGGATTCGCCATGTCCGAAGCATAATTTATGACCTATGAGTGTAACCCAGGAATCAACTTCTTGAAAGTTGAAACGAACAAACGAATGATTATTAATTAATTGACAATAACAGAAGTGACTGTTTTATTTAGTCACTATTTTAACAACAATATTATGTCGATTATATTTCACTAGTACAAAACATTCTGATGTTCACTGAACGCCGATGAATTTTCCAAAATCGTTTCTTATTATTCCCTCGCACTATCTCGAATCTCGGTACAAAATTTCGTGCTGTTAAGCTGTGCGTTGTCAGTCACTAACCGTTTGCTTTTTAGTAGACATAATTCCACCTGCACTATTAAATGAATATAAAAAATATTTTGTAACAATAGGTTTTTTTATCAAGCGACAATCCTATCTAAATGACGCAGATCTGTAACAGACGCAGTCGAGGATGACCTAAGGTTCAGGGGCTCTAGCACATGTAGCGATCGTGTGCAATCAATGCCCTGGCGCCATTTTGTATCAAAATGCGCAGTCGAAATTGATTGTAGTTCTAGGTGCGCGCACCTGGACCTATAATCAATTTCGCCGCTCGCGAGCGGCTCTCGGCGCCCCCTGACGCCCGGCGCCCCCTGACGCCCGGCGCCCGGTGCACCACGCCCGTGCACTATAGGTAAAGCCGCCCCTGCATAAGCTCCTAAACTGCTATAACTTAGTGTCTACTGCGCACCGCCGTCGGTCCTCTCGACGGTGGCCTGGAAGCCCTGCTGGTCGTCGGCGGTGTACCGCACCGTCCGCTGCTTGCCGTCAGCGTCCATGAAGGTGTAGAACCCGCGGACCACCCCCCCGTCCCGGCTCTCGTGGGCTGACTTGGAGTCTCCTGTCTGTTTGTCCTGGAAATCAATTAGAAAATACATTTGTTTTGTATTCTATGATGCTGCTGTACTTTATAGTTTGCTTGCACAGCTGGAGGACAATGGTTCCTTCTCCCAACTAACACATTGGATCTCATATACATATAAGTGTATAATCTATGGCATTGGACATAAATACATGTTCACGATTTCTTTCAGGTCCCGGGTTCGATTCCCGGGTAGGGCAGACATTAACCTATGTGGTAGATAGATAAATGTTGTTTGTGGGTTGTGGGTGTTTGATGTCTTATTTGTATTGTAATACATTCCATCCTCAAAACAGGGCATGAGCGAGGTGTGTATCAAGCTGTTTTTATTTATAAAGCTATAATGAAAAATATCATCACAGTTAAAGGTAAATGATAATAAGAGTTCATACGTAGAAATGTAGCGCTGCAGAACGAGTCCAAGATGATGATGAATGACGGCACATTCCGTATCAACTATCAATGGAGCATTGCGCAATCAGTGGGGCAAGCGCAAGTTCAGCGCAAGGCCGCGACCGGCGGCCGCCACAACGCACGTTAGAGAAATGTTGCGATAGTGCATAGACTAGCTGGTCACAGAGGCTTCCTACATTTTCGAAACCGTAGACAAAAGAGTAGACCCATGGATGCCATCTATCGCAGTCACACAAGAAAAGGAACAAGTTACGCCAATGACAGGAAAAAAACTATCTATTGCTACACATTGCACGCCTTCAAACGCTTTTCAAAGAAAGCACAGGTACATTGACAGTTCATGTCGAACTTTCCCATTGCCACATACAATCATACTTTCTCGTGCCATTTCGTGTTGCTCACCAGATGTCTATATCCCTCTCTGTCTACGTTCGAAACAGTTGTTGCCCGCCCGATAAACACTATTTCGATAGATAAATTTCCTATTTTATATATTTTTTTCACATCTTACATGTACATACACCGATCAGTTTTAGTTTTATTATAATATGTATAGAGATGAGAGAAATGTCTATAATTACAATTATTTTTACTGTTCGGGTGGATTGTATGGGGTGTAGTAGAATATGAATCAAGGTAGATAAAAAAATAGGTTCCAAATTTCATTTCACGTTTTATCCGTGGATAAGAACTTACAAATTATTTGCCTCCAGAAATTTTAAGTCTCGACTTGGCGATATGCATTAATATCTACGTGCCAACATTATAATAACCATAATTTAGTTATCCGGTTAATAACTAGCACATTGAGCACATTCTGCTCGGTGAACCGAATAACAAATCGTGTTTAGTTTTTGAACGCTCTTAGCTGCTACGGTGTACTGATGCGTGGAGTGATAGCTTCACAATGATTTGTGCTTTGATGGGTTCTTTCAGACACAGGTTTAAGTAGCATAATTTCAAGCTATGTAGACCTGTTTTTCATCATAGTAATATATTAAGACTATTTGTTATTAAAGTAGTCAATTAACTGTGATTGAAATTTAAATATTCGCTCTGCCGAGTTTAGCCTTATTGTATTTTAAGTGATGTAATTCACATCACTACAAAAGAAGCTTTCTTTGAAGAATCATTTTGAAATTTCATCATCGGACTGAAAAGTAGTTCAAGACCTCAATGATTATTGTAGAGTTAACACTTGTATTCACTAATTAAAGACGAAATCTTGAAGATTAATTATGTAACCTATGAATATCAAATTCAGCAGAGAGGTAGATTATGAGTAAGAAACGTCAGCTAAGAACGGGTTTTGTTCTAAAAAGGGATAAAAAATTGTTTGAATGATTCAAACAATCCCTGGGAGGGCCAAAAAACAGGTAACAGCTAACTATAATATAGGTAAGTGTCTGAATATAAGTAGGAGGTAATATTTTACTCACTACCTTGTACTTGTAGATATGACCACAACCAATAAACTACACACACGATGGGCATGGGTCCAGTCACATAATGTGAGCTTTTGACGCCTCACATGTTGTAGTGAACAACATTGATTACCATCAGTTGTGCAGATTTTCTTACGATGTTACATTACCGATCAAAGTGATCAGAAATGTCTAAACCTATGTTATTTTATTATGAGCGTGCACGAATCCAAGTTGGGCATAACCATTGCAAAAATGTGCGTATGTGCAATTACTTTTTGAATATATTTATAAATAATTAGGAACAGCCTTGCAAATTGACCTACCATTCGACGTTGGCCTCGAGACTTTCGAAATTGGATAGTAGCTACCCTACTTATGGTCTTGACTTTAGATGAATTACCTTCAAAATTGATTCGGATTTGTCGAGTGGAATCACTAAAGGAATGGTCTCATTATCGGAGTTGAATCTTATTGTTATAATTATTATAAAGTAGAAAAACAATTTCAGATGCGAGTATTTATATAGGGTTCCAAGTTACCTACACTTAACATGTATCTAAAACTTCGACAAATGTTCAATGATCACAAAACCAACGAACTGAATTACGGTAAGTACTGGTATTCGATGGAAGCCGACCCGGATGGCGCAATGGTTAACACGCCGGATCGCCGTTCCGAGGGTCCTGGGTTCGATTCCCAGCGAGGCTCAAATTTGAATGATGAATTTAAATTTCCGTTCTTGGTCTGGGTGTGTGTGTTCTTGTCTTGTGTGTTGTCCATAGCACCCACGACACAGGGGATCCTAGTGTGGGGCTATGAGTGTGTAGCGTTATTCGATATGCTCGGGTTTAACTCGTTTGTACCGAACGTAACACCGGCTACCGCAGACTGGCTGAAGTCAGCCGCGAAATGTGACGCGGTGTTCCGGCAACAACTGTTACTGACCAATATTTGGTTACACTGATTTGTCGGTGTTCTAAATTCTAATATTAGCTTACTTTGTGATACAGTGAAAGCTTATGTCATAAATTCTTTTTTTATAAACCGTGACAAATTTCGATTAAATTTTAAGATTGTTATTTCTTATAGAGAGCCTGATTTAAGAGGTTATAGGCAAATTTAATTTATCAATTTAATTTTTATTTTTATTGTTTAAGACCATTTATATTACAAATCAATGAAGCTTAATCTGTCACTAAAAATGTAGATAAATAACAATTTGTAAATAAAAAAAGGTGTGGTTACAGACTTGACCTTAATAAGCAATTCCGCGAGGTAGCCACATCTGAACCTAGTACAGATACGAGTACATTGGACAACAGTGTTGAAACGATCCTACCGGGTGCACAACATATCAAATGGCTACAAAACTAGGGAAACTCTATCCTGCGACAAAACTGTGCTGGTCAATTTGTCGCAATACTTTCCGTAGACTGGTTATTAAATGTAGTAACTAGTCTACTTTGAATATGCGAATGAAATGTTATACCGAGCATGTTTGTTGATCGGCCGTAAAGTCTGCGACTGCTATCGCTTGTAACCGGTAAGGATAAGTAACGTAGGAGGATGGTGAGCCCAGTGGTATGACATGGTTTTGTTGGTTACGTAAAATAATAGAAGCCAACAGACCCTAATACGCTCATACCCCGCATTAGGGTCTCCGTATTCAGGTGGTACGGATACGGACATACACAAGTGTGAATAACGCCTACTTATCTGTTTCCACCTGCATCCGAATCGGCTATCACTTATTAGATTAATTATTAGTTAATCAGATCATCAGGAACGTACAGGCAAACAGGTACCAATTAAAAAATTGTAATTCATTGCGTTATTAAATATCCCAAATGACAGTTTTATTTCATAAATCTTCGATATCCTATTTAAAACGATCAGTAGCATTTTAATTATTTATTTATGTATAGTTAGATTGAACCACGAATGGTCTCGGCCTTATTTAACCCATTACAAATTAAGATTCAAATTGAATTTGTTAGTCATGCTAATTGGAATGTGAAAAGTATAGTGTAAATTTCTTCATTAAATAATGGGGTTTCTAAATCACCTGATAGATTGTTAATTGTTATACGAAAACGAAATCGGTGTTCTTACCTACGAGTAGGTACCTACTGTGCAGAAGCAGAAGAGAATTTTTTTCTATCCTTTGTACTTTTACAAATCGTTCAATTGGTAGGTATGTGAGAAATTTATTTTCCTTTAATTCGATGTTGCAGCTGCAGAAGCAATAAAATGATATGTGTACAGGATGATTCCGTCAAAATGTCAAACGAGCAATTAGGGTAACAGTACAAACTGCATCAACGCGTGCGACGGAAATCTCGGAAACAACGCAATTGGGTGGTCTGGCATTTACCTACATTACGCGAAAACGCACAAAATTACAGTCAAGTGTCATTTGCTCAAAGGGTAATGAGATCCGCAGTTCGCAAAGCTCCAAAATAGTTTAGTAGTCGTTTCTGTGTTTGAGAGCCAATCTATAAGGAGGTATGGTACCCAGGTCAAGTCCATGAATTGTGGAGATCTAATACGACTTGGCGGTCTATTATCTTAAAAGAAAAACTCAGGTATTCTACTACTTGACCACATTTAATTTTTGGGCGTTGCTCAGCTCAACTCTTCGAACGACGATCCCGTATCCCAGTTGATAGTGACCCTACCTACAAAGCGAAGGGATAACGATCTGACGATGACGATGATGACGACCCGGATGGCGCAATGGTTAACATGCCGGATCGCCGTTCCGAGGGTCCTGGGTTCGATTCCCAGCGAGGCGGAAATTTGAATGATGAATTTAAATTTCCGTTCTTGGTCTGGGTGTGTGTGTTCTTGTCTTGTGTGTTGTCCATGGCATCCACGACGCAGGGAATCCTAGTGTGGGGCTATGAGTGTGTAGCGTTGAAAAAAAAAATTCACCGAGTTCAATTTTCGGCCGGGACAGACATGTGACAGAATATAATACTTTGTTGTCGGGTCATGGGTATTTTTTTGAGATGTCTTATTTGAGGTGTCCATGGCACCTGCGACACAGGGAATCCTACTGAAGCAATTTTCTTATTTAAATGATAATTAATTAACAATGTTTTTTTTCGTATATGTTAGAGACTGTATTAAATTAGTAAACTTAATAATATATTAGAGTAGCCATGAACAAAAAATTATGTTATCGAGTGTACATAAGCTCTTCATGAATACGATTTTGGCTGGGCCGTACGATCATACTAATGTGCTGTGAATCGTCAAAAATGATACTTCGCATGAGTGGGTAGAAAACTAATCTTGCGTCACCCTGAGGCGCAAAAATATTTTCGTATGAAAACTCATTTTTCGCGATTCACAATTGAAAAAGTGACTTGTGGTCAGCTGAGAACTGATTCTCAAGAAATGTCACGTCGTCAATGAACATGTTTCTGCATTAAGTACTTTCACGATCGCCGTCACGTTAACACCCCGTCGCTTTCTCTCGCCAGTTACTGCAAATACCATTACAAACGACTTATTATTTCATTGTACTGTGGGCGCATTGTAGAATTTGTAGATTACGTTTCCATCCGTGAAAGTATTCCAACAGCAGACTAAATATCGGTGCATGTGATTTTAAACTTTTATCATCGTGGACACTAAACATTTTAAGTTACAGGCATAATAAATATCGATGGTTATTCTCCCATGATAAGAAAAATTAATTATTAATACCAGTAGGTATATCGCTGTTTACACATTCATTTTCGAACATTTATACTGCATTTGTTTACATATGATTCTTGAATGTTGACTTCAATAGTACCTAACTAAACAATCATTTGAATAAGAACTATTTTGCAAAGTCGCCTGACCTCGCCAACCATACTAACCACAAAGCAAATAAAATCGACAAATATCCTTTTTAGTTTTAGAAATAATTATTTCTCTGCGCGTTATACATAAGTCAGACAATAGTACTACAATAGTACTCATGAGCAAGTGACTTCAAGGACCGCCAACAGCTACCTGTAGAAAGCCGATTGGATACAACACGCTCTGTTGCTTGCGCTCAATGAATTTAAAATACTGCTGCGTTGGCGCAATGCTTCCGATAGGGCACCGGCACCGGTCATTGTCGTTGCTACACTTTATTCTATTGAAATATGTAATAAAGATCATTTGTTTATATTAGGCTAATGGGTGAGGTATATTCTGTCTAAAGTCATGGTTTCAATTCATTTCAGGCTTAGTAAAACTGGTGGCTCGTTCATGGGTAGATGTGTAAAAATGTATAAGAAAATTCCGTTAGAATTGACGGTAATGCCATATAAAATGTAAGTAGCAAAAGAAGCTTCTTGGAAGTTTCTTGCCGCTTCTTCTTTCACGACTGCTCACAGTAGGAATTTGTTGAAGGGATGGCGTAGTTTGACTCTCGAAAAGTGTAAAAAACAAACTTCGTATTAACTTTTAGCCGCCAATTTCGAAGCAATAGCCTCTTCTCGAACTTAGAACATTTCATGCTGATTCAACTGTCGAAGGATCTACTAACGACTTGTATCTGATGATGACGATTTAACGATCATAAATATTATTATCTAGCTGAGATTACAGGACCCACTTGATGTAAGTATATGACGCGATGAGGCAAGCGCAAATCATCGTACACCTTACGAGACTGTATTCGTACCAAACAGTCAAGTATTAACAAAATTGGAAAGGATGCGATGTTGACACATGAAGTCTATTACCCTTTTGACGTTCATTTATTTTGTTGTAATAAGTACCCAAGTTGTTTATTTATTGAACGCGTGTAAAGTTTACAGTCCAATGATCCGTGGGTTTGGTTTATTAGAATTCTAAAATATTTAACGATAAACATAATTATAATAAAGTTTTAATACTTAGGTACTTTTATTTCTGCAGATATTGCAATAAATTAATAAATTTTTAATTCGTCTAAATAGGAAAACAAAGTAAAATAGGTAAATCGAAGCACTCTACTAATAATAATGAATAAAATACCTGTTGTAGGTACCTATACGTATAATAAAAAAAATTGTTTGTTTGGGCTACCCATCTACTATACCTATCTACTATTTATAAACGTGTTTTCTGAGGCGAGACCAAGACAACCGTGTACCTATAACAAGACCTCTCTATCACGTGCTACTCTGTACCTACATACGTGCTGCTAACCGGCGCGGCGCATAAAATTTCAAGTATGCGTACGGCCCAATTATAAAATAATTATAAATTGTAATGGGAATTACTTGACATTATCTAGAAACAAAGGCACTTTCGTGTTAGGTACAATACAATTGTAAACTGTACCAACCAGGCATTAAACCCGGAACCTCTCGCCAATGAAGGTCGCTTTTTGTTGAATGATTTAAAAGACACCACTGTGACACACGATACTTATTTTATCTAAATGTCATAATTGTTTTTTAATCCGGTAATAAGATCTACTAACTTAATATTCGTTTTAGTTGATCTAATGCTCCAATAATAATAACGTTATCATATTTCAAATGGATACTAATATAAGGAAATGGCTAGTGGCAAAATTTCTTGGGCGCTTCCGTGCTTCGGAGGGCACGTAAAGCTGTCGGTCCCGGTTGTTACCAATTGGTATCAATCGTTAAGCCATGTCGGATGCCTTCGGGCGCCTTAATAATTCCGACACTTGGGTTGGCCACTAATCCCTCCACCAATCCGCACTGGAGCAGCGTCATGGAGTATGCTCTACCTCATGTATGAGGAGAGACCCGTGCTCAGTAATGGGCCATTAATGGGTTGAACCCAATAATGAAATGGATTGCAACCCATATGGATGCATATGCCAATAGTATAAATGCTTCCTCATTGTTTAAATTTGTTGTGTGGCAACATCTTTGACCATTCATCAAGACATCATTCATTAATGCGGTTCAATTGTGTACAGAGCGTATTGTTATGTTATTATTGTTCCAACAAAACAATTCACATTGTTATTTTCTACTAAACTTGCCTTGGAATTTGTTTTGTTTTGAGATGATGAAAATAGTACGAAGATGAGTAACGAATAAAATCCTATGTTATTGAAGTCAGCCCTATGATGCCTTTGGTGCTCTAGTGTCAGATTACCTACTTAGTAACAAAACTTCATACTTTATATATAAAGGAATTAACTGTACTCACATGGACACCATAAGAGAAGCTGTACTGCGGGTTAGAGTTGAACTCGCTTCCAAAATCCTGCGCTTTGGTGTAGTGCGCCAAGCTTATGGGGTTACTCTTCACTGCCTGGATCGTATGAAGCTTGTACTGATCTATAATGTGCTTGGGATAAGTTTGCAAATTCTGCAAAGCATAGTTATTTCCTTGAACTCCTCTAAAGTCTAATTGGGGCCGATATGGCAAGTATTGGTTGTAGATGTTCCCGTTGTTCGAGTAACCAAATTTGTTCAAGATGCTCAAAGGATCACTTGCTTGGGATACTGTCTTGATTTTTGAATATTCATTGGTGATTTTTGGGAGATATCTTATAGGTTCTGGGTTGCTGTATAAGTCAGGTCTCACCAGCCTACTGACTGCCTTGGCTCTTTCATAGTCTGGTAGCTTGGTATCGGGGTCATCGAGGTAGTTCAGCAGGGCATCCTCGAGGGTGCTGTAAGTCTTGTACGCCCCGTCCGGTATCTTCGCTCCCGGCCCCGTGTCGTCGTAGTTATTTTCTATGGCATTCTTTATTTGTGCCTCTGATGCTGCGGAGTACTTGAAGTGGTTGTATGAACGTTGTGGACGTTGCTGAGCGGACTCGGCTGCCATCAGTGCCGTGGTGAATACCTGCGGAAGAAAAATGTCGGTTGTGAAATAGATAGCGAAAATGTTAGGTTGAAAAACCCAATCATTTAGGACACATCACAAACTACCAAGATGTAAGATCTGTCATAAAACCTACTGACTTTATCTGTAATTTTGAGACTTCTTTTTTGCTGGGAATCAGGCCCGGGATCTTTTACTTGGACGGCAGTTAGTTATACGGCATTACCTACATCTTACTATTCGCAAGCCGCATGGTAGCATGGATTGTCCAGGTTCTACAAATTCACTGTTCATAAAAAAAATTAACATATCGAAAATATTTTGGAGTGTTCGCACAGTTTTACAGAGTGTGAGGCGTACAGGCCATAGTCTATCACACACTTTTGAGAACTTTATGGAAAATTCTCAGGTGTGCAGGTTTACTTACGATGTTTTCCCTCACCGAAGCAAGTGATAATCACATTCTAAGACGCAATTTTTTTTTGAAAATTAGAGGTCTTTATAACTCTTTTCCAGAGTTCGCGAGTCCAATGTTCAAAGCACTCTTTCACTATTGAGCATTAATACTCGTAAGCAATACATGTACGTAATTTGATCGAAGTCAAGGCTCGTCTTCGAAGTAATAAAACAAGAAGCAGTCTGCAGTTGCATAACCAATCACCACGTATATTATTATAACGGGTTTGGTACCCGATCGTGTCGGTCATGTAAGTAGAACAGTAGAACTCTTTTGTAACATCAACTACGGTTTTGCTGGTTTAACCAGTAATACGGTTAAGCCGCTAAATTATTATTATTAATGTAGGTGTTCGATTGTAACGTGTGTCTTCGAATCAAGAGTGGGTAGGTTTCTACCGAGTTAGTCCACGTTACCACCCAAGACTACAGCACCACTTACCATCAGATGGGAATGATGGGATATATAAACCAAAGCGATCTTAAGAGAACAGGGATACATAATGTCTTATTACTCTTGTCGGTAAACGATTAAATTAAATTTTGTCATTATTAGGTACGGACTCTTCAATTATTTAAATTTTGTGTATTTTACCATATCATGGAATCAATATTCTGTTTTATCAAGGTTAAGGGAAAGTGCTTTTTCTATTTTGACTATCATGCGCTCTACAATATTATTCTATTACATACCCATTCTTTTTGTTTTCCCAGCTTTTGCTGGTTATTTTATTACCGTTTAAGCCAAGTAAATGACAAGAAGATTATTATTATTAATATAATACTATTATATTAATGTTGTTTTTGTGTTTAGAAATATTTGAGTGAATATATAAATAAAACTACTTGGCAGGTGCCCTGCCGTGCACTAGATAATAATATTATGTAAGCAATTTTATGTAAGTAGGCACATTTTTAACATCAATCTCATAATAAATCTCAGTTGTAGACTATCAAGATTAAAATTTAACGTATCGTGTGGCGTTACTTAACGTCACATTACAAACAAGTTACGGAGTTTGTGGTACCTAATGCTAATTCGTTTTCTCTTTGTCCGAGCGTGCATGGATGTTCTAATAAAGTACCTACAGAAACACTTTACATTAAGTCAGAATCGAATCACATATTATTATGTCAGTAACTGCTGTGTCTCTGCAACTGACATTTTTTCTTGATTTTTAGGGTTCAGAGGGTGACAATGAAACCCTATTATTTATTATCTTTCCGTTGTCTGCCTGTCTGTCCCAGAACTCTATCTCGGTAGATATCTGAAAATTTGTAAATTATCATTATTTATATAATGAACAATTTTTACATGCCAAAGGGGCTATCTACACAAGTAACCTAAAAAATTGAGTTTTCTACATCCTATCTTGTTACTGGTCAATAATTTGATTTAATATCGCTGTGGTACGCTACTTTACGTGTGCGAGTTCGATTCGCACTTGTCCGGTAAAATTATGCTCACTACATTATAGGCACATTAATCGTATTATATTTATTTATCCATATTTTACCCATTTACCCAAGAATCATAAAAATAAATATTTAGCAAACCAGTGAACCCGTATAGGTAGGTACCAATGAAACAACTTTCGCTGGGTGTACATTAATCACGTCATAATATTGAATTGAACATATCTTTCGATTTTGTTGTATTTTTTTATTTAACGTGATTTTTGACGTTGCTTCCAAACCAGGAAGTTAATTAAGAAAAATAATGTTGTGTACCTACCAATGGAAAAGTTTAGACGGAAACCCATGACCACACGCCCACGCAGGTAACGACTAAAATGACAAACAGCTTTATCAATTAGTTTTTTACAATATTTGAACTATGCTACGTGATGTTATGTAAGTTTCGGACGCTAAGTATGTTTGAACACTTAAATACGCACAAAAACTCGCCGGCACACGCTACTCAGTTTTTTACAAGAGATTTTGTTCTTTTATACTTTAGTATGGTACCTACATAAAAGGCTAAATAAATAAATTTACTGGCAGTCGACTCTTTAGAACTAATTTGTACAGTAAACTACTTTATTAAGTATGAATAATCAATAGTAAATAATACACTAAAGTTCAGTTTAAACGCATTCCTGTTAGCCAGCAACGCGTCGCTGCAAACATAACTACTCCAGGTGAATTATTACATCCTCAGTCGAGACTTGCGCATCAATAACAAAAACATGCAGTATTATCGTCCGTTCTTAAGTAACCAAACAAAGGATAGAAAGTTGTTCACGCTCAATGAAGCTATCATTTCAGGCGATGCAACAAATATACACTAATTAGGGGTGTCCCTACTTAGGCTAATTTGGTTGTAAGTAGCTTCTTTTACGGTTTTCATTAATTAATTGCAATGAGCATTGTAATAAGGAGACAAAAACATATCAACAACGCGTTGCCAAGATCCACAAGCAAGTTAAAGAGTGATCCGATCGGACTCTTCGAGGCCATATACATAATTTAATTTGTAATCCGTAAGGTCATGTCATGGGTGCGTCTGTTAACGGTCTTGGCGGGGGCACTCCCATGCCCCCAGATGCATCTGAACTTTAAAACTAAATCTATATCTACTAATATTATAAATGCGACTGCGTGTTTGTTTGATTGTTTGTCCTTCTTTCACCTCAAAACGGAGCACCGGATCGATGTGATTATTGGTTTGAAGAAGAGAAGATCTCATTTCAAAAGGAATACACGTTGCAATCAATATTTAAAAATACCGATATTTTTTTTCGGGTGTGGTTACTAAGGCACAGGCTTGTCAAAGCGAAGCGAGGAAAGGTTTACTAGTAACTCTAGCAAGTGAATAATTTTGGATGTGACTGCTCTATGCATGCTTGCACTAAAACCTCAGATAACATACCGACAGTACTTCTAGCGTCCTTATTTATAAACTGACTTGTTATTGCAGTGGACCGATTTGAAGCTATAATACTAAGTATTATTCGTTACTCTCTACCGTAAATAGTAAGTCTTACTAAATAACTAACTAATACTAAATAGTAAGACTTACTATTTACGGTAGAGAGTAACGAAGTAAGATAATAATACAAACAAGGACCGCCTACTCAAATTACAGAACTTGAAGAAGAAATGTGTGGTTGAGTCGCAAACATCATTATTTGTGCTATCTTCCTCCCGAGCCAAGTTCACATCACAGTGCACAGCCCAACGAAGTCATAGTGGCACTGCACTGGTAAAAAGTTGAGTCAGGTCATGGTTGCTCATTATAAAAACGGTTTAGCTTTATAAGTATTTTGTAATGTAGACAAGTAATTATTATTATTTTTAACAGTTGAGTACCTACTTAAGTAGTGATTTTGAATTTGAATTTCAATGCCATATTTTTAACCCATAACTGAGCTGATAGGTCCTCTGTTGATAAGTGATCAATCCCACCTATGTGATCAATCCCACCTATACGAAAGGCATCACCGACCGATTGTTATACCTAGAGATTAAAAATATCCGTAATGTAATAAATACTTACCTACATTGAAGTTAAATAAATAAAGTAATACAAAAAAAAATTATAAGTACTCACTAAAAACCTCAGCATTTTCGGGACTAAATTATGTCAATGTCACTATAATATAAAAACGAAACTTCACAGATAATGTTATTATAAAGGTAGTGCAACACTCGCGCGTATTCAAATTGCGTACGACTTGACCGCGGGACCGTGTGATACCGAGTGGCGAGAACTAACCCGCGCGTGCGCAAGTTAATTTACTTTTTACTTTGACTTGCTGGTTCATCTCTCGGAAGTGATATGCTAAGCGTTGCATATCACCGGAACGCACGGAGCCATTTTAATCGCTGTATTTAAATCACTGCATTTCTTGTGAAACGGAAATTTGAAAGGTAAAGGTAGATTGAAATAATTTACGTTACTTCCTTTATTTATAGCAGACTTAACGATTCCTACTTCAGGTAAGTAACTTACTTAACTTTACCCTTGGCATATTTTTCCGTCCAAGTCGTCAGAAATATACATACAGGAACTTATAGGATTTTATGGGGCATTACTTTCGATACCTTTGTATGTTACATACTTAAAATTAGTAAATGAACTTGTTGCCAAATATTTAGGATATAATAATATGGTCGTAATATTTAGGAAGTATTTTTTTAAGCTTTAAATATGAAAATATTGACTTATTATTATAGAAATAAAACAATTTTCATGCATTTAGGTTCATTTCAGTTAGTTTTGCTTTTGGTTTATTTTACTTATAAATACACTTATTTGTTACATAATTTTTCGCTTAGTCCTTTGCTGGCGCCAGAACTGACCCAGTTTAAAGTCACTTCTTCTCTCAGTCCGAAGGGTTCGGGTAGTAGCCCAAGGTGCAGCCTAGATGCCTGTTTACAAACTGTATTCTTGTTTTCGTAACAAATCGAAGCTTTTTTTTAATAACGTTACACGCTCATAGCCTCACAGTAGGATTTCCTATCGCGGGTGCAATAGGCAATACAAAAAGACAAGGACACACACCAAGATCGAGAGCAGTATTTTAAATTCCCGCATCGCTGGGAATCGATCTCCTGCATAGACCATTGCGCGGTGCGCCATAAGCGTCGTAAAATTATAAGTATTGTTATTATTATTATTGTTTTGATTTTCCGCCTACGCAAAATGGCATAAACATGTGTTAGGTAGGTACACAAAGAGAATGAACTAAACCAATGTATGGAAGCGCAAAAAAACTGGTTTGAGAAATAGGAACTTACGTAACTTGTATGTAACGTTCTCCCACGAATATAAATTAATTAGATAAGTCGCTGAATATTAAACAGGTTTTTTATATCAAATGACAATCCATTTATCTACTGTTTGATCTACTTTCTGCAATTCCAAAATGTCATTCCGACCAATCAACATAATTTATTCATATTTTCATTGATTAAATTTTTGTTACATAATGTCGTTTGGCGATGCAGTTTAAATAAATAATTGTACGAATTTCAATAATCGTAAGTTTTGGAAACAAGCCATTATTTTGTTGTTAGGCCGTAGGGAGCTTAGGGATTCCATTAAAATGTTTATGCCCTAAGTAGGTAAACGGGTCTCCTGATGGTAAGTGATCACCGTCGCCCGTGGACACTAGCAACACCAGGGGCGTCACCAACGCGTTGCTGGCTAAGATAAACCAAGATGAACCCGCTTCTTGAAGGACCCCATGTCCCAGTACTCTCTAGAGCAGGGTTTCCCAACCTTTATTTCGCCGAGCCTCTCGGAACCAAAAATAATATATTCATGCCCCCCTTATGTATCCAACAAAAAATAATTTCCTTGAATTTCAAATAGGTACAATACAAATTACAAGCCGGTGCGTTAAATATTTTTTTTTTCAGAAATGGTAAACGTTTCTATGCCCCCCTGAAATCTCTCTATGCCCCCAAGGGGGGCGTGCCCCACTGGTTGGGAAGTTCTGCTCTAGAGTCTAAGCCTGCTCGTGGCGCACCCATTTGAACAAAGGAGGATACTAAGACACCTGGTGTCTAATGTTGAAGGTTGCTGGGCTGTGTATCCAGTGTGGTGGTAAATACTCTATTTTACCCACTTGACTGTCTACACACGTCTCGTTTCGGTCGCAGTTCGCAGTGTCGGAGATCCTTGTACCTACCTCATAACTTCACTTTAGACTACTTTCAGTTTGGGGGCAATGTAGGTATGGGGCCGTTCAAGTATTATGTAAGCAGATTTTTTGCAATTTTTAACCCCCCCGTCCCTCTCGTCAGCAAAAGTAAGCAAACCACTTACCCCTTCCCCCATGCTTACGTAAACATTAGTACTTGCATTTAATGATTTCTTTATTTATTCAAGAGAATTTTGAGAAAATCTGCTGACGTAATCACCATCTAGACTCCCCCACCCCCCATGTCATCAAAAATAAGCAAAGCAAAGACCTCCCCCGCCTCCCTGTTGTGCTTACCTACGTAATACTTGAATGACCCTTATGTGTATACCAATATAACAACAAAAAATGTGCTAATATTAAACAGGGAGAAAAATTTATATGCTAATTCGAAACAAAGTAAGATTACTTATTATGTGTTTTTAACGTTATACGCCAATTGATATAATAAATGTCATCAATACAATGCTCAGCTTATAGGAAACGTCTTTTTATACGACTTTTGAAGTTTTGTAATAACTTAGAAGGATCAAAAATTCAAAACATTAGTTGCTTTGTAGCAATAGGGGAGTACATACCCACTGACCTGTATAGAGAAATGAATTAAGTATGTATTTAATATCTTTTATGACCTTGAATGTATAATTTAAATACAATGGTACACCCGATACCTATTCGCAAGTGGGCGTGTTTAATAAGCCACTTACAAAATGCTCGAGTTCAAATCGTGATCCATTCGGGCGGTGATAGTTGAGGGTTATGCATATCCTCACTCCTCACATGATTTAGCATTATTTCGCGGTTGAGCTATTGCTATAATTATGTTGCTTGTTAGGAATTCATGTCTGAAACATCAAGTTAAATGAAATATGCAGGTAAAATACAATGACACTCATTGGCCAAAACTGATGACATATTATGATCAGATTTTTTCATCATCTTGCCTCATAACAGCATTATTCTTTGAACGGCCTGCAATGGACCTAAACAATAGAACATAAATTTTTGATTGTTGATCTTAATTATTTGCTTGGACCTGCCTTCGCTTCGCCTCAGGATACTTGTTCTAAATATTTACAACTATGTATCAAATATTTTCCCATTTTCGCAACATTTGTCATTAATGCTTCGCTCCTTTTAGTCCTAGCGTGTTATAATTATATGGATTTTCTCGATAAATGGACTATCCAACATATAATTTTTCACTTCACGTCAGTAGTTCTCAAGAAATCAAACAATCCAATTGACGACCCGGATGGCGCCATGGTAAACACGCCGGATCGTCGTTCCGAGGGTCCTGGGTTCGATTCCCAGCGAGGCGGAAATTAGAAGATGAATTTGAAATTCTGTTCTTGTTTTGTGTGTTGTCCATGGCACCCACGACACAGGGAATCCTAGTGTGGGGCTGTGAGTGTGTAGCGTTATTTATTTATAATCAAACATAATAATATTAGTATTTAGTATAGATAGAGTGCATAAACCTAGTGATGTTTTAATATTTTCCTTCTATTTCGTAACCATTAACGAAAATTTGGGGCAAATCAGTTCCTAAAAATGTGCGGTTGGCCAATAAAGTCATTTTAAACACACGTCATTTAAGTTTAAATATTACGACATTCCACGCTAACGACGTACATAGATGTAGACTTCCTACTTTAAATTATTAAAAATTTAAGTCCATGGACTCGATGAAAGTGTGTGATTAGCTTATTACTGTGAATAAAAATATTAGCAATTTATTCAATACTAGTAAACGCATCCTTCCTTCGTTAAGGGAAGCACAATGCACACACACACACTGGAAAAATCGTTCTGACGGGATTATCTAAATTAACATACCTATATTTTTTATTTGTGAAATGACTGAAATTAAATAAACACTAACACCCCAAGCTTACAACAATACATAGGTGAAAACTCATAGAGATCATAGATCATAGAGATGTATGAGTTAATAAATAACCTCAGAAATATTATTTTCAAATATCTTGCGTGTACAGACATCGATTAGTTAGAATTACATTATATGCATGATGATAATTATGACGGTATATCAGATGTACTCGTATGTTCCAACCGGTAGATGTTTTCAAACAGTGAAAGTATGATGTCAATCTGAGTCGGCGCTGGCGTGACCACTAGACGCGTGCGGATCTTATCTCGAGAGTTGAATGGACCGGCAATGGAAGTGCAATATTATATCGATCACGATGTTATAATTAAATAGTAATGAGTAAGTACCTAATAAAAAAATATAGACTTAAAAAAATAAAAAAAATACTTATTAAATTAGGGACTTTTGAGGTCGGTACATTTTTGTGTGTGACGTTTATGATGGCACCGACCTGAAAAAACTTGTTATTGTTTTAGTTAAAAACTGGTTTCACTATTCGTTCGGAAGAAATTACTGAACAAATATCCATGCAAACATACATACATACGTATCTACATATATTTTTTATAGGTAGCAAACGAGCATGCGGCACCAGCCTTCTAGCCGCCCATGACAAGTGTGACCGACACAGAACAAGACTCAAATGGGGACTAGGATAGGTAGATAGTCCGGTTAGGAGACGGTGTTAGAATATTAGTTTCATTCCTATTTCTTTATAATTGATATTTCTTTATATTTATGATAACAACTAGCAGTAAACGCACAGATCACTGGTCATGCATCTTGGCATACCTATAGGTAGGTAGGCCTAACAAATAGGTGCGCCTTACAAACGTGATGTTAGCCAAAAAAGATGCAATGAACTGCTTGTTAACAGGCTCCTACATATTCATAATCTATCTAACTGCAGGCTCTTTAATTCTATATATCTAATATACCTACATACAATCGATAAGTAAAACAATTAAATAGATTACATTAATCAGTCCTTACAATTTATTTACTGTCAGGTATGACCTCGACCTATTCAAAATAATGATTGTTACGTATCCTAACATTCTCTATACCGCGCCGCGCCGGTCCTAGTAAGTAGGTAAGTATTAGCTTTAGGCCCGCGATTGTTAGAGGATTATAGTAATATTGCAAATTACTAGCCTGGCTTCATAAGTTACTGCAATCGATACAAAGTAAATAGCCTTAATCACTGTGAATGTATTAAGTTTGACTAAACGTAATACCTACATTACAAACAGAATAGTTTACATTTCAAACAAAGCTGCAGCTGTCATAATTATGATCTGAACGCAACACGTTGTGTATTGCTGTCAGTTTGAAAAGTACGATATGCCTAATTATTGTAAACCTTTACTAACTAATATCGGTTAAAGTGCAATAATATATATCGTGAATACCTTACTGTATTACCTGCAGAAAAAAATAATTTTGCCAAACTGTTTAGCGGTGGCTGTCTTAAATGCTCTATCGTTGCCGCGTTGCCTACCGTTATACAAGGAAAGAAAAGTGCTCAACCCTATGGGTTGTGCGGGTCGTAGGTAAGTGATTCAAAAGTTAGAGTCACTATCTTTGTTCGTCCAAGCTTTGATAGTCACGGTTTAAACTGTCGGCTTTGAAGACCTTTGGCAGAGGCCTTAAGGCGGAAAAATAGTCAAAGGACACTACTTGGCCACTTTCAATCACTCGACCACGATCCTGATAAATTCCTGGCCTGATCTTGGCAACAAAAATAAAACAGTCTATAGTCAGTGTTCATTGTATCGACCATAAGTTGCAAGTAAGAAAATGACTGGTAAGTTATCCTAAAGGTATTCAAAGTTGGCTTATTGGGGCGGCCTAGAATGCCAACCTCAGTCAGTCCCGGCAGACCAGGACATCGTTGGAGCCGATAGAAGACAGACAGACAGAAGCGACCCCTGCTTGGGTGATCAGCTGGTCAGTTACCACCAGTGCTTGAGTCGTCGCCAAACGAATTGTCGAGTTCTGGCTGGGAGCTTGAGTTTAATTTGTTTTTTTCTTTCTTTCCTATCCGGTGACGTGTCGGCGATACCTTTGGTGGTACCGATGTCTGCGGGCGACGGTCACCACTGACCATCCGGTGGCTTGTCAGTTTGTCGGCTATTGTCATAAAAAAAATCTTTTAATGAATATACGCTCACGTTGCACCTATTAAAATAGTAATTAATTATATCAGATAATGAACTTAAAAAGCTATTAATCACTGACACATATTAATTATCCTTGCGCTGACGTGTGAAATTGTAAGTTCTGGTTTATTATGGTCACGACTTTTTTAATATGGTAACAAATGGTCACGATTCACCTTCAATGCATGGTCAATCATATGGTTATGAAAAATGGACTTGAAGCTGTGGAGTTCGGTTTAAAGAATCTTTATTTCCCATAAGACATACAATGAAGTACAATGTCACTTAAAATGAGAAACTTAAATTTGTGAAGTATGGTTTTGTTCGGCGAAGTTGTAAATTTTGTTATGTTATATACCTGTGTGTGTGTGTGTGTGTGTGTGTGTGTGTGTGTGTGTGTGTGTGTGTGTGTGTGTGTGTGTGTGTGTGTGTGTGAATGTGTGAGTGTGAATGTGTGAGTGTGAATGTGTGTATTTGTATGTATATATATATAAGTGTGTGTGTGTGTGACTGAGAATGTGTGTGTGTATGAATGAATGCTTGTGTGTGTATGTTGTTATTCGATTCTCCTAAGAATGTAATTTTTTAGTAGGGTTTTAAATTTTGCAGCAGAATTTACGTTCGTTATGTATTCGGGTAAGTTGTTGTACATCCTAGCTCCTTCATGTTTAATACTTGTGAGACCATAACGTGTTCGAGATTTTGGTACCTGAAGTAAATTGTTTTTTTTGATACGTTTTAAATATTTGCTGGGTGGTTTTAGATGGAGTTGTAACTGTGTTTGTACGGTCCCTTTTAGAATTTTTCTAATGAGCATGCATGTGTTGTAAGTATACGTCTGTTTTATATTAAGCAGCTTTGTTATTTTGTATATGTCCTTGGTAGGTGTGAGGTAGTTCATTTTATATAATACTTTTATTAGTTTGTTCTGCGTTCTTTGCAGTGGTTGTATATTACTCATGGCTGAGCAACCCCATATCTCTGTTAGGTATTCTATGTGTGGTTTTACCAAGGCATTATATATAACTAGACGCATTTCATTCCGCCAATCCTATAAAATGTAAATAGATAGGTTGCTAATGTGTGTGTTGCTTATTTATTCTATACATATGTAGGTATAATAAATCTGTAACTGGTCGCTGTCTGTACATGGAAGATATATGAAAAAAACTTTTACATAGAACCAAAACAATGATTTTTGTCTGTTTATCTGTTTGTCTGTGGTTTTGTACGCGCTAATCCCAAAAATCGCTTCACTGGTTTGTGTTTCACTAACACATTGTGGTAAGCTTCTCAACATTTAGTGTATATTTTATTTCAATCGGTTCATAAATGAAAAATTTACGTCAGTTTAAAAATCACGCCTAACAATTTCCGAATGTGGGTACTAAGGCACATGTTTCGTAATTATAGTTCTAACTACTACGTAGGTAATACAGCCGCGCAAATATTGCGATCATTATTAAGCAATGTATTTGAGGGTCAAGTGCGTTCAGTGCGTTTGCCAAATGGGCGATTGTTAACATTTTTGCAACAGCCAGCTACACGCATTGTAGTGAAGCGCGTTGGAATTGATATGGGTACAGGTAACTAGGTACGTAAGTAAGTGAGTGTGAATAGACGTACGTAGAAAAGTACAACAATATTAGCACTTCGATTAGGAGCCTGATATTTTAGTCTTCGGTCGAATCAATAAGATGTGGAAATAATATTTTAGAAATTCAAATTATTTTAAGAGTAATAAATAGGCTTTTACTTAGTTGCGTTCTACTCACCTGGCAAGCATTCACTCGTAATTATTTATTTGGGACATACCTAAGTATTTTTTAACAAGAAACAGGTACCGTAAGGAACACGACAATGCCCATATTTTTAATGCTCTGCTATTGAATCAGGGTCGAGTTGGAGTTGGTTTGATGTAATGGGCGTAGACGTTTAAGCAACCCTATGTTTTAATGTACCTACATTGGGAATATTGACAAAACTTACAAAGACAACAAGCAATTTAATTAAATTTGTCCTATTCAACGTCGATTTTGAATGTCATCGGTTGCAGTGAGTAGGTAGATACAACATACTGTTAAGTTACGTTGACATTGACAATGACGATTAAATTACCCCAAACCGACACACACTTTAGTCAACTTCTCTCTGCTAATATTCCAAATATCGTTCTAGAAACCCTAATCTCCTTCAAGGGCTTTATTTCGAGCAAAAAATATCCAGGGCTAATTCCACGGGGCAAGGGGCGCGGGGCGCGGGGCGGCGCGGGGAGGGGTCCGATCCATCACAGGCGCTGTCACATGCCATTAGCCAGGCCTATGTGGTGCGCTGGGAGAAATGTGTTGGTGCAAATATTACTACGTGACTTCGCAATATTCTATACTGAATGTAGGTACTCGTAAAATGTAGGTGACGCCGCTGGCATTTTACGTGCGACATGAAACAGGTAAAAAGCTTTGAAAAGTCTATAAAAATTATAAGTTTCTAATTTACATAATATTCAAAAGGGTTTCAAATTTTACTCTTAAAAAAGTACAACACAAGGAAATGAATTACAATCTTATAAAGTCGGTATACTGGTTGAGAGACATTCGTTGGAGTTATTGGACACTCACGTAGCTATGTCCCAATTTTTATGTACCCATGATCATCCTTTCAGAAGGTCTCCGTTGGACATAGGTCTCTCCTTACTGTTTGCATTTGCGTCTGATCCTGAACCTTACAAAGCGCTTCTCAAAGGATATTTCCGCTCCTATCTTTATTTATTTATTTAATGGCATAAATCATAATTGCAGCAAATGAGCGAATGAATCCTACTTACTGTTAGCCAGAAATAACAAATTTTTATGCCTGATATTATCTCTTTCCTCAAAATGTGTAAGAAAACAATTACATGTCTTGATACAACAATAAATAAGATGACCGAAAAGATAAAAGTTTAACCGTTAAGTTGGTCCGACATGACCCAATAAATTCTCTCCAAAGTTGTCCGTAAAGTCAAGACCCAACTGGGTGTAAAGTGAGTGAAAATTCTACAAGTCAATTCAATTCATCGTGAACCCCAATCGGTTTAAAAGCCTTAAAGCCGTTAAATGTTAAAGCAGAAAGGGTGCAGGGTTGGAGGGTGCTATACCTATAATTCGATAGAGATTCAATGTGAGCGGATCAGAGTGTATATCGCTGGCAAATTACCATGTCGGTGTTAATGGAGTAATGGAGTACGTTGTTGACTGTATTCTATGTAAAATAGCCGTGACCGTGAACTAGCGGAGCTATCTGAAGGTGGTCATCGTTGCTGCTTTGACCCGGGTAATTCGCTTTGCCAGCAATCATGGAATTCTGGACATTAGCGAAACGGTGGTAAATGCAGAAAATTGACGTTCATAAGTGTATGTATCTTACCTACATAAAATAAATGATTTGAGTTTGAGTTTTTAAATGAGTCTCAAACATTGCAACCGGAAAACATTTCAAGGTGGATTTGAGGACTCCGGCGCTCCGTTGATAGTGAAGTGACTCTACCTGTTGAAAGAAGGGTCCCCGATTCGACTCCTGTCTGGGAAAGGTGGATTACTCACCTGGTGGGTGGTGGTGCTGGGTGTTTGATGATAATTGATTGTCGCTGTTATGTAGATCCTGTCAAAACATGAATGCGAAAAGCGGTAGTCGTTTGTCTAAGTGAAACTTTATAATTGGTCTAGTACCAACTAGTGCACAACATCAGTGTAATTTTGCAGCTGTATAAAATATGCTGGCCAACCTTTCCATTAAATGCCTTCATGTAATAGAGCATCGGTGAACAACACTTGATGATAGTTCAGGAGGTTCGGAAAGTTTCGATGTTGAGAAGGCTCGTGACCCTCTATCCACAGGATGCTCTTGATTGATCCGTCATACGTCACAAAAACATGAACATCTTGTGCTTTGTAATTTGTAAATAACAAATCCATTTTGATTACGTTTAGAAAGCGCACGTGCGGAGCGGGGGGGCGCGCGGCGCGGGCCCATTCTCCAAATCTGTCCGCCGCGCCGGTGTCCTCCGCGTGATCGATCGCCGACGGCGAATTACGAGCGCAGAATAAAGCTTTGTGGTGACCATCTGGCGTCGTGTGGTGGTACATTGGGACACTAATTTGTTATTGTACAGTGCGACTGGGTGTTTTATTAATGTCTTTTGGCACTCTCAGAAGCTCAAAGGACCACAAACAATCGCACAACAAACTTGGTGTTTCGCATATGAAGTGAAATTTGAACGCTATGAAATTGAAAAGCAGAACAAATATATTAATTGATTTGTTACTCAATTTAAAAACTATTTCGGATTTTTCGTATCTGCGATTGGATTATGGTAATTATGACCACAGTGGCGTTAAAGATATAATGCAACGACAAAACAAATATCTAAAAAAGTAAGGTAAAATAATAGGGAGCTGTAGGTACTTTAGAATATGCTTCGCATAGCTGCCGAGTGTTTTAACGGATACGAATCCCCCATAACCCACGACCTGGGTTCCTCCTCCAAAAAAAGGTACTTTAGAATCATAACCGAAGCGAAAAATTATTAACTCTCTAATAATTTTTAGCTTCAGTTTTTCGTAACTTAGGTAAATCAAATTCATATCTGAAACAATACCGATCGCAATTAGAAAGTGTGGTCACACGAACAGTAGCGAATTATATTTTTATTTATATATCCAGGATTGACGTTTTCGTTAGACGTTCGTTCGCTTTCGGATTTTTTTCAAACATTTTGTGTTTGGTGGGAAATTGAGACATTTTGAAGGGACCAAAGAAAATATTTGAGCGCACGTCGTATCAATGGCTTCATTTTTTGCTTATGTGGACTTTAATAACGTAGGTAGGTACACACAGGTAACCTATGGGTTTTTGTTTTGCTGTCAAATAAAGTATGTATGTATTTGTAAAGTTTAATTAATGCTTGCCTGTGGATGATTGAGGCTCTAATAAAAGTGTTTAATATACAGATCACTTCATAGTAGATAGGTACCTATGTATATTGAAAAGTTTACTATAATTTTATTACGTACTATTACCCATTATAGTCTACAGTTTTTCTTTAATACCGTTCATAAGTTCCGGAGAATTATCTTGCAACTTTTTTGTGTTGCTACCCTAGTTAGTTAGTTAGATGGTCACTTTTAAAAAGTGCAACCGGATCCAGACCTTTCCAACAATTCCAATCCAAATAAAACTGCTGTTTTATTATTATTATACGGTAGAAATACTTCAGAAATAGTTTCGATACACTGCAAGGATCAACATACATACATACATCATTCCCCAGACATTAGGTCGGTATAAGTATACCTAATAATGTAAACAAAAGGTTCAAAATTGAATAGCCAATGAATGACAAACATTTTAGCAGTATTAAATATCTTTTCGATTATAACTACAATTGCTTGCGAAAAATCGCACATGTTCGAAAACAGAAAACAAGAAAAGCCCCTCTCGGACGGTTCACGGGCCCACAAGAAACTCCGGCCGATCCATCAACAGTTCGGCAGTCGAGCGCTGACATCAGTAACTGCCAAAACTTTGCCAACAGTTTAGTAAAGTTGCCATGTTGCTATCATTTTATGGCGAAGGCAGTTTAGCGGCGCGGTCAATAATTCATTAAATAGTCCTCATAGTATAGCCTATACCAGTGGTTTAACGTTCGACTCTCCAACAGGGAACCTTGGTAGGATTTGTGCATACACCTCTAATTTTCCAAAAAATGTGTGCATGTTAGAAATTTATTGTCACTTGCTTCAGTGATATAAAACATCGTGAGGACTCCGTGCGGGTTCTTAGTCGTGAGGAACCTGAGTTTTTCAAAATGTGATCAAGTGTGTGAAGTCTGCCTATCTTTATTTGTCTCGCGTGGTGATCTATGGCCTGCACTTCTGAAATTGTGAGAGGAGATCCAAGTCCACAATGTGAAGGCGGTGGCGAGCGGTGAAGTGTGGTGATGAGGAAGTTTCTTTTTATTATTACTTTCAATGCGCAATGCATTGACCTTACCTACATAAGGATTTTGTAACTCTAATGCAATAAGTTCATAACAATCCATCAAGTAAGTAGGCGCTCTTGTTACTTTTAGTCTTTTTATACATACTCATAAGTTTGGTACGTGGAAGAGATCGACGGGAATAAGAGCGCTTTGGTTATGTCACATCATTTTCTCTCTCTGCATTTTGGCTACCCTTTGTAAGATGGTGAATGACATGTTCTCCGAATCTTCTACGAAAAGTTCTTCGAATCTTAGTAATTGAATTTTGATCATGTTGCCACACTCTTTATGACCAGGAACCATTAATATCATCTGGACAATTAGCGTTTCTCTATACTCCCATACAAATCCTATGCTTGGTAGGGCTGAATCATTGAAGACTTACCTATCGTGCTCCAGCTGGAAGTTCAAGAGCCAGTGGATACTTTCATTGTCTTATTCCTTCTCTCTCGGCCGGCAACGCTTTGATAATGCCCTTGGTGTTGCGGGTGTCTGGTGTTCGTGGGCGACGAGGGCTAGAAGGTAAGCAGCCCTCGATTGTCGGTTATTCACGTAAAACCATGTTTTCACGACACTCTTCACAAATATTTTCTTCTAACTTTAACGAAAGATAGATTGAAGCTACTTACATGCTTTTCGTTCTCTTTTACTAGCCTGTCACGGAAGTTAGTTCGTTTTTGGAAAGTAGTGTGTGGTGTGCCGTCTCTCTACCCACATAGGTTTTACTAGGAATCAATTCTGAGAAGCAGTAGGTAGATACTTTCGTTGTAAGTAGATACCTATTTACTTACTTGTTTTATTGATCTTGAGATTTGATGAAGGATACGTAGTTAGGTAGGTTAGGTAGGAACCTATGTATCTGCTTGCTAGAAAGTGGTATGATTATTACGGGAAAGTTGTGAAAGTTTGCTTAATGCGATACCGCAGCTAAACGGTAAACTAATGCATATAGAAATAATTTAACTCGTCATTATGATTATTGGTTAAATAAACAGCAACCGGTCTTATCATTATCGACTGCATGTTCGTTTACTTAACTGACAAGGTGAACGATTACCTTTAGGCAGCGAACAATAATACCCTTAGCAACGTATGGACTCATAGAATAGGTCATCTCCACTGGTTGGTGTCGAGGCTTGATCGTGAACGCGCTATGATAGGTAACTAACTACATAACGTGGACGAACGGTCGGCTGCGCCCTCAGGCCTTCAACGAAAATCGTTTGTTTGAAGATAAATTAAAAAGTATAAAAGCTTTTTTTAAAACATACACACACGCATACATTGCAAGTTAAAAAAAAACTTTTAATAACCTACAAGCTTGCTCCTAGGGCAGTTAAGTAGGCACCAGGAAAGTACCAACGCCAACGTAATGAATCCAATCACCATTCACGAGCATCGTCTGTACAGTGTTTAAGCAGCGTCCAGAAACCTCCAATAGAAGATACCTACCTCTTTTGACGTGTTCGTTGTAAGGCAGGGTACAATAAGAAGAGGAAGTTGGCTTAACCCTATAGCGAACCTAACCCAGGCAATACCTACACTCCAAACTATTTTAACTTTAACTGTCAGTTAGTTTTGACCTATTCAATGGACCGCCTCGAGCCCCTACTTCCGCAGAGCAGCGCTACCCGCGCGTCCCCCGGGACGGCCGCCGACAGCATGATGGATCAGCGAGGAAGCTCAGTGGACGCCGACTACCTATTCTTACATTAATCCTACGATCTGTGATGTACCTACCTAAGATTCCTTGGACTTATTGTTAAGTAGGTAATTAAATGAACCAGAGGCCCGCTCTGCGCTTGAAATTCGACCGTAAATTATTCTTTTAAAGGGTTGCTTTAGCTTGACATTTATATTTGTAAAACATAATTACGTATAAAATTTACCTTCCTGCACTTCCTCTTCATACCAACTTGAACTAAGTACTTAATATCAAATCTCAGACTCCTACTTGTCTTTGATTTTCAAACCCTTTAGGTAATGCCAATGAGGGAGGTGCAAGCTTGTATTGCCAATCACCAAAAACACTCGATATGAAGTAGGTAGGTAGGTTGCTATTGCTAAGAATCACAAGCTCATACCTAATGCTTTCGCGGTAATAAGTTATCAGATTTCTCTTTAGAAGCCTTTAACTTTACAAGGCTAGACCCTTCAAGCCTTAATTCTATAAACCCTATGGACACTAAAGGCAAAGATGACTCGTATGCTGTACCTATGGCGCAACCACCAACCTATTACCATGCTGGACTAACGTTCGAAGGGTCCTAGGTTATATTCCTACCGAGGCGAAGCTTTTCAGTTTTCATTCTGGGGGTGTTGTTCATAGCACCCCCGACCCACGGAATCTTAATGCAGGCTATGAGTGTGTAGCGTTATTAACACAAACCCCCTCAACTTGGTCAGTAACACAGCATATCAGTCAATAATACCCGTGAACGAGTTTGAGGCAACACTGAAATCTCGCAGTAGGTACTCGTTCCAAATGTCCCGATCCATCATTCTGTCAGCGGCCGACGGCCGTCTCTGGACTACTGCGGACGTTCCAAAATGTATCCGTTAACGTTCAACGAGTCTCATTGTGTTCCTCTTTATTGTTACGCTGTCGTTTTGAAGCTTTATTGTTCTTCACAAAGATTCACATTTGCCTTGGTTGATTCAAGCAACTTTTGATATGAAAGCTTAAAATTCATTGAAGCTTCCTTAAGGTAAGCTCACCGACTGAACAGGGAAGATCTATTAGGTATAAGTATTTAGCAATGTTCGAAGCACCGATAACCGCTGGGGAGGAAAGGTCTTCGAATAGAGGCCAGTCTTGGAAAAATCAGCCAGTAGTGGACTTGTGAAGCATGATGGATGGATGGATATTAAGTTATACCTTACTGGTAGGTAGGTCCTGTATATTTTTGTAGAGATTAAACTTCAATACCCTATGACAATACCTATCTATTTAGGACTTATTCAATGACACCATCAATTATAAAATGTACCGTCTTGACCTCTTGACTATAATGAATATTATCTTTTTGGCTTCAACCCATTAATGGGCCCACTAGAGGGCACGGCTGCGCTGCTCCAATGCGCGATACGGTTTAATATCCCAAAAAATGTTGCCACTCTCGGTCAGTTAACCACCGCGCCCAAAATCTTTTGCGTTGGCCAATCACTTAGATCTACGCAAACCAGGCTATTCGCGTTTCTATATTTTTACTCATCAACAAAATGTATGCCCTGACTATGGTTCATGTTGACGGCTTTCGCGGCAACGCGTTGGCAATTGGTTGGCAATGGCGGGCGGGTTGCGGGTAGTCTAAAGTTTTATACTACTGCGGGGTGTCTCTATTTCAAAACAAGTGGCTCCATCTTATGAATAGTTGATGTACTAAGCTAGCTTTACTAATTTACCCACAAATGACGATAGATGGCGCTTTACGTCTATAAAATAAAACAATGAGAACATCTAACGGATTTATTTATTTTGGATAATTTTATCGAATGTCGATTTTAAATACATTTGTTGCTTAGAGAATCATCACAATGGCGTAGGCAGAGCGTTCCGCTTCTTAATTTGAAAATAATTTCAACAACAATATATTAAATATTTACAATTTTCTATGGTGGTTGGAGATTCCCTGTACTACTGGGCGGCCGCTGCGCTAATTCTGTAACAAATACATTTTAATATTTATTTTAAATACTTGGCGAGCATGTGCAAATAAAGTCTCCATCACGATATGTAATAAAAAGTCTATAATTTATTTCAAAGGGGGTTCCGAAGAAACTTCTTCGAACTTCGCTCTATAACATATAAAAATTCATGTAAACGAACTATAAAACGATAAAATTTTAATAAAAAAGTAACTTATATTATTAAAAAAACTAAAATACAATAGTATTTGAACTCACACGCTCGTTGTTAGTGCCAATTATATCTAGCTAATGGGCTACCTCGAAATGTATGTCGAAAAAAATCGATCTGTTTCAACGTGTACTGATAGATTTTTAAAAAAGATTTGTCTTGTCCTTGAGTTGACTATAAATAAATAAACAAATTTGTCGTTGAGTTGACTATAACTAAATAAATTTATCGTTGAGTTGACTATAACTAAATAAATTAATTTGTCATTGAGTTGACTATAAATAAATAAATTTGTCGTCGAGTTGACTATAACTGACTAAACATCGATCGGTCGGACAGCTGCACGTCCGTCCAACACTCGACCGGTTACATCTCTCCCCTCCCTCCCTGGTGTCGGCGGCCGCGGGCAGCGCTCACCTGTTCCCAAGCACGGCGGCGGCGGCGGCCACCACGTCGGGCGGGCGCGGCAGCGCCAGCGCCTCCAGCGAGCGCGTGTACGGCATCGGCACGTCCGCGCCCGTCACGCGCCACGCCGGCGCGTCCAGCTCGAAGAACGCCGGCGACTCCATCACGCGCGCGCACACCTCCGCGCCGATACCTGCCGGGGGAGAGGATAGATTGCTTTTTGAAATTAATACCTCTTTGGTACCGTTGCGATTTGGAATTCGATGAAACGGAAATGACGCGCAAATCAAACGAAACGGAAACGAGAAAGACAGACAGAATTACTAAAGTACGCTGCAGCGCTAAAACAATAGTTATGACATCTAACCAAACTATTGCAGCACTAGATCGCTTATAGGGTATAGTTTACGCACGACCAAAACAATATATTTTTTTGAAGCATTACCCTGGCCTGCCACGGGACCAGGTCAATAATTATACTGACCCATCCCAACCTCGTGGTGTACCGACCTGACTGCGGCCAGCCCTGCTCCACCGTGATGAGGTGGTGCGTCTTGGCGATGGACTGGGCGATGGTCTCGAAGTCCAGCGGCCTGATCGAGCGAAGGTTGATCACTTCACACTCGATACCTGGACATATCATAATGAACATGTTTTACTATTCTACTCTGAACCACTCAAATAATGGAAGCTTAACCGTAACATAACATCTATTTCACATTAATGTTTGCTTAGACCGTGATTGAATCTGGCACCGCACATTTTGCAAATAGTTACTTTCAATTAGACTACAGGGTCGTCAGCACAGTGAACACACTTACATTTTTTAGAGGCAAACATCTTACTCCTCAAGGGTAGCAACACGTCCGTGATCGAATTAGAACGAGACTATTACTAACAACAACTAACAGGACTAATAAAATTGTTAGTAAGAGTCTCGTACTAATTCGGTCAAAGATGCGTTGCTACCCTTGAGGACTGAGATGATCGCCTCTAAAAAAGTGTAACCGGCTTCACACCTTTCAATCCAGAACACAACTGCTATTAAAACAATTATTACACAATAGAAATTGTACTAAGTACATAGCCGGGTGGTAGTACTACCCCGAGCGAACTCTAGGCTCTACTACCTATTTCTAGAGTACCCTAAACCGAAGAGCATGTATGAAGGGAATAATAAAAGTGGACGAAGCGAAACAAGTATGTAAAGATCGTAGCAAGTGGAAAGAAGTGGTCTCTGCCTACCCCTCTGGGAAAGAGGCGTGATTATAACAAATAAAAAGAGTATCTATCTATATTATATGTATGTATGTATGTAAAATGTGAAGCGACATACCCTTCCCGGCCAGTTCATTGGCCGCCTGCAGCGCCGTGTCCGTGGCCTTGCCCGCGCACACCACCGTGATGTGGCTGCCTGCTCTCTCGATTTTCGCTTTACCTGAAAAATTGTACCAGGCTTTATTAATTTGTTTGTTCCAGTCAGTAAAGATTGGTCAATCACTTAGGGTCCAGTGGTCAGTATGTGTTCGACAAAAACAGTTTTAAACTCTAAACTTACTAAAAGATGTCGTTAGTGTGTAGTAGTGTGTAGTATGTAGTAGTGTGTCGTGACGTGAAACGGACTAGACGTAAAGTTGACAGGCTTATCTGTCATTAGTGTTTCTCAAGTGTCAGCTGTCAGCTGTCAATAGTTTCCCGCCGCCACCGCAACCGCATTCTCGCGGTGACCATGATCCATGCAATTGGGTCGAAATATCGGTATAAATAATAAATATTGTGAGTACACGATACAGTTAAAATGTGTCCGCGATGATAAAAGTTTAAAATCATACACTTGGGGTCTCTTTTAGGCATATTAAACGGGATGGCGAATTGTATTAAAGGAATGTACCCAAACTATGTGACCCAATTTTTTAAATTTACTCCTCTACCACCCAAACCTCGGTGACCAACCTTAGTATTTGCGTGAAAACTATCGCGTCGTCTAACTAGGGCCTAAGGCTATTTGGAAGATGTAAACAAAAATGTCTGAAATTGACATTACATTGTAGAAGTTATGTGTCAGTCGTATGTAATGTCAATGGTAGTGTCCATAGCATAGAAAAGTAAGTAGACTTTATTACATGATACAAAGTAGGTAATTTCAACTCACCGATAGGCAGCACAAAGTCCGAAGACAGCGCTTCATCAGACATGGGGAATGGAACACCGTACAAGATCTCATCCTCCAGCACCACCACGGGGTCAGGGTCTCGGATTGCAGCCTTTAGGAGACCTGGAACCAAACAATTCCTACTCTATATTTTAAAACACATGCCGAGTGTCACCCGTACTTGTATCGGAAATCAAAATGATTACAAACTGCTGACCTATTATTTATATCTCAGCTTCTAAGCGTATCAAGATGAAACATGCATGAGTTTTTAAGATAGACCTCCAGCAATACAACTGCTAAAACCACATCAAATTTCATTCAATAGTTTTTGCGTCATGCGCGGACAAACATATTCAGACAGACAAAAAATCCTATGGCATAAAAGCATTTGTATTGATTGTGGGAGAATTCTATAATGATTTTTTGAAACAATGTCTAAGTTCCCTACTTCACTACAGTATGACCTGGTCGCGACAAACCCTTAGCATCCTCGGAGGAGTACGGCATGAGCACTTTCAGGCCGGGGCAGTGGCTGTACCAGGCGCCGAAGCACTGCGAGTGCTGCGCCGCAACCCCGGCCGCCGCCCCGTTTGGACCCCGGAACACCACCGACACGGGCACCTGGCCCGCTGACATGTAGAATGTCTTCGCCGCTGAGTTTATCACCTGGAATTAAGACGATGAGATGAGAGAGAGAGAGAGAGAGAGAGAGAGAGAGAGAGAGAGAGAGAGAGAGCGAGAGAGAGAGCGAGCGAGAGAGAGAGAGAGCGAGCGAGCGAGAGAGAGAGAGAAGAAAGAAAAGAATAATAAATGCTTAAAGTCTCATAACCTTGCAAGAAGATTTGAATGTGTGTGTGGGAGTCTTTAAGAGTAGAGTGAATAGGTATTTACTAAGTTCATACGCTTACCATCTTTGGATATCAGTGCCACTTAACATCAGGTGGCATTGTTGTCAAGGGTTAACTTAGCATCGTATAAAAAAAAAGACTTCACTAATATTTTAAACTTGAGGGCAAAAATTAGACTGCCACATAAATATGATTTTCGACCAGGACGACGACCACGTAGATACCATCCAGTCCATCCATCAGGAAGGTACTCTAGGCTGGCTACCACCGTCTTGCTTTGAGTCTGCCGTCAAACGAATTGTCGCGGCTGGGGCTCAACTATTAATATTTTACGAAATATTTGTTTCCTTACATGATCAATGGCCTGCATAGAAAAGTTGAATGTCATGAACTCGCAGATGGGCCGCAGCCCTGCGAACGCGGCACCAACTGCAATGCCGGCGAAACCTGCTTCTGTGATGGGCGTGTCAATCACCCTTTTGTCACCGTACTTCTTCCATAGGCCTCTGAAATGTAAAATTTATATTGTTTGATATACTATGCAATGAAAGGATTTAAAAATGTTAACAAGTAGTATTTGTTTGTCTTATTTTAGAAACAAAACAAATGTTAGTGATCAGGTTTAGAACCACGCCACCTCAACCGAGGGTTTGGGATGGGGGGAGAAGCAGAGCCTTTGGTGAAGGAAAATAACGTGAGGAAATTTGCACATGTGAGAGTTCTTTTTAACACATTCGCTGCGGAACATTTATACGTTGTGTTTTTCCATACAAAATTACAATCACCGCAGCGAATGTGTTAATGTTGTCAAGGTGTGAAGTGTACAATCTGCACTAGGCCACCATGTTGGACTAATGCCTGTACACCTTATATTGTGAAAGAAGACCCAAGCCCAGCAGTGGGTCAGTTATTGGTTGTGATGATGATGTCTAGGTTGAGAAATGAGACCAGGAATTACAACATTTTTATACCAAACTAAAATATATTATTTACTTAATTAATATGTTAATTATTTAATAGATTGCACATAACAGAATGGTAAGATATTGTTCCACAATTAAGATAAATTTCTGCAAATTCCATTTATCTCTCTGATCTATGTATAACTTAAAACCTTTATAATATATTTTTTAATTAATTATAATTTAATGCTTAACTACAATCACATCTCATGGTAGGTGGTGATGTAGTGTTGGGTGGTAAAGAGCACTTACTTAGCAGAATTGTATTCACTTCTGTTTTGGAGACATTTTAAACTAACGGAAACATCACTTTGATTGAAACTTGAGATTATTTTACCAAGCGGTGGATTAAAAACTTGTTTCTTGTATGTCATTCAAAAAGACCATCTGATTGTATTTACAGTTTGAATGTCTGTTCAGTATAATAATTTACATGACACATTTTAGGTAAATCTGTCTGTCTGTATATCTGCTACTTTTTTACACTCAATCTGCTCAACCAATTTATATTGATATGGTTAGACACCCTGGAAAGAGCATAGGATAGTATATATCTTGATAATACATTCCCTTGGGATAATTTTAACAGTATTCTGTCATTTTCTGACGCCCACACACTGACAAAAATGATGTAAGTAACTATAATTATTAATTAATTTGTTCATTCAATCAAGTTTTTTATTATTATATGTTAACACTTAATGACATTCAAAATTAAAACAAATTCGTATTGGAATCTAGAGATTAAAACTTTATGTACCTAACTTATCTCTTATCACACAATTTAATGAAAGACACCAAATATGACAGGTTTAATTTATACTGTAAGATGCTCTTAGTATCATAGTACATTACATATAATACATAAATTCTATTAACTATACAAATGTTATTTACTGTAACAACAGCTGTCAACTTTATACTTTTCAATTCTTGATTATATAACAATAATTTTTAAAAATCTCTCTTTGTATTCAGAATTTTAATATGGAGGGAAACGATATTGAACCCTATTAGCTGCTACATGTTCCCAGAAAATGTTAACCGGGTTTTCATTGACTAGAGGTTATTTTTAACATGAGATTTAAGTTACCTTGTGACTTTGTAAGCACCATCGTATTGAGCGACCTCCTCGCCTAGAACGAACACTCTTTCATCCCGTTCCATCTCCTCATCAATTGCCTGGTTCAGGGCATCACGGACAGTCATTGGCTTCGACGCCAAAGCCTTCGAAGTGGAGAAGTTTCGACGGGCAAGACGTGTTACCAATCCGAGTACCGCCGGTGAAGATTTCAACGCCATTTTCACTTCCACAGTATTTATTTACACTTATACACTAAATGCAGTACACGTAACAGCTTATACGAAGCTTTATTGGTACAAAACTTTGTCGTTTTCGCAGAAAATAGTCTTAAAATCACCACATAAGTGAATATGAAGGATGAATGGAGGTCGCAATTGGCAATGATCAAATTGAACAATCAAATCAAGGTGAAGTTCGTTCCGATACGTCAGTCGTCTAACGTCATGCGTCAAACGCGTGACAATCACAGAACACTTTAATCTGTGTCAACAGTCAAAACCAGACAAAATTATCTGTCAGAGCCGATGATGATGACATACAAAATAGATAGGTAATTAATCTCATTACATCTATTTTTAACCGACTTCTGAAAGGAGGAGGTTCTCAATTCGATTGGTATTTTATTTTATACAAAGATAGTTCATGAACAATAAAATTTAAATATTAAATTGGTTTAGATTTATGATTCCCGTAACAAAACTAATTTTAATAACGTAAGTGTGTAAAGTACCTAATGGAATGGGCGCGAAGAATGGAAAAAAGCCGAAAGATAATAACTAAGGGTGGTACTGTACCAAGAGCAAATTTAACAGCAGTTTTTGACATGGGCGTAGCCACGGTGGGGCATGGTGGGGCGCTTGCCCCACCCTGCTTTTTGATGTTATATTTACTGACTTACTTTGGACTACGTGGTTATTGAGGTATCCCATACAGCAGTTTCACGAATAGTAGAGGTTTGCATACAACAGTGTTGTTACTACCCTCAACAATATTACTAAATTTTTTAACTCATAACACTCCGTATACGATAGAGTACTCCGATAGCATCTTATCATAAACCTTAGCTACTCTAGTGTCGCGTTTTGGTTCGTAGACAGAGAAGGATATAAGTAGACATCTGGTGAGCGTGGCCAGCATGAGATAACACAAAAAGTACAATTAGGTATACATTTGTGCCGCAAGAAGAATTCGACGGTCAACTGTCGCTTAAAAGCAAGTGTGCTTTTAGAGTAAGAGCCCAGAGCGATCTGACTTAACTTATTTTTACATGGATGAAACCTTAATTTCTCAGTAGCGTCCATGTTCTTTGAATACTCTGCTTATTGACTATGACGAACGAATCTAGATTACCTAAAGTCATTGACTTATTAATACTAAATAAGTCAATGATTAAAGTACAATGATTACTGTCTTGCTCAGTGACCTATACTTTGCGTAAAAACCGAGGAAGATATAAAATGTACGGAGGTCAAACGTAAGGACTTTTAGATCTGATGTAATAAAATGCGTGAGTCCATTACGGTTTAAGATATCCTCAGCTATTTGAAACGGGTCAAGGATACTCCTGTAAATTTTAGGGATTTAACGGGTTATAAAATGGACATCTTCTTTCGGGATGTGTTTCGAAAGATTTTATTTAGATACGTATTTTATAGCATTGTATGTAAAGGCAATAAAGCAGAATGAAACTTTCGATAACAAAAAATGCAAATTATAAATGCAATACCTGGCTATTTTTAGATAGAAGAATGAATAAACACGAAATCTTTTGTGGTAGTTATTATGTTAAGTGCTTGACAATAATCCAACTTACAAAATGGTAGGTACATAAGTGGCGATGAAGTCCTGGATGTTGAGAGCACCTAAGCCTATTCACTCTCACCTGTCGCTTTCAATTCCGTCTTCAGCAGTCAGCGTCTGCCGCATAATCCACGTCATACAGCGGTAACTCCTCGGAAGGTAGACCGTATGTTGCCGGACTTACTTCTAAGGACTGCTTACACTGTATTGGAGAACTCTCATGACATGGAACTTCGACGGCTACACAATATCGAGCGTCGTCTATCATAAATTTTGACTTACGACAACGACATCACTCGGGACTAATGGACTACATTAATATCAATCCGGTCATGTCTATACTATAGTTGGCAAGGAGGCAATCGAAGTGAAACTCAAAGTCTAATAATTTATTTCATTTATACACAATAAAATTACCTAATAATGTTAATAAGTTGTTAATTAGCTAAGAATACCTATTAAAGAGTGATATTTCCAAGGGATGATTGCAAGTTGGGTCATAAGATAAGGTCTACGTCACTCGACGGCAGGTCGTTGTCCGACTTGTTTGATTTATCACCCTTTTTGATGCTCATAAGGGCAATAAAGCTAGGGCAGGAGCTACTTTGCTAAAAGGAAAATATCTATTAAGTTGGTACTATTTACCTAAAATTTTTTTAGCCGGCAAACGAGCAGACGGTATGTGGTCACCGCCGCCAGTGGACATCACTAATACTAATGTCATCACCGATGTGTTGTCCGCCAAGAAAAAAAAAGAAGAAGAACGAAAGAAAAATACTGGCTCCCAAGCCCCCAGCCGGAATAAAAGTCGTCGGCAGACTTAAGCAAGAAGATGGCTGCTAGCCAACCTTTAGCCCTACCAAGAAGCATTTTTTAAGTGAAAACTTCTATAGTATCGTTGTGATTTGGAATTCGATGAAACGGAAATGAAGCACAAATGAAATGAAACGTAAAACGAAAAAGAGACAGACACATTTTAACGCGGGAGAAAATGCGATAGGAAGCATCGGCAAAATAGCGGCTTGCGTAAGCATAGCAAAACATCATTATTAGGACTGACAGTATTCGTATTTTTTTAACTTTCACTTGCGAATTTTGTTTTTTAAATGTACGCGGGATATAAAATTATTAGTTCCACACTGGGATTCTGTGTGTCATGGGTGCCATGGACAACGCACAAAGACTGACCCTTAAAGACCTAAAACCTAAATTTGAACTCATCTAAATATTCTGCCGCTGAGAATTGCTTCCAGGACCTTTCAAACGGCATTCCAGCATGGTCACCATCGTGATATGGGTCTTCAAAGATAGATACTGAGGTACTTGATCTGGGAAAAACGGAATCAAGCTCTCGATCTACAACATCAGTCAAACGCGTTCATAGAGCGTTGTAATTTCCTCGCGCTAGATACCAAATAATGTTTATTTTTGCTCTGAGTGTGAGGAGGCTCTAATTAGTTTAACATTTAATTTCATTGCTCCCATATGCTTTTATTAAACACTCTTAATAAGGGTTTTATTAGTCATTTTAGCTGTTTAGGTCTTTAATAAACTTTTTAAAGCACATTTGTGAATCGGTGATAATTATGTAGACGCAAAATAATTACGCTCATAATATGTGTATTGTGCATTGTAAAAATACCCACATGGTTAAATTATTAGAATTTGAATTTCAATGATAGGTACGTAGGTAAACTTTGTTATAACTCAAACTACAACCAGGCGCAATAATTATTTATTTTTTATTCTATCCTCTGTATGTTTACTTATCTTATTATTATTCATTACGACCTTTTAGGATTTATAACGATTTAAATTTAATGCAACTTTTGTCATGTAAAGAAAATGCAATACCTACTGACTTACGACGTAGTCGGGTTGTTAGTTTTAAACTTAAATCTTGTTTCTTTTGCGAATAAGGATTCAATTTACATTGCACAATGTTGAAGTCTCGAGCATGTCACAAGATGAATTGACACTTTCATTGATGAAAGTAAGTTCTAAAATAACTATTGTCGGGATGAATGTGTCTAACTGTCTAGCCCAGTGGTGCTCAGTCTTCATTTCTGTAGATGAAAAATAAATATTATTTTATACAGCGCGTAAATAACAAAATAAATAAATTTATAATTTTATTATTTAATCGACTTAAAATACAATTACTTTTTACGTACGGTTTTATACTTGACTGCTTTGCTGGCGCCTGCCCCGTTCACAAAAATTCGTTTATCTACTATCAACTTTTCTACTTACATATTAACTCTTATTTTAGTAGTGAAGCGAACGCGAATCTCCTTCAGTTCCGGAAAGTTTCAAAAAGCAAAGGTACCTACAGTCTTGTGGGCTACAATGTTTTACATGTTAATAGTCTACTCGCGAGCCACGCGAAGTTAAAGGTACTGTGACTCGGCCTTGTCCTTGAAATAAATGCCTACATCCGCGAGCGCTAGGGCCGCCATTTCTAGTTGTAGTGAATGTAAGTGGGTAGGCAATACGCACCCTTCCTGATTACAAACCCACACGTTCGTTCGTCCCTACGGCGCTTCTGCAGCTATTGTGTACCTAGTGTGTACCAAACTGCGTGCCGCGTAGGTATGATTCGCGTTCCGACCGTTTGTCTGAAGATGGAATACTGTATGATACAGTGATACTATTACCGTGCCAAAGGCACTAATGCGTTGCCGGTCAAGAAGAAAGACGAGGAAAGAAAGAAAAATTAATTATTGTTTTAAAAACTTTATTATTATCTTCCCCTGCTGGACTAGCCAGTTCATATAAGTTGAGAACCATGCTCCAAAACGTCTCGTACCCAACTTGTGAGTTATATTGCGTGATTTCAATAACGTTAGTTATGAAAATTAATTTTAATTAATTGCATTCTCCGCTGTCAGCGATTTCCGTAGACTGCTAGATTCCCTTCGCTAAGGAGTTATTCAATTCAATGATTTATCCCCTAACGTTCCGGATTATTCTTGCACTAATGTATGAAAGTTTTATTTAGGTATTTTTAAGATAGTCATATGAAATGCTAGTAGGGTCCTACTATACGGAATAGATATTTTTTTCTTTTATGTTGGCAGCAGACAAGTCAGTAATGGTAAGTGGTCACCGTTGCTCACAGACACGACCAACACCAACGGCTTCCCGATGCGTTGTCGGCCAGGAAAGAAGGAAGAAATGGAAAGAAAATACTGGCCCTCTTCTCAAACTCCCAGCCCAACACAACGAGTCGTGCGGCGGCAGACTGCAGTAGCAAGATGGTGGTAGCCCCGCAACTGGGTTCAAAATCGTACCACCAGTATAAAGTAATGATTACAACGCCGGATTGCTGTTCGAAGCGACCCAAGAGCAACCTTAGAGCGATCGATTCCAAGCAACGCGGTACGAGTACCTACTTTGATTTTCTTTTTTGGGTCTGGGTGTGTGTATCCTTGGTTCGTGTGTTGGCTATCATGTGGAAAGTAAATAATATTTGTAGTATTTCGAAACGAGATAACAATAAAATTTGTCGTCATTGTTGATCTGACAAAAAGTTGTAATGGAGGGCGTGGTGGAGGGTCTAAGGATACAGGAAGTGCGCAATTGGCGGCGCCGGTGTCAACGACATTGCCGGATAATACTACGAATACCAACGCATTATCAAATCTCTAGATATAAAATTGAAACGTTTGTCTGTCTGTCATATAAAAAACTGGGGTTTTTTTAATGTAGTAATGTTTTAATGGTGTAGAGTTATTTATGAAATATCGCTAGCCAAACAACTATATTGTAGTGTTATTGTATCTATGTAGGTAGGTCTGGAAAATATTTCGCAATAACATACTATTAGAGGGTCTTGTCTGTTTGTATGTTTATCTGTGTTGCGTTTGTTTCTGCTCATATATAAAAAGCCGGGTTTCATCGATGTATTGCAGTAAGCTTGGCGTATCATAATTATAACGTTTATTTTATTCCAATATTCATGAATAAAAAGACTAGAAAATCCCGAAAAAATATAGCGGGTGTCCCATGTATACCATACAACCAAATCTGTTCAGGCATTTAAAAGTTATAGTGGAATAAAGAAACCCACACGAAAACATACTATTACAAGAACCTTGAAAACATAGCACTCTTTTTGGGCATTGTAAATGAGTACTATAGAGCTGTCGCGTCAGGAATATCAATTGTTCTAACTTCCTAAGTTTGCCGAAGGTCTAAAGGTCTAGGACAGGCGGAAGTTCGTCACAGACATAGCGGAGTCAACGACTCGCTGAGAGTTAATATAACTTTGAGATGGGAACGGTACTTCAGGCGCGTTTGCGTTTGAATATGATCTGTAATGACAAATGTTTATGTTTCACTGAAAATCGTGTAAGTTGCGGAGCAGCGATGCCTAATTGGTTTAAACGTTGGACTCCCAAATAGACCTGGGTTCAAAACCTACTGCTCGCGTCTCTAATAAAAAATTCAAGCAAATTCTGTGACAGGAAGTAAATAATGTTTCACAATTGACTACGATTTTACATATGTTTTCACGTATGTGAATGAAGTATTACAGATAAAACTAGTAAAACTCAATTTATAGTGTAAGAGAAGGGGATTTGTACAAAATGTAAGATTTATTAGTAAACCTTTTAATTTAAAAAATACGATACGTCGCGACGTCATAAAATAGTTCGAGTGTTGAAAGATTTGTAAGGGTAACCGCACATTTTACTGAACGCGAGTTGGGTATTTTTAGAAACGCATTTTAAAAATTGGTAATCATTTTGACTACCAGGTTTTTGACCGAACTGAATACTGCCTTAAGCCCATGCCGGTAGACCAGGCTGTCGTAGGAGGCGACATAAGGTAGTACCCGTAAGTAAGGCTTCACGTAATGAAGATATTACCATATTTATTTGTCAAACATTATTGACCACTATAAAAAAATATGCAAATAGCGAGCTAATTAGGATAAACCGAAATAAAAGAAGAGCAGTCTAACATTACATAATTAAAAAAAAAATTATTAACTCATAAGATCTACTGATACTATTAACTTGCCGAGAAGCCCGACTGATTGGCGACCATCCGCTTCCGTGAGTCAGCTGCCAATCGACTATGCGTGTTCCGGCGGAGGCGTGAGACAAGAGACAACGCATCGGTGAACCCTTTGGCCTCACTGATGTCTGCACGGGTAGCAGTGAGGCACCTGAAGGTAAGCACCTTCAGGTGCCTCATCTGTTCGTTTGTCTCATTTTTAAATACATAAAAAAGATGCATATGAATGATGATGATAATACATATCTATACAATGTAATAGGTAATAGGAAAATATTGCTCTATAGTGCGAGTCTTTGGTGGCTGCTCTCGTAGATTATCGTGTTCGTGTAGTATCTGTTGTCATCTTGGTTTAGATACATCATACTATTATATTATTAGCCCCCAGTTCGGAATATGAGATACCTCCTGAAAGAAAAGCAAATATTAGTTCGGAATGCGAAACGTAAAAGAAACGCAAATATTACCCTAATATGCTCATCCCGATATTTTTGTTGTAGGTAAATACATACCTATTTACTTACATATTTTGTGTCAACAAGAATTACATTCAGTTGTTACGTATGGTTGGTTGAATTATATATTTTGTAAAATATGAAATAAATAACTATGAATTCTCACATTCTCCTTCCTCCTTCCCACACCTCGACATCACGTGCACCACCCTTCCGCTGCCTTCCATTATAATTGTGACCGATCCAGAACAAGACTCAAATTAGACTAGATTTAATTTAATTAATTGTTTAAAAAGTCAACGAGTCTACGAGTCTAAGAACCAAAAAAGTATATTGATGTTTAGCGGTAGAATCGTAGAATAAATACAATGTATTTTGCAAGCAAATATTGGTGAACAGTAAGGAAATACTAATATTGAGAGTCGTATAGCCGCAGTGTACGTAATTTAAAGTAAACATTTTCGCAAAGCAATAAGTATCTAACAGTTTACTTACAGTAATTAATTCTTGTTTGTGTCAGTCGCCAAACGTCACGTCGCGTTATGTTCCTGCTGAGGATTTGTGAGCCAGTACTATCTTTCTTTGTTCTCGATTGACGACGCATCAGTGATGACTTTGGTATTAGTGATGTCAATGGACGACGGTCATCACTTACGATCAAGTGGCTCGTCTATTCGTTTACTGGCAATGTACATAAAAAAATAAAAATCCTTAATTTAATCAGCAATATGCTCGTAAATACCAGACACATATTATATTATTTGTGAAAATTTGAATTCGGGACTATATGCATAAATTAGGTAATGAAATATTGTAACGGGGTGCGGGATTATGTATTAAACAGTTTTATATCTTAGCCTGTCACTAAAATGTCAAATACTGTTGTACTTTACTCGTTGGATCAACTTTATCAGTAAAATGTGTACGCACCTCAAATGTTCACTACCCTCCGTATTATAGGACAAGATATCGCAGGATAAGGTCGTAAAACTTGTGAAATTTTAATTCATTTACTCGGGATTGCATGTAAATGGATTTTTTATATATTATCATGCCAATGCAATGTTTATAGTCATGCTTTTCATAAATATGCGATGTCATTCAAACTAAAACAATATGCAAAATTACAAATCCGCATAGTAAGGGGAAGTACTTCTAATTCAGCTTGCAAGATTTTACCCGAACATACATACAAACATTGCAAGAAAATAAAATACTGGGGTTTTTATTACCTTGCATTACTGCAAGTTTGAAGCTAAACAACTCGTCGCCAATTCGTCGTGTTCCGGTTGGGAGCATGAGACAACGGCAACGCATCGGTGATGCCTTTGGTGTTACAGATGAACATGGGGGTCGACGAAGACTACATATGTTGCTTTATTGCCTCTGCTGTCTGCTCATAGGTTAATCACGTAAAACAACTTGTTTTTTTGTTATTTATAAAACTAGAGCACGTTAATAACTACCAAACAAAATAAGAAAATCCGTCGCCGAACAGGTAGGAAAAAGTTACTGAACGGTTTTGTCTTTGCCTATTTATATTAGATTTCCCTGAGGTGTGAACAAAATACTTGTTTAGCTTGGAAAATAACCTTTTTACGAACGCAATCTCATCCCCAGTTCATTCACAAGCGTGTCTCACAGACGAATTATTTTAACACCCTCGCACCTCACACGTCATGCCAGGACGCTTTGAAGTGCGTTCCTTAGATCTGGCGCTCATTAACGTAATCTGATTAAAATGATCATTGTAGCAATAAGCTTTGACTTATTGTTAACTCTAATTGTTAAGCTTTAAAGGCTTAAGAGATTAGTTAACGTGATTTGTTTATTTGGGTGTTGACTGCATACTTATGCATCGTTTTAGAATTTCCCGAAAAATAGTCGACAATGGGATGTTGACGAAGAAATATCGCCGTAATTACAAACAATACTTTTCAATTATCAACAATGCGTTTATTACAATAGACGTTTTCCCTAATAGATAACATGAGTAACTGACGGCTACGTGTAACATCTGTATGTATCTACCATTTGGGGCAAAGAATATATAAATAAAAGATAAAGTAAATACTGTCACCCATGTGTATTTACCACAGCTGCAGTAAAATGTTAATTCTTAGAACATTGTTCGTTTTTTAAATTAAATAAGAGTATGTAAAAAGTTATTACGTACTCGTATACTCCTCACATTGCGAATCGTAATGCTCATTACGCGTAAATAAATAACCCAAAAAAATCTAAATCTATTTAAGACGGGAAACTGTAACCACATCAGAATATCGTTGGCGATCTCTCACCGTAAAACTAAGCTTTAAAATTTCAGTCTCAATCTCACCGGGCCAGCATTAAACTATAAAATGGGCAATTAAAATCGTTTACAGCCCCTCATTCTTAGTAGCGATGAAATCGTGGTGACAGTTTGAAATACGACGACCGACGCGGGCCGATGACCTGCAGAAACCTGCAAACGTATTTGGGTCTCTGTGAAAAATGGTATGGATATGATTGCTACATGGAAACGTATATTTTCTTGCACGTCATGAGAACGGACGTTTAAATAGATGTCATAGATATTTTCTATACGCAGTTTTCCAGTAGTAGTAATGCGTTTAGCCGTTGATTTAAGTTGGTTTTTTTGTAGTCTTCTAGTAATCTCTTGCGAGTATTACTAAAGACACTGCAGTGATTAAAAAAACAATTAAATACAATACAATTAACGAGTTAAATTGTGTCACAAAATATCTGAAAAGTTATTTATGTATTATTGCTAAAAACATATGATTATCCGCAGCCTAATCATTCCCCGCTTTCGGGAAAGTTTCGGTTTAGTGCTTCACTTTAGACAGAGCGCTTGTATGAAGACTGTCTTCATATAGTGTTATTATTCTAAGATCCCAACAAATAGACGTCATATTGTGAAAAAGTAAAAATTAAAGTTCACATACATGCTATGCTAAGTCTCAATGAATATGTATTTGAAAACCATATGTAGGCTCCTCTTATCATTAGGCTACTTTTGTTTTAGAAATTTGATAACTTTTTTGTTAAATTCCACGCGGACGAAGTTACGGGCACAGTTAGTCAATATATATAAAATTGTCTAAGGATGGCTCTCATTCAAGACGAGCTACGGACTGGGGATAATTTATCGTGATGCGGGAATTACTCAACGGGAGTTAAATCAATTTTGGAAGAGCATCTGGCGTCGAGAACATTATCTGAGTAGGAATAATTCCAGATTCGAGGATAGTCAGCTTGAAAATCGGAATAAACAATAATTATGCGACGAGAATTAAACAAATGAAGTATAGTGAAATTCTAGGATGTACGACGTACGTGTCTTATCGGCATACGAAACTCTGGAAATACTATTGCTACAAGTGAAATGGATTGAAATAAAATGAATAAATGTGGTAAATGCAAAAAAAAAATACGTTCGTACTTAAGTGTACCTATTTATATAGCTACATGAAATAAATGATTTGAGTTTCAATATGGTTTAACAAAACCTTTTTGAAAGCTAAACTACGCAGTCGCTTCAACAAATGCCTACTGCAAGTAGTCTTGAAAGAAGAAGCGGCAAGAGACTTCTAAGGAGTTCTTTTTTCTTACTCATAGTTACAGAAAAATCAATATCCCAAACAAGTAACGCAGACCTACACCGTCAACAATTTGCGCAGCACAATAAATGTAAAATTTTACAAAAACTAAAACAGTTGTAAAAGGTGACCCAGAAATTGTCATTTAAATAGGTTCACCTAGACATTTCAGGCAGAGTATATTTAAAGAAGTAGGTTATCTCCAAACAAATGAACTCACACAGCTTGTTTGTGTGCATGCCGCTGTCCCGCCACGTAGGTAGCACATACATTATGCACTTAGCACGCACATTATGTACCTAATGATTTTTAACCGACTCCAAAAAAGGAGGATGCTCTCCATTCGTATGTGTTTTTATGTGTTTTACATCATAACTTTTTACTGGGTGTACCAAGTAGTTTTTGAGATATCCCTAAAATTTTTTTTTGATATTACTAGTCTATCATTGGGCGGCTAAGGATGACACTGTACGTTTGTGTGCATTCTACAGTGCATGCATACATGTCGCGCACACAATTATTCTTCAACAGCAACGAGTGTGATAACGTACTGTTCTTCATGTACGTTGGGGTTGGCCCGCCAGCCAGCACGGTGCATAATCTCGCTAAGGTCAGGTCATTATCGACGCAGCGGGTCAGGGTGCCTCCGACCGGTTCATTTAAATGTTTATTCTTGTATTGTTATAGTTCAGTATCGAGTAGGTTTATAAATTATAGTGACGGTATGTACAGTGACACCAGTTATGACCGTTGATGGCAGCGATCACCTACCACCGGTGACCCAACTGCTAGTTTACTGACAACACTAACTTGATTGCCTAAAAATATTAATAGCAATTATTCCTTCATGATTTTTTTTCTTTTTTAAGGTCTTCGTAGCCCCATGGACTCAAAGTTGGATGGTGTCCCTTACACCCATTGACATATAGTTAGTAATAATAAGTCAATGCTTACACCCCAAATTTTTTTATGATTAACGTTACCTTATACTTAATCCTACTCTCCTCCGTGCATGCAATATGCACAAAAAGGGGTAACACTTGCAAAAAGTAAAGATCTACATATTAAGAGAATACAATATTTTTTATTCTTAGCCGAATTCTTGTTGCTATCCTAAAAAGTTCCGCACGCGGCGAACATACTCGTACTATCAAAATAGCCTCGCAGAAAAAGATGCCGCGTTTTTCCCGATAGCGCTACACATGGCCTCCTTCTGACTAACATAAATAAATCTCCGTTTAGTGTCCGGACAGGGGTCGACCTTGTGCTTGTTAAGGATGGTAGAATTAGTGCTTGTGGGGTACTTTGATACTGTTTGGGGTCAGCTTCCTGCTGACTACGTAGTTCGGTTGACAAGCCAAGGATGCAATCTAAAGATAAGGTTCTTGTAAAGGGCTGAAGAATAAACAGAACTGCCAGCTAATCGTATTTGTCAGCACAATGCAATGTACATTTAGACACGCATGTAACCTCTCTTCCACAAAGGTAACATGCGCTTACAATAAATAAAAGTAAATACAATACGTAAGTATAAGTAGTGATAGTCGAGTGTGTTCAACGTTGGACTCCCGAACCGGGGAGCCGGGGTTCAAATGCAGCACGCACCTCTGATTTTCAAAAAATATGTGTGAAACCTACACACCTGAGAGTTTTCCATAATGTTCTCAAAGGTGCGTGTAGTCCACCAATCAGTACTCTGCTAGCGTTGTGGACTACGGCATGTACCCCTCATATTGTGAGAGGAGACCCGACCCCAGCAGTGGGACACTCATGGGTTGCGATGGTGATATCCCATACAAACGTGATACGGTCACCGCTGTGTCGATATTAGTTTAAAGGCATCACAGGCACGTTACAAGGCAAGAACGAAACGCGAAATCGTGTTTCTTTTTTTATTTCTATGTTAATAAACCGCTAAACCAGGCAAAACCGAGCACTTGTAGTAAGAAAAGTCTTAATAAAATCATCAGTCGAGCAACACGCCTTTAAATTAAGCCTTTTTCATACAGCACTACACTACATTTTTACTTTCAATGGAATACTAAAAAACTTCTAAGAAACAGCTAAACTTTATAGGAACTCATGAAAAGTTTCCCAGAACCTTTTCCGAATGACTAACGTTTTGAAATATTCCATAATATTATAAACTTTCCCAAACCTTGAATGTTAAGATAAACTTAAATCTAAATTGTTAGTTGTCAGTCTAGATCGACGACAATAAAATAAGTATCATGTTCAAACACAAACCGTTAAGTGTAAGTATCCAAATCCGAATATCATATTCGATATTCGAACATAAAGTTCTAAGAGTAGATTTATAACATTATTGGCGCGTAAAACTGATGTTACTGACGCCTTGTGGATACGTGTATGGATATTGAATAAAACTTTTTTATAGCACATAAAAACTGCGACTTTGTTGGCGTATAATACGTTGGTGTACAAGTGATAAAGTTACGTTTTACGTAAATAAAGAGTATACGAGATATAATGGCAAGTGATCACCGTCGGCGTCGCTTATAGACTTCAGTTACACCAAAGGCACTGCTGCCGCTGGTGCGTCGCCAACCGAAAAAAGCGGGCACTTTAATTATTTGTCCTTAACAGTGCGACTAAAACGACGTAAAAAACGTATGGAACACAAAAATATTTTACGAAATTTTCCAATACGTTTTATAATGTTTTATAATGTTTTTTTCTCTTTAAGACAGTTGGGGAAATGTTGGAAAGAGTCTTTGCTATTGATAGTGGATTGAGCCGATAATTACATTTCCTAATTACGCTTCATGACTTTCCACGTGGCAGCACTGAAAATGCGGAAAATCAACCATAATATTCTTTTCAGCCAGGTTAAGCTGGAGTTTCATCAGTGTTAGCTACCGACGAGTTTTGAGAAACAAAGTAATTAAAAGTTATGGTACGTATTTAGTTTCGTAGGTAGGAAGGTAGGATGGAAATAAAACTTTGTCTGTAGAATTCGAGAATTTTACAGAATGAAAACTAATTAGTGTTGAAGTAACTTAGTAATTTCGTATAGGTCTTCCTGTAAACTTGGGTGAAGATACGAAATATTAAAGTGGCGCAGTATATACGGAGATTATGAGAAGAGGATTTACCTCGTTGGTATTGGCCCTGCCGGCGAATCGAGGGGTTCTGGGTTCGATTTCCGACAGGGACAGACTTTTATGTGACAGATAAAATGATTGTTCCCGTGGGTGTTAGTGATGTGTTATTTGTATTGTTCATGTCACCCGTGACACAGGGAATCCTAGTGCAGGGGATGAGTGTGTTAACATTTAGTTTATTTAAACGTTGTGTATGTTCCATGAAAACATAGAATCCTGAACTGGTCAATCGCGTGTCAGTCTACCACTGGGATACCACCGACTACCTTCTCGCTAGAGTCAGCCGCCAGACTGGAAGCTTGAGAGACTGTTTTTTCTTTATTTTCTCTTAATTATATCTTGGCCGGCAAAGCATCGGGTATACTTCGGTGTGACTGGTGTTTGCGGGCGACGCTGATCACTCACCGTGGTGGCTCGTCTGCTTGGTGGTCGGCTATTAACGTAGAAGAAAATAAATGATTTTAAATTTAAAGTGCACCTTAACCCGACACTCTAAAGTCTAGAGTCACGTGTATCGTAACGTTGGCTGCAGCGCCGCCGTGCTTACAACCGACACCAATCGTCACTCAATCATTACCTACCTCACTAAACGTTTGTTGTTCTGTAAGAAATAAACATGGTTGTAAACCCAATAAATATAAGAACCATAAGTACACAATCTGAGCATAAATATGCCTGTACGCCTGCGAGATGGCTTAACAAACATTTTTTTTAAATCTTGTATATACATGTTTTATTACAAATGCATAGTACTGGGCGATACTTATGTTACACCGGTATATTTTTTAAGTATAATATAATTTTTACAAGTAACAGGTATAAATATCAACAGTTGTCGTAAAAGCGTACGCTTTAAGCGTTGCCCTTTAAACGAATTAAAAACTTTTCAGAGACGATTAATTAAACGAATTTATCTTTGTTCCATTGTTTCAATTACAAATGCCTTTATGAGAATTAAATGTTTTTTTCCAGTTTTGTATTAGGTAATCTAAGCTGCCAATACTGACGCACAGCGCAGTTAAGTACAAGAGAGCATCTTAAGAATATAAATCTGCTGAAAAGAATTCTCAATGAATATTAAATGCGGTTTATTGAAAGTTTTATGAAAAATATCATCCATTGAGCCGCGTCGCGTTGGCGGAATACGATGAACGAAGCTTGCAGAGATGAAATTATCTAATATGTTTTTAAGCAGCTATAATAACAGGTTGAACGGCTTATGCATTTAGTGCTATGAACGTGTACGGTGACTTACCATGGGGTGATTCGTTGTGCAGTTCATTTTTAACTAGCTGTGCCCGCGACTTCACCTATTCTATCACCCACAAATACGCAGTTTTACAACAAACTTCTTGCCTTCTCAGACATGTTAGGTCAGCAGTCTCGGTATTTACCTACTCACCGTTGGAAAATAACCTTAGTCCAATTTCTCGACGCGTTCAGTAAATATGCTATGTATACAAAAAGGTGTGGTTTGAATGAATTTTTATTGAATTATTCGGGTACTCACCATGTTCAGAAGGGTCTTGTTAGCTTTGTTGTGAGAATCATGCCTGTTCGGTTATCAAATTTGTATCATGTTTGCAATAATTTGTATTGTATTTGTTGATACAAATATTGTTAATAAGGAAATAAGTTATACATAAAATAATTTAAAGTAATGTGTATTAATTTAAATTATTTTAATAGGTCGCAAACCACAAAGACTTGCCTTGCTTTTTTACTATTATATTAAATTCAATTATTTTTTAATTAGTATATCGCATAGATGGTCTGTGTCTAAACTTTATGATTGTAACGTACCGAACATTCACCATAGTTCATTAACAGTATTAATATCTTTACTACTGTAAAATAAAATTAAATAAAAAGGGGAAAAACAAAACAATACCCAGCTAATAGAATTAAAACAATTAACCATGCCACAACAAATTTTAATGAGCGTTTAACTCAAAGCCGAAAATTGAATTAAGTGTCCGTGAGATTAAAATGCATGAAATACCAACCTTTCCGGATGCGCCGGCCTTTGCCTTCGAGCGTTCCAAACGAATTTTGAATTTTAACTTCATGAATTTAAGAGCTACGCGAATTATATTGTATGACAGTATTTCGGTTGGTAGCGCGACCCGCGGGCCTACACCGTAGCCAGTCTACGATCAGACGGCGTGCAATCGCCTCCGCGAACACCCGTAGACCCGCTACGACGCCTCACGCTCTACGGAACTTTTCATACTTTTCTATCGACTTTGTTTCTGTGCTGTGCGATTATTTTGCCGAAGTTTGGTGTCAAACATTGTCATGTGTTTTGTCATGTGCGATAGAGTGTAAGATGGCGCCATTGAGAGTGGCGACGGACTTTTACACGGATGTGACAGACTTCTTGAACTTTTCGACTCAGCAGCCGGAGTCGCGGCATCACATAAGGCACAGGAATCACTCGCGCGATCATGTCCGAAATCACGTGGTAGATGTGCTGTCTAATTCAATAATGGAGGTATTGAGTAGTAAGTTCGTGCCAGAGAATAGCGTTCTGCCTGATTTGGAGCCGCTTTCCTCCCACATGGACGGGCCCTTCGAGAGGCCTCTGAGGATGAACATTACGATGAATAGGTCTGATCTGGGGGTGATGACCGAGGATGTGATGTACAGGCACAACGGTGCGATGACGGCGTTGTACTGTGTGGCGTATCTGATCGTGTTTGTCGTGGGACTGGTGGGGAACTGTTTCGTCATCGCGGTGGTGTACCGGTCTCCGCGCATGAGGACGGTCACCAACTTCTTCATCGTGAACCTCGCCGTTGCTGATATCCTGGTCATCGTGTTTTGTCTCCCCGCTACTCTCATGTCAAATATCTTTGTCCGTGAGTAACTTTTTTACTATATATTTTGAATACCAGTTAAGCGTTTTAAAATGCACCTTTTTTGTTTAATGTTTGTTTGATAAAAAAAGAAAATTAAATACATTTTTGTGAACTACTTCAAATATTTATTTATAAAGTTACTTTTTTATTATATATTTTGAATAGCAGTTCATTGTGATGCAGTTTTGTTGTTAAATGTTTGTTTAAAAAAAAGAAAACTTAAATACATTTTTTTAAGTATTTATTTTTAAAAATTTATATTAAGTTAGTGCTTCGGTGAAAAGGTAATGTGTGCACTTAAAAATAATTTATTCGCAAAAATTAAAATTATGGACGTCAAATATTTGCATTCTCGGAAAACAAATAGTATTTCTCTTATTATTCCAACATAAAAAAACCTCTCATCAAAGCTTTCGTATTTTAAAGCGCAATTTTACGCTTAGATTCATAAAAGCTTTGGTTTGTAACCTTTCACAATTAAAATTGCGGATCAAGCTCTAGCACGCCTGGAACAGGATTCCATAATTTAAATAATTTTAATGTAATGTAATGGAGGAATATTTTCAGTCTGTCTGTAATCTTCGGTAAGAGTAACATGTGTGAGAGAATTATAAGATCAGCTTTTTGTAATGTTTGGAACATTTTCTTTTACTTTTAAAACTATGAATTTAGGTAAAAATTATCAAATATTCATTTGTATATTTCATAACCACTTCATCTTCGTGCATATATCACAATTCTATTTATTATCAAATCAGTCGCTGAAAAATTAATACCAATTATTTTCCATAATAATTGGGCTCGTAGAGGTTTTCAACGTCGTGGTTTTTACGGTCAAGCCTATATAGAATAGACGCGTACTTTATTTTCATTCAAAATAGGTTATTGCTCTTTTTGATTGTCGAACTTCGCCTCCACTTCAGACCGCTTCATTAGTAAGCTCGTTTGCAGTTTCGTCAGGCTAAAAATAAATCATCACCTTCATCAGCAGACAAATAATAGATAATCGCTAATACATACTCTTACCCCCGCACCAGGATTCCCTGCATCACGCGTGGCACGGACAACACAAATTAATTATTATTATTATTAATAACGTTACACACTCATAGCCCCACACTAGGATTCCCTGTGTCGTGGGTGCCATGGACGACACACAAGACAAGAACATACACACCCAGACCAAGAATGGAAATTTAAATTCTTCATTCAAATTTCCCCCTTGCTGGGAATTGAACCCGGGACCCTCGGAACGGCGATCCGGCGTGTTAACCATTGAGCCACCCGGGTCGTCAAATAACACCCATGTTCAGAGAAAAAACTTTTGTCTGCGACATAAATGCCTGCCCCGGCCGGGAATCGAACTGCGACCCCTCGCTTCACAAGCGTGATCACTACCAATTGGTCTACGGACATCCAGATTTACACAAATTTCTTTTTCTAGACGGTATTCTACTCGTAAACTAACGCTGCAAGTTATTTGAGTATTTAATAATGTTACAAAAGCCGTGTATCAAGATCGTTAAAAGTTTCAGTAAATTGTTTTAAACTTCGTATAGTCGCCGTTTACAGTTGAAAAGAAGCGAATACTGTGGGTATTAATTATTACCGGGGATATATAGATATAGATTAATTTAAAAAATATTTGAAAATGTTTTTATGTTCACCATACTCGTAATTTTTGTTATTAATTTTTGTTATTATTATTAACATTGTAAGATTTTTTTTCTTTTAATTTTAATTTTAATTAAATTTAATTTAATTGTTTTTTGTTTTTTGTTTCCGTTTATACTTGTTTCTATATTATAACTTGAGTTTAGTTCCTATTTTAAAATTTGTTATTCTTAAAATTCGATTTAATTACCTAATTACCTAGTACATAAGCAACAAGTCATTAATTAACATATAAGCATGCTGTGATTACCTGTAATAATAAGAACAGTTAGATAGTATCCAAAACCAAATTTGTATTATAAAATGTAAGCGCTTTATCTTGTGTTGGTAATCCATTAAAATAAATAAGTAAATAAATAAATAACAAAATTCTAATTGATATATTATATTATATTAATTGATATATATATTGATCCCATAACTATATTTTTTTAATGTGCGAAGTGAGGGCGAATACTAGCAAGCATAAGTATGTACACTCTCTGTATTGTATACATTATTTTTTCGAGTATGCAGCACCGCCCTTCCGCTGCTAATTGCGAATCTTTTACACAGTGAAGGTTTGGTACAATATAAAACCCATTGCTATTTAAATTTTATGAATATAATATTTAAACAATTATTTGTTCAGGATCTCTGTATAACAATAATATTATGTATTCCTTTTTATATTTTAATTTCTAAATGCATGCAATTCACACGCTAGAAGTGAATCCTTCAAAAAAATATTTCATGATAATTCGGCTTCTATGATCCATGTAAAATTGTAAGCGTAAGCGCCCCGAAATTCATGGCGCTTATAGCGTTTTGGTCGCGACTAAACTATAGGTACTCATGCGTCATTTCCGTTTCATCGAATTCCAAATCACAACGATACTAAAGAATATTCACTTCAAAATTTATTTTTAATAGTTAAATAAAAACACTGATAATAAAACATTAGTTTATTGCTTTCAACTCGTACCTGCTACCGTTCCGGAGAATCGACTTCACAATGAATGACTAGATTGAAATTGGAATTGTGTTGACACAATCGACACCGCCGCGCCAGATATTGGGAACTGTCAAAACAAAGTGTCCTCCACGTTTATATTATAGTTAATACAACGTTGAATTGTTTTACTAGTTGGTTATTGTTGTGCAAATAACATGAGCATAGTCGAGTAGAGTAAAATATATTATAATAACAAGCAAGCCTCAGTAGAAGTCGGGTACAGCTTCGTTACTACTTGTAGATGAAGCCCTTAAAAACGATAATTGCTAATTTAAATATTAAATAAATAACTCTACACAATCATAGCCCCACACCAAGTCCCTGTGTCGCGGGTGTCATTGGCAACACACGCACACAATAGCAGACACCCAGACCGAGAACCACAATTTAAAATCATCATTAAAATTTCCGCATCACTGGAAATCAAACACAAGCAGTCTCAAATGGTAATCATTTTGTATATTATATTGTTGAATGCATAATATAAATTTCTAAAATGAACGATATATGTATATCTAACTATATAATAAAAATATAAATAAATAAATAACGCTACACACTCATAGCCCCACACTAGGATTCCCTGTGTCGTGGGTGCCATGGACAACACACAAGACAATAACACACACACCCAGACTAAGAACGGAAATTTAAATTTATCTGGGATAATATAATAATATAAATTTAGCTGGGAATCGAACCCAGGACCCTCGGAACGGCGATTCGGCGTGTTAACCATTGCGCCATCCGGGTCGTCAATATACATAATTATCTAAGTTTTCTGAAAATTAATTACATAAACTATTAGTGCTATTATTATTATGACTACTTCCAAGAACCGATTATAACTTCGCTAGAAACTGCCTGTGAACTACAAGTTGCGGGTCATTTGTCATCAGTGCTTCGGGAGCAGGTAACGAGGTGAGCGGTGAGCGGCGTGTGGGGTTTTCTGCTCCGAAAGAAACTTCTAAGCCGTTTTCCTCCATTGACAAAGCACTTGCCTAAACGGTACGAGCTATATTAATCATGTGTTGGCTTCGGTACCTACTGAATAAATAACTTCTTTATCACCCATACTTTTTAGGTTTCATTTTTGAACACAAAATCGAGATTTAATTATGTTCATTGAGTGTGTTAGTCAATCGAAATGTAGACATTTTTGTAGGATATTTTCGGGAACATCGAACTACTTAGTTTGAATTTAGATAAGGGCATAATAAAGGTTAAATAAATGTCATATTTCTCACAGTACTAAAATAAGCTTACAAACGCATACCCGTATACTAGGATTCCCGGAGTCAAATGGCATGGGTAAGCTTTTAAATCACATAAATTGTGTTATGTAATTCATTGATGGGTTTATTTTTGATTTAAAGTTTTTATTATTTTAAGCACTTAAAACTATTTTTTTTTATTATACAATTATGATATACGTCGAAATAGTTTTGCTTGACAAATTATTTATTGTTCGCTAGTCACGAAGCAAAATAAAATTAAAGCCTATTAACACTTGACTTAAAAAGGAAGATATCGTTTAAGGTATAACAACATAAGTAATTGACTTGTGATTCAGCGAAGTCAACCTAGCAGGGGATTGTCGATAAACTTGCACAAAATTTAAATTCCATTTCGCTCGTCCCAGTAAGTACACTTCTATTATCTAAAAAATGCTATGGTTCAGCCCTCGCGGTAATCTTGTTCAGACCCGTCGATCGACGTTCCCTGTCACTGATCGTGTTAATATTTAATATCCAATCCTGAATGGCTACTTAAATCACACGTGAACGACCTGAGCTACGCCGTGCATCAAAGGGTTCTAACGTGCTATTGAACGGTCGGTAAAATAATACGCCGTTTATCGACACAGCCCTCAGGAGCACGTTAAGTATTAAATTATTCGGCCTTTTATTGGTAACGTTTGTGTATTACAGCAATATATTATATATTATATATTATTTGTGATTTTAAACTCAGTTTAAAATCATAAACGTAATTGTACACGTTTTATTACGACACGGGTTCTCATGGCTCACGGGTTCACCCGTGAATGCAACAGGGTCGAAATAACGGCTTACCAAATACATACCGTAAGAACCTATAACAATGTATAACAATAAAAATGAAATCGTCTGCATAATGAAGACATAATAGGAAAAACTATTTTGAGAGCCTTTTTAACACAATAAAACGATTACTTTTAAATTGTTTGGCTATTTCTTTGTGTGTAGGTATGTGCGCGCTAACCTCAAAAACGGCTTAATCAGACGGTCGAGTTATTCTATGCGAAACTAAATCCTAAAAAATAATATGGATAGGTGATACATCACATGAAGCGCTCATAGCCCGGCGGCTTGCGTGAAGCGCTCATAGCCCGGCGGCTTGCGTCGATCTCAAGTGATCGACAAAGTTAAGCAACAGCGGGCGCGGTCGGTAGTTGGATGGGTGACCGCTAGTGGCAAAAATTTCTTGAGCGCTTCCGTGTTTCGGAGGGCACGTAAAGCCGTCGGTCCCGGTTGTTATCATTTGGTAGCAGTCGTTAAGCCATGTCGGATACCTTCGGGCGGCTTAAAATTTCCGACACTTGGGTTGGCCACTAACCCCTCCACCAATCCGCACTGGAGCAGCGTGGTGGAGTATGCTCTAGGCCTCCTCAGGTACGAGGAGAGACCCGTGCTCAGTAGTGGGCCATTAATGGGTTGTAGCCAGGTGATACATGAACTTATCTGACACGAAACTTAGTCAACAATCCGATTTTGTGAACAGTACGTGAACGCAAGTATTATTGTGACGTAGGCATGCACGTTACATTAATAACTCGTTCGTATTAACATTAATGTCTTAGCTCAGTCTTTAAATAGAAGCCTATTACCCGGGGTCGACGCCATCCGTCTCAGGTTCAGTAGCTGCCGTTAATTCGGCAGTTATGCAGCCATCAACATTAGGGAATGAAGCAACAATATTTAAAGTACACATTTAATTTTCACTCGGCTACGGCGGAGAGGATCCGAGGGTTGATTTTGGCCTATGTGTGTAGTGTATGTGTACTTGTATGTATGCTTTTGCAGTTCTATATAAAATATTAGTAACAAAATTAACAACTTAATAATAATAGAATCCGCCTTGTGTAGTTACATTACATGCACAACATCAAAGTTTTTCAAAGGTGCCTCTACGTGTTGGAGCTGTGTCCCCACGCACGCCTTCCAAATGATCGGGTCCACTTACATCTAGGACCCGTGAAACTTTAAGTTAAGAGATCATCATCATCATCATCACAACCCATAACTGTCCCACTGCTGGGCACGGGTCTCCTCTCACAATGAGAGGGGTATAGGCCATAGTCCACCACGCTGGCCAAGTGCGGATTGGCGGACTTCACACACCTTTGAGAACATTATGGAGAACTCTCAGGTGTGCAGGTTTCCTCACGATGTTTTCCTTCACCGAAGCAAGTGATAATTAAATTTTAATACGCACATAATTTTTGAAAATTAGTGGTGCGTGCGGGGTTTGAACCCGGAACCTCCGGTTCGGCAGTCCAACGTTCAACCACACGGCTATCACTGCTTTCAAGTTAAGAGATACATATTAATAATTATTATAATCTTTACGCGAAGCTCTACTACTGCTTCTCTCGCCTCTTACTATACACCTATCGTCTTACATGGGATTGAGGTATTCTAGGCTACGAAAGGCAGCAACAAATGCAAATTCAAATTAAATAAATAAATTAATAAATAACGCTACACACTCATAGCCCCACACTAGGATTCCCTGTGTCGTGGGTGCCATGGGCAACACACGAGACAAGAACAACCCAGGGAATCGAACCCAGAACCCGGGGATCCGGCATGGTAACCATTGCGCCATACGGGTCGTCAAATTCATAATAATCTATTCATTTAAGTATCACTGACACACTTATGCGCGTTATTTTTTGATTCTATAAAAAAATCTGATATATCGTGTAGCCATTCGGATACCAGTACCCACAACGGCAGCGGATACTGCGCATATTTGAACAGGCCTTTAATATTCGTAGGCATGGAATCCTACAACAAAGCTTTGGTATTAAACCTTTTCAAATAACTCTATCTCATTATAACGACCGACTCCGCAAAGACGCACCCACGCACTTATCTAAGTATCAGGTTCTAAACATCCTTGTCCTTGGTAAACTCCCACACACTACTTAAGTGTCAGACTAAACCTTCTGTTTTTGTAAATATTCAGGACGAAGGAAATTGTGCTTTAAACGTTTCTGTGAAGGACTAATTTCAAATGGAACAAGGAAAAACCGGTATAGGAAAGTTTATGATGCTGTTTTGAAAATCGAATTGGTAGCCTTTTCAAATTGAATAAATTTTGAAAATTTGTTTTAACATTGAATTAGTTAAAACTTTAAATGTTGTGAACAGTTGAGAGCTTTGTTTATTATCCTCAAAGGCGTGAACCTGTACATTGTCATCGGATTGGACAAGACCTCGGGCATAAATTCAAATTTACTTAAATATTCCAAGTGTTATCCTTAAGAATAATTCTCCGTTTAACTCGCAATAAAGCTGTCCGGGTTCATTGTACATTGCCTTTTATCTGAAATTTATTTAAATTTATATTTATCAGAAATTAAATCGATTCGAAATAAAACAGATTCTTATTCTCCAATTTTTTTATTTCTGTGATTTTTTTTGTGTAGATTATATAAAAGCGTCAGTAACTCCAAATGGGAAACTCCTCCGATGGAAGGAGACCAGAAGGAGAAGAAATAAAATAAAAAGAATAAAAAAGAAAGCATTGATTTAGTTAAATATCAGTAGATTATGACTGACCTTGACAGACAGACATTTCTACATAGAATTCTAATTAATACACGTTTTCAAAGCATTAACATCCAGCAGCAATTTGAATAATTGCCTTACGTATTGCCATAATACTTTCTGCTCGTCATATTTCACAGGAATATGACATGTGTTTTATGCAGATTAGTGTGCCTTTTTAATTGGCTAATGCGATACACTTTTAAATGTTGATATCATACTGGTTTAAAATACATACATACATAACAAGATATACATAAGTTGAAAATAGTATGGTGGTTCAATAAAAGAAATTACGTGTATATCAGTGATAAGAATAAATCAATGATTTTGAAAGGAGATGTTTCAAAACCGGCCCACTTTTGTACAGTACCTCGAACAATCGAGAAAAATCCGTAAAATCCGAGAAAAATACAGATCAATTACTTAAATGCATACTTTTCGTGTAATAATTTTATATTTATCAATTATTTTTATTCACTTTCAACATGGCGTCCCGTCAATTTAGGTTACTCTGCGGGTTAAAATACAGTGACAGTAGGTAAACCATAGATCGACCACTGATCATAGATCGTGAACTGTCTACGTTATATACAAAGTACAACCTGTCAACTAGATCCAAAATAATATTACAAAAGACTAAAAGCATACTTGAACGACTAACGTAGAAATTCTCTTAAAACAATGTAAACTGTAATGTATTAATCTAGTAATTAATTGTAGTAAGTATGACAGAAATAAACATGTCAAACTTCAATTAACATGACAGCTTACCGCCATGACGAATTTTTGTTTTTTATTGCAATTTCAAGTGTACATTTTTGCTCTTTACACCTAAACTAAGCCAATATAAAGTAATTGGATGATTGAAAACTGTTTTAATTGTGTTTATCCATTTTTTAGTATGGTGTACAATAATGTGGCCGGAACTCCATACATTTTGAAACATCTCCTTTTATATAAAAATTAAAAACGCAAAAATGTAGGCTATTTTCGTGCTAAGCTTTAATTTGATACCCAATACGGTACCATTTGAAAACTTTTTTTTGTTTGCGACATTATTTTGTTTAGAGACATAGAACTATCAAGACACTTATTTTATTTCATTTCATTTCGTTTCGTTTCGTTTCGTTTCGTTTCGCTTCGCTTCGCTTCGCTTCGCTTCGTTTCGTTTCGTTTCGTTTCGTTTCGTTTCGTTTCGTTTCGTTTCATTTCATTTCATTTCATTTCATTTTACTATACTATTATCGAATTAGGTATATTTATTTGTTTATAAGTTTTACGAGAACAGATGAACATAATTATGGCCTGGGGCACAAGTCTGCTAATTTATGAATGCTTCATTGAATCGTGTCCGAATATTTTGACGCATTTCGTATCACAACCTTAGTCGTGATTTCGGCGTAGTTGAGTAAAAAGGGACTCGGATCTTTTAAAATGTTCTACTATTTTCGCAGGTATAGGTAACCCTTGTGAATATACTTGCACAATAGAGCTCTCAATTTTATTTCCAAACTCGTAACTGCTCGCAGCTGTGTTCGAATGGATTTGGAAATTGCCGCAATCATTACGAAAATAACGCAACTTAAAAGTCAAATGCTATTAGAACTGTTTTTCCTTATCCCATGTGAATTTAAAATATATGAAACGAGCATTCCCCGCGGCTACACCCGCCAATTTCCAAAAAATCAGTTTATCCCTTCAGGGTGGGAATTTCCAAAAACCAATCTTAGTGCTACCCTGCTTAGTTAATAGTTTTTCTCAAATGTTTTCATGTACAGACATCGATCAATTACAGTTTTATTATGATATTATGTATATGTAATGTATGTATGTTTTCTATTAATCTACTTTTGTAAAAGGCGATACGTTATGTTGTTAGGTTTGTAACACATCAAATTGTAACAAATGACACTTACACTTCAATGAAACCGCTAGTGTTACTATCATTAGAGATAGATTGCTATTCTTTTGTCGAGCGCGCCTTTACCCTAGCGGGAAATTGAAGGCTGACGGGCCATCCTGCTGGCCGTCCCAACCCCCTCGCCAAGGGAGAGAGAGAGAGAGTGAGAGGGGCTAGGGAGCGTGTCGTGCCGAGGTCGTTGTGGTAGCGGCCGCCGCGTCGGGGCAGTGGAGCGAGATTAGCACACAGTCCCGGCACCAATGCGGAAGGCGTCGACACCGTGTGGTTTTGGTGGGTTCAAGTCCCACATACCTGTCCGGCTTCCCGTGGCCGGATGGACGAGACGAAGGTCTTTCCACACGTTAAAAAAAAAGATTGCTATCCCTTAAGTTCTTTAGTAACTACGACTACGACATCTCGTGAGACGACTTATTGTACTTCGTCGATTTAAGGTAACATTTTTATGAAAATAGTCGAAAAACGACCAGACGAAAACGACATGATCGTAAGTTGTTACTGTGACACTAAAGGCGTCACCGACGTATTGCCGACCGAATAAAAACACGTAATAAACTTTTCATTTTAAAAGGATATAACGTGGGTTGCGTGGTTTTGCATGGTACAAGGCCCAGTGAAAACCAACATGGGGGACCTGGTGTCATACCATCGGCCGATGTTCAGCAGAATGCCTCACGAGCGGGCGAGGTCAGCTTGGCTTCAAGGATGGATGGATGGAGAGCCTCTTACACTCTCATAAGCATTTTTTAAAGGGATATCATAACACAAAGTCGTCACGTGATACTTGGCAAATATTCAGTTTTTTTGTTTTGACCCTTGTCAACTGTACAACCCTAATGTGACAGCAGAAATACTTTGAAATTCGAATGCCTTTTTTGATTTTAATTTAAAGCACGATTCCTATGTTCTCAAATGGTTTCTACATGCGTCCTTTCAATGTTATATAATTTCGATTCAATTTGCAGCGCAATTTCGTGGCCATAAAGTATAGAACACAAACATTTGATTTATACGCTCATGGCTGTCCCTTGTAGCGTAAGACAAATTCGCTGGACGAATTTCGCGGCCCTGGTAATAGAAACCGCACAAAAAACTTTAATCAAAGGTTTTGTTACGTTTTAATACTATCTTGTACGTTTATATTGAGAGATTGTTTTACATAATAATTTACTTACTTCGAATGAAATTGCATCTATATAAAGTATTATACAAAAAGGCTAAGAAAAAAATTATCGTAAGACCGAAGCCCGACGCAGGTTTCGATCAAAAATGTAATATAAAGTGAGTTATATACTATGTATACAAATTCATTAATGTGTACATTGGATAATTATAGAGAAGTTAACAATGCTACTTGTCGCTTACGTATCAAATTATGTGTATTAAGACCTACACATACTTTGAATCGTAAATATTAAACCTTCACTTTTAAATAAATGGTTTTCATTTTCATATCGGCCACCACTTGACCCCCGTAACTGCCATGTCGTTGACAGTCTAGAGTTATGGCTCATCGACAAAGGGTTCACGTACCAAATCCTTGTCACAAAGTTACAAAACTACTACACTTCATAGTGATTTAAACTTTCACGCCTCGGTGATAAGGTGCATAATGACAGCAAAAAGTATTCAACGGATTTCAGTTAATTTGGAACTTTTTGTGATTGCATGCTTTTTACAAATGCCTCTAAAGTCTAAACTGTAATGCTTCTTGGATGAAAACACCCTTACCCAAAGAAGTATTACATAAATGTTACTATTGATAACTATTTATTGTACAAAAATGTTTAGTGTACTTATACATTTTTGAACGTGTTTTTAATCAAGGGATTTTTGTTAATATAATACTCGACAAATAACAACACGTGACAGACAGTGGTCACCGTCAAACCTTGTCGTGTCACTTCACATCAGTTACACTTATGGCATCACGAATAAATAGCCTATGGCCTAAGGCCTGTCGGGTAGCCATTTAATTAAAATGTATTTCTTATTTTATATTTTGCGAAATCAATCCCTGAAACCTATTCATGAGTGTTATACTGAGATATTATTTAGCTGGCGTTAGTGAGACAGATGCCCTATTCAATTACTGCGGTAATTTGATGCTCAATCTTGTTTATTATTGGGACTTGAAAGGTCAACACAAACTTTAAGCAGTAAATGTTATATCAAAGAAGACGGAAAAAGTAAAATAATTTAATGTTTTTTGTGAAGTTATTGTTATTGAAGTAATATCATAATTTTATTAAGGGAGGATAATAAGTCAAAGGGAGGTCTGTAAAATTGACGTTTACAAAATGTAGCGTTATTGAAAAATAATGAACACAGTATCGCGTAGTATAAAGTAGGAGAAACATAACTTTACCAAAAATCTCACAACGGATTTCCCCTCTAGTCTAGATAAATATGTATAATATACGTATATTTCCTGGTTACCACGCTGGACTGCCGTTCGAAGGTCCTGGGTTCGATTTCTCGTGAGGCGGAAAGATCTCGTGTTCTCGGTCTGGGTGTGTGTGTTCTCTCTTTGTGTGTTCATGGAACCGACGTCACAGGGAATCCTAGGGTGAGGCTATGGGTGAGTAGCGGTTTTTTTTATTATATGTTGACCACACCAAACACTAGGACGTAGACAAATTATTGTTCAACTATGAGCGAAAATCGAAAATACGAACGAATGCCGCGAGATTGTTCACGTCGTCCAAATGATAAACAACCGCCCGAATGCCCATTTCACATAAAACCACTTCTTTCATACTACTTATTAGTTTTGTTACGCAGCTATTGTTGTGCGAATTCTATTCCGTTTTATGACAATAGAATTAAAAAGGGTACAGTACCCAGTAGAAGGACGGTAGTGGCAAATTAAGGTGTGTGGACATTACATCAACTCAACTCGGATTCGACGCATAGGAAAGCATTTAAATATGAATTTTATTTCTTGTCACTTAAGGTTGAATTTTCGGCGATTTTAATTTTGGAACAGTATTAGCCGTAAGCCGTAGGTAGGTATACCTAATATGTTATATATTATATTAGGCGTATATAAAACTGTTTGGACATAAGTTTGTGGACATAAGTAGTAGTTAATGCAATCTGTAACTATGAGTAGTAAACAAGCTCCTTGGGAGTTACTTGTCGCTTCCTCCAAACCCACTAACAACCGCAACTAACACGATATAAAGTTCATATTTCAATGATTTCGTTAATGATGATGAGTTAAATTGATATCCTATATTTTCAACACATTCCACGAACTCCACTCCGAGTAGTGGAGTTCGTGGAATGTGCGTAGACCTTAACCATACTCGTTGCCGTTTCATTATCATAAAAATACTTCTGGAAACTGATTCTGTTTTGCTTGACGATAACACTTTGAGATATGAACCTCCTTTACACGTCTTTATTTATTAAAGCAATAATAACGAGTCGCTACAGTTTAAACATTTCATCAGGAGCTTTATTGCAAAAATGTATAAAAAGATGCAAGTTTCGGTAACAATAACGATTTACTTGGAAACTGAGACTATTGAAAGTGCAAGTCGATGCCCAGATTACAAGGCGATACATTTAAGTCAATAAGAGCGAACGCCTTCGCGATAAAACATATTTCGCGATGAAGTACAGAAACTGTGAAACAATGTTATTCAGTTTGCGTTTCACTTTTCATTTCGATAAAAGATTTCTGTTTTAATCAAGTTGAAAACATGAAAAAACCTGACGCGGGGAATTTCTCGTATGATTCATAAGCAAGGTGAAAGATTTTTAATACGCGTTTAAAAATGTTAATGCAACGGAGGTTGCGCGTATAATGAGAAAGCTTACTGAACGTGATTAAACATTTATTTCAACAATATTACAAATTAACGTATAACGTCCTCCGCTTTCTGACGTCCATGTGCGTTAGTTAAACTCAGTTTCAATTATAATCAACAAGCCTATACCCGCGGCTTTGCCCGCTAAAAATCAATAAATACCTATATAAAAGTTGATAAAATCAGAGAACTTTCATACTAACTTTGCGCCCCCTTTTACTCGCTTAAGGGATGATTTTCGAAAAAAATTTTTATACATGTTTCATAATTATCAATGAAATACCTTCATTTTGAATTTCATTCGAATACCTTCCAAAACGGCACAGTTTCAAACTAGCTTTGCACCCCCGTTTTACCCCCTTAGGGGGTGAATTTTCAAAAATCCTTTCTTAATGCTCCCCTAGGTTATATAAGGAACCCCTGTGCAAAATTTCAAGTTTGTAACCCTTATAGTTTGGGCCCTGCGTTGATATGTCAGTCAGTCAGTCAGTCAGTCAGTCAGTCAGCATCTCCTTTTATATATAATAGATTTTGTATTTCGTTTGTCGGCTTTTTTCCTAGTTTCATCATACTCGACTAGCCAACCGAGTACGGCTTTGAGTTTTGTTCTAGGTCGGTCACAGTTGTCATTGGCGGCAGCGGAAAGGTAGCGCTGCATACTCGATTCTTCTTAAATTAATAAAAAAATTGCCAACGATGTTGTGTTGAAAATATCAAAATCAGTTGAGCATCTCTGAAAATATTTGCAATTGGTTCCCTGTCAAGTTGCCAGCTACGTAACGCGCTTATATTATTGTGGCGAAACAATCAAAGATAACATAATTATATAACTTTGTGATCTTGTCTAGTTAATATTAGCTATGGAAAATATACTTTTTTTATTGATCCTTATCGGTGTAGCGTGGGCCCTAGTGGTGTGTTTCGGGTTATATTTATTAATTTTATTTTTCCAGGTATAGTTACTTATATCCAAGATACTCTAGTTTTAGTAAAATCAGTAGGTACCATTTTGAGATGAATTCAGGACTATAGAAGTCAATCCGTCAAGAAAATTGATAATAAGGATACACAAAAAATTGTATCCTTCTAAAATCATACAAAAATATCTGCCATCTTAAATATGAGCGTGAAATGAGGTTTTATAATAACAACACTACTCGTATCTGCAGCCAGACAGTCATCTGCGATGATATTAGCCGTGGACGTCGGTCATAGGTACCTGCTTCAATCGACCAAAGTAGGGTAAATGACAAAAACTAGTCGGACACGGTCGCTTAATGACGTCACGGAGTTATGAGGGAGATAGGTCGCCGCAAGTGGGGCTCTCACCCTAATGTCATTGGACATGTACCGCGGGATTAGTTCTGGCGCAGTTTAGTTTTTAATTTTAAACCCTGACTGTTAACAGTTTCTTATTGTTCTTACGAATATAATCAAAATAATGCGGGTTCCCCGTTTCTTTGTGGCCCGCAACGTTTGGTGGTGCCTTTGGTGTTATAGACCATGCGTGACGGTGACTACCATCAGGTGGGTCGTCAACTCCCTTGTCGGCTGTTTGCATAACATTTTAAATTCTTTTTTGCTGACCATATCCGTTGGGGCCCATGTTCTATTGACTATCAGTTGGTTCTTCGGTTTTTACATACAAAATGGCTTTATTAGACAACCATACAAATGATTAAGCATTAACACGATTCTAATCGAGTAAGAAGTAAACAAAATATTACTCCCTAAATACCATCATATTTCTATAATTTTGGTAGCCAGATAGACAAGAAGAAATCTGGACAAAGTAACTAAACATTAATAAGTTAACGTACTAAAATCACAATCAACCTAACAATGCAATTAATTTTGTTGACCCGTTGAGCAATACATTATATCAAACATGTATAATGGTAGTAGCACGGTTGCACTCCATCACAACCTACATTAATTCGCGCACGTCTATTTGCTATTCTGGTGTTTGGCCTACTATTCCACAACTGGTGCATTTACCTCATCGTTGGCCTGTTTGGGGTTACCTAGTCTAGCGCTCCACTAATGAGATTGATTAGATAAAGGTGTTGTGAGGATTCATATAATTATGGAGACTTCTGCTAGTTCTTCATTAATAATAAACAGTGTTACGAATGTAATAAATCTTATTACTAAGGTTTTTACAGCAGAAACATCAAGAGTAACACTTGCACTTGCTCTCGCAAGCAGTCATAACCAAACGGTTTGACCGTCGGACTTCCGAAGAGGGCCTGGGTTTGAACCCTGCATGCACCTAAAACTTATTGTTAAAAAAGGTGTATTTTAAAATTAACATGAAGATGCAAACCTGAGAAATCTCTCGATTCAGCAAATTCCATTCTCGAGTTTTGCGCTTTTATTTATATAGATTATCTAAACTAGCTTTCAATGTTACATTATTTTGTTCTGTAGTACGTATATTAATATCGGTTAGCCACTTAGATATTACTCCTTTTTGTGGACCGTATTAACCTGTCTCTTCTATAAAAGATTTCCCAAAGGCTACCGACATCGCGTCACATATGAGATTTATAACAAGAAAAAAGGAAGAAGAATCGCTTGCTTCTCAAATTGTGCGACCCAACTGAGCCTCAGTCGATCGCATTGGATTGACACAAGGTCATCTGTTAATGGCTACAAAGTTGACCCAAAAATCCTGGCGTTTATTGAATTAGTCCGGGGCAAGGCGTCACGTACAGCCAAATTCACAAAACCGAACAACCATGATTCGCCGTTTCATTCAAACTGTGGGTATCTCGGTCACCTACTTACTTTTGGGGACTGCTGTAGTCCGACGCTGAAACCTTTTTGGAGAACGTGCGCGCTATCTATCCCGTTGTACCTTTAAACGAACAATTCTTGTATATTCTGGTATGTACATAAAATTCATATACAATTCTTGTATATAAGGTTATAATCGGAATCTCGGAAACGGGTCCAACGATTTTAATGAAATTTAGTATGTAGGGGGTTTCGGGGTCGATAAATCGATCTAGCTAGGTTTAATTTTTAGAAAACATCGTTGTATCCGTGTTTTCAAGCAAGACAAATAGGCAAGTGCGAATACACTGCCTTCCTGACTGACTGACAACGATCGGGCTAAATCAGTTGATTTAAGAGCATGAAACTACATAAATGTATGTATGTATAGGGATTCCTAATTTGGTCATGGGGAGCACTACGAAAATATTTTCGAAAATTCATTTCATGAAGGAGTAAAATGGAAAGTAAACAATGTATGAGTATAATTATATAAAATTAAATTTTATGATATTTTTGAAACTTGGAATTTACTCTTCAGAATATGTTTCTCTTGGAAGTCTAATGTTTCCCGAAACGAGTCGCGGGCACCAGCTTGTATAATATAAAAACCTTCCTCATAAATCTAATCTAAAGGCAAAGTTGTTTCACGGCAGATATATTATTGGGGTTAGAGCCCATTAGCGGATTGCTTGCCGGCTTGAGGGATAATGGTTCCGAGTTGAAAGTATTGAGGCCGAAGTATGATTTAACAAAGATTGTAACTTTAACTGGTTGAGTTAGCGCGTACAGATTACAACATTTTGAGCTTAGTCTACTTCGCAACATTCAGCGAGCACAATGTCTTCAGATATGCATTTAACCACAGAGCAAACGTGCATTTGTAAATAAAATAAAATGAAATAAATGTATAATTATATCAATATGTATGCAATCATCAACATGTGTGTTACTCTGAAACGGAGCATCATCAGGATATAACTCCTTGAGTCAGCATAAGTGGAATTACTGTGACACTCCTGTGTTAATCGCAAAATAAATACGGGGGTATTTCACCCCCGTATAAAAAACGAAGCAAGCGATGACTTCCCAACATAGAGATCAGCTTGCCGTTCGGTAATTAGTTTTCGATTGAAACTTGATATCTCTGAAACTTAGCAGGCGGAGTTTTACGAGAATAAACCGAACTGTTAGTTTGACGAGAACAAAAATTGTGCTTATGCCAGTTTTTATCATACACCAAACTTTTACTAGGCCGGAATTGATGTCGATTTTGACATGTTTATTACATCTGAAATTTATAGAGCAAACGTAGCTTGTAAGTTTTGAATGTGAATAGAAGCGTACTACACATTAGTTAAAGTTGAGTTCGGCTCGAAAAATACCTCTTGGACATTCAGTGACATGAAATAGTAAATAAGTATTTTTGTAATTGTGATTTCGTTTAATCTCAGGAACGGCTTAACTTAATCGGTTTATATAGGCGGTTTTTACTGATATGTTCAATACATTAAGCTTGAGCACAGTAAGCTTGATATAACATTTTAATGTTTGTTTTATTTAAATTGGTCCAGAAATAATAAAGATATGATTTAAAAAATATCCCGTATCTTTCTGGGTGTGGGTACTAAAGCCCAAGTTCCCTGAGTGAAGGACATATTGGTTTTGATCAAAATAAATGAGTATAAACTTTTTATTTACAAATACACAATCCAAAAAATTAAATCAAACACTTAAACTTGCTTTTTAAATAAACGTCAGGAATTTAAATTACATTCAGATAGAATAAATTCATATATTATGAATCCGGTTGCCAAAAGATGGTAAGGATAAGACGAAAACATCTTCCAAGAAATATCTACAAGCTTCATTGGGAACCGTCTCGTTTACCGTAACCAATGGATCGTTAATAATGTGCCTCTATTTAGGTATTTTGCTGGAGGTTTCGTTCAACTCATGTATAGTTTAATATTCATTTACAAGTCTTTCTCAAAGAGGATAATTACGCCTCCTTAGGCGCTGAATGCCTTCGGGGAGTACTGGAAGCAATACATTTTGGTACCGATTGCTGATCAAAGAACGTTAGATTGGGTTACTCTCATTAATGTATAGTATACTCATATTTTTGTTTCAACAGTAAAATACCTACTTTGTTATACAATAACAGGCAAATAAGGCATTCGATAATGGCAGGAATACAAACTGATATCTGTATAATTATGTTAGATATTAAGAAATTACTATTTATTTTGTAATAAAGCATCATCAACGCGTTGCTGGAAGGAATGGAAGGAACATTTTGGTTGGCAGTTGGCATTATAGGAACTTCCGCACAACCAAAATTACATCATCGTTGATTTTTGATTAAAATACGGTAAACATTTTTAATCACTATTCGTGGTGTGACACAGGTTTGAGAACCAGCGACAGCATATATTAACCTTTAGACAAGTCATCCGGCAAGACCATCGGAAAACTTGCTAGACGCGATGCAGCTCAAGAGATTCCGACTACAATAATTTACTATACTCTGAATGATTCTTTCAAAGACAATCTCACTTGAACTTCACGTCTAATGTTTGATACTGATACAAAAGTGAGTGTTTGTTTCTAAATATGGGTAGTAAATTAGGCTCCTAGGATTTTTTTTGCTGTTTCCACTATATCTTAGTAGGCGCTTATCAAACCAGACCTACATTTGTTTTGTCAGCAGTTTTGCGTAGCGTGTCCACGCGCAAGCCACGTAGGCTGTACGCGTTTGGAACGTAGGTAGTCTTTAAATGGTTTCTACGTTGGCCCCCCGAACAGGGGGGCTTGGGTTCGAATCTTGCACGCGCCATTAATTTTCAAATTTTTGTGCGTAGGTATTATACGAATAAAACAATTATCACTTTTTTTGGTGAAGGAAACACCTGGAGGAAACAGGATTTTCATAATGTTTTCAAAGGCGTGAGAAGTCTGCTTGGCCGGCGTGTTTCGCTGTCCTGTTCCCCTCACATTGTAAGAGGGGACCCAAGCTAGGCAGTGGGGCAGTTATGGGTTGCGATAATGATGATGATGATGATGAAGTCAACGCGCTTTTAACATACCCAACCTTCTCAACATTTAATAATATTCCCATTGAAATGCCATGTTACGAGAAATGCAGTACCACAGGCTCTCAAGATTTTTAAAGTTTATGTACCTAATTGTATAACCTCAATGACAAAAGTTAAATTAAGTTCCTTGAATACCTTATGAAGTAGATAGAGAATGAGATTCGAGAAGAAATTTACGAATGTTTTGTATTAGTGTGGAAAAAATCCGTCAAATATCACTACTGCATTACCTACGTGCTATTGTACCCTAGCGATTAAACTATAATTTTATTATTCATACGCTGTCATAACACTGTTTGAAATATCAAAAGCCGCAGCACGCAAATATATACCACGTCGTCTAGTTTCTATGTCACAGTATATGCAAAATAGTTGTTTGTGTTTGTCCAAACAACTAGTACATCAAGTTTGAATCGAGCCTGTGTTTGTTCTGTGCGCTGCACTGAAATGCTACTGCGTCCGTATCGACCAGGAGTTCAACGACCGTAAGTACAGTTTCCTAGAAAAGTCAAATTCGAATAATTTTATGGGTACTTATTGATATCGATTTAATAAGAAATCAATGAAATGATCACCTAATCAACATTGTTAATGCATTTTGTAGAACATTGTCATAGTTGTATTACAAGGGAAAATTAAGCGCGCGAAATGAAAAAAAGAGCATTAGAACTGTGCTGAAATATTGTCGTGGTTAAATTTGGTTTCTCACCACTCATAACTCTTTAAAAGTATTGTCCTGGGTACTATTGTCTCACTTACTTGGTAGTAGATAAAGCTACAATATCAGTCGTTGAAACTGGCTTTAACTTACTTTAACTTACGGCTGGCTTTAACTTACGGAATTTGAATAAAAGTGTCTGTTACAATTGTAACAGACACTTTTATTCAAATTCCGTAAAAGTTTTAAATATTATCGTTATAAAGTGCATTTAGTTGTGATCGTTTGTAACATGTTCAATGGTCAATCAATTTAAACTTTTTTATTACATTTCGAATAATTTTTCATTTAAATACATCAATCATTGTAATTCCGACGAGTTAAGGCAACCGTTCGGTTTCAATAAATTAATTTAAAAGTTTTCTCCCCAACTCTACTCTCATTTCAGTAGTACGGTGAACAAAATAAATTGGACGTTATGTTGTTATTTTGTCATTTTCTAGCTTTATACCTTTATAAAAGGTTGTGTATGGAAATGTGTATGGAATTTTGCTTGGCCTTTAAGATAGAACCTTATAATATAAAATATTTTTAGTCATGGGCGGCAGTGGAAATATAGTGCTGCATGCTTGTTTGCTATCTTTAATCTATAAAAATACTAACTTAATAACAGTGGGTCTTTGACACCTACCTTTCGGTATACCCACTGTAGGTATTAAATAAGATGGTAGACAGTCAAGCCTCCTTTGCCTCCAACATAAAGAATGTGATGGGTTTGGATGGATGTATTGAATCCTCAAGTAGTGAATCCCATCGAGTTTTAGATCTTGTTAAAACTTTTTTGTGTACGGTACATTTAGGTAAAGAGTTCTGGCTTAATTAAGGGACTGAGAAGGACTTTCATGATGAAAACTGCAGAGTTTTGCGGCACAATGATAATAATAGTTGTATGTCGCATCACGCAAGCTAGTTTCGACGTTATTTACATAGCTATAAGGGTATTTTTAGGGAATCGCGTAAATTACAGTATAATGGTTGGAAACTTGTATACATTCGTTCAATGTAAAATATTTTCAACTTTATATACGTAAACATAAGGATGAATCTGTTTTGAATTGAAACAAAATGTAAATGTCTATGATATTTTTGTGATGTTTTTAGTTTTTAAACGTGGAAAAACTAAGAAAATACAAAAAACGTAGTAGGTACGTAATATATACGAGTACTTACATATTACTAACACAATATCTGCGCAAATAGTCTTAATAACTTTTGAGACATGTTAGGGTGATTACCAATTTTATTTGAGTCTACTAGTTGTTTACCGTATAATTTTTAAGATATTATTTGCTGCCAGTATAGTCTAAAATGTCTAAATACTTTAAAGCAATTTATGCAGCCAGATACGCAGAATTCACGTCTATTAGTCCAACAGAATTACTAAAATCTTAGATTAATTTAAATTGAAAACGATTTAATTGTATTGAATCTTCAGCACAGGGCTTCTAGCTGATAGACAAATTAACGAGAATTTCGCAGCTTTCGAATTCTTTTTGTAAAGCGATAGCGGACTGCCGCCGTTCTTCCATTTAAACTTATGTTCTAGGATCGTATTCTCTTATGTAAGTGAGAAGCGCTAATAGCCCGGCGCCGCCGGCGGCTTGTGTTGGACGCAAGTGAGCGACAAAGTTTTTTTTTTATTTATTTATTGAAGGGAATTTGTCGCTGGGCGACCACATCATCCCGTACAGAAAAAAACAACGTAATCACTACAACATAATAAAAAAAAAACAATATTCTAAATTTTCAAAAGATCCAAAATCAACGTAATAATATAATAATGACATTATCCCCAATTATTAACAAATAAGTTAAACAACGAGGCCGCTGAAAATCCACCCAAAAATTTGTTTAAAACCCACTCCTTTAGTATTATAATCGACCAAGTTAACACGTTCCCTGCGGATCACCCACAATCGGCCCGATGCTGTGCCAACGCGCTGTGCGTACGGGAAAAATAGGTTCCTCCCGCCTGTGCGGGACCGGTTTCTTGGGAATTTTTACGAGTATGACAGAGACAAATATAGTTTTCGATTCGTGACTAACAATGTAGAAATATAGCAGTTTAATAAAGCGGCGGGCCTTTTTCGACCGCCGCCGCACAGAACGTAAAAAAAGTTATCTCAGTGCGGGAGCGGGCCAGTTTTGGTGGATGACCGCCGGCGACCCGATGCCGCACTGTGCAGATGCGTACGCGTCGAGCCGCCAGTAGTGTTGTGCTTGCTACACGAGGAGCACGTTCTCGTGCTCGATACAATGGCGCATCACAACAAACAATATTCAAAAGGAAATAAAAGTGACTACGGGGAGGAATGCGCGACGGTTCAATTTCAAAAACGCCTAAACACAGGAATACATAATTATTTTAAACAAAAAGAAGTACAGCCATCCACCAGCAAAATTACAATTTTAGAAGATAAAAGAATCCGCTCAGCAAATAAACGTATTATTATTGAAAATGACAGTGAAAGTGACGAAGAAAAATTTCCCCTAAAAGAAAAAAATATCGGTGTCCTGGTTCAAATATTTAAGAAACATGTAAAAACACGACTAATAGAGAAAGGTTATTATACAGTAGAAGAATATATTAATGACAAAGATGCTTGGATATAGACATCCGCGACCAGTTCTGCTCATGTTAGTATGTATGTATCTGTATGTAGGTATAAAATTTGTAATGTAGCATTATTATTTTTTAAAAGATGTGCCGAGGAGTTTCTTTTTCTCCTCAAAGATCAATATTTGAAGGCACCTTAGCGAAACGGTGATGACGGAGATGCAAAAATTTGACGTTCATAAGTGTATGTATCATACCTACATGAGTTTGAGTTTTTTTTTTTAAGTTTACATAATTTGTTTTACATATTTTTTTTAAACCCATTATTGTACTTAATAAAATTTAATTAAATAATGACTCGATATTTTCTTTTCGTTCACTTTCCCATCACTACAAAAATTACACTCTAGTGCGGCATCGGTCCTTATCGACCTGACATTTTCAATTGTTAATTACTCATTTTCTGTTAGGAGAATCCAGGGGCGATGCCAATGCAAACACAAGTGATTCATGACGATTTCAAAAAGTATAAAAATTGTTATATACCATACTCCTTGGCTAAGATATTGAGCTTTAATACCACTCAGAGGTGTCGGGTCGAAAGGGACCGCCCCGCACAGTAAGAAAGTCAAGTGGGTGCCTTTTTGGACCGCCACCGCACCAGCTGAAAGTCACTGTTTTTACTGCCGCAGTTAAGGTGTTAAAATAAAAATCAGAATCGTTTATTTTAGTTAAGCAACTGCGGGCGCAGTTGATAGGCAGTTGATAAGGCAAACATTTCTCGGGGGCTTTTGTTTTAGAGTGTGTACTCGTATTATGTCGATCTTGGTTGTTATAGTCAGATAGCAGTTTTTTACAAGTTGGTTTGTGCTTCACAATCAGTCCCACCTTATGGTAAGTGGCTATGAAGCCCTTAATGTTAAACGCGCCATCTTAGTAAAAACCTATCTAGTCTCTGCTTCAAGTTGTTAAATGTCTTAGGCCGTCGGGCAGCATAAAAACTTCCGACACTTGGGCAGACCACCAAGACCACCAAGGTCCAAGCAGTGCATATTAACGCGTAACCCCTTAACTTAACCGATAGATCCAATTTTCACGGTACGAAACCTTTGAAACGAATCAACTTAAAAACGCAACATAATGTCTAGTGCATTCTCAAAGAGTAGGTACATAATAATCAGGTATCATACCATTAAGTCACATATCACGTATCATAAAAGAATTGCAATTTAAGTTGAGACCTTGTTCATAAAAATATTCTTTTAACTTTATTAAAAACTAAAGTTGGCATTGACAGTAATAAAATGTTACATTAAAATACATTTACTGCTATATTACATTATATTAGCGACGACAAGACGACCGCAAGCAACTGTGACGATTCGTGACACCGTTTGTGATTCACAACACGTACTCACATGTTGCCGAAATGTTTCTCGTTTGTAGACTATCTGAATGTCTTTGACCGATCTTTAATTATGGGGCTGCAGTCGCAGAATAGATAAATAGCCTGAAGCCATTGGTTTCTTCGGTGTTAGTTATTATGCTTTTTGCGAGTCTGTATTGTCGGGTCAAAAACTTCTGCTAATAATTTGATAAAGATACGATAAGGATACCGACACGGAGGTATTACCTACGACTTTAAATTAACTTTGATTTTAAAATACACGGAAAATAAAAATATGGAAATAGTTTGTAGAAGAAAGTAAGACCAATCACCAATTGTTATTGGATTGTAGTATTAACTTATTTAACATATAAAAAAATTAAAGTTAAATTATGTTATCTATAGCGTCTGGTTCACAGACTATCCTGAGTGAACATAATTTTTTTAACAGCATTTTTTTAACTTTAAAGTAGCAATCACTTTGTTTGATTTAAAGACAACTTCATGTCGCTTAGCTAACACATTCACTTTGTTATCGATTTCGTCCCGTCATTTTACAAGCTATCATACATCATCCACTCTCGTTACTCCATTACTTAAAAAGGTCTCAATCTATCTGCGCCCTATCAGAGTTAGGTGACAACGGACTGCAACCGTCTCGGATGAAAAAAATAAAATAAAAACGAAATTGTAAACTGTATTGTATTCGAAAAGAAAAGGCTTGTCTTCAGCGGCTTCGGTTTAATTTTTCACTTTGCAATTAGTTTCTTTTAAAGTCTAAAAAGAAAGTTGAATTCTTAGTTTCAACCTTATGTGAGAATATTAAAAACTAAAATTACCTCTATTCAGAAAAAAAACTTGAAATTAGGGTAAAGTAAGCTAAAAGTAGGTAGTAATTAGTAAGATTTTATACTGACAAAAAACAAAGAATCTATATTTAATAATGCTATAGTAATTTTATGTGGTAAATACCATGATAAAAAATAATATAATCCTTACCCAAAACCCTCTACGCTACGAAGCAAACTATTGCGGTAACCACTGCTAATGGAATGGAATGCTGTAGAAGATCTTCAAACGCAATTGTTTTTCTTGTACGACAAAACAAAGCGGTGGTATGAGCTAGTTTCACTATATTAACAGCGTAATTTATGCGCCTGTCAACCCTGTCTGCAGTATTAGTTTGTACTCCACTATATCACGGCGGATTCCTCGCTACGATGAACAAATTTTGTTAGCTTGGCGACGAGTGCTCCTCGCCTACACATCGGATTGATCACAGAACCCTCTTATTACGGTGGGAAATTTTGCTTAAGATACCACTTGATGAGATTTTTTTTTCTTTATTTATACGAGTTTATTCCAATAACGAAACGAAATTAATTCAAATTACTTTTGAAGATCTGTACATCTCTATCTCTTCCAAGTTTTATAAAGGAAAGAAATACAAGAAAGGAAGTTAATAAAAACGGATTATTAAAGAAGTTGTCATAAACACTTCCTCAGCCAAAAATAAAGTCTAACTTTAACAAGGGTCAATGGCAGTAATTAATTCCTAAAGACAGAAACAAAAGGAAAACTAATGTTCGTTTCGGGGAGTACAACAGTCACTATCAGCGGGATAACTCATCTTCGAGATTAATCGAAGGTTGTCTGCAGAATGTCCGAGTGCGGGCGACAGTTAGGTTTTATTCAATTTTCTTTTCACCATATCTTAGTCCGACATCAGAACGCGTTTTCGAGACAATACTCTCATTTTTTGCATTTCGTTACAATTACATGGTTTAAACTCTATTTATTCATATATTAACTTGTCATTCAAAGTAAATAAAATTACTTTTTAGTGTTTTAGCCTAGATAGTAATTACATCAGGGAACAGTAAATTTGTGAAACAAAAGAAATAAAAAGATAAAGTAAAGACTACGCTCTTATCCCTGCACTAAGTAAACCTCATCTGTGTCACATACATGGATATTTACTTCAAAAACTGCTAAACAATTTGAATGCAGAGACTGGCAGAGACCTTCTGCAGAGACGTTATATTAAGATCAAAATTAAGTAGGCTCTCAATTTGCCAATGTTATGGAATTGACGAACTCATCAATTATTGATGATGGAATAACTATTATAATTTGAACATTTATAACTAAAAAACAGGGTGTGTAGATACAAACACACACAATGCCCTCGGACACAAAACACAGTATAATCAACAAAACATAACTGTTACAACTTTACTACTATTCGACTATTATTTACCTATTCGACTTTAACTAAGTATCTCGAAATATGTTATTTATTCGGACCTAGTTGCGTCCAAAGTTAAAGTTTAAAGTCCAGCCTCAGATTTTGAAAACAACTTTATGAATAAGGATGTCGTTAAAATTAATTTATAGAAACATTTTATGCTAATAGGAAGTTACGGTTTAAATTGTATTTTATTTAACTACTAAAGTTTGCTTATTAAATGAAAGTCTGTCTAGAAAGTTTATTTACAGCTTGGTGACGGATCGCTTGTTTTACGAGTATAGCGGATTGGACAGGGTTTGTGAATGATCGGGATTATCTAAGTAATCCAGATAGACATATCCCACTAAAAACATTTCATAAAATATATCACTTACATACAAGCTCATAAAGATTTCACTGGTAAATGAATAAATAAATATTAATCCTATCCCATTAATATTATAAATGCGAAAGTTTGTATGGATGTATGAATATTTGTTACTCTTTCACGCAAAAACTACAGAATGGATTGTGATGAAACTTTACTATTGTATAGCTTACACATCAGAATAACCTATAGGCTATAGTTAATAAAGATATAGTGTGAATTATCCAAAGTTTCCCGAAGCGAAGCGAGGGCGGGTCTCTAGTAACAAATAAACTTGTGTCTTGGGTGGCATGAATACAAATAACACACCACTTACACCCAAGAGTCGAGAACGAACATTGATCTGTCAGATAATAAAGTTAATATCTGCCCCGACCGGGATTCGAACCCTCGAGCCCTTGGTTCACAGGCAGGGTCACTACCAACTAAGCTACGGTGGCGTTGAAAATGGTAGTTATCATACCTGCTGAGCGAGTCCCAAGTTTGATTACCGGTCGCGGTAGTTATTTTTGTTACAATCCATTATTATGTTTTCGATTTGTAGGTAATATTTTATTTTTCATCTTACTTTACTTTCTCTTCTATCTTGGCCGATGTCTTTGGTGTAAATGATGTCTATGACTGCCCTTGACTTGAGTTTTTGTCGAGAAATTTACATAAAAGAGTACTGACCGATTCAAAACCTTTAATTATGATTACTTTGACCCTATTTATTTATTTATTCTTTTTGTAAGACCTGAAATCAGGTTTTTTACACAGGGCGGACTTTATGCCTGGTGGCATTCTCTACTACGACTATGTACATTATCTTCGAAATCTTGTATTTAGTAAGGTAGTACCTACCTTATCCTCAGAGAAATTGGATTACTACTCCAGGACCTTTGTCCACGACCTTTCTGCATAGCAATTGTTTAAATCCGCACGGCAAGGATTTCTGAAAATAATTGCTGATTAGCGATAAGATCGTCCTTTGTCAGTCCTGCCTATAACTTCAGCTTAGCCTAAAAGTTTTTGTTTCGACAAAAACAGATCTCTATCTAACGTGCCTAATTATGACATAGAAATTTCGTCCTTTTCCACTTTAATTAATTCCCTCCGAAAAGTGCTTTAATTCAGCCTTATATTCAGCACCTGCAAAGAACTCGAGCTCCATACACATAATTAGTAACTTTGCACAGATACATAATTATGTTTTAATTCAACTTTTATGACATTCAATAAACATTGAACGCGAATTGCATTTATCGAACAAAGCATCCTAAAGTCAGCATTCAACCTCAACATTGGCGTTGGTCTTTTGAAACCGTTCAAAGTCAACACTTCACCCTCAGCCTTCACCTGCGACCTTGGAACTGAATGCAGTACACCCGCGCTGCTGAGAACGCTCTTCGAGTCAAAAGCGTGATTCAAAAGGTGAAACAACTCTTTCAAGCGACACGCCGTCTGCTACGAATAAGTTTGTTAGAGTATCAGCTTCGATGAGTAATGACTTTATAGAGTTGGCCGGGACAGAAACATTATTTACACGAAAAGTTAGAAATACAAATCGGGATAAATTCCTTTGTTTTTTCCATGACACAAGTACTTACACGATGTTACGTAAATTGAAAATAAATTAAACGACAGATGTGTCTTCTCTTCTGTACAGTTGCAAATAGAAAAATACAATCGATTATGGAAGGGAATTTTTCGAAAAAAGTATTCATGAAATGATGAAATCTATTATTTGTTAAAAAAATATTAGGTAGGTATTAGTGGCCAAACCCAGTTTCCCCTGGGTTCAAAAATGATCTGAATGCCACTGGCATTGCATTGCTGACCGCTTGCATAGTTATATTTGTGAAGGGAAAGGTTTTAAAAAGAATCTTAAACATATCTTAATGTTAATTGAGATATTTTTTAGATTGATTTCCATTACAAAAGTCTATACCTATATAAAAAATACATATAATGCAATCTCATCAATGTATGTTTTCTATGCACTTTTGTAAGTGAAATAAGTAATGGTTAAAAAAAAATTATCCACATAAAACACAAACATAAAACATGAAAAGTATAATTATTACTTATTAAATGGTTAATTAAGTGTAGGTACAGTCGTAGAGTAAGAAGTAAGACTCGTTTTAAGCTTTGGATAGCAGATGACATTCTCTAGACAAAACTTGCTGCAAGTTTTCATAAAATTTGTTAGCCCTAAAATTTATTAGTTTTCAAGCGTTACAATAATATTATGAGCTAAGATTACAAAAATTAAGTAGTTCCTGTCTAATAGATTCGGAAGGCGCGGTGTTTATTGTCGGCGGCTGTCGTGCGGCGCCGCGGTCGTAGTTTTCCAGTTATTACGAAGCCTTTCCTGTGATGCAATTTATAAGACTTTTTCTGTAACAAATTTCATAATTTCCGCAATTTTAATGAGATATTTTCTAGGTTGAACTACTTAGTACACTGAAACGGAAATAGATTTATTTTAAACTGCAAGGAATAACGATTGCTATATAGGAATCATCAAGGAATCATCGCAACCGTTAACTGTCGTACTGCTGGGCACGGGTCTCCTCTCACAATGTGAGGGGTACAGGCCATAGGCCTCCACGCTGGCCTAGTGTGGATTTGCGGACTTCACACACGTTTGAAAACATTATGGAGAACTCTCAGGTGTGCAGGTTTCCGCAAGATGTTTCACTTCCTTCACCGAAGCAACTGAAAATTAAAATAGATTACGTACATAATTTTTGAAAATTAGAGGCGCGTGCTGGGGTTTGAACCCCAAATAAAAGCTGAAAGTTTATTTTTTTAACAGTTAAGATATATTTTGGGGTTCATTGAATAAAATTTCAATAATTTTACTAAATTTAATTAGTTTTTAATGTAACTTTTTAATAAAACTTATCTAGAAGTTTTGTTTTGTGTGTCTACCGCATTGGGTTTAAACATTAACAGTAAATAAATAAATAAATAAATGTTACTATAGTTTTGTCGCGCACTGCAGATACTTTACATACAAACCCGCATCCTTCGAGCGACACATTGATATTCAAATCTACATCCCGCGCTCATCATCAGAGCTACTTTTACCGATTATCTTAATTATAAAACCACTAAGCTATTACAATTTACTGCGCCATGAGATTCGTGTAATACAATACACGTAATGACCCTTATTTAACATGGATTTAAGTTGGCAGCCGCAGGGGCTGGCGGCTTGGCGGGCAACGGGCTGTTTGTCGTTGTGATGGGGGTCAGGTGAGGGCAACCAGCGGGATGTGTTTAGATAATGATTGCTCATACACTCATAACCCGACACTATTAATCCCTGTGTCGCAATTAGGAGCAATTATCAAGTTACCAATAAGTTACTTAAAAGTACCCTATAATTTAAATTGTTTTAATAAATATTTATAAATAAATAAAAGTCTTTAAGCCTCCTTAAAGTCTTAAAGCCTCCTTATTAATTAAAGCCTGGTGGCTATTAATGTACTGTATTGTATTATTTACAGCTAATTGTCATATTACGATAATCATTAAGACCATCTTGTAACATCCTGCTATATGAGTAGCGTTATTTTGTTGTTATATTAATACATTTTGTTATTTATTTTCTACTTTACTACCTATTAAACTATTGTAGACAAAAATTAAACATCCACATCTGCTTAAAACAGATAGTATTTTTATTAGTATACACATTAGACAACAGCATTCCACCTGCAACCTTCACGCTACAATGTAGCCGCTTGACGGTGAAGTATGTTATCTACCTATCCGACGTCTCGGTCTCTATGATAATGTCGAGTGCTCCTACACGATCTACTTCTAGCTTTCTAGCTTGTCTTCGTATTGGGGGACTGGAGTACTGACCACATGCCGGCAGACCAGGTTTAATCTTGTAATTGTGTAAGAGCCAGAAGGTGATAGAATCCGGCATGCTCTGTGGTCTACCCCAGATACAACTAGCTCTTTGGCTTAAGCCTTTGCTTAAGGCCTACCTTAATCCTTTAGCCAGCTACCTCCTTGCTCGAGTCGGCCGCCAAACGACTCGTATTCCAGCTTGGGGCTTGAGAGCCAGTATTTTCCATCCTTTCTTAGCTGACAAGACATCGGTGCTGTCTTTGGTCTTACTGATAACCATTAGCGATGTAGCCAATTACCATCGAGTATCTCTTCTGCTAGTCAAAATAAATGCCAAAGGTACATCGCTTTCCACTTATAACTAACCCCATACCTTTCTGGAGAGTGATGTTTATCTTAGCGGACTAAGTATCTAACATCAATCTGCTCACGACTCAAATACCAGCAAACTCCATACGTTTTACACGTGAAGGTCAAGTTTAGGACCAATTAGGTTCGTAATCGTTGCTCATAATTATTCTACTGAGCGGTCTTCTTTTATCCAAATACGGTTCGGCAAACTTAATACACCTCTGAGGATAATGGATAAGTTTCAGGTTTGCAGGTTTCCTCACAATGTTTTCCTTTAAGAATTGAGAAACAACTAAGAAGACCTAGAGCATACTCCACCACGCTGATCCAGTGTGGATTCGTGGAGGGGTCAGTGGTCAACCCAAATGACGGAAATATTTATGCCTAATGACAACAACCGGGACACTAATACTAGTTAACTTATGAAGACGAAATTTGGCCAAGAGATAGTTTGAGTGTAAATGTCAGCTAAAAATAGATTTTGTGATATTTCACTCCACAGGGGATTAAATAGGCGTTAAAAATTAGAAGTACTTCGACGCGGGACAAGCTGCGGGTAAAAGTTAGTTATGTGCCGCTGGTTACGAAATTACTGTAACAGAAACTGTTCAAATCCTATTACAGGAAAAAGAGAAAAGTTTCAAAGAAAACTGTTCCAATGTAGGTCAGTTACTCTATAATTCGTACTACATAGAATAATACGACGTCTAAAGCTAACGACCTTTCCTCGAACCCTCGAACCGCTAAGTTATTCACGATGTGCGGCCTGCGAATCAGATCTGTCGATAGTGCACGTAGCAACTGGGTAGCCATGCCAACAGCTCAGCAAAACAAAACTTAAAGACGGACAAGTGCCTATTCACACGGTAATCATTTTATAACCATGCCGTGCAGATGATAAAAAAAAACATTAAAAAGAAAGCTATTTCAGTTCTTCATCATCATCACAAGCCATAACTGTCCCACTGCTGAGCACGGGTCTCCTTTCACAATGTGAGGGGTAGTTCAGTTGTTTTGTTAAAATATTGACCAGTTTCCCTTTTGCCTGGGCCACACAAAGCACCGTGTGATATGACCTCTTAAATATGAGGCTGTTAATGACAGTATTTCAGTCAGTCAGTGTGTGAAGTCTTCCAATATGCACTTGTTCAGCGTGGTGGATTACGGTCTGTAACGCTCACATTATGAGAGGAGACTCGGTCTCTCAGGCCCAGCGGTGGGACAGTTGATAGTCGACCGACAAATAAACAAATAGATAGACAGCATTTCGCTTTTATAGTATGGATGCATCCAATGCAAATATGATTATTTTGATAAATAATCTTAATAAACCCTCCACCATTTTCTTATAACTAGCATTGAGCACATCCCTAACACAACGCTCAACAATACTAGCGTAATATAGTTTAATCGAAAAAAACACTGTTTGAAAAATGCAGGTGGAATCGATCTCGCTGACCGGGTCAGAGCGACATTCATCGGACTGTTTTACCTTGAGATTTAAAGGACACGATTATATGACAGAACAAAATAAAAAATACTAAATCATCATACCAGAGAGACGGGTACGCCAAAAACATGCAATATGTTTTTTGTGTACTGAAAAATCCTACGATTACATTTTTCTGGACATCATTTCGAATCCAATGAGGTATCGCTCGTATTTTTAGAAGCTTTATCTCTATTTTACACGTTTTGAACTAGGTAACTACAGTAGATAGGGGTTTGTTAAAGCGATGACTTTGAACTTCAGAGAAGTGTTTTTAAAAACCATCATCAATCAAAATTTCGTATCATTTCACTTTGCTTTGACGGTTTCCACTCAATTCTGTTCTATTACAAGCAACATACTGGTGGATCTTCTTCCTTTTGTTATCCAATTAATATGGTACATATGAATATGTTTAAACGTGTGAACTCTCCGAAGCTTGGAGAACAGCAGTAAATTGACAGTGATCACTTATCATCAAGTAAAGTGTGTGATGACTATTAACATAATATAAAAAACATAACTTCCCGCAGTCTTCTGAGGCCATTGACTCATATGGTCCAATTTACCACAATTATACTAAAAGGCGGTTTTCATGAAATTTCATCGTATTTGCAAACTGCAGGTCGCATCGATCGACGCTAACCAGGTCAGCGGGACATTCACCGCAGAACCTCGCCTTACGGTTTAGACCAATACGCCAACATTGGAAACTGCGTGTCTGAGTATTTGTGAGCAATATTTGAAAGGTCGCCTAGCAACTATCTACAAGATGGACGAACACATTTTTATGCGTTGGGTAAGAGGGTATGTTCAAACGTGGAATCATAAATAGGCAGATTCCTAGCAGCTATTGTGAGTCTTTATTTATTATTTTGGAGATCATTTCATCCTTCATGATCTTTTAACTGGACCAACTATCCTAGTCCCAATTTGAGTCGTGTTCTGCGTCGGTCACAGTTGTAAAGGGCGATAGCGGAGGGGTACTGTATGCTCGTTTACTTGAGTTCAGTCCATACATTAGTGTAACTCGTATGAAAAGTAATAATTCATGTTTTTATTAAAATATAACAATTAAATTTTCATTATCTTTAAGCTATTCTATACCTAATTATGTCATCCACTCCCTTACAGATCCTGACATGACAAAATGCATGGGTCATAAGAAATGCAGAAGACTTATTAAGGAGTTGTTCATATTCCTTAAGAACTCTTAAGAGTACAAGATTCTATGTCCGGTTGAAATCAGGTTGTGACCTGATGAGACTTTTACCAGATGTATTCTATGTCTGGTTCATATATCAATACTCAACAAAATTAACTTCCTTACCTTTCTCACTATAAAGGAAATCAAGTGTATTTGCAAATGCAGCTGGGATCGACCCACGCTAACCGGGTCACCAGGACATTCACCGCGTAACCTCGCCGTCGGGGTTAGGCGATCAGACATTATAAGAAGACTAAGGAAATGTTTTTTTTAACTAGCCAAAAAAAGCAAACAGACCAGTCATGGACATATAATATTATCGATGATATGTTGCCAGCCAATAAAGAATCCAAAGATATATGATAATAACGCAAGAACCCAAAATTACTGATTTCTGCAACGAAAATACCTAACAACGATGTCAACACTAAATAATTCGTGAATGTCTGAGAAAACCCTCAGATAAGTCTGAAACTAGTCGTGTAAATCTCCTTCTGGTATTCTCTGAAATTTGCTGCGGTTGTGCGACTACAATATCACTTATTGGTGACTTACCAAAGCTTACAATTTTAACAAAGTTTTACAAATTGAGAAAATTACTGCAAGCTAAAATAAATTAAACCTTTTTTCCAAGTTGTAATAAACAAGTGAAGCGAGATCTGATGCAGATCATTGGTCTCTTGACCCAATAGTCTACACCACTCTACAACTGGGTTACGCTTATCTGATCACTTGACACTCCAAGATGCTCCGACGAAATAACACGAGAGCTTCTCAGTAAAGGATTTTAAGTGTTTGAATATATTATGAGAATGTTTGCATAAGCTGCTAGTGTAACCAAGGAGTTTCTTTTGTCGTATATTCTTGCCTATTATAATGGATCTCTTTAAAGCGGTAGTAATATAAATTATGTTATATTAATACCATTACACTTCTTTAGGGGCGACTATCATAGTCTTCAAGAGTATAACACATCTGTGAGCAGATTAGAACGAGACTATTAGAAACAATTACTAACTGGACTATTAGTAACAACAACTAACAGAACGAATTATCACTAACAGTCCCTGCCTCAGCCCAGTTTGTATCACTGTGTTTTAGTAGAAGGTGCATGCATTAAAGCAAGTCTTACCGTAACAGCATTAGCTGGTACGAGCATGCATGTTATATTTTAGAATAATAACATTCATGCTCGTATCACATGGCAAACTCGTTTTAATATAATAGCAAGTGAAAACAAAAAACGTTTAAGACATAATTGAATGATACTAATAATATTTACAAAAATAAAATCTGAAAGGCGATATAACAATTGTGAGCCGTGGAATTTAATTAATATGTAACCAATGGATGCTTCTACACAAAGAAATGCTGAATGATAGGCTAAAGAAATTTTCTAAGAGAATATTGAAAGAAAGCTTCACAAAAAGATAATTTGATGCTTCGAGATATAGATGTATAGAAGCAAATTTGGTCGTCAATTCCATTATTTTCTTCATGCAAGTTCAAGTACTTGGAGATGAGATGATCCGTCTTCCCGCGACCGGCCACTTAGTAAATTAGACAGATCTCATTACGTTATCGCGCCCAGCACGCTCACTGCCAGTAGATAACGAAAATAATGGCCCATCTGATTAAATTAATTAGTTGTGTAATGTATAAAACACAGTTGAGCAAGATGCTTACCGATGCATGGTACAATGTATGGTATAAAGTACATGCTCTAATGTACTCCTTACATTGTAAGAGGGATTAGAGCCTAACAGTGGGACAGTTATGGGTCGCGAAGAAGAAAAAATAATACCTTATGAGTATGCTGTTCGTTATAGTACTTGAATATTTCATTTCATAATCAAAAAGTTTCACATTACAAATGATATCGAATAACGCCCGCTGTAAACCTTGACAGTGAGAATAAAACCCTGACGTCTGCTAACCCTGCGTCCATATCTCGAAAAACATTAATATAAACCAATAAAGACCAAAATAGCTTGAAGATCCTTGAGGATGTCTACACAAGTACTTACATGGCGACAGTAAAACAATATTATTGCCTATACTCGTAAACTCTAAACACGACTTATAGGACGTCGTCCTTAAAGCTGAACGGCATCTCGATACTTGGAAGGTGCCTTAAATATGCGCCGTTCGGAATAATGGCCAATTATCATATTTAAGGGATAGCTTAAGTTACACTCCAAAATAGAATTGGATAAAAGAGAATCAGTAAATGCGTCAGATGCACTTGCGGAATACAAATTTCTCTCATTGTTTGCCATTACTTTGCTTTCAACGACCTTTGTGATTTCAATGGTTACACTTAAAACCTTCTCTGGTATAGATATAATCAAATAGACGTGTGGATTGGATGCCATTCAGATAAAATCAAATGTGGCATGTATGTGCATAATATTAAAATAAAATGAACGTTTCAGCACTCACCGATTCAGAAGGCTTGCCGTTAAAATATGTGAAGGTCCGAAATTCGTTAACGGAACGAGTTGTTTTAAGTAGAGAAGATATACTTGGGATAATTATATTATGAAACCAAATAGGTTTAATAATATTATGCGCATGTTATTAATCTTCTGTCAATCTGTCGTCTACCAATTCTCACTTGACGAGCGTGGTGGACGACATCATGTTCCTCTTATATTGTGATAGAAGATCCGAGCTCAGCAGTGGCACAGTTGCAATCCGCAAAGAAGTGTACTTATTTCTTATCTGCTGCAGTACTGGTCTGGACTATGGAACTAACTCGCCATTTCTAATTTCGCTAATTTCCAGCTCGTCATAATATAGGGTTTTCAAAAAGAATGTAAAATGAATCTTTCAATTTTGGCAAAGGACAATTCTATCGATATTGCATAATATGTCCACAGTCGACGGTAACCATTTATCATCAAGTCGCCCACAGGCTTCTCTGCCTGTCTTGAATATGTAAAAAGATGTATTAACAGTCATGAGCGGTACAAGTCAGGCTACGTCATATTATCCAGAGATATGTATCGTCCCTTTTACAGTAACCCAGTTGCAAAGGATAAAAGTTATAGCCTTCAGCGGTTAAGAGCAGTTTTATGGCCAAGGAAATCGTTGGCCATTCCGGACAATAACGTACTTTCTGCTTGTTTAGGATATTATTTACTTACCAGTCCCTCTTTCAATTACCAATAGCCAGCGATAAATTATATAGAAGTGAGTTTATTATGTGATAAAAAATTTTTAGGGGACGAATTTAAAAGGTGATTATATTAATTTTCTAAAGAAAGAAAATTGGTTTCCAAATTAGGGATAGAGTTTTCTTTTACCATGTTTTATTTAAATGTATATTCCATCGCTTTCTTTCGTAAAAGCAATTAATCACATTTTTGAAAGTAGATTATACGAATAAATTTCGAAGTAAACCGCGGTTTTATTTAATATTCATGGGTAGCAACGGTAAAGAACACCAAATATAATAGAACAAAGCAAATAAAACGTAATAGTTATATTCCTGTTTACCAAGACAGCACAAGACTCAAATCTGACTGGGACTGGGATGGTTAGTCCAGTTTGCAAAATATGTTATTGAGAAAGTCCGTTGGTCAGTTCGTTAGTAAGTATGAGGACTAGTGATAACTAAATAAATTCGTAATATTCATGAAAAAATTCCAGGTACATTATTATTATTATTATTCATAGTTTATTAAACGTACCGCGAAGGACTGGAATAAATTGCCATCTTCAAATCAAGAGTGAATAACTGCTACTAAGTCAGCGCGCTCTACCACCTAAGACCACATCTCCACTTACCATCAAGCATTAACTTAAAATAACTAAAAAAAGAAGTCTTTGGTGTAGGTTATTTCTCCAAACTAGAATAAATAGAAATTATTTATTCTATGTTGTGTGCTCTGTACATTCCGTACAAGACGTGACGTCACGATGAAGCTCATTTTCCGCTTGTTATGTGAGATGGATTACATCCATCGCTGATAGCGAGCCTATTTTGGCGCTAAATTGACGTACAGTCGCGTTCACCAGGTTTCCCCGAAATCGTTCACTATTTACAAAACATGTACATTAATATGAATGTCCGTGGGGACGGTGATCAGTAACCATCAGATCCCTCGTATGCTTGTTTGCCTGCTTAGGCTATAAATAAAAATATCTTGTAACGATAGTTAACTATCCTAAGCTGCAGACAAAAAATCAAGCCGCGGCTGCGGCTGTCCTCTGATCGTTGCTAAGGAATTATGTAATAATTACATTGAGATATACCTCATACGTGTAAGTTGTTAATTTAATAGACGATTTACATTCAATAGTACGAGTAGGTACATAACAATTTCAGATTTTTTTTTATACTTTTTGGAACTTTTTTATCGTATTTAATGTAGTTATTTTATTTTTGTACCTCTTTTTTATTTTTTTATATCTGTAAGCACGAGAGTGCCGCCTGCCAAGACAGCACTACTCACCGTTTCTCAAAACATTATCATTGTGCAATTTTCAATCCCTCATAACTTAGACCTATGCTAAAGAGCTCAAACTTAACAGAATTAGATAGTTCCTAATACCTACTTCTCTAAAATTTTAGCGTCATTATATTCTCTTCCCACCTTGTACGTAAAGGCATGAGTATCATATTGCTCCGACTATTATCCACGCACGAATTTGCGTCGTCGGCGACACGTAAGATTGAGGTGGCAACAAATAGGCGACACTTCTGACAAACTTTTAGTATTAACATTGGTTATCCTTTGATCATTGCCAGCATTGCCGTCGTATATGAGACTGCACCAACCATAAACAAAACTTGTAGCTCCCAATTTATTATAATAAAACAATAATTGGCATAACATTAAGTAAAGTTTGTAACTTTACTAGTAGCTTTTTAAATTACAATTTTTAGTAAGTACCTATTAATGCGACCAGTGATCATCTAATGCAAACCTCTATTGGCAGAAATGAGCGTTACCCAGCTTCGGCGGGCACGTTATCGTTAGATAGCAGTCGTTAAACCATGTCGGGCGGCATAAAATCTTTGAAAAATTGAGTTGGTTAGTAACTCCTCCACCAATCCGGGCGGGCACCGTGGCGGAGTATGCACAAGGTCTCCCTTTCTGAGAAGAGATCCGTTTCTTGATGTCAGTCATTAATGGGTCGAGGTCAGAGGATTAATTATTCGCAACTACAAGTATAAACTTATGATAGTCTGACTCAGCGTATTTACGCTAGCGCCATATAAAAACGTATGGTACGATCTTGTTATTGTCCTGGCAACGACGTCGACGGCCAAATCTACGCAGTTACGCATAAAGTTTATTGTTTTGTTTGGTAAAAGTTTCAAGAAATTCGTTGGAAAAAAACTCATTTTCATATTACAACATTAAGTAATTTTCTTATCTAATATTCTAATATAATATTTTTTTGTAACATACAATAGTAGTACACGCTAGACGCTAGGTTGTTCTCCTATATCTTACACCAATCGTTTCCGAGTTACCAATAATGAGTCGTTAAAGTCGTTTCATACAATCTTTTTGTACAGGACCACTTTTTAGTTACGCCTCGTAGATAGTTCTACAACAAAATATAGAGAGGTTCTACTATCCGCGAGCGAAATGAATTAGTTTTTAGAGTATAGGAACCTCGCATCATACTCCCTACGTTTGTAATGAATCTTAAACTAAATTATAGTATTAAATAAAACTACAATCAGTCACAGCCGCTGTAGCCTTATTAAACGCAATAAGCTTAAAAGGGTAAGCCGAAGGGTAAAAAAGGGTCGTCGGTCGTTTTTGGCGATACTAATAAGTGACACAATAGTTTTATTCATTGTGTTAGTTAAGCAAAGGTTACTTAATCGAACAGAAATCATAAGTATCTGTTTTAGATTGACAGATCGATAATAACATGGTACAGTGAGATGTCCCAAATTGCATATTATGGCATCCCTCAAGGAAGTTCCCTCGCTCCTTCTCTATTCCTAGCATATGTAAATGAGCTATGCGACATTGCGTTGGAAGGTGCTAACATTCAATTGTTCGCAGATGATACAGTTATATTATTTCACGGAAAAACATGGAGTGAAGTCCATGACTTGGCCGAGAAAGGAATGATCACTGTGGCTGCTTGGTTAGAGGATAGTTTGTTGACATTGAATGTTAGTAAAAGTAAATTTTTGTGCTTCCACAAATCTAAAGTGTCGTCTCCAAGTTCTTTTGACATACGCATACATTCAACGACATGCACTAAGCAAATGTTTCCAATACAAACGGTATGTAATTGTCCAATATTATTAAGGACACCGGAAATAAAATATCTGGGCATAGTAATTGACGAAAAGTTAAACTGGCGCAAACATATCGCTTACACAGCAACACGGCTGAGAAAATTAATTTACATCTTTAAAGAACTCCGTACTGTTGCAAACCATAGCTTACTCATACAAACATATAAGGCTCTTGCGGAATCTGTAGCTGCTTACTGTATTTGTTCATGGGGATCAGCGGCTAAAACATACCTTCTAGAAGTGGAAAGAGCACAGAGGGCGGTTTTAAAAGTTATGTTTTACTTACCTTTCCGGCACCCAACACAAGCAGTATATAAAAAAGCTGGCGTACTCTCAATACGCAAATTGTTCGTTTATAATAGCCTGCGGAGATACCACAAAAATTATGTCCCGCATGTTAAGCTACCAGACAAAAGAAGGCAACAATACCCAGTACCGCCTACTAAAAGTAAAATAGCCAAACAAAACTTTACTTACCTAGCCCCTAAACTGTATAACAAATTTAATAGAATTTACAAATGCAGTAAATTGTCGAATTTCAAAATAAAAGAAAAGATTACAGAATGGCTGCATACTCTTAATTATGATGATACGGAAACTTTATTGTATAACTCATATTAACACTTCCTACATGAAACCTATTACACATACGCGCGCGCACACACACACACATACACACACACACACACACACACACACACACACACACACACACATGCACGCACACGCGCACACACACACACGCACACGCGCGCGCACACACACACATACACTCACAAGCGCGTAAACACGTACACACACACAAACTGATAACTAGTATTTAAATCAACGCTGTCTGTTCCTTACTAAACCTAAACTTAGCCTATTTAATGCAAACTCTTACTCTTTACGATTTTTATTTAAATAAGATTGGTAACATGTTAAATGCAAGACTATAAACTGATTTGTAACACACATAATGGGAAGGAACTGGCTCCCAGGCCACAGCTCGCGCTTCTCTGGGAGACAGGGCTCTCCGATAAATTGTAACAGAACTTATGGTCAATAAAGTTTATTATTATTATTATTATTATTAATAAGGCATTAGGCATTTAGTTTGCCTTAGCTTAGTTTAAAATGTGTGTGTGTGTGTTTTATCTTTAATTCTTCTTTCTTGGTTGGCAATGCATCGGTGTTGTGTGTGCAACGGTGACCACTCACTACCAGGTGGTTTGTCTCTTAATTTGAAAACTCGATAAATTATAGTAAATATCCGTAAAATAATAAATACTTCCCTATTTTCTTAACGACTCGGATACTCGAGAAATATCTATTTCGTGTAAATTGTACTAGATCAAGGTCACATTCAAGCTTCACTTTAACCACGAACATATCGATTGTTAAAAGCATTTCATATTTTTCTCTTCACGGATCACAACGTCAAGGTAACAGGATCGTGTTTGTCCCGGTGACATAACGATAGGTAAACTATAAAAGAATAGCTCGAAGCGTATAAGAAGACGTTTTCCGAGTATCCGAAAATACTGCCTATTTTTTCCAATTGGGAATAGACACAGGCACAGCAAACAGCTATTCTATCGGCACCGCGATGTATCATTCGTCAAGTCAGTGAATCCACCCCATAAATAGCGCGATGGTTGGCGTTGCTCCAAATCCGTAAAAAAAGATACAAGATGAAGAAAACTTTATATAAGTATTGCGCTTTCGAAATACTAAGTTGACTTACAAAAGGATACTGCGATAAGGTTTATTTTTTATGAAAAAACTATCTAAAATATAGTTATTGATAAATAGTAAATAGCATGGCGGCGTAGGAATTGTTTGACTTTAAATTACATAAATTTAAATTTGAGCCTGATCGTGAAACTTGGTACTCGAAACATGTACATACATAATAACATTTCTCGGCTGATTCTTCTTTAGATATAGAACCCTACCTCTGCACACCAGAACCTTCGGAGAAAATATTAAAACAAATTGACCACTTACAATAAATTTCGTCTGCTCATTTGTCGGCCTTTAAAAATACCATAGCACTCTTGTGTGTAAATTGTGGCCTAAATTATAATATGCATACTTACGAGTATGTCCTGTTTCGAACAGCGAAAATAAATTGTCTTACATCATTTTATTCTGTCAAGGTTAAACTCACATCCGCTCACAAATCCTCATTGATCCCTGTAACGGTTCTATTGAAATAACAAACACATGGCCCGAGGCAAACAATTTGATGTTTTCCTTGCAGACCTTTTTCAAGGAACACATTCGTCAGTTAATGACAGCTAGGGCTTTTTACGGCAATTTTGGCCAAATAGAACTCATTAACTAAAATTGATTTACTTTAAATTTACTCTGAAACGAGTGCCAAGTTGACATTGATTTCTTGATTTGTGTTAGGATAAATCGTTAGTTAGGATAGTTATATATTTAAATTAATCGTAACTTCTTATTTTATAACGCATAGACGGTTTACGAGTTAAATTTAAATTATTTGGCCATCAGATACACAAGGCAACTGGAATCAGCATCGCTAATCGTAGATTCCATTGCTTCTTTCTCTGCGAGCGCGGCCATGTAAACTTATTATTCTGCTTATTAAAGCGATAATGAATATTAGCCATATTGATTAACGATACTTCACCTCTTAAAGTATCCTTGTTGAATATGTCCAACAAATCTGGGGAAGGCCAGAATGCCTCACGTACCTTGAGCCACTGAACCAGTTTTGTGCTTTCTGAAGTCGTCAGCCCAGGTCATCAGGGAAATTCTATGCACATTTTGTCAACGCCCTTTTCGGACCTTTCATTGGATTTCGTCGATTTAGCTCAAAATAACACCCAGTTACGAACTCGGTCAAGTATTACTGACATAGATCTACGAGCTGTTAAAGTTACCTAACCTAAAACCTTACCTGCCGAGCTAAGAGTTTTAGGGGCAATTTCCTGTAGGGTAGACTAATATTAGTTCCTGTGTCGTAGGTCACGAGGATGACATGTTAATTGAGTACGTGTATACCTGCCACCTACGTCACAAGGAGTCCTAGTGCGAGGGCGTCAGTCTGTGAACGTTTACTGTAATTCATATTGTTATTTCACTAATTCCAAATATGAAATAACAATAGTAATGATGTTCTCTCGACAAAGCCCGTAAGAAATTCACAGAATATCTACGGATCGTCCCCGGGGTTTCTAAAAATAGGATATCAATTTGAAACAATTCTTCAATCCTCCCATTTACAGAATTCTCGGAATAAAATTCAGCACCTAAATAAATGGAATGTTTGCTATTGAAATCACCGTATAATCCCAAAGAGATTCAATTTATAATACTTGTGTTTCTGTAATATAAATTTTACTTCAAATTCAAAATTATTTACTGTTACAGATATTTTGTCACAATTTAAATATTTATAGCTAAAAGATATCTTTTTCTGGGTAGATTCACAAATATCATGGTCGGCAACAGAACAGTGCATGCTCGTTTACTATTTGAAGTCCATAAAAAACTGTGAACGAATATTCTAAATTAAATGGGGTCCTCAAAAAACCATGTATGAAAAATGGAAGGAACCTTACATATAATATTCTAAGCGCCGCCGTCGTCGACGTGGACTTTCTTCTTGTGAACTGATTTCTATTAATTACAACATTCATAGATTGACAAGAAAAGACCTAGACTTTGAATAAGGGTAATATCGACCTAATGTATTGACATAGTACTTTCGTCAATGAAATACGAGCAGCTTAGGACTCGTCAGTAGATATTATTAGTCAACAAATATTTACAAGGTATGTATATGAGATGAGGGTCGGAATTCCTTTTCTATTTGATGTGGAAGCTGCATATTGGCCATATAAGTCAATGTATATCATTCTGTGATGCACATAAAACTAACATTAGTTAATTGCCTACCTACATAAATTAATAAATCAAATCTTATAATTAGAACAACATGTAGGTAGTATCGAAAATCGGAGATCTGAATAACACTCTTTTTTAAACCTATCACAATTAACTTATTTGTATTATTATACCTACATAGGTACTCAATCTACTAAAAGAAAATATTTAAGGCTAATTCAAAACATTTTTTTTATAAAATTGCAGGGGGCAAACAGTTACAATTTTTAACGACAATCTTTTTTGTGAACACTCAACACAAATGGGTTTTTTTGCATTGAAAACACGTTATATGTTTTACGCTTTTTTTGGCATTACAGCTTGAGCAAGTCTTCGTAATTTCCAATTTTTTGAATTGATCAGTCGATGATGTGCTAGGTGTTGTTCCATCTCTAGTACGCGACGAACCCAAATATTGACTACCCGACATCTAGATGACGACTGACACATATGTACATATCTGTCCTTTTCCATACATAAATCATACTTTTTAACCATTTCAGGATATTTTGTTCCATTTCAGACATTATGGAACTACAAAACAAAAATAAATGAACTAGTATAAAATTACGTAAGCACTTATAGGCTGTCACCATGACCGCAAACAAAATATAAATATATGTAACTTCGAAACGTACAAACGCGAAGACCGGCCGAGCAGTACGTACTGAGGAGAGGAGTGTTGGGATAAAGTAAGTAGATGAAGTCACAGATTCGTGGCTCTCGTAAAACAGAGAACTTCAAAAAATAAAAACCGTTGGGGTAACTGTAACTGCCGTAAGGTGGTTAAGGGTTAAATTAGATTAACAATTATTTAATTGCGTAGTCGTTTAATATCGTTTTATGAATGAAATCGTGATTCGTGCTTTTCAAACTAGATCCAAGCGAAAGCCCGACATCATTGAATGTCTGTCAGTAACACTTCAAGTAATTACCCTAAAATCAATTATTGTGATCCAAAGGGTGGTTTATAACGTAAATGCATTCCAATCTGGTCCAATCTCACGGAACGCCAGGGTCGAATATTTCAGCTGAAGGATGAATGCTGTGACAATTTGTCTTGGACCGTTGAACGGCCTTCGGGTGAAATAATATCGAACGGTATTGTTATGATTTCATTGTATGATATCGACGCAGACAACTTTATTCACACAAAATATATGTTCTACACTAGAGGCCCGACTACGTAATAGGTATTAAAAATTTTATTGAGAATGGTTGCTGATTTACTTTAAACTGTTATAAATATCTAATTAGTTATTCGAACTGAGAAATGATAAAAGAAACATAAAGATGATTTTTAAATACCTAAGAGTTAAGTACCTAAGTAAGAGAGACTTCAAGAGTTAAGTGGGGTCACTTACATACATCGTCGACGTCTAATTTATCTCAATGTCAATTTATTTTTATTTATTGATACGAGAAATATTGTGATTATGTTATTAATAAAAATAATATCTACACAAAAAACTTCGCCCAACGCCAACCTCGAATAAAATAATAAAGATCGGTCACAGACGCGTTACTACTTCTGAAATTGAACAGACATCTAATTTGTAAGCATCGCGGATTAAATACTAAAAACTTCTACACATTGTTGGTGTTGGAAAAGAATCCCAAAAAGTTTTGCGATTCTTTCTCAATTTATTCTAACTAATACTTATTAGTTTTAAACATTAAACGAACTTAGGAGTTGGTTTATTTTAAACTAGCGACCCGCCCTCGCTTCGCTTCGGGAAACTTATTATCAAGTGCTTAAATATAAAGTTTCATGGTTCTTTAAGAGATGGCGCGAGGCCGATGGCGTTCTTATTCTTTAAGTTAGGAAGGTTCACCCCTAGATGGCGCTGTGCTTAAAACCCGAAGAAATCCCATACAAACTTTCAACCTCTATTTCAACCTCTTCATCTCTTTTTGTCGCAATAAAAGGTAGCCTATGTCCTTTCTCAGGGTCTAAAGATTGTCTGTGTCAAATTTCATCAAAATCGGTTGAGAGGTTTAAGCGGGAAAGCGTCACAGACAGACAGACAGACAGACAGACAGACAGACAGACAGACAGAGTTACTTTCGCATTTATAATATTAGTAGGGATAAGACGTTCGAAGACAGAGCTCTGTTCAGTTATGTATCCCCTAAGACAAAGTTTAGGTTGCTAGTAAACTTTATAATTAACTATTTGTCTCCTAGAGACGTGCTATCGCACGATTTAAAGCTATAAAGGAAATATATAAACATAACTGTGTTATCGTAAATGGACAACAGCTGTAGCTACTGTACGTATATTTTGTATGTTCACTGTTTTACGCTTTATTAGCGGATTTTAAGTCAGTGTACGAATCGAACCAGTTTAACCGATTTGGATGGGATTTACGATAAAAGAATAAAAAGATAAAAAGATAAAAGAAGAGAAGGAACATCTCTTTCGTAAAACCGATGCCTGCCTGTTTACCTAGAGTTAGGCAATTATTTTGTAAAACTTCAGACAAAGGCGAGAAGGGAACCAACTCTATAAACTCAATAAAGTCGGTTTATGCACTCGGCGCAAATTTTGTCGGATAATCGCGTTAGTCGTATGAATTTAAAGTGATATTAGGGAGTGTTATCTCTTGTCGTAGCTATTTACACATTAAATGGTGATACCTACGACGAGGGATCGTAAGAAAATGTTTTGATATCAAACGTGAAGAGGGTCTTGTGAACGTTGCGTGGTGAGGGTACGAGTAGGTATTTATAAAGGTCATGGTTGAATGAATTACTTTTACTTGATGAAGTCGTATACCGAATTTATTCGAATTTCAAATTTAAAATCGTTTGTTCATGCAGAAAAATAAAAAAAAAACAAGAACACCAATTTTTTAATGGTCTGACAAAAAAAAACAAACAAACAAACATAGTTACGAGTGAAGAGTCGCCTATTAATTTAAGAGGAAAAATTTAATATTTTACAAATTACAAAGATATATTTTATTCCCATATTTACAGCTAAAACATTGTTTAATAATATCCAGGCCAAATAGTAAGTCTTATCCCGCGGGAAAAGATCCGAATCCTGTGATGAAAATCAGTATTTTCTTTCTATTCAGTGTTATTCTTCTGGTATAGAAGAGTCAGAGAGAGACAACAATTGCAAAAATTAAGTTTTAACTCTGTATCGACATTAAAGCCCTTTTTAACAAATTTCCTTAAAATATCGTGAAATATTTTCAACGTGTTGTGTGAGATTGGAGAATTGTTGAAAAGTGGTATCTCGAGAATTCCCTGCATTATTATCGTCAAAACTCTGCAGCTGCATAAAGCATCATACGTAATCAGACGTTTAGATACCAGGTATGATTTATGACTTTACTGTTGACTTTTGAGCAAATTAAATAATTCATAATTCGTCGTATTTATTCGGACTAGAGATGCTCGTAGAAATGTTGTTATTTTGAAGCTTCGTCTCGTTACTTGCGAAGGCACGAAGACGACAGTATTATCTTCGCGTCTACTTCATAAGCTTGAACAAGAAACGTTAGGACTGGTCTCACTGGGAACGTATAGCGATAAAAAATTCTAGACAAACAATGTTTTTAGAAGTTAATTTATTATTAAGATTAAATTTAAGTTTTGAGATACTTTCTTCGAATTCTTATTCCCTATCAATGTGTTGTTTATTTATATTCTTGTACCATTTTCCCTCGATCATCGAACCACCAAGGTACCCGACGGTAATGCGGTTGATATGACAGTTGACAAACCATAAAGGGACGTGATCCAGATATTAAAATCTTTAATCTCGTGACAAGCTTTTATATCATATAAATTGTGTAATGACGATATAATTTGGTATTAAAAGATTCAAAGGAAAAGTTTGTTTTATTGTATCAGCGCATTTAAATAAAAGCCTGTTGTAAAAAAGTTTTTTACTTTTAATTTATTCATGTTTATCTTATTTTACTAACCGTAATGTCAAAACTTACAATTATGTATGTAAAGATTTCTCATACCTATCGACTATACATAGTCGATTAACAAGTTAATTTACAAACATAGTTAATTTACAAATTAAGATTCATTCAGAAGCTTTCTGGGTGATTGCTGAACTCTGTTTCAATTCAGATTAAGTGGTATTATTTTCGTGCGTGTTGTGTTCCGATTGGTGCGGATTAGTCCTGAGTTTCATGCAAATAGGAAGCGGACATGGAATACACGTGACGGCCATTGGAGTGTTTGTACAAGAGAATTTATTTTATTAACCTCGATTAAATGGTTCCACGCAGCCCTGTTCAAGGGTATAGAATGGAAGATATTTGGGAAAACGTTATCGGTGCATTTGTTAACGCTATAGGTCCTTTAACAATGATTTATAGATTTTTTGTCTGTCGGTTTATCTGTTCGTCTGTGCGTTTGTTCCCGCTAATCTCAGAAACCGTTTTCTAATAAAAAATATTTCATTGATTGTAGCTTGTCGATACACAGTACGACACATCACTGAACACATAGACTGAAGAAAGCAAATAGGGGCAATAATTTATGATAATCTGTGAACGTCGCAGGATTCAGAACTAAAATCTGCACTGTCACGAATTTGGACTTTGTTTACTTTAGTATAGAATTCACATTGACTTTACAGTTGTAGTGTTCATTTCAATCATTGATACTTTGATCTCTGCTTGTCTTGCAGAAAGAGCAGCGGTTGTAATTCTTAGTCCTCATATTTTATTTCTCTTGTACAAACCATTAATGTCAGTGTCAGAATAGACTTGAAAAATAGAGGCTAGTTCGTTGGCTGAAAGATTATGAGATCATGTGCTCACGTGAACATTACGATCATTATTAAATTGAGAAAATCTTTTTTATATCAATATCCGAAAAACGAACAAACGAGCCACCTGATGGGATTGGTAAGTGCTGTCAGTGTTTACTTAAAACAGTAAAAAAGGTACTCATGTTACACTTAGGGCCAGTTTCACCGGTTACGGATAAAGTCCTGGATAGTAATAATAATTTATAGGCGTTGACAGTTGACGGAGCGGCAACGTCGCTTTTTTGCGTTTCGTTACTACTACGTAAATGATTGTCATTTGAAAACTATTTTGAAAACTTAATTAATAAAATACTTTTTGTTCAAAATAATCCAATTCGACTTTTTTTAATATTTTAAGTTATAATTTTATTATTATAGAACGAAATTAGTAGGATTCATAATAATATAATTTACTACAGTTCAAATTCCAAATGTGTTATAGAAACGCCACTTGAAATTTTTTTTATCCGTCAGGTAACGCCTAACAGCCACTTGAACTGGCAGATACCTTAACCAAGTCTCTCTGTCACTTCTATCAGATTACCTGAGAAGCGAAAAGTTGTAGTTTATCTGGGAGTTGAGTTCCTAGGGCTATCCGGAACTTTATCCGTAACCGGTGAAACTGGCCCTTAGTATACTTAGTTTATGAATTAGACTTTTTTTGAACTTGTTTCCGTCCTCCTGTAAAGTGTCGATGTTTTATTTGTATCACTTATCACAGGAGGCACAGGTGACAGATTTATTTTAACACTTTATTGTCTTCACACCACAAAATATAAATACACATAAAAACATACAGAAGGAATACAAAACAATGGCTAAAAGCTATGAAGCTTCTATAGGTATATCGCTTAAGCGCTTAAAGCGATTTCTTCCAGGCAACCCGGTATAACATTTAGAGACAGCACGAAGAGTAAATGGATATAGGCATAAAAACAACATAAAAAGAAAAAAAATACGAATAACAGACAGCGCAAGAAGATGAGCAATCCAGAAAAAGGAAGAGAAAAGAATAGTAAGAGCTACGAAAGATGATAGTACCTATTCATTAAGTAATTTTGTAAACGTTTTTGGCCTTAGCTTTTTAAACATTACTGGGAAGGCGTAGTGATAATGATAAATGCTGCTCTAGTTTGGATCGGTGCAGGGTTTAAGTTAGATGACACATTAAGTATCTACACGTTCGGTTTGATAAGTTTTGAACCTAAAAATAAACTGAGAAATCTATTTACGCTATCAACAAACTAATTTTAAACTCCAAGTCTGAAAATATATGTAACCACTCAGACGCCGCTTTACTTATCAAGTTGTAAAGCCGTCACGTAGTTGATGGGACGTGATGTATTTTTAAAGAATCTGTCCGTCTCCAAACCTAGAGTTACCCTACTGTAAACGTTAGTTGATTTTCAATAGAAAACAGCTCTATCATTACTAGCTGTGGCAATCGGTTTGGCCGCGGAAGTGGTTTTAACCGATTTTAAAACACATTTTGATCCCTTTATCCCTATGACAAAATCCATTCTTAGTTGACGTTTCCTACTCATAAGGGTGAATTTCCCAAACGACTTTTTTTTTTGTCTTCATTGAAATTAGTATTTGAAAAAAGGAATATTGTTCTGTACTATTTTTTTTTGTATTCATTAGGTATTTATTGGGTTGTGGCATAAAATATTATTTGTCTAAGTCTATTTACAAAGGTAGAAATAAATACATAAACCTCTATTTTTGTCACATCGGTGCTGTCCCTCTACTTTTTTTACAAGCAAAAACGCTTATATCGTTATAAAAATAAGTAACTTAAGAATAGAACTTATTCTATTTCATAGAATATTAGTTTTATTATTAATATGTAGCATATTTTATTACGTAATTCATAATATTTATTACTGAGAGGCATAAATGTACTTGTCTCGCAAAATTTTGTCATATCGCTGCACAAAAGTAATTTAAACCTAACTTTGCATCGATGAGTCCGACAGTGTCCCCACCCCAATTTTATTTCCCTCGTTAGTGTGTGCTAGTGCGCAGTCAGGACGGACGTGTGTCAAATCGCTGCATATTCCCGCCAATTACGTAAGTACGACATTTCAGTTACTTCCAAGCAATTATTTTATATTATCGGTGGTTGCATTTTTCTAGTGTAATGTGAAGTTTTATTACGATTGTTTGGTTCTAACAGACATAGTAAGTAAATTAGCATCATTATAGGTACTTGAATTTAGCCTAAATATTATACATTTTTCATAATTTTCAAAAAAGTCGATAATTTCTCACGTCGCTGTTCTCATATCGCTGTAATCGGTGGTCTTTTTTACCACCGATGTGATAATTTACACCGATGTGATAAGAAAAATCAATCGGTGTCTTAAATATCATATCGGTGTTTTGATTCATGATCGACGCATAGTTTTGTCACATCGGTGGATTGTTTTATCACATCGGTAGATCATATTATCACCTCGGTGTAATTTTATCATATTGGTAGACATAGTGTCATTTCATTAAAGTAAACAAAAAAACAATGGAGCATACCTACAACCATACATTATATACATACATATACACATATTATATTTTTTAACTTTCATAAATATTAACTTGTGTGCAGCTCGTGCCGCACACAATTCGTTCGAGTAATTTTGTTTAAGATTAATTTTGTTTAAGAATGCTGAAATCAAAACTAAACGAGGAGGAGAAAAAAGAGAGAAAGAGGTTGATGGAAAGAATAAGAAAAGCTAAAATCAAAAGTGATCCTGTGTTAAGAGAGCAGCATTTAAGAAAAGACAGAGAACGCTTAGCTAAAAGAAAGGCAGCTGGACTTATCCTAACCCGAAGCCAAATGACTGCACATGCACGTCGCAATGCACAAAAGAAAAACCGAATCAGTGCCCGTGCATATTATCAGCGGAAAAAAAATAAGGCAAATGGTGCCCGCAACAACCCAACAAGTGTTTCAGAGACCAATGACGCAGAATCGCTACCGAAAAATCAAGATAATGAGCCCGGTATTTCTCAAGAACTAATAGGACCTCATAGCCCACGGCTATTGCGACAGAATGTTCGATGTAATAGTCCTAATTTGCGTATTGATGCCATAGTAGCGAGTAGTTCCCACTATTTACGTACAAGCAGTCCCCTAGATTTATCAATAGCATCTCCTTTACGAACGCCAAGTATTAGTTCTATAAATTCAGAAGAATCAACATTACGCCCAAATAGTCCTAACTTAGACACATCCTTTAATACTGTTAAATTCAAACAAGACATTAAAATGAAATTTCGTAAATATCAAAACGTTAAAACTCAGCAAATACACGATTTAAGAAAACAATTGGCAAAGGCTAATAAAGAGAAACTAATGTACAAAAAGAGATACATGAGACTACATCAAGAATTTAAGAAATTAAAACAGAGTAATTTAGAAGTGAGACGAATCCCAACGAAGCCAAAAAATATAGACCTGCAAAAACGTATCCGTAAGATTGTTGTTCAGTTTTTTGAGGATGATGAAAATTCAAATCTTTGCCCAGGTAAAAAGGATACTGTCACACAAAATGGAGTAAAAAAACAGAAAAGGCTGATGAAAGACACAATTAAAAATTTACACAAAAAGTATTTGACTTCGGGCTACCCTCCAATCAGTTACGTCACTTTTACAAGAATGAGGCCGTTTTGGGTCACGCAGCCAAAATTAAACTTGAGAAATACATGCCTATGTGAGAAACATGAGAACATGGATCTTGTTATATCATCTTTAAAAAGAAATCGTATCATAAAAGAAAACACCACGACTGAAATTCTAAGTAGTATTTGCTGTGATATTTTTAAGGTAGAATGCCTGCAAAGAACATGTCCTGTCTGTAAGAATCGTCATTTAAATTATCAAGAATTTGATAACTCCAAAGATGTTATTTATTGGAATTGGAAGAAGATAAAAAAGAATTACAAAAAAAATGGAGTCGATAAAATAGCCGTTAATGTAGAAAAAGTAAAAATAACCGTTAAACCATTACAACTAATCAAAATATTTGAAAACAATCTGAAACCGTTCTTAACACATTGTAGTAATATACGAAATCAAAGTCAAGCTTTTAAGCACTACAAACAAAACATGACTGAAAAGGATTGTGTCGTTCACATTGACTTTAGTGAGAACTATAGCTCCAAGTACGGGTCCGAAATACAATCTATGCACTTTGGTGGCAGTCGTCAACAATTCACATTACACACTGCTGTAATTTACTATAAAAATAAGGAAGAGAATATAACAACTCAATGTTTCTGCACTATTAGTTCTTCACTGCGCCATGATGCTGCCGCCGTTTGGGCTCACCTTGTTCCAATATTAGAAGAAATTAAACAGGAAGCTCCAATTGTTCAGAATCTTATTATTATTTCTGATTCTCCATCAGGCCAGTATCGGAATAAGAAAATTTTTTATATTATGTCCCAACTCAGTATTTACTGCTCTTCTCTGACTAACATAATATGGAACTATAGTGAATGTGGTCATGGAAAAGGTGCGCCAGATGGAGTAGGTGGGCTACTGAAGCGAACGGCGGATCGATTTGTTGCACACGATGGTGATATGAATAATATAGACTCTTTTGTAAACTATTTAAAATCTGCTGTCCAAGGCGTGAAAATTAGTACTGTAGAAGAATATGAAGTTGAAGAAAAGGACTGGCTTCTCCCTACAAATTTGAACACATTTCGTGGAACATTGCAAGTCAAACAAGTCATTTGGACTAAAGAAGCTAAAAATCGTATAGTTTTACGTCGACTTTCTTGTATAGAAGATGAATGTATGAAATATGTTGTTAAATGTCCACATGGCAAACATCTAGACTTCCACAATTTGTCAACCGAACACGAAATTAAGTCTAAACCTCAACTTTCTACTTCGAGTAATAAAAAATCCAGAACTAAATCCAAAATAGATCTATTCACTAAAATGCGACCAGTAAAGTTAACTGACAAATTAATTTTGTTCCCACAGCCATCACATTCAAAGTATTTTACACCATCAAATACATTAAAAATCTCGGAAAATGCGGCACCCAGATCATCCTCTTCGACAAAAATGTCTGAAAATTTGCTATTGAACTATGTAGATCTTGATCAAAGTACTCCTGCCTGTTCATTTTTAGAGAAAATTGACACGAACATTTTAGTTGGTTTAGAGGAATCAACTCAATTCGTAAATAAAGAGGATACGGTAAAAGCATCTAATAGATTTTCAAGTCCTACCGTGGAAGACAGTGACACCGATGAGGAAATATTTAGAATAAAATCTAAAATTAACTTTAAAAAAGAAAAAAATGAGCCACGTAAACCAACTCCTGACATCAAACAGAGATTTAATTATATATTTGGTTGCAGTGACACTGATGATGACTTATTTTGATCTGGGCTGATTTGTTTTTAAAATTTTTATTTTTATTGTTTTTAGTTTTAATTGAAAAAAAGAGGTTTAATTGTTGTAACAGATAATAATTATAAAAGTACGTAATTAAGTGCTGTGATTAACTATAGGTATACTACATAGTCTTCTATGACTTAAAAGTCTAATTATGGTGCAATTTAATAAAAGTGGAGTACGAAGACGGTTCAAGTTCTGTAGTGATTTATGTTGAACTTAAAGGCTGATTAACATAATAACCAAATTATACTGACAGATTTAATTTAAGTTTTTTTTTTAAGGGTAAAGATTATTTGCTAGATGTAAGATATAAGCGATCTCTATGTAATCTATGATACTTACGCACTGAGAACAAAGATTTTAAAAATATTAAATTAAGTGATAATTAAAGCTGTGATTATTGTAGTGTTGTTATGATTAAGGTTAAACTTAAAAGGCTGATTAATTAGGTATATAAAGTTTTCTTATATAAAGTTTCTATTCTTAGTATTGTTGAACCTAGAACGCCACAATGTTTTAAGTGTACCTACACATGGCAAAACAATTAGCTTGATCGCCACATTAATAAATGTGTATTGTACAATAACGTACAAGAAATTTTTGTTTTTTATACTTCTTTTAAATAAACACAATGATAATTAAAAAAAACATTATTTTTTATTCTAAGAAAATAATACCCTTAGTTCAGGTATTCAGTTCTTAGTCACTCCTTCAAAAATGTATAAGCCTACTATTTCTTTTTTGATGTTCAAAGGTGGATAGATTATCATATCGCTGTATATGTATATCACATCGGTGAATAAATTTATCATATCGGTGTACAGAAAAGATAATCGGTGCCGGATTGTCACATCGGTGGAAACCAGAATTCAAACTGAATTTTCTCCATAGTCTTAAAAGATACGTTGATGGTTACCAATAAGGGAGTATTTAGTATCCTAAATATTACATTAAACATGAAAAAAATAAAAAATATATATAAATGAAAAAGTTCACCGATATGATAAGAAAAATGGCATTTGTTGAAATTCACCCATAAACTAAGTGCCACCCTGCCAAATTACACCTTCGTCGTCAAGATTTCGTGTCTCGTCAATGAGTGAGTGGGTGAGTGTCTTCGGCCTGTTAGGTATAATTGTGTTTAAAGTCTACCAACCCCGCTTGTACAGCGTTGAAAACTATGGCTTGTACAGTTCACATAATTTATTGTATCAGGCGTTACTTTGCGGAAATCCATTGTTATTTAAGTAAACCGTAATAACTCGAGAACCAACCGTTGTAGAGTCCACATCACCTGATGATGCTCTGTTTTGGGGCGAAACACGTGTCGTGTACTATTGGAATAAGTTGTGATGGTATATACCTGGAGATAAGTCCATACAAAAACAACTTGTTTTGGTATGGACTTATCTCCAGGTATATACCATCGTTTGGTATGGACTTATCTCCGGATTGCTGCAAAGAAATATAAATACAACTTAAATGTACAGTTCACGTTAAAAGGAGACCTGAGCACAGTAGTGAGACCGTTATTTGTTGCGATGAAATAAGCAAATACATAAATGTTCAAACAATAACATCAACATCTATATATGACAAACGGTATTTGAACATAAATCGACTCACGCAGAGTCATATATCATCTTAGCAGAATTATTCAAGCATCATTTAACATGGAGTGGGAAAATGAAATTGAATATAAAAGCTGTTCGCGCCATATTACCATAAAATGGCCATAAAGCAGTGCCATTCTATTCCGCTCATTCGACAGATTCCGCGTGTCTGTCTTCTAGTAAAGGATAAAGGTAGCGCTCCAGTTACAGCGATTTATCATTCATATTGTTTAGGCTCCTAAACAGGAGTGGAAGGTTATTTCGGTTTTCCTTAAAGAATTTATATTAGGTATAATAATTTCTAAAACTCCTATATAAAAAGAATACATTGTGACAAATCATGAAGAAACCGACTTAATGCAATCTTAAAAATCCAAACAGTCGTATTTTTACCCTAATTCGAGACTTGTCACAGTTTCCTAAGCTGGTGTTTTACTTCTGAGGATTAGATTACAATGCTTTAATTTTAGTTATGTAATTATTACGGAAAAATACGGCGTTCAACTTAGTATCGTCATAATTGCCAATTTCGAATCACATATTTCAATAGCATTACCAGCCAAAAGCTTTTGTGAAATTTCCTTTCGTTATATTAATTTGTAATCTCCTGTTAGTGCACAATAAAGAATATTTCTATTTTGTATTTCTAATGATACACAGATTCAGTTCAGACAAATAAATAAGTATCTACGAGAATAATATCATAAACTTTAAACAGAATCTAATGATAACTATTTCAAAAAAATATTATATGCTTCAAACTAATGTGCAAGTTAGATTACATCTTTTGAATTCTCAGCTTAAGCAGTCATAAGCCTTACATTTACCTACCGTGTAATGTCGTATCGTTTAAAATCAAAATATAAGACGCTCACGGCCCCGCTTGTCGCCAGCACTCGGGCCGCAATCCCGGGCAAGGTCGATTGCTGAATTAATCTCTGCAGCATTGATAGACGCGAAGGTTGCATTATTTCTCGTATATTGGCGGGCAAATATTTTCCGCTATATTTGTGGAACGATATTGGAATTGAGGTCCGCTCCTGATTTACTTATGGTATTTGCTGGGTCGTGTTCGGGAATTTTATAGTGTTCGTTGATTGTTTTGACTGTTGTGGCTAGTGTGTAACTGACATATTGCTTACGATACAATTTTGATACGATATTCAAGCTTTGAAATTACTTATGCTTTAAAATACCTATAGATATCTAGGTTTGAACCTTGGACTCCCGAACAGGGCTCGAATCCTGCATGCACAACTAATTTTCAAACTTAATGTGGGTTCTGGAATTGAATTATCACTTGTTTAGGTGAAGGAAAACGTCGTGAACTCCACACCTGAAAGTTGTCCATGATGTTCTCAAGGGTGTATGAAGTCCGCAAATGCATTGCATGCTTGGCCAAGCTAAATGTGTGAAAACCATATTGTATTAAAATACCACCGTTGTACTACCACATTTATAGCAAATAAATGATTATGATTATGATTATGAAATCCGCATTTGCCCATCGTGGTGGACTATACCTGTACTCTTCACATTGTGCGAGGAGGCCTGCGCCCAGCAGTGGGACAGTTATGGGTTGCGATGATGATGCGTTGGAACACATCATTACAACTGTGCATATAACTCAATAAATTAGTAAAACCAGAAAGGTGCCGATACTATTTGATTCATCAACTCAATTTTTTTCGAAGCAAAATTAAAAAAAAGTTATTAATTTTCAATAAATATTATGCATTTTCCGGTTTAGTTCGGCCTGTGTGAAATGACCTTACCATACATTAGTGATATAACACTTTCGGCTAGGACCAAATGTTTTACGACACGCCATTCCGCATTTAGAAAATGGGAGCGAAAAGAGTATTGGGATCACTCTAAATATACCTACCTATACGCGTCTAGACAAAGCTATAGTGAGGTTCGTGATAAGATTAATACCACAGAATGCGGCTGCAGTCCATTACCAGGTAATTGAATACTCTTAAAACCATTCTCTTATACTTACATGTCTAAAGATAGCATCATTCATACATGCAACGTATTCGCGGGTTGTTTCAAAGTGGATTAATGCAAACTTAATAGTTTAAACAGGTGTCTGAGAGCTTCGCCACTAGAGATGCTCTGATCTCCTTTTTGATGTCAATTCACACGTTCAACCTCACGACATCGCAAGGTCGCAACGACTAAACGGTGACAAGATGTGGACGTGTGAAGAAACGCTGCGACTTTTTGGCACTGTGTTTTCGCAACTACAAAAACATGCCGTTTCTATAGTTACACGCCTCCCCTAATCGAGTCCTATTTGCAGATGGAAGACTTTGGTTTTGAAGGAGTTCCTATAGTACTACCTACCTGACCTGAATCTCTATGTAGGTGACCTACTGTGAAATATGTGTGATGTATGCGTTATTTGACATAATTATTTTTGTATTATCATATTGTTTGACTTATTTTACAGTCGCTAGTCGCTGCTGTGTACTCTTCCGTATCGTTCATACTTAAAACTATGTGTGTTCATTCAAGTTTGCGTCCGCCATCGTAGTTGTCGTTGACTTGTTGCTTCAGTGTCGCAAGGTTGTGGTACGTGTAAAAAGACAAAGGTGATGCTTATTGCAAAATTTGGTATTTTAAAGTTGATAATTAAATAAAATTAGATGATTAGTCTAGTTCTCCATTAACGCTAAAAAACATTTTATAATCTCACAAGGAGGTTCTATTCTCCTCAATAATTTTAAGGTTAAAAGAGATTGCAATCCCAACGGGACATTTACATAATCTTGAAGTACTAAAAGTATCACTTGCGCTGCACAATTGCACATCGCTGTTTATTGTGCAGACGAGGCACCGCCGGCCGTCAAAACGAAATGAAACAACTGACGGAACTGATTAAGACTGGAGCTGTTGATATTTTCCAAAGTAACTTATAGCCGTTATCCATTCGTTCCTCTGCATTTAACCTAACAATAGTTCAACAATGTTCAATACCGAAAATCGCCTCAAAGTTCTTTACGTCTTTCAAAAAAGAAAGAATACTGTATTAATTAGATTAGGATTAGGTGCTAGGATATAGTAAATTTAATATAAGTTCTTATGACAAGTTATATAAGATTGTACGAGTATTACGTACATATTTTATTGAGTGAAGGACGCATCAGAAATGGAATGCAATAGGTATTTAAAAAGCGAGAGTTAATTTTATTCCACAAAACAAAAGTAACTATGTAGTATGAATATGTTCAAAGGTCATATTGATCAACTGTGAACTGTCACTGGTCACTCAGTAGGTACTTAACGAGTAACTTTGTTGAAATCATTTTAATATGCAACATGGAGGGTATTCAGCAAAGTTTGAGCTCGTGACCGAGTTCTTGAACTTTGATAATAAGAATAGGACCCCATTACTACTCATTACGTTGTTTTAACTACTTAAAAATTCTAATGTTAACGACGTTTTCCGGAGAATAGAGTAGATTGGCAAGCGCTCGCATGTAATGTAATGTATGTAATGTTTGAATATGAGTGTTATTTACCATCATACAAATCAATTTGCAATCAATTATATAATTATGTGTTCATTTGCGACTTGATTGTATCCTCGTAAAAATTAATCAAACTGTATTTATTCGGCATAAGTTTCTATCCCTCGCTCAATCTTATCTCCAACTCCCAAAGAATCCATAACATGTATGTACGTTATATGAAAAGCATTTCATCAAGTTTCAGGGAAGTAGGCCAATCCGTGTGAGCTAATATTTCAGCAGCCGCTCAATTTGTCTGACCCTAAAGAAATCACTCAGCGAGATATTAAGATGTTCACACACTATCCTCATTTTGCTTAAAACGAAGTAGGAAATGTTATCGTCTCAAATGTTTTTTCTAGTCGGCCAGGGCCAATTGGGGCTCACTGGACTTTGAAACGTCCAGCGATTCTCGTAAAACCAACCTATCCTCAAATCGTCGATGTTTCTAAGTCGTTCGATCGAACTCTTATCCAAAGTTGGTATTCGCGTATTAATTGTATCTAAAAGTACTTAATTTTAAGTACTTTGAAGGAAAATTTAGAATCGATTCAGAAACAATTTACATTTCTGAATACATTTTGAATTTTGGCTTTTTTTACTAAATTTTGGCTTTTCAATGGATAAATCGCTACGATATCGCTACGACATTTGTTTTTGAAAATCGGACTTCAGTTCATTCTGATAGTACCTAGTCATGCTTGATAGAAGAATTCTTTATCAGCCGTTCTATCTACCACCCTCCTGCTAGCGACATGCTAAAGCCATGGCGGTGGTGGCTACCTGTGATTAAGTAAATTTATTGCTTGTTCGTTGTTGACATAAATTAGGGATTTAGACCCTTTTAGGGTTATTTTAATTATATTCATTATTCAGGTTCTACAAGGTGGTTACGACCATGTAGTCCAGTTGATACAAGCGAGGGTGTCCGGGTTTGATTCCCGGCCGGGGCATATTTATGTGACAGATAAGAGTAAATGTTTGTTTTTGGATTGTGGGTGTAAGTGATTGTTATTTGTGTTGTCCGCTATCCGCGACACAGGGAATCCTAAGTTTATGAGTATCGTAAGGGTATGAGTGCCTTATCGTCTATGTAGCTAATCCTAAGCATATTTCATTCCATCAAAATGTAGTAGGTATAAACCTTTATAAATTGCGTGCCCTGAACAGGGCTTACGATAGGATGTTTGTTATTGTATTACTGAGATGTGCGTATATAGGTGAACTATCAAGGGTGTTTACTAAATGTATTAGTTTTGGGTTTTGAAATTATGTTACATTTTAGCTGTTGAAAACTTAATACTCCCTGTAATATAAACTATAAATGCTTGGTTTGGGTTACACAATTTGGCTATATTGGCCAGAATACTGACCCCAACCTCATGCGGGCAATCGAGGGTATATAAATATAAAACCAATCCCTGCTTGGTGGTAGGGCTGAGGTTCGGCTGTAACTACCATCCTCTTGCTTGAGTCGGCCGTCGAACGACGACGCCGACGGGGGCTTGACAGACAGTAGTTTCATTCTTCTTCTTCTTCCTCTTAATTCTTCTTCTGCCGACACCGCATCAGCTTTGGTGTTGCTTATGCCCATTGGCGTCGATGATCACTTACTGTGATGTACTTATCTGTCGGTTGTTTACACAAAAATAATCCATACATAAGTTTGAAAATGATGGCATATAGAAGGTATACGTTACGCGGCATGCTTTGTACCAATCAACGTAACCATATTAGTCGGTTAGGGCATCATCCAGGTAATTTTTCAGTGGGAGCTTCTATCACGCGTCAGATACAACCGGCAATACAAACAAACATTTGTGAAACAAATATATATTCCTCGTAGACGCGGTGAGCGCGACCCCATTGACCTACTTACGGTACCGTCTGCCGTCTGCCCGCCACCACCCGCTACCACCCGCTACCACCCGGAACAATATGTTAACGGAATTCTTCATTATCCTTCTATTAAGCGAATTCTCGATATTTGTTTCATTTAGTACCATTTATTATCATATATCATGTGATACGTTCTGTATCTTACAAACTTTATAATCGTCAGTCTGGTTATGTTATTTTTATTGAATGATTTCTGTAAAGATCTTTTATGATCTAGTCAACGACTACAGTTGCAACGGCAAATTGAAATTATTAATATTTAAATAGGCCAGCTTGTTATTATTTAATAATTCGGGATGAAACGTATTTGTAACGTGGAATTAAATGTTTAATTACAGAGAACGTGGAATATGTTTTCTACAAAATACTTTCAGACAAAACATAATCAACCGTAGAAAACTATCTAAGACTTAATCGATGAATCGACATTTGAACACTAAACTTGTAATTTACCGAAAATCAAGTTTGTTTAGTCGCTCAACGTTGGAGAACACATTTCTAAACATAAACAATCAAAGCCACCTTGTAAGTGCATAATAAATTCCCCAACGACCGCATCGTTGTAAACAAACCTGTTTACTTATGCACAGTTACTTGTGCCTAAAAGAATAATACAGAGGATGCTCATTAAAATTCCGCCCTTAAAGTCGGAACCAAGGCCAGTCCCGGGCCTACTTTATATCTCCAGATTTCCACGGTCCAAATTTAACAGAATATGTAAACGCCGACCAAGTACAATGTGAGTTGAGTCCTGTGAATGTTATTATAACTCGTGACGATAAAATCAATTAACGAGCTAGGTCATCAACGACATAGGTTCTGGGATGTCGGTAACACGCCGTATATTTATTTATTTATATATACAATTTTTTTATGGAATTAAGGTAGCAAACGAGCTTGCAGCACCACCTCCGCCCATGACAACTGTGACAGAATCAGAACAATACTCAAATGGGGACTGGAATAATTAGTCCGGTTAGGAGACGGTGTTAGACTTTGTTTTGTTTCATTATGTTGTAGTAGTTACGTTTTGTTTTTTTCTGTACGGGATGATGTGGTCGCCCAGCGACAAATTCCCTTCAATAAATAAAAAAAATATATAGTTGGTTTATTTGTTAGTAAGTATGAGGACTGGGACTGGGACTGTTAGTGATTGTTAGCCCTGTTAGTTGTTGTTAGTAAGAGTCTCGTTCTAACTCGGTTACAGATGTGTTGCTACCCCTGAGGACTGTTATGGTATCTTTGCTACCTTTTAGGTTTTCAAAACTTCTGTAGTATCGTAAATATCGATAGAGACTACTAACGGTCACTTTGGCCATCTACTTGTCTTATTTTTAGAATGATGTTTTATGTATATGGATAACGCAAACAAATAAAAATTTAAGAAACGTTAAATTCCATTGCTATAATAGGATATTTGTCTTCTTCTCCACACCCTAAAATAATATTCCTTGTTTCTCCAACATTGTATTACAAATCGAAAAACAATAAATCCATCGAAGATAAACAAACGATGCTTGTTGTAGTGTTCCAATTACATATCTTACGATAACCTTTGGCGGAGGCACGACTTCTTAGTACTGCCTCGTAGATAGGTGTAGGTTTGTTATTTATGATAAAGGTATTTAAAGCTTTATTTACGATGGGTGTTTCTGCACTTAGTATAAAGCTTAAATTATTATAAAATTTACAGTAAAAATATTAAAACAATTATTTTTAACTATCTTTTTATCAAAACATCGTTGCTATAAGATTTTAAAGTTTTAATCGATTATAAATAATGTAAAAGAGTATTCACTATCAAGTTAGTAATGGTTGCTACCAAATAATCTGCGTTTAATCTTCGGAAACTTATCGAATTAACAAAATAATTCAATAGCACCAAATTCATCACCGTAGCGTGCCAAGGAGAAAGCAGAACTCTATTATTACTTATTATTGGTAGATGCTTACAATTGACATTAACGTTCTTTTTAGGTCTGTCATTATGACTCCATTTTACCTCTAATCCATCAAGAATCATGTAATTAATTTAATTTGAAAACTCGAATATTACAGTCATTATGAGGCTCAATGACCTTTTAATCAAAACTTCTTTCTTCAAAAATTTACTTCAGTTCTAATCAGGCCAAGGACAACAGTAAATGGGTTGTGAGAAATAGAAATTCCAAAACAACTGACGAGCTCATTATAATCGAATCAGTTATTCATTAAACTCCTAACTCTAATCGATTTGGCATATGCAACATCCTTGAGAAACCCCAGAGAAAACGAAGCCTTACGGAAATTTACATAGGATTCATATTTAATTGGAAGGCGGAACGTTTCCGACTTTTCTTTTGCATGATGTTTCAGATTTGGACAAGGCCAGGATAGACAAGGAGGGACGTACCGGAGGTCGAGCAGGTGGAAAAGGGACGGATGTAGAGAAATGCAAGGGTAAGGGGCCGCAGGTACAGTGACCTGACCTACTTTCAGTTGCAGGTCGTCGAGTAAATATTGATTTTGTAGCCTCTTTCCACTTGTTGCTCAGGTGCGGTGCTGGTATTTAGGAAGTCCTTACCTTTCGGATGTGTCGAAGAATTTGGCTTTTGTAACAAAATGTTGAATGCTGTCTTGACATCGAAACTTTTGTCATCGAAGTTTGGTTTTGTTACGATTTGGACTTTGAATTAATTCTGAGATTGAATTGATTGCACTTTTTGTTGAAGAGTTTCAAGTTATAATTTGTTTATTATCTCTATATTATTATTATGAAGAATGATTTTTCCAAATATGTCTAAGCAGTATATTCGATTTGATTTGTTATAGCTTTAATATATTTGCGTTGTGCTGAGATATATGTTCGTCTCGTGACTGAATTAGTAGTTAAGTAGTGAAGGAGTCAGTGGGCAATTCGAGTGATGGATGTCACGTCCCTTCCGTAATCATCCACCATGCTGTCTAACGATAGTTATAATAATGATGTGATTAAAACATGGTTGCACTCCTGCAATTTTGTCACTAGGTCACAATAACGAGGTTAAGTTAAGTAGTTATAACATTTCTTATAATAATTGTTTTTCACTTAAATAAAAGACACGCATTCAATTAGAAGTAGAATGGTCACATTAAACTTAAGTATTCGTAATTACAGTACAATTAGATCACCAAATTATATTCACATTATGATATAAAGGGTAAAGCAAGTTTTGAAAATAAACATATTTTGAAGTATTCAGTTCGTTCGTTTGTAATTACGGTTTATAATGGCACGTTGCCAATGCCGGCTGTTTCTACTGCGGTAAACCTTTCGGAAGGCATTTAAAAACAAGCAGTTCCAAGCACTTCCGACGATCATTGCCATTATTAATCTCAATCTTCAATTTCTTTTAGAGCTGTTAATAGTCAAACTTCTATTTAATTGCTACTTTAACTTACTACAATACTGAGTTGGATGTACATACGAGTATCTAGGATTTCCGAACTAAATGTTATACATCAACTAGTACTACAGACAAGGGCTTAGAAATGCGCGTGACGATATAAATCAACTTATCATTGAAATTTTTCCAAAAATTGACATTGACAACGTGTACACAGTTAAGGTTTCCTTTGTTGCAGCATGGGTGCTCGGCTGGTGGATGTGCAAGACAGTGCCGTACGTCCAAGGGTTGTCAGTAGCCGCGTCCGTCTACAGCCTTGTCGCAGTATCGCTAGACAGGTTAGTGCTTTCAATTTTATTTGACAACCCTGATGTTTTTTGTTAAACTAAATATTTGTCTGATTTATGAATTATTTCTTTGTTTTCAAACCTATCCAGACTTACCACGATATATTTAGACAATTTGATTTTTCATCCGTGGGTGTAACACGAGGATACTTCTTGAGGCATAAAGTATGAGGTGAACTTCCCGGCTCTTGCTCTTGCCAGTTGAAATTATTTATTATTACTTTAGCAACTAATAATGTGTGTTGCTGTAATAAGAAAACTTTAGTAAATATAAACGTTAATTTGAAACTAAAATTAACATTCATTAACTAACTTAAATTAACTTTTATATCATTAGGACCAAAATAATGTGGATTTCAAATACCTTTACAAGCAGACATTAGAATACTTGTACAAGACATTATCACCGTCAAATTCATCTTATAGTATGAAAAGTCAAAGAACCAAAATAACATAGATGAATAAATAAACTGGACTGTAGGCAAAAACTCTATTTAAAATCCTATGTCTCAATCCTGTGTCAAATCCTATGTCTAAATTTGGATCAGAAGAAAAATGTTCTTCTGATGCAAATTCACGGGAGTGGCTCAATAACTTTATGGGAAAAATTCCCAATTTTCCATAAACCATTGACAAATTTATGGCACGCGAGGTCTTCAAAGGAACGTGGAAGCTCAGGTCGGTAATGGCGGGTATTATAATGAGGTTACCACTGGGTCAAGGTGCACCGGTCGGCTCAAAGCTCGCTACCGGCCCGAGGACGATGTTCCTACAATTGGCCGCATAAGGCGACGGTATTGTATTTGTTTATCAAGTTTTTATTTTATTCTTTGGATGCAAACGAACTCGGGATTTTTATCTTTGAGTAGGTACATATTGTCAGCGTCTCGTCGGCATTGTATTAATAAAGTTCGTTGACGTTCCTCTATATTAAAATTCGTACAATACGAAGATTCAAATTTTGATATTTTTCAGTATACTCTAAAGAATCCTTATGGCTACTCTGTGCTGTGGATTTAGGAATAGCTGCAATTTCATTACGAAATAAAAGTGAATACTTCTTTGAATACTCTTCAGATCCGATTTTAGGTAAAAAAACAACACAATTTTTAGCTTTTCCGTTCCTTTTCCCCTGGCAAAGTCATTTGTCCCATCAACTGTCAAATTAGGAACCAATGATTATATCGATGACTTTGGACCTCATGCAGTAATTTTGTAACCGAGCATTAGTTAAATTAATCATGGTTTTTGAAATATGAAAACCACATCTTAATAAATCTAACAATTATTTCATTTTATTACGGTTTTCTTAATAAGTTTTTCATTTCAATACCGGTTCAATAAATTTTTTCAATAGTGTTACGTCCTTATTTGTAGGCGGTTAAAGATTTATTTCTATTTCTGAAACTGGAATGAATACTATTGAAATCAAACGACAGAAAAGTTTTGTAAGTAGCTTTAGAGATAACCTATAATTTTACTTTTAAACTAGAAGTGCTCGTGTTTTCCCCGGTATTTTCCTTACCATTATAAGTACGTAATAATATCTGATAATAACTCACCTGGTTCTTTGTATAAATAACTATGATATAGTCAAATTTTACTTGTTGTTAAGGTTTCTTAAACAATAATTAGTTTGACGTAAGAGCCTCAATAAACTGAAGCGAAGCTTTCAGTGAAAGCACAAAGCTTTTTGAAAACAATGATCCGTATTCAGAGATTTCGAAGCTTACTGCGTTTGTTTGGTGTAAGCGAGAAGAGGTTAAATTAAAAAAATAGGCATACTAAATAACTATTATGTATACCTAACTAAATAACTATTCTAAACGTACTGTCACACACGTACACACGGTAGCTTCCAGGAAGTTATGATAGAAAGGTTCAATCTCCAAAAAAAAAAGTACTAATTAATATTCCAATCTCATTTAAATTAGCAATTAGTCACCATTAATCAACAACAGCAACACGAAAGGCAGCACCGATGCGTTGACGGAAAAGAAAGAAGGAAAAAAAAGATTAATTAAGATTCCAGGATTCTATCAATTTATTTCGGATATTAATATTAAGTTCATAGCTTAAATTCATACAAGTACCGTCATGATACGATAAGATATGGACAGCTTAACTCTCCACACTGGACTTTAAATTAACCCAAAGATACTAGACCCCTGGACTCTTCCGCTCATCACTTAAACCTTTAACTACTTGTTTGGTCGCATACGTGACTCGAATTTGTATCCCAACTGAGCTGAACACAATTGTTTATTGGCCCATCTTGTGGGACACCCAATCTATGGGATCATCAGGTTTTTATGTTAGTAACTGCCCTCACGTCCTTCGGGAAGCTACTCTTTAGTACCAACATTATAGTAACTAATGTATTACCTAGTGGCATGTTAAAACATTTTTCACATCTTCTGTATAGATTTCAGATCGATTTATACCTTCATCAGTAATATCGATGATCGAGTAATATAACCTGAAATCGTATTTTTTTATAACATCTTCCGTCTACAGACATCGATCACTTACAGTTTTACTAATGAGGGTAGTTATAGATTTTGGTAGGTACCAAAAAATTACTTACTTGATTCATATACATCTAAATATAAACTGATCCTACAGTATTTAATGTTGTGACACAAAACGTACTAACATACTCGTGTAATATAATACTCAAAGGCATCAATTAATCTTTCCAAAGCATCGAGACGGCTCGCCTGACGTCACTGCCGATAAATACCTATATATCTCCAGCGAAGCGTCTCTTGTGGTTCGAATGGGTAAACTTAAACACTACAAAATATTTATTATGTAATCTTCACTCAATGATCGGGTGTGAATATATTTTGTGAGAACGGTGAATAATCGCGACTAAGACGTCATAAGTTTTCAGCAATTTAGTTTTCCGTATACACCAAAATCGTGGCTACCAACACTCTTAACATGTAGAGAAACAAAGAATGCATTGGCATCATTTGGCATCAATAAAATAGATTTACTGATAGATCCTTCATCTCATCTATCAAGTCCAATCGCTCTTTAAATATGTCTTTGTCTCCGTAATGCTATTATTGTAACGGTCCCTTTTGCCTTCGATACGTGTTCTGCACAATTCCATTGACTGGCGTTTAATTTCCATCGATGGGTCACATGGCCTTCGTCCTCTGCCCATAGATTTACTGAGTCAAGGCTGTGGGAATATTGGCCGAAAGCTCCGCAAGTGTTATTGCTTCCTGGGTTAGGTCGGGAGATATTTACGAGGTCCTCTCGACTCTCGAGAGTATTATGCGATTGTCCTAAAGACGTTTCGTGAAAGTTACGAGAACATTTTGTCGTTGGGACGAGGGAATATTTTTTCCGGGATATTACTGAAATGGTAGTGCACCTGATTGAATAAATGTAGTTTTTTACAGCTAGTCTGGAAATGAAACTAAATTTTTTTGTCGTATATAGGAGCGATTCTGTTTGCCAAGTTAAAGTTTTCAGGTTCAACTTCTGGCCAAAATAAATATTTATGTATACATACATTTATCAAATTATGTTTTGTAGTTTATAGTTCTGTGGGAATTGTGGGAACAGATGAACAGATAGATACAGGCTGAAATCATAACTCGATTTTTTGCTTCATTCAGTCAAAACATACAACCCGTTACCACGCCGGCACGGACCACTGTTCGAGAGGCCCTGGGTTCGATTTGCAGCGAGGCTAAATTTTTAAAGTTGAATTTAAATTCCGTTATTGGTCTGGGTGTGTGTATGTGTGTGTTCTTGACTTGTGTTCTTTACAGCACTCACGATAGAGATAATCTTATTGTGATATTGTGTGAGATGAGTGTGTGTGTACAGTAATAAAAAAAGCTACAGGTGTGGTAGGTACATGTTGAAGTGCAGTAACACAGGTACCTACTTAATAATCAAGTATCAAATGTCTCGAAGACAATATAACAACGAACTTAACAATTCTATTTTACTCTTACTTAGATGACGGTTGCCCAACCCGCACAATCCAACAGGCAATTGTCACAATGTCCTTCATTACAAGACGAATGTAAGGGAAACGGGTGGAGAATAATGGGGTGTGAATATCTCCATAAAATTGCTTCTCGCCCCAGCGCCGAACAACGTCCTTGACTAGATGCGTGGCCTTGGCTCCATATTGCCTACGGTATGCAGATGTTGTGTTATGAACAATTTGGGATGCCAGTAAGTAATAACCAGCCATTTGAGCCACATGGCGGGACTGTTCGGTTTAGTTGTTGGCACAGATTCACAAATGGGATATAGAGGAGCTAGGGAATGTCTAAAATAAATAATTTTAAATTTACCACTATGTTACGCACTTGCTCAGTGTTGGTATACCTATGCAATAAATAATAACTGCATGAAACAAATTTATCGAGCTTGAGTTTCCTCTAAGATTAACAGATTTTTAAGGCCATAAATCGACCATATTAGAAAATATGAGCGGTCTTAAGTGGAGCCATTTTCGAAAGAAATTTAAGTTTAGTTGAAGCAAAATAGACTTTAAAAATTAAAGGTAAGGCAAAGGTAAATATTTGTCTTTGTTACTTTGAAGCTAATAATTGGGGAGTCAACTTATCCTGATATTTTTTGTTTCGGGATAAATCACGTTTATCCGTATACGCCTACAATCAGACGCTATATTTGTAGGAAAGGACTACACAATAATAAACCAATACATTTTGCTTAACGATTGTTGCAAAGTAGACTAATTACAAGTACTCATACGCACAATTAAAAACTTTACACTAAGAAATGAATAACAAATAGAAGTATTCACAGAAGTCAATCATCTAGGACTCTCCAAGTAGGTTATATATGATAATCAAACTAACGAAACCTGAAGAGAATAATGCAGGCTATTACACATTGAACAAAGTTGAAACTACACGACATTAAGTATGAGCACATTAGTGGTAGTCTAAACTGGCAGCAAACAATTTCACTAATCACTACCGGTACTGGTCGACCTTCCTTCTACTGAAGGAACTCGACCTTTTTAAGCGCCCCATAAACTCACGCATTCATGGGCCAATATACCCGACCTCAACTTTGTTATATTCTGGAAACACTCGAAGGCCATGAGAAAGGGATAAGTTGAAGGCACTTCGCGTAAGAGGAAAATTTAATGAAACTTTTTACAGTTTATTGTATATCTTTATGAACAGACACAGTAAGGGACAAATGTTTCATAATGAAATTATTCGGGAAAGTCAGTTATTTTATTTTTATTTTCCGTCTGATGAAAAGTCTTAAGAGGAAATACCACGCGAACCCTTTTTCAAATTTGTGATTTTTTCACTCAATATCTCTGTCGCGCTTGCGAGCGGCGTGTATGTCAGTGCGATAGGGACAACTGCAGCTCCGTGTAAAAACCCGAAGCAAAAAACATCAAAATCGAGGTTCCGTTCTCGACTAATCCCCCCGCCAAAACTAAAGCAATCTTAACGAAATTTTGGAAATTGAATGGGAAGGAGATATTCTGTGTCGGACCGTTTAGCTTTTTGTGCTAATTATTATACAATTTGTGTACTAGGCGTTTGTTTGTGGCATATTTATTTGGCCGTTGTAAGCGCTGTTTGAAGTAGCCTAAAACTTTTGAAAACAAAAATATCAAAAAAATCAAAACGTACCGACATAGATAATGATGATATTATTCTTGTGTGAAAAAATTATTGATCTAGAGTCAAAAACCAGCGAGGGATTAGTCGAGAACGTTTGTATGGAAAAATGACCCGTAGCATTTCCTCTTAACTTGACAATCGTTTCTTTATTTTGGCCTCTCCTTGGCAACCTCGTAACTTATTGACGTGTGTTATCGAGTAGAACTAATATAATTGGATTTTCTATAATACTCCTGGATAACTCAGCAACCTTGCATGTTTCATTGTAATATATCTTAAACGAGCTGTGCCCGCGACTTGGTCCGCGTGGAATTTAACAAAAAAAAATCTAAAATAAAAGTAGCCTAAGTTACTTCTTATGACATCAGCAATCTGCCAGTGAAAGACCCGTCAAAATCGGTCCAGCGGTTTCAGAGATTAACTCAAACAAACAGACAGACAAACAAAAATTGTAAAAAATGTTATTTTGGTATATGCACCGTGTATACGTAGTAGTCTGAAACTCCTAAATCATGAATTACATAACATGAAATATTGTATATTTATCTAAAATTTATAAATTACTTGCCAAATGGAACATCTAAATTCGCAACACTACATAAAATATTTGAGTTAGAATTAAAGCCATTTAGACCAAGGTTAACTTGGGGTCCTCTAAATAAATAGGTAATTAAGGGCTTAGCTTCAGGACCCATTGTACCAGCAATTATCCTTGAACACGGGACTGCGGGAGTTGGGCACGATTATGGGCCGATCCTACTGAAGGAATGATTTATTTGCCCAGGATATTTACTTCTACTAGTTTTGCTACTGTTAAATAAATAAACGCTACACACTCATAGCCCAACATTAGGATTACCTGTGTCGTGGGTGCCATAGACAACACACAAGACAAGAACACACACACACCCAGACCAAGAACGGAAATTTAAATTCATCATTCAAATTTCCGCCTCGCTGGGAATCGAACCCAGGACCCTCGGAACGGCGATCCGGCGTGTTGACCATTGCTCCATCCGGGTCATCAAATACCGATGAAGTGCGAGTTGGATTCGCACATCGAACGTTCCGTACTAACTTCCAGATAAGTAATTAGTTCGTTCCGTTTGAACACTTCGAAGTTTGATTTTTCTCTGCGCCAAGGGATGCAGACCTGAGTATTTGATGTTAATTTCGGCTTGATACTTCCAGGCGTTCCTGAGAAAAAGGGTATTCACATGGTTTGTTCCTATAACCCGATCCTTGAGGAGATTTGCTCCAGACAATAAAAAGTCTTGTTTATCGCTGCAATATCTACTTATCTATATTTTGTGATACGGCTATCTTCAGGTAGTATCTATCTTCTATCTATAGTAGCTATCTTCGTGTAGTATTTCATCTTCCACGCTTTTACGCTTCAATGCATTGCAATGTAAACGTTGACATGAGTTTTCAACTTAGGAGTCATTTTAATCTCGGCTTCCCTTGCAGCCGAAATTTCATGCTACATTTCATCTCAAACTCATCAGCGAAACCAAAGGCGTGTCTTTTCTTTTTGGTTGTTGTTTAATTTGTAATTTCTGAGAGAAATAAATTGAAAACTACACTTGATACATTTGATATTATTATGATGTGCAATGTGAATGAAAGTACGTGTGCAGCATAATTATTACTCGAAATTATATCGCTAGATACAGTCATATTAAATTCGACGTATTGTGATTCAAATTTTGTTGAATATTGTTATGTTGGATAAGTAACACTACGTGACTTGGATACGAGAAAAAATATTTTTCTGAGATTTATATTACATGAAGATATTTTGCTGTAAGATGTTTAAGGAGTTCAGTGATGAACGAAATTCTACATCACAAAAAAACTGTATTAAAAAAATAATCCACATTTAATTCACGTCATTTGCGACAAAACATTTTAACTGCAGCATCCCCCGTCTAACCATGATGCAATCCGTGCACCGCGACGATAGGCGCGTGCTTCACGACCGGCACGACGGGGTGCACGATGGGCGCGGCGTGCACCACCGGCGCGTGCACTAGCGGCGCGGCGTGGTGCACTACCGCGGAGTGCGACACGGCGACGGGGTGCACGACGGGGTGCACGACAGGATGCGCGACGGGCACGATCGGTGCGATCACTCCGGCCTGTGCGATCGCTACGAGGGCGAGGAATACGGCCTGGAAAATAAATGAACGCTTGAACTCAATGATATTTAAATTACAGATACGTTGCGTTCATACAACGCAAGTTGCACTTTTGGAGCCGCACCTATAAGATTGCTGTAACTAAGTATGTGAAATATAATAATTTACGGAACGCATTACCATTATCTGGGCTAATGGTCTTTCACATTGAAGATAGTCAAAGACTTAACACATCTTGCAGAACTTTATAAAGCGGAATGCTTTTTATAACGTTAATGACACTGGTGCTTTATCGATATTGATATAGGAGACGAAGGAATAAGACTCCAAAAATATTTAATTTTAAATTTAGACGAATCGGTTCAACTGAATATAAGTACGTCCAAACTTTTAAAATTACCTCCATCATCCTACTACTGTAACGTTACAGTTATTTATTATTTATTAATTAATAAACCTACGAGATTAAAAATAACTTAATTCATGGTCGTCAAAAATATTAAAAAAAAAAATCACTAACAAGGTATATTAATCAATCGCGCGCCTGTTGAAACCTGATAGCAAAATGCAAGTGAACCGTTGACGTTATTAATAATGGGCTGGTTAGTCTGCACTTCATAAATTATATTGTACAAGGTTATTCATATATTATATTATGGGGTTTACGTCTTAGTGGAAAATGTGACCAGTTTTTCATCCCGCTTATTAGCTATAAAACTTTAATGAATTTTGAAGGCTGGAAAAGCGTTATTTTTGCGGTAGGTACCTACTTAATTCCGGTTTTTGGGAAGACTTGTGACATCAATTTATTTAAATATAAGAAATGTATGAAATTATTGGTAACATTTATTATTTCTCAGGAAAACTGAGAATTCAGTCAGTATTATTAAAGTCAGTATTATTATTAAAAGTTAAACTGTGAGATTTAAAAAATACGATTATCTTTTATTTGAACATAAGTACGTAAATATTTATCATTTATAAGTATTTATGTGACAATAAATTTGCCTACATTTTCTTAGGGAAGTAACCAAAGGCTTCGATTGAAAGGGTTACAAAAGGCTAAAAACATAATTGTACATAGGCATGTCACAATTTCGGTGGTATATATTTTCAAGTACAAAATTTTTCATTCATAATAACGTAAAACTCTGCGAACCTTAACACAGCGGTTAAAACGGTTATTATGAATCTAAACATGAACGGTTTACCCGATATTTAATATTCAATAACCGCTGGAGATCAAAAACATTGTAAAACTTGTAGATTTCTTATTATACGGCACCGCCTACGTTAAACGACATGAACGGTTTCTAGACACAGTCCTTTGAACCCGCCGGAAAATATAAATAACCGTGTATCTTTAATTTATAAGTATTTTATGAAATATGAGTTCCGGAGCAATGCACTTCGCTGTAGTCTAGTCCAGCGTATCTTGGATGGATTAAATATAGCATTTGATATGGATCATGGGTCATGAAAAAACATTTAACTTTTAAGTTATTTTAGTCGTAGTAGCAAACTCACAGCTGGTGATATTGTTATTTATTATTATCATTATGTCTATTTAGATTAATTTAATGTGATATATTATTAATGTTCAGTTTATAATTAGGTTGTGTAATAATAATACGAGTAACTAATTCGAGGCAGAAATATAATCTTATTTTACAATTCGTAGTATTTACCGGCTTGAAATTCTGAGTTGTCTCATAATCATGTATTTTTATATTTTCAGTTACATACGTAAAATAATAATTAATTAATGTCACATAATGAATACCCGCTCCAACCGAGAATCAAACCCGGAATTTCGCAGGCAGGGCCATTACCAACTGCGCTACGGGGCCGTCATGATACGGATTGATGACATACCATTAATTATTAACCGTAATCCATTAACATTAACTAAAAAGTAGCAACCCTGTTTCTCTAAAGTTATTAATTAGATAATAATAAGATTTACTTACAATCTTGATCATTTTGCTTTGCTATTGTTTTCCGTGCGTACTAGGAACCGACTGTAGTCAACTGTGTACCTACATCGGAAAGATCTAGCCCTTTTATAGGTCCTAGACTCTAGTCTCTAGGCTAAACATCTACTAGTAATAAATCTGCGCGTTTGGCAATATGCAGCTTGAATGTGTTCCTGTCGACTATAGTCGGATTGCGACGGTTTGATACTGGATTGGATCTTAATTGTTATCTGTAATTTTATACTTTTTTCATTGAATATATTTTTAAACAAATATTGAGTGAAATAAAATTTTTGATTCCGATTTTGACATGTTTCCAGGAGTTTTCTGTTGGTATTTTTTTTGCAAAATATTTTTTACTTGTTGCACCTTGAGCCCTGCAAATTCCCTTTTCATGGGTAAATCTTGTGTTTTAATTACACTCGCATCAATTATTTAAACCAAAATGTTTTTGGTTGACAATATAATGCAATAGTTTAATTCATTTTAGCTCCCTTATTAAACAGGGTGCTTAATAAAATAGATCATACATCTAGAACACCGAGCTCTGTGGTACGAAAATTCACGTAGATTAATTCATTTCATTTTTTTTCATACTTTGCGATACATACGACATAAAGATTATGTAATCACCCAAGCAGTGTCATACTAATATGGTGAGATCCAATGCCGCGTCTTGATACGGAGAAAATGCTACCGGCCTTCCGGTTGTCTCAAGAAGTGTCGGTCGCGCTAATTGTTTATTTGTTTGTAGACGAATGACTCAACCGAGTCAACTATTGCACGAGAAGATCCGCTCTTTGTTTGTACCACTGTGTTGGTAGTCACCTTATAGGTAATATGTATGGTAGCCAGCCACCCTTCCGAGTTCAGAATGTGGCTTTTGAGTCCCGTTGTTAAATGCAAAACTTAATATATTTCGAGGATTGGCTGATTGTGGATTGTATGTTCAGATAAACGCAAGTTATACTAGTGAATTTTTGGGAGGGTTGAAAATAATCGAGATTAACGGCACAAACGCACAGGTAAACACGACGAGACTAATAGAAAAATCTATCTAAAATCGATGTTACAACACCAATTAGTTGAAAGATACCCTTTTAATTTTACTCAAATATCTATCACGTCAAGATATCGACCAATTACATTTAATCAAATACCTTCCATATACCTACACATATCTGCAGTTTTATTATATTTCTAATAAGATAATGTAATAGATAAGATAATCGTCTCCCATAAGACATTAACTTGTAGACCGTCACCTTCGCGACGGCCGCGCGCCACTTATAGACAGACCGAGCAGGAAGACCATGCTCTGAATTACTTTGGCTATATGGAAACATTCATTAACTGTCATTAGAAGCTTTTCGTATTGAACCTACGGGTAAGTTCAAACACGGAAACCTGGCTGTTATTCACTAACTGACCATCAATCTGATGGTAAAAGGTCACTGTCGTCCTTGGACAGTCGTCCTGTTAGTCCCGATTTGAGTCTTATTCTGTGTCAGTCACAGTTGTCATGGGCGGTAGCGGATGGGCGGAGTAGCGTGCTTGTTTGCTACGAGTATCTTAATTCCTTAAAAAATCTAGATATAATAAAGTTTCAAAGTCAATACGTGACCTGCCTGAAGAATTGTTTAAAAGTGCATCTCGTAGGCACGGATTACCTTTATTGTAGGTGAGTATACAAAAAACTAAGATGCTTGGGAATGATCAGTTCTGCTAAGGTTAGTGTAGGTATATAGCTGTATTAAATAATTATGTAATATTGTATTTATTTAAGTTTTAAAAGTTTCACATTTCAAAGCACCTTTGCGAAACGGCGGTAGAATAAAAAAAAGACACCCATAAGTGTAATAAGTGTATTAGTGATACCCGTATGAATAAATTATTTTGAATGTTGTAGGTTTTCTGACATTGTTTTCGGTCAGTGAAGTACCTAAGGGATAGTAAATTATAGAAACTTGGTGACTCTCTTGATAGATGTCTATGGGCGGTGAATACTTATTTTAAGTGTTGACGGCTATTATCATAAAAATACTTTTTAATTTAACGGCCATTGACCTGTGATTTGCTGTCAATAATAACGAAATTCAAACTTAATAAAAGTTTTGTCGTACTGAAGGTATGAAGGTTAAAAAAAGAAAAAGGAATCCTTTTTTCCGTAATCCATTCAAGGCTAGTTAGATGGATAACTGCTAGTAGCGAAAAATATTTTGAGTTTCCGGGCTTCGGAGGACACGTAAGGCCGTCGGTCCCGGTCTCCAGCAATTCCCACTGGAGCAGTGTGGTGGAATATGCTCTAGTCCACCTCAGTTACGAGAAGAGCCATACTCAGTAGTAGGCCTATATATGTATACATATATAGTGTATAGCCTATAATAATATGTATATTTAGTGGTTAGTGAGTTGAAACCAGCCAATCTATTTTGATCGGAGCCGCTCTAAGCTTAGTTTGGTGACTGTAAAGTTTGTCGAATTCCTCTCTGCTTCTGTGGTTTATTCAAATTGCTATTTATAAGCTCGCGCTCCAAATAGACATAGTTGACAGGACGCTTGACAATGTGCGGTTGGCACTGCCGCTGGCGCTGGCGGTCCTTTCATACTTGCTACTTCGATAGTTTCAACTTCATACTGATCTTGGTATTTTACGAACTGATCTGGGCATTTTATGTAGATTTTTATAATATCTTAGTTATCATTTGTAGACCAACTCAAACAGAAGTAAGAAATATGGATAGGTACAAAAAGATTTCAACAATAATTAATTGTATCAAATGTTAGTTGCCATATAATATTAGGTAATATTACTAAATTTCAACACTTATTCCAGAGTTAGCACAATATTGGACACTAATCTTTTTTTTTACAAAGTGTATAGTACCTATTGTTTGTATAAAATTAAGTTGGTTGGTGATAATTATGCTGCTAAGCAGTGATTGAGGTTGAGGCCGTTGTGTGTGTTGACTGGCAAGGTTTAGTAAAAACGCCTTATTAATTTAGCAATATATTTCTGGTAAATTCGAATCGCGTCCAATATTGTCTAGTATGATAGTAACGTATTATATTGAAAGCAATACTCTAATGTCATCGTGTAATTAAATTTGAATATAGTAGTCCATTTCGGGAGATATCTCTTGAATCAAGTTGTAATAGTCGGGCCAACGAACTTTACAGTCCATTTACACAGGCGACTGTGATGCGACATTTTGTCGTACAACGACGTTGGCGGGCGAAACTTTGTATGAAAATGCTTAGTTTCTTTTACATAAAATAAGTTAATGACTTGCCGACAATACCATCTAAAAGTAAGTGGCGACGTCGCTGATACTGTCATGTGTTGCAGCGCCGCTACCTCTAGCGAATTCCCCGTCATCTGTCTCGACAAACTGCAATACGAAAAGTGTCCCACTGCATCAGTGTACAGGTTTCCTCACGATGTTATTTCTTCGTGATATTTACATTACCACACTATCGAAAAGGCATTATTTTTGCGGTTGCGACAACGTATGTCAAAATGTCTCAGCGACACTATTTACAAGTACGTCAAATTGTCGCGTCGCAGTCGCAAATCTGAACAAACCCTTATGTACTCAATACTGGCGTATTTGTGAAGATAGTGATACTCTTTCGGAATTAACTACCGAAACTTGTTCGAGAGCTTAGCGCTTACGGTCTGTTTCTGATCGAATTTAAATGCACTTAGATTCACAACATTGCAGTAAATGCGACGGTTATAGCGATTGTAGATAATTATGTCCCAATATTAGTTTGTTTGAGTATTTGGTGCTGCTATATCGAGGCATTCGAGTCTTAATAACCGCACAGCACATTATTAACTCGATAAATTTGTGGTTTATCATATTATTGACAATTAAATGATAAATGATAAATGATAAATGATAAATGATAAATGATAAATGATAATTTATTTGCAAAAATGTGGTTACAATGCTCTTAATTATGTACTCTGGTTGCTCACATTTGCCAACAGTAGTGGCATGCAAATTATTTCATTGATTAGATCAGATTTTTACAATTTTTATAATTAATTAGATATAAAATAACAGAAATTATAATAAATAAGTACATATGTCACAATTTAAAATTTATATTAAAATTATATAGTTCAATTGGATTCAGTCAGATTTGATATTATTATTATTTAATTACATACAATTATTTAATTATTTACTTACATACAAATCAGTTGATTATTATTTAATTACATATAAATTACAATTACATTCTCTTAATTATTCTTTCGCTCATAAATTCTTTTACAGTATAGTAACATTTTTCCAGTAGCCATACATGTGTTTGTTTTTTAAATTGAATTAGAGTCAGGTGTTTGAAATTTTCTGGTAATTGATTATATATTTTTATACACATGTGATAGGAATTTCTGGAGCGCATTTCCGTTCTTGATGGTGGAAGCCTTAATTTATTAGAATGCCTGCTCAAAAAACTATAATAGTCACCTTTTCTTTCGAATAGATAATTATGTTTCTTTACAAATACACATACCTCATAAATATATATACATGCCAAAGTTAATATTTTCAATTCCTTGAAAAGAGGCCTGCAACTAGCGTCCGGAGGAGCATCACACATAGCGCGGATGCAGCGTTTCTGTGCAAGGAACACTTTATTGAAGTTTACTGAGTTTCCCCACAGTATTATCCCATATCTTAAATTAGATACCACGTAGCCATGGAAGGCCTTTAGAGCAGTTGCTAGGTTACTAATTTTTGGCAGGCGCCATAATGGATACGCAAAACGATTTATTTTGGAACATAGCTTGTCAATATGTTCCTTCCAAGAGCAATGATCATCTAGCTGTATTCCTAGAAATGAGATTGAGTTCGTTTCAGCGATAGGTTGATTAGCGTATATTACATTAAGGTTAGTAGTTTTTGAGTTCTTAGTTTTGAATTGTATATATTTTGTTTTGCTTATATTAATTTCGAGATTATTGTCTTTAAGCCAATGAATTAATTTCTCAATAGTATTATTTATCTCCAAATTATAATTATTTTTATTAATGTCAGGAATTATAAGGGCAATGTCATCGGCAAATAATGAGCATTGGTCATTTGTCACTTTTATTATGTCATTAATGTATATTACAAAAAGAAGAGGTCCTAGTATGCTTCCTTGAGGGACGCCAATCCTATTATATTTTAGATCTGATTTAATTGTTACCTCTTCTTGGTTTATGGGATTTACATTATATATTTCCACATATTGTTGCCTATCGCTTAAGTAGCTTTTAAGCCAGTCTAGTGCACAGCCACGTATACCGTATTTTTCGCATTTCCATAAAAGTAGCTTGTGCGAAACAAAATCAAATGCTTTGCTCAAATCAATGAATACACTAGTTGTTTTTATTTTTTTATCGATATTCTCTAAAATACTATTGACAAGATTGAACGCAGCAAGAGTTGTCGATTTATTTTTTCGGAAACCATTTTGGTAGGGGGTAAGAATATTATATTTTTCAATGAAATTAGAGATTCGAGTGTACATAGCTTTCTCAAATATTTTTGAAAATATCGGAATAATAGATATTGGTCTATAGTTATTTACAAGAGTTTTATCATCCTTTTTATATATAGGTTTAACTATAGATATTTTTAAATTAGATGGAAAAACTCCTGTTTGAAATGATAAGTTTACTATATGATTAAGAATTGGTGCAATCAGCTTACATGTAATTTTTATTATCTTTGTTGGTATATGATCATATCCAACTGAAGGCGTGTTTTTCAGACTCATGATAATTTTTGTAATTTCTTCTGCAGTTGTGGGATGAAGAAAAATCGATGCATTATTAGTGTCAATTTTGTATTTGTATATATTCGTGGTATTTGTATTTGTTAATGTGGAAGTGAAATTTGTAAAATAATTATTAAAGTAGTTAGCAATGTCATATGGATTGGTTATAAATAAATTATTATGATTAATTTTATTAATAGTTTTGTCAGAACAATTAGTGTTTATTTTATTTTTTATGAGTCGCCACGACGCCAAGCATAGATTTTTTGAGTTATTTAGGAACTTTAGATTGCTTATTTTTTGTGCAGTAAGCATGCATTTTTTAAACGTTTTACTGTATGTTATGTACTTAGATTTATAAATTTTAGTGCGCTTCTTGTAATATTGAAACCTTAATTGTCGTTTAGATTTGGCCGACTTTTTTATACCTTTGGTAAGCCAGGGAATATGACTCTGTTTATTTTTAACCTTTATTCGGATTATAGGGAAGCATAGTTGAAAAAACAAGGAATAGAGTTCATGAAAACTGTTAAATGCGCTATTCGTCTCAGTTTCATTGTAAATTTCTGACCATGGTAAACGACAAATACTATCACAAAATTTTTTAATATTTTCTGCACTAAAATCTCTACGTTTTGTGTATTGTATTTTTGGGATAAGTATTTTTTCTTTCAGCGGGACCGTTAGCAGTTGCCCGGTGTCATGATCCGATAAGTTTAGATTTAGTGTTTGCCCTGTTGCGTTATGTACATTACTAATTATTTGATCCAGACAAGCTTTGGCCCTCGTAGGTTCTTTTATATGTATAGTGTAGTTAAAGTTTTCTGTAATACTGGTAAATTCGGATGAGATTTTATGTTCAGGTTTTAGCAAATCTATGTTAAAATCCCCCGTTATGATGACATTAGTATTCTTTTTATGACGAAAATATATCAATAGCTTTTCTAGTTTTTCTAAGAATATTTTAGGATTGCTATTTGGTGTTCTGTAAAGGCAAATTATTGTGTATCCCATGTCAAGGAGTTTTATACCACATACTTCAAAACAGAAGTCTTGGTGTAAATCTTTCAAGAAAGGTATTTTACAGTGGGCTATATTATCTCTACACAAGATACAGACTCCCCCGCGCTTATGTAGAGTTCTTGAATAACTATCGGCCAGATGGAATCCATTAAGTTTTAAATTAAGTTCTTCTCCGTGTTTTATGAAAGTTTCCGTTAAACAGATTATGTCTATGTATTTATTGCTTTCATTTAATTCCTGTAGAGTAACCTCCATAATGTCCTTCTTGCTGCTGAATCCTGCTATATTTTGATGGAGTATTAACAGGTTTTTTGTGGTATTATTTACGAAAAAAGGAGGATTCCTTTAAAGTTTCAATGGAAGGTGATTTTGCTATACCATTTTGTTTTAAGGGAAAATAATCTAAAATCGATTTTTGTTTTGTTCTCACGGTATTATTAATAGCTTTAGTTTTACAATAACGAGTCAGTTGCAGGCGTCTTTTTAAACAGCTAAGATTTAAATGCGTTTGTTCGTAGTCTATGTAGTCAATCTTAAAATTAATTTTCTTACTAATGTCAGATAGATAATTTCCAAAAAATAAATTACTTTGTATAAAATGACAATTTTTATATAAATTACATAGTAAACGCAATTTCGAGTTTAATAATTTTTCATTAAGGTATCTATTTTGTATAACCTGTAAAATTAATACATCACAATTTTTAATGTTCTTTAGGGCTGCACTTAATTCCGCTATTATTTTAACGGGATTCGTATCATTTTCACCCACACAGATTATGACTTTATCATTTTCAGTAGGCTGAGCAGTATAACATCCTTTTAAAACTTCTTCAGTGCTTGCAAACGGTTTTGTGAATGAAGATATGCTGTATTTTTCATAAGTGGAGTTTTCTCTCGACTTTAGCAATTCTAGACCAAGACCAACACACTGTTGTGTTCCATAGACGTAGATTGTTTTGTTAGTTACGTTTGGCTTGGTTTCAATGTGTTTTTGTGTATTTGATTGTTTTATGTTCGAGATCCGGATTTCTTCGGGATTTATTAATGGGATAGTCTTGTTATTTGGTTGGTTTTCCTGAGTGACTATTATTGGACTATTTTCATTTGTGGATTGTTTATTTAAAGTACAGTTTGTTGATTTCTGTTTCTTTTTTTTAATAATTCTTGCAGGACTTGGAGATGACATTGCTTTTAGAGTGTTTACTTTTAATTCTTGCTGAGAAATTTTCGATAGTAGCTCATTTTTTTCTAGGACCAAATTATCTATTTCAAGATGAGCGCTCTCTAGCTGAAGGCTTAATTCTTGAATTTTTTGTTTTAATTCTAATACCTCATCATTAAACCTAGTAGAAAGATCTGGTAAGCTTCTCCTTAAGCTTGAATCCAGTGACCCGAAAGAGTTGTCTTCATGATCAGAAACTGTTTGGATAGGAAAATCAACTGTATGTGATATATTTCTTCTTCTTAGAGTCACCTTTTCATAAGTTGAGCAATCAAGGTTGCTGTTGTGAGTTGAATCTGAGGTTATTCCCTTACTGTCCCTATTTGGTGATGGTGAGTTTTTAGCAATTGCCACAGGTAATGTGCCCTTTTTAAATTGATTAACTTAACTATGGTGTATGAATAAGTAACTAGCGGACATGTTTTAAAGCTTGTTGATGGATATTTAACGGTTTCCCAGTTTATTCTAGACCAGCAACGCGCAAGCCCTTGGTATATAAGCGCTGACAAATATTATTAACTAGTATGTAGTTCAACTAACACTCGAAATTAATAACCGATCTATTCCAAAATCATGAGATCTTAGATTTGTTGATTTATTAATCGATATCGAAAATGTAATCCAGATAAGTAGAAAAGTGTATCAACAATCAATGTGATGATTGAAATAGCAATTTTCAAACACTAAAAATTGTGTAACAAGATATTTAGTGTACAACCTAAAGGTAAAACCAGTATAGTGATTTAAAAAAGTAAATAAAAATTGCATGTTTCTTTTTGGATGTGTGATGTCAATCATCACTGGATCACACGACATTAACTGAACAGGACTCTAACGCTAATTAAGATTGGTTACCATACCAACCTCCACGAGCCGACCATGAACTGAATATAATTAACGTCGTTAAACCTCAAATTGTTCCAGTTTTTATCTTACACAAAATTATGTTAAAACAGTAATGAGATTGAAATGAAATTCATGTGAAATTAATCAGTAATTTATTTACCGAAATGGTAATGATTCTTAACTTTGTATTTCACTACCGGCGCTGCGTGAACAGCATGTACCGTGTGGACCGGGGTGAGGACTGGCGACACGTGAACTGGGGTGATCACCGGTGATGAGTGGAGTGGGGTGATGATGTGTGTGTGTGCTGGGGCGGCCACTACTGGGGAGTGAAGAACCGGTGCCGGGTGCAGGTTGATGTGCAGGCCTGCTGACGTCAACCCTAGCTGCACGGCTACGAGGATCTATAAAAATAACATTACATAACACGTGGCGTTTGATTAACACTATTTGTTTGCCGGCAGCGGAAGATGGTGCTGCATGCTGCTTTAATTCTGTTTGCTACCTTAATTCCATAAAAAAGGATGAAAGATAAGTACCACCTCAATTCATCATCATAATCATCATCATTGATAACTAGTATGACTAAACAATTTTTTTGCGTTAAGAGTAATTATTTAATTAAAAATCCGTGGTTTATAAATACAAAAACTTACAATGACCAGATTTCGTGTCATCTTGAAGCAAGGACAGCCCCGTATCACCACAGTGCACTCCGTTCGGTTTATATATGTATGCCTGACATTTTTTTGAACCACAGACTTAACCATGTGGAGATACGGCGTATTTGGATAGATGTTACATTTATCCTTTGTTGAGAACATCCTCTTTTAGGCCATCGTCGTAATTTTATAACTAGCACACTACTAGGTTCGGTTTGTTCGAGTGAAAAAATTAAGACACGGATCTCGTACATTTGTACAATTAAACATAGATAATAGAGATAGTTGAAAACGCCAATTAAGTCCGTCACGCACTTGGCCAGCGTGGTGTGCTATGGCCTTTTCCCCTCACATTGTAAGAGGAGACGCATGTCTAGCAGTGGGTTATGGGTGTTAGTTATGGGTTGCGATGATAGTTGAAAATATTAATGAAGTGAGAAAATCTTTGATGAGCAATCTGGTTACGCAACTATCCATTTATTGAGGAATCAATACCGGAAAGTGTCATTCTCCTTTGGACAAAAGAACAATAATAAAACAACGTTGATAGTCATATGTAAAGAGCATGGAAATAATATTGACTATTGTCATCAGTTTCAAAATAGGAAATGAATGAGAATTATTGTGTTAGAAGTTTTACCATTTTCCGTATCGATTCTATTGTCTCGCTCGGTTGGATTGTTCATCGTAGTTCCTGATAGTATTGATTGGATTATTATGCAACAATGACACATTGATATACTTATTTTTAATGTTTATAGACAAGCACTTCCTTACAAAAAGTAAAAAAAAGTATGTAGGTACATCGTGACAAATAAGAATATTAAGTGAATGAAATAGGTATAACTTGACGCACAAAAAATATAAAAAATGTTACAAATAGGGACCACTTACTTAATATTGTTATTAAAGATATAATTAATTTATAATTATGAGTAAATTGTATTATTTATATTTACGAGTAAATAATAAATTAGAAAACTAATTAAAGTCAACTCGACAAGCATTAATTAAAGGTATAGCTAATATGTATGCGTAGGCTGCATAATATTTATAGCGTATTGTAAATAAAATTAAATATCCCTTCTAATTCATTACCATATCTTCGTGTCACGACTGTTACCTTGCTCTTGATTAGTCATGGAGGATGTAAACAAACATAAGAGCTTTCATTTAATTTATGACATACAAGTTATGGATATATTTATATGTTTTTCAGAACTACTTACTTAATATAATAAACGAATAACACGTTGGTCTTCCCTAGTTCATTTTAATTTTTTTTCGTTTATTAATTAATTATCAAAAAAAATGCTGTATTGGTAATTCTGAGGCCAAGTACACCTTAACGGTCTTTTTTTTTAGTTGTAGTAAAATCGTCGATTGATCATTTCATAAAATGACGACCTCATTGAGTTATGTAAAACGTATACCACAAAATTGTGATTAAGCCTATTAGTTTATTATTATATTATATTATTATATTAAGTTTTTATTAAAATAACATACACTACCCTAATACTTAATTTATTCCAATAACATATCCATTTATTAATTTTCATTAGGCATTAATAAACATTCTTGGCTAAATCGTCAACTTTTTATAATTTAAAAAAAAAAGGAAATATTATCTAAAAGCTCCCATTATCATGTTTGATCATTTCATGAAATTATAAATCCTACGACCGATCCGTGACATAAATACCTTAAAAGCCTTCTGTGGTGGCAATGGTCACGCATCCTGCACACTACCATACTGGTACGCGACCGGCGCAGTAAGCCAATGCCGGCAAAAGGTCGCACCAGTGGCACTAATGCGGTCACGAGCAGATTTATTTATATTAATATTCCACTTGTATTAAATAGTTATTGCAAAATACTGTAATTATGAACGTAATCCTGTTCGACGTATTTAGGAAGGACCTAGCTCGGGGCGTAACGTATCGTTGATGGTTGGTGTTGCTGTTACCCATGGGGGTCGCTGACCACCTACCAGGTGGCTCGTCTGCTCGTTAGCTAATAACAGAAAAGGTACATAAGTAAGCTGTTTTCCACCACAGATGACCCTGAACTTAATTATAATGCCATTGATGTCAAAAGGTGGTGACTAAACGCTAGTGACCAAATCTACCTGTTTGGCCACTGTTACCTTGTATTAAGGAATTATTAGGTTAGCCTGGATCTTCTAGGGCAAGGATTTCTTCTTAGAATTTAATTGTATAACGTGAGTTTATCTTGACGTCTACGAGTGTAACAATATGATTTGTAACGACCATTTACAATTATAATGTATACGGGTACTCACGATTTCGATTTCGAAATCGTGAGTACCCGTATACATTATAATGTTTAGTGTCCGCGATAATATCAGTTTAAAATCATAGACCATTTACAAGTTCGAAATGTTTGTAATGTGATTAAAAGCATCTCACGACGTTTAACAAGCTATCTCACCATTACCATGAGAGTTTAACATTACTCCGAAGCACAAACACGTTCTTGTTAACCATTGCAAGGTCACCCATCCAAACCATTAAATTTGTCCTCTCCATTAACCAAATACACAATCACGCATAAGTCCTCGGCCCTTGAGCTATGAAGGGACAATCCCTCGCAGTCGAGCCCGAAATCATTGTATGCACAGACAATCAATCCAACCGGAATCCTTTGAGCTAGTACGCTGGAATTTTGCATACAGATTTCTTTTATAATGTAAACAAGTGTAATGAAGCCGGGTTTTTTGATATTCCCTCGGGTTAGGGAATAACGACGGTTTATATTTTCCATTTAAATATGGCCTTTTTACGTAGCTGACTAGCTGTATCTAATTATTTATCAGAGACTTCAATTTTTGCATTTAAGCACCAAAAGCTTTTTGAATATTCTTATAAATTCCCTAGGGATGGGAAATAAAGAGGATTGGCTACAAATAAGGCTTCTTAATTGAAACTTGGCATGTAACCAGTTAATTAAAATTCGATTTTTAAAATGCTCATGGGACATGGATTATAAAGGTTTCACTAGTATATTTTCGCTTTGAAGTTGCCTATTTCCATAACAAAAAGACGGCTATTGCCGAATCTTCGTGAACATAAAACGAATTATTGCAAATAAAAGAATTCAGTTACATGGCAGTAATAGTCCATCCCAAATGGATTAGACAAACTTGTTGAAAATCGCAAACGGATTGGATTGTATTGTGAACGACGTGCGACAAGTTGGAACATATGCGAGTGTCACGGCAAACAAACGCAGTAATTAATGTCCACCGTTGCCGGTTGCGGGCGACAGTTGACGTCCAGATCTATGTTAACACGACAATGAAATATTTTTTTATCAATTCAAACTCAAACTCAAATCATATATAGTAAGTAGTTATTTATAAATACACTTATGCACTACTTTTTTGTATTTACCACCGTTTCCTTATTGAACTGAATTTTAAATCTTGGAGAAGAAACTGATGAAATGATAAAAACACTCGCCAACACAATTTTATAATCGCTCTTGTCGTTATAGTTGAAGAAGGTTGTGAGTGTGGCCAAAGATTTAGTAGCTACTTTCATGTCTGTTCTTTCTTTTGTCTTTGCCGACAATACATCGGTGATGGCTTTGATGTTACTGATGTACATATGTAGGCGACGCGACGGATACTGTGTCACTACTTACTATCGGATGGCACGTCTGGTCGTTCGTCGGCTACTTGAAACAAACCAGTCACAAATGTTTTTCCAAGAGTAAAACCCGGAGTTCTTTGCTGAATAACCAAGGTGACTACCGAGGTTTCATTGCGATGAAGCTATGCTATTCAAATTAATTAATCGATTATTACAAAAGTAATCGAACCACCTGAGCAATGTAGGGCGGGCGGGAGTTTGTTGAGGGATAATAATAATAAATAATAAATAACGCTACACACTAGGATTCCCTGTGTCGTTTAAATTCATCATTCAAATTTCCGCCTCGCTGGGAATCGAACTCAGGACCCTCGGAATGGCGATCCGGCGTGTTAACCATTGCGCCATCCAGGTCGCCATCAGCCATCAGGGATCGTTAAGTTTCAGCTTTTCCGTGCACCGGAGAGCATGTTGTCTTTCTTAATTTAACAGTTACTGAAATTAAAGGTATGGAGCTTGAAATTGGTTTTTACGGAGGAAGACTTTCAACAAAGGAGTTATTAAGATTGACTGGAGAGATAGGGGGAAAAGAGAGAGAATTGAGGAGTGGCTTTGAATGAACCGGCTAATTATTCGCCGACTCAAAGCAAAGAACAAGAGAGAAATCAAAAGCAAATCATATTTTAAACCATGTTTATAACCACCATGGCGAATGTATAAAATAAGGCAGCGCGTTATGCACAATACTGTGAGAGAGTGCGACAGGCGCGGCGTGTATAATTGGCGCGGAGTGTATAATTGGCGCCGAGTGTATAATCGATGCGTGTAGTACCGGAGGGTGGTACACGATGATGGGTTTCGGTGCTGGTGCGGCGCTCGCTGCCATTAGAAACACGGTGATTATTATCTGAAACAACACAAAGGTAAATGTTTAATTCAGTCTTTAAATGGGTAGCAGTAGCCTGTTAGTTGTAGGAGTAGCCCGTTTTAAAATCCTACATGTATCTTAAAATCATACACAAAACTATTTTTCAAATCCGACTGGCAGTCCCGGATTAGCGCGTTAACTTAGTTAACGTATCATCCTTATGTTAAATGGGTGTAAAGTTTTGCGTTAGGTTAGCGCAAAACTTAAAGCCACTTAACGTGTTCTTACACGTTGTAAAATCCAAAAATCTTTAAAACCGTAATGTAAAGTGTCGGCAACTCACCACTCGGTACATTTCCGCTGGTAATATCCTGTCCGGGCTGTAAACGAGACTGGCCCATCCGCGGGCCCCTTTCAATTTATATTTCGCCCAAGAATTCTACTCCCAGTCGCATCTGCCAACGCAAATGGCCAGGAATTTTACTAAAATACCAGACGGCTAGATTACACGCCGATCTAGCAATGTTGTGAATGAGCTAGCGCCATAGAGTTGATACGGGATAGAGAAGACGTAATAGAAAATTAAAATACTGTATTTTTTCATGCCACGTATGCATGAATGAAAAATGTTTTTAATGTGTGGTATGAAACATCAGAGGCCGCGGTTATTCCGCAACATATAGATATTATTATTATGACTGCGACCCTTTTCCGTCAAGTTGATATTTCTGCAGCTGTAACTTCTAATTTAAGCCAGTAAAATTGTGTGATACTTACCAAATGTAAGCTTTGTCGATACGCAACCGACGGAATAAATTTAACTGTATTTCAATCGTTTATTAAATAAAAAAGTTATGACAGTTTAAATAATCACGCCTAACAATTTCAGAATGTGCGTCGTAAGGGGCATGTTTCCCAAGCGAAGTGAGGGTGGTTTTATTAGTATTTAATATGTCTATTCTAATATTTAGCAAGTCTCTGGCTATTTCTAGTAAAAGGAAATTTTATGCGGCTGCATAATCCGAACGCGACAAGGACTGCAGGAGATATTCGGTCAAGCGGTGCGGCGCTGATACGACCAACACTTTAAACGTGCTGATGGAATAACTTGTCACTTCAGTGAACATAATGGTTTTATGTTTGTTTGCTTTACCATCAAATAGTAAGTAATTACTGTTGGGGTTGAACAACATTCGTTGCCGATCAAGTAGTTAGTTAATGTCCTCCACCAATGAGGACTGTAGCAGCGTGGTGAAGTATGTTATGATCCTTCTCAGTTACGAGGAGAGATCCGTGCGCTGTAGTAGCTGGATGTATTTATTTACATTGAAAAATAAACATGACTGGTTAACCTAATTCTCTTATATAGTCTTACCCTAATGCGGTTACTTTGCTAATATCCTTACATAAATTTTCTAAGGAAAAGATCTTTTAAATGCAAATTTTGACATTTCACTACTATACAAACAGATAAAAAATAAAATGTGAATTTTTGATATATTCCATTTTTCAGGATACGATTTTACCTGCTGGTTACATTACGCCATAGTTTATTCTATATAGTGTTTTCATATTCCAGTCCATGCTATTACCGAGAAGGATTACAGTACATATACCTTATTTTCCTTAACGTTTCCGTAGAGGTATTCAAAAATGTTTGCTCTCTAGCCTATAGTATCGTCATAGCTGGCGATGCATTCGGTGAAAATTCCGTCTACATAGAGTAGCTTCTTCATAGAGAAGTTACCACTTGTTTTTATTTTGACAATATTGCTTGTATGCAAATAATTAAATGCGAGTATTGAAATAAAGAATCCTGAAACATGTAAAAAAGGAACAACGATGATTGTTTGTGTTAAAGATAGCCGACCGTGTTGAACACCTTAATTGATTTTAACTTACAGAAAAGGGATTGTGCGATGGTTTAGTGGTGTGCTTTCTGTCACTTATCGTTTTATTGTCGTTTTATTTACATAACACCTTCATGGGACACCGCAAAAACTATTAAATAATAATAATGAACGCTCTTACACATTCATCATACCCCCCGCACAAAGATTTCGTGAGTTGCTAGTAGCATGGACAACACAAATAAAATATTACTAACACCCACGACCCGAGAACAAAGATTCATCTGTCACATTAATATCTGATATCTGGGTATCGAACTCAGGACCCCTTGCTTCACAGGCAGGCTACCAACTAGGCTACGGGGTCATCATTCAAATGGAACTTTAACTATTTAAAAATAAAATGAATCGGAAAGTTTAGTGCGTGCTCGTTTGCTATAATGTCCATTTATCGTTTCAAATGTTTTTCACCCTCTATACGTCGACTGCTCTGTATAACTTCGTCGAACACATTGAGTAGCGCGCAACATCAATTAGACAGAATTTAATTATGCAATAATGCGGCGCACGTGTGCATCGGCGCACATCACAGTTTGAAGTATTCGTGTTCGAGCTGCTGAGTTATCAGCTTCTAGCGTAAATGTTTGACGGTTCTCATTAAATAATTATACGTGAAGTGAGTTTAAGAAAAACTTTGTTGTTTGTAGCTTCCTTCCCGTTGTAGGAAAGTTTTTTTTGATTTAAGACTCCATTGCCACTCATTGTGACCTACCATATCAAGACTTGATTTAGCGCTAGCTAGGATGGTTTATTCAATTAGCACAGGTTGATATATGAGGCAATCCTTAGTATTAAACAATACGTTATTTTTTAATATTAAGCAATTTAAGATTACATAGGTACATATATCACGTAATATAATACATCTAATTGTACATGGTCTACTGTTTAATGTATAGACTTCAGAGAGTAGCGGTGTAACTCTGGATGGTATAGCACATTAACTTAAAAGAAGCCTATATACTTTTGACCTGAAGACACCAATTAATTAATGCAATTTATGGTACAACGCTGTTATTCAGCGTGCCCGTTTTCTTATTGTTATAGTAAGTGAATAGTTAAAAAAAACACGCTTTTATAATACCTAGGTACTAAGTGAATTTCAAACGCTGAGCAATTAAATTAGTCACTGTGCTGTTAACCGTTGAGGAGACTCCTTGTCTGGAGCTAGTCCTGAGAAAAGTATCCAGTCAGGCTTGTCATAAAATTGCATTGTCATCGTAAATCAACCAACATGCGAAACTTCAAGTCCGGAGAGTAACAGGAAGTAGCTCTAATTCGCTCGCAATATTTGACCCGGATATACAACTTATAAAATAACAACATAAAAAATATTAGGGTTGTAACAAATTTATTCTAAACGTAATTGGGTAATACTGCTTAATGAATGGCGACGACGGGGACGGCCTTGACCACTGGAGTATGATGGTGGACGGTGGTGGAGCTGCTGTGAGCGACGGCGGCGGGGGCGGTCTTCACCAGCACCGGGGCGTGGACAGTGTGTACCACCGGCGCGGCTACGATGGGCGCGGCGTGGACGACTGGGACCGCCTTGACCACCACTGGGGCAGCGTGGACAACGGGTGAGCCGTGGTTGACGACTTGGCTGCTCTTGGTGACGGTGGTCTTAGCGGAGACGACTGGGACTGTGGCGTGGACGACAGGGGTGGCGTGGACAACTGGGGCTGCGTGGACCACCGGAGCCACGGCCACCACGGGATGGTGGGCGACCAGCAGACCCGGGGCGGCGGCCGCGCACGCCAGTAAAGCGGTGAATACCACCTAGATTGAATTACGATTTTGTTAGTAATTAAAATAATAAAAAGCATTAAAAAAATTTAAAAATATTTGATAACAGTTGTCATTTGTTAACTTTAGTTTAAAAGAATTCCCTTTTGTTTATTATTTCAGTTTTCTGACCAAAATTTTCTAGATCACTTAAATTTAAGTGATACATTTATGAAATTTTACAAGGACTTAACGACATTTTTGCAATAAATAGCGTTCTTAATATATTTTTAAATTTTTATATTGACAAGCACAACTCACAAAGCTCTGCATGATGGTTGTTTGAAGAATTTGGTGGTGCCGTGAGGTGAGGTGACTTGGTGACCGAATTATCTAACGACTGGAGCCCGCGTCCCCTTTATATACCGGCCCGACTCGAAATGCATACTTGAATTTCGTTATTAACCGATGTCAGAAACTGAGCTTACGAACGGATGTGGCATGTTGGCTACGCTTGACGTATACATTGAGTTTTATAATAACCGGAATCGACGCTTTACATATCATAAACGATCAACAATTATCAACTGCACTCATTTGGTCCACTTAAGTAGTTAATTTTTCTATAGACATGAACCGCGCTTAATTTTTTAAAACAATACGATACTAAAATATGGCTTAACTGTAGGGCTCAAGTCTTTTTTATAGGCCTAAGAAGGGTCAAACTTTAGTGTCGTCCGAAGGCGTCCGACATCACTGCTAAACTTAATGATGATTATAACCGTGACTGATTTACCTTCAAAACATGGAAGCGCTCAAGAAACTTGTGCCACCAGCAATCCCCCATCTACCTAGACACCAAGGATCTATCACTAAGGATCATCACATAAAATTAAGTACGCTCAGTCAAATTGAAATAATATGCCGCATCCATTGAGCTTTCACTAGTATTGCAGCTCTCTAAATACTGGTACAAGAACAAGATTGGGCGCAGTAGGCTGATGCCAAGTTCATTCAGTCAAGTTAACCTCACGTTACGTAACAATACGCCGGCTGTTGTTGGTCTCACTGACTCTCTGAGCCGACGGACGTGGTGAAAATGGACGAAACATGTTTTGGATTTAAACATTTTTACTCTTTTTGGATGTTTAGTATGTTTGTTTAAAATGTTTAAAAAGCTTACATATTGTAATCCAGTAGTAGAATTTTCTGTGTCGTTTACGACATGGACAACACAAATAAGACATCACAATCAATATACACTCAAGATTTTTTTATTATATTGCTAATTTAACTATCATTATTTTAATCTTTATCTCCATGTTATCTCACTTAAATCGACAAATGGATACAATTCATGATTTTGATGGTATCACTGCAGTGTGAGCATGGTGAGTGTGGTTATGATAGATTTAGTACGAACATTCCTTCTCTAAGTCTTCTATCCATTAATGGCCACAGCGCACGAAATTCTTCTCACAATTGATGACGACTAGAGCATAATTAAACCACCCTGCTTTAATGGAGGGGTTAGTGGCCAACTCAATGTTTGGATTTTTTATGCTAACTGAAGGTCGACAGTAGTCGACAACGTATGGTAAATCGAAAGAATAATATCATACATAACTATGTCATGCGAGACATAAACTCGTGTATAAATTATGGATATTGGTTATGAAATATTAAAAGGTTTACATACATAAACCTTCACAGGCTTCCTGTACCTTTTATGAGTGATATGAGTATAAGTAAATATTTATCTGTCATATACCTAAATAAATGTCTGCCCTGGCCGGGATTCAAACTCATGACTTCGCTAAAAGGAAATATATTACAGGTAAACCTTTCTTAATTCCCCTTATAACTAGAATCTTTTTTATGTTAATTTGCAGGTTTCAAAGGAAACACTATAAATCATACTTTTGTACTTAATGAGTACAGTATAACCGATCAAGCGGAAATAGACTCGTATGGAATAAGGTTCCATACAGAAAATAATTTTTATCTACCTATTCCTCAACATGCCGTTGACAATCCTATTGTTATGTCCATGAGTGACGGTGATTGCCAAGCGGCTAATATAATTCATGTGACTGTTCATCCTCATATCCTGGCCCTACGACCGGCAATATATAATTGACGTCCGGATAATCACGAATTCATATATGAGGTCCGGTTAACCGGGTATCCATTGTAGAATGCGACATCCATGTTTTACTGATATCTTCCAATATAAAATCACTACAACGATTTTATTACGCGTGAAAGCGGTGTAAACGGTGATATTTCACAACTTATCGATATATTTACGCTTACATCAAAGTAAACGCTTATCAAGTGATACATTACCTTACACGGTGCTTTATAATTACAAATATTCGCCAATATCGACCATACATTACTTACTACGATAAAAAAATCTGAGAATATTAATTCATCACGACAAGTGTATGAGAGTGTATTTGCTCACTTTAATTTTGGACTAATTCCGAAAATATTAATACCGTGAAACAGATCCTTCGTTTCCGGATCTTAACTAGTAAACAAATATGGCCGACTGGTAACTTTATAGTAACCTGACTATCAACAGGTTAGGATGTACCCAATTAGGTAGCTGTGCAACGAACTATAGTTAACAAGCCAATAGGGTAGTTGACAGTAAGAAAATATTTTGAAGATTTCTATTTTTTATGGTAGCTTAATTTTTACAAATGCGAAAAATCGATCTTATTGATTAAATAAATCATGATTATTTAATATTTTTGAGAAAGAAAATCCCGAAATTACAGTCACTAGTCACGTGACCGCGAACGCCAATACGACGCGTGACGTCACACGTTGCAAAACTAAACAAACTTGACATAGCATTTTGGTCTTTCCGCTCAACGAAACAGCTATTCGTTTTCCAACATATGACGTCACGCGAGTCGGCATGACAGTTTGACGCGTTTTTTGACGGAAACGTCAAATAAATCATGAAAATATAAATTAAAAATATATGTTACAGTTAGTATTTTACTGAAATGTTAATATTTCAGTTAAATTAGACCATTTGGCAAACCATGATTTAGTTTTTCAAAATTAGTCAACTAGCCTATTATAATTATATTATGACTGCAGACCCAAGCCCAGCAGTGGATCAGTTATGAATGGCTTCAACCCATTGATGGCCCACTACTGAGCACGGGTCTCTCCTCATACCTGAGGAGGCCTAGAGCATACTCCACCACGCTGCTCCATTGCGGATTGGTGGAGGGGTTAGTGGCCAACCCAAGTGTCGGAATTTTTTTAAGCCGCCCGAAGGTATCCAACATGGCTTAACGACTACTACCAAATGGTAACAACCGGGACCGACGGCTTTACGTGCCCTCCGAAGCACGGAAACGCTCAAGAAATTTTGCCACTAGCGATCACCCAAATGTTATGGATACCATTGATTAATCGCATATAATTATGCAAAAATATAAAAACGCACAAGATGATTTTTATCCCCTTGCACATTAAAGTAGAGAATAAATTTCTGGTCTTATACAAAGTAATCGATGTTATCTTTAACATTAATGCCAATACGTAATAAGTTTTGTGAAATCGATACTTGCTTTTAATTTTAAATCAGATATTACCTACTAAGTACTTCATTATACTCCGAGATACTTTATTTCAATAATTAAAAATCAGCAGCGTGTTCACTGTCAAACTGACAGCCATTATGTTTGTAACGAGTATATTAATTGTTGAATTTATTTTAATGTTTGTTTAATCGAAAGTGTATCGTGAAGACGTTTATTTTCATCGATGATTTTGATTTTTAAGCAAACATTTAATGAGTTTTAAGTATAATGAAATGGTACCAAATTTTTTGTTATAAAATAACGCTACTCACTTATAGCCCCACATTAGACACAAAGACAAGAACACACAACCAGGCCAAGAACAGAAATATAAACTCATCATTCAAACCACGCCTCGCTGGGAATCGAACTCAAAACCCTTTGAGTGGCAGCCCGGCATGGTAACCACTGTGCCGTTCGTATTATTAAATTGATTTTTTAGATTGTAGTTATGGTTAATTTTAGATTGCAGAGATTTTCTGTCCGTCATTATGAAAGATGAAATTTTGAAATTATTTAAAATTAAATTAATTTTCGTTTTGATTGTTTCGATGATGATAGTGCAGGTACCTGGATGTGTTTAAACACATTTTACTACTTTAAAGTAGATATTGAATTATGATTGTGACATACCCTGAATAATATTAACTAAAATATCTTCCATGTGATTGCACACAGGTGGATGTCCTATTACATAATAATACTAGTTGTCCCAGCGTACTTCGTACCGCATTATGATTAAAAAATGTTTTGGTGATATATCGACAGCAACGCCACCTATCGGGTCCAATTGTGAATCTAAACCATTCCCAGATCCCCTTGAACACACACACAAAATTTCATCAAAATCGGCCCAGTCGTTTGAGAGAAGTTCAGTGACATACACACTCACAGAAGAATTATATATATTAAGATTATAATACATCAAAATACAACACTGAGTGCAGTAGGTAGATAGGTAGGTATGGTTCAGTCTAATTTATTCAAAGGCACTACAGAATGCATGACTGCGAATGAATACGTTGCGAACGTCGCGATGCAAAGCGCAGCTGTTCCCTTTATCACACGGCGTGATTGAGTTTTTCTGAACTGGTGTATGCAAGTGTGACGGGAGATTTTTCTTGTGAGTTTTAGAGAGGATATTTATATAGTGCCCTTGACACTAACACACACACATAAAAAGCAAATGCGTAAAGCTAATGCAACAAAAATGTCGATATTTCGAAAAATATTAAAAATCCGCGAAAAATCAAACCGTGCCAAATTTCAGAAACCGTTTGCTTTTCTCACATTTTGCAAAAGTAGCTCACTTGTTTTTCACCGAAAGAAGAAAAAATATTTTTTAAAATTTTAATTGGAGGTTTCTCTGGAGAATTCTCGAACTAGGTGCACATTGCTATATACAAAACCAATTTTTCTCGTTTACGATTTAAATTTAAGCAAGTGTGATAACGAATTAGAAAAACAAGTTTCTTCACGCCAAGACATGTAAGAGTCAAGACATGTAAGACATGTAAGAGACATGTAAGATTGTTGGTAGAGTATTAATTTACGCCCATCAATTTGGAGACACGTTCATAAAAATATCAACAAAACAGGAGTGAATTGTTTTCCAACAAATCTAGTTAACGACCAATCATTCGCTCGGTTTGTCGATGTCACTAATGAAGGAATAGCTATTAGCTGCGGGAGTTCCGCCCTACTTTAAGTGGCGTGCAAATTGTTTGAGTTGTCTGGCTCGGTCGAGGTTTCATGGGGGACTAATTATAGCTGTGCTAAGTTGTTTAGATCTGCTTCAGCTTGCAATCCTGATTGTTTCTTTATTCTTTTCGTTCTTCTATCTTAGACAGAGACGCATCGGTAACGCCTATTACCTATGTTACTTATGTCCATGGGCGACATTGACTACTTATCATAAGCATTATTATATTTTCGAGAAACCTGTCTAACTAGCTACCCCCTCGCCTTGCTGGGGGCTTGGGCTTGGGGCCTAGCTCATCCTGCTTTGTCTGATTTCTTGGCCGCTAACTCATCAGTGATGCCTTTTGTGTTACAAATGTTCACACGTGATTATGCCCATCTGCTTAAAGCACGTAGATATTGGTTTTGTTTGGCATTAAAACTGGGGCATACAGCTGACCAACTTAATGCTTAGTAGAACAATTTCAAACGTTATAAAACAACTTGCTTGTTTCTAAAACGTAACAAGTATAGGTAAAAAAACTAAAAGACAAAAATAGTAATTTAAACTTTATTTATAACCAACAAAACATAAATAACAAAAATCAGTGTAGTGTGTATAATGGTAAATGATTGACAACGGGTACAGTCTCATGCACGGTGGAACTGTGATGAGACACCGCGGAGTCCCCGCTATAGGAGATCGGGGCGTGGTACGCTGACACTAATGGGGCGTGATAGGACGCCGCAGGGGCATGATAGGAGACGAGCGGCGCGTGATAGGATACGACTGGGGCATGATAGGTCGAAAGCACCGGAGTGTGAATAACTGCAGTGCCACCATGGTTGACGTCGAGATTGCTCTTCGTTACGGTACTTTTGGTTATCGGCACGTGAAGCATTTCGTGAACTACTGGTGCAGCGCCGATCACGTGGGTGCTTCCGTGGTCTACCGCTTGGCTACTCTTAGTGATGGTGGTCTTGGAAAGAGGAGCAGGGTGCAGGAGCTGAGTGGAGCCGTGGTTTATGGATTGACTGCTGGTGGTAAAGGTAGACTTGATTGGTATATGGTAGTCCACGTCGGAGTAGTAGTACCCGGGAGCTGCAAGGGCAGTTGCCAGGAAGGCGCTGAAGATTATCTGGAAAAATGAAAACATTTTAAAAACTTATATTTATTCGTTATTTTCTTAAAGACCTGGAACCTGGAGTTAAAGACATTTCTTAAGAATTTTGAGTAGTCAAACTTTGAATGTTAAGTTTATAGTTGCTATCAACATTTAAGTAACGAAAAAATTAAATCGGCAATTGAACGTTCCTTCACGATTTCCTTCGTTGACATACATAATTGTCCTAAAATCCAAGTTATTAGAATCTTATTCTAGACACAATAGGATCTGATTGGGATTCTGTACAGTTTCCAAAGGTTCTACTGGTATTTGAAAAGATGACTATAATAATAAACCTAGGCAATTACGAAACGTATAAATCTCGTCTTTGTCGTCAACTTACAATTTTTTGCATTGTGTGTAAGTTTGGGTCTGTGGTACAACTGATGGGTAGTGGTCAGTGGGACCTTTTTATATACCGTTGCAAATTGTCGACCGCCCCACATTGCGAATTGTGAGTGTACTTGAGAATTTGTAGTGTTGGTGTTGCGTCAATACGGCTTATCTTGCGCTAGGACCGAAGTCTAAAGTTAAGATGTCGTCGTTAAGGATGACATAATTATTTTATTCGGTTGGTAATTAGAGCTCACTTCTACAGTATAGTCGATTTGGCAAATATAAGGATTATTTTATTGATCCATTTATTTATAAGAAAAGACTCCTACGAGTCTCTCTACAAGAGAGCTTTGAATTACGAGGAGTATAGTTATTGAATTAGGAGCAGGAATACACACTTTCCTTCAACCCATTAATTCACTATAGGGCACGGTTTCGTTTCATAAGTGAGGAGTCCTAAAGCATTCTCCACCACGCTGCTCCAGTGCTGATTGGAGCACACTCACAATCTATAAATATATAAAAAAACGATATTTTTACACTTGAACTGCATGTTATATGCATCGCGGGTATTTTTCATTATTTCGATAAATCAGTAACAAGTTGTAGGTATTTAAATTGCAATATTATATTTCGCTGTTAAGCCTTCGCTTGAGACATACCGACTGTCAACTGTTTTGATAGAGTCGATTTGTTTTGCATAATCGATCTAATTAACTAATCGGCTGAAGAGGGCCAGTTTTTGGGCACAAGTTTTAGTGTGCCAAGGTTCGTAGGTCTGCCTCGTGATCTGATCTGGAATTCTGCAAAATCAAACAGTATTTTAAAATAGCCAACGACTGAGCATACAAGACATCTGATTTCCAGTGATCTCCGCCGCCCATGAACATCAATAACACCAAATGCATCACCGATGTGTCGATAGCCAAAAAAAAGAAAAAAATGTTTGTTGTTGTTAGGTTGGTAATGGTATCAACAAAATATACGTAGGTAAAAATAGACTTCACCAAAGGTACCTTAAATTATTACAACGATCCAAGCAACCAGATCGATGTTAGTTACGGATTGCTTACGATTTTTATAGTTCATTAATAAGTGTATATTTTTAGTTCTTGTTCGACTAAACGTATCCGAGTTTCATCTTCCGTTTTATTCGGAAGTTTCGTCATTCAACAACCATTCCTTGCTACGTCCACCTGTTGACTTTAAAAATAACATTATTAGTTCGTATTATCTTGATCACTAAGCGAGAAATAAATCACTGTAAAATAATATACTTCTACTACTTAGATTCTCTTTAATTCGTCGTATAAAACTATTTATCAAATCGTGCGGCTAATTTTTTAATTAACTACTTACTCAGATAAATATGTATAGCATTCTTGTTGAGATTGATTAGATCAGATTTCGCGTGTCAAGAATTTAATCCTATGGGCATTACCTACTCATGTTCTTTTTTATTTACTCTTGTGTATGTCAAAACATTCTGTTATTACTCCGCTCCTTGTTCGAGTTTGCAAGTCTCAGATCGTTACATAACTTTGGCTGTTTAGAACCATTAAACTCTCGTAAATATCCGATCGACCTTTGACTGTTTTTGATTCGGATTTAGTAAAGTTATTTCTTGTGTTGCAAAATTAGATAATAAATCCTAATTGTGATGTAATCTGTGATGTTAATGATCAGTAATAATTAATATTTGACAAAGAAGAACCCGAAATTCTTACAACTGTTACACTCACGATAACAATACATTTATTTTCATTAATAGTTTTAAATTTTTAAATTAAATGTACCGTCCGCGTTGTCTTCGTAATTAGGTGTATCGTCAGATCTGAAATTTGAAGAACTCTCAGGCATGATGTTTTCACAATAATTCACCTAAACTTGTTTTTTAGGTTTATAGGTATTATAGCTATAAATAATATCCAGGTAAAAGCCAGCCAGAAATAGAAATATTTTTTCTTATGGAATGGACGTAGCGGTTATTGGTCTGCTATTCAAGCGTTTAATCGGCTCTGGAGAAATTCGGTTCCCAGGGCAGGCACTATTTTCAGAAAGAAACATTGAGGGTTGATCTTTTTACAGCTCGTTCGTCGGCTATTTCCATAAAATAGGATGCACAAGATGATGTCTGGGATACCTCATAATTAGCATACCTGGGCTGAATTCCATATTGTAATTATTGAATTTCAAAACAATAAGGCTTTCCAATTAGGTTCAAAACTAATTGCATAAGCAAATTATTTTAACGCAATTACCGCACGCTGTTCAAACAAAAGTCTTAATCAATTTCGACAGCCAATTTGGCTGATAATGGACTCATAATCAAAGTCCGTGGAAGTTAAGCGCCGCAGCCGAGACACCCGGAGCGAGGGATTTGAGAAGAAAGCGCAAGTCACGCTTGCCAAACAGCTCCAGTGATAAGGTTGCAACATTTACGCGTAACATTTATAATACAATCGGTGTCTTTAACTTCTGCGTGCCTGGTATTGTTGCCCAGATATGGACGAAATCTGCAGAGAAAATCTTTGTGAAAACTTATCCAAGAGACTTATCCAAATACCACCAAAGGTAAAACAATAAACAAAACAACTGACGACCCGGATGGCGCAATGGTTAACACGCCGGATCGCCGTTCCGAGGGTCCTGGGTTCGATTCCCAGCGGGGCGGAAATTTGAATGATGAATTTAAATTTCCGTTCTTGGTCTGGGTGTGTGTGTTCTTGTCTTGTATGTTGTCCATGGCACCCACGACACAGGGAATCCTAGTGTGGGGCTATGAGTGTGTAGCGTTATTTATTAAAAAAAAAAAAAAAATCAGTTACCTACCGTTGCATTTCATTAAACAATTATGTGTCTTTCCTTCTCTTTCAATTACGAAACATGGGACACAAAAAGTGTTTTTTATTAAAATAATCATTTACTTGTAATATAATTATTTTATTTAATGCACTCTAAAGTATAATAACTTTATAAATATTTATATTTAAGAGCTTTGTTGCGTATAGTAAATACACATTTTTGTAATTCTGATCTCTTCGAAAAAACCGGTACAAGGATGTAATGCGTTAATAAATAACAAAAGTGTAGTGAATTATGATCAGTCGGCGTATTTTTAATAAACAATACGTTTCCACTGTAAAATAAATATTGGCTTCTTGCGTTGGTTTAGCTATCGATATATTTATGGTGTTGGTTGGCAATACTCGGCCCGCGGCGCCGCAGCGGCGTGCGGCGTGCGGCGTGCGACGCGGCGTGACTTATCTGATAAGGTTTATTGTTTTGTGTCGTAAGAGTCGTAACATGGTTTATTAAATACTACATTAAACGAGGAAACGTAATAGTTCTGACATTGCCCATCAATTCAGTATTCGACATCAATCTTTGTGTGCATTCTAAGCTGCGTAGGTACATGACTGTCTGCACACAAACAAGTCGAGTTAGTTACCATTGTTTTAAAATAGGCTTCTCATTTAAATATATTAAGTAGTCTGCGTAGATTGACGCGGTTGTACGAATGACACAAATAAGTATGAATTTAGTAACAGCCACGAGCCAACAAACATTAATTTTTACTAAATAAAATTATTTTATTTCAGAGTTATTTAAATAAAAGGTTTCAAGTAAAAAGTTTGCCGTTTCTAATTTCTGAAAGGTCTATAATAATGTTAATTATTCAAAATACATTATTTTTATTAATATTTAAAAGTACAGAATAGACAAATCGAATTATCCTATTTAAATATTTGAGGAACCCAATTTAATACCTCGCAACTCGCAGGTCCAACTCGGACTCCCTACTTACAAATTCTCTGTTGAAATATTCTTAAACATGCAAAAGAAGCCTTCATTTTAATGTGATTTATCTTAAAGAGAAACAAAGTTAGTTGTCATTAAAAAACGGCTCAAACAAAAATGAAATACTAATGGATATTTTAAGACTTGAGTCTTTCTAACTGCTATTATTATATTAGCGCGACAATTTCTTAAACAAAGGTAACATTCCTGTCTCTAAGTATATTTTAAATTGTATTACCTTGGCTTCAACCCATTACTTGCCCACTACTGAGCACGGGTGTCTCCTCATACATGAGGCCTACAACATACTCCACCACCCTGCTCCATTGCGTATTGGTGGAGAGGTTAGTAGACAACCCATGGTGTCGGAAGTTTTTTTTTATGCCGCCCGAAGGCTTCCGACATGGCTTAACCACTGCCACGGAATGGTAACAACCGGGACCCAAGGCTTAACGTTCCCTCCAAAGCACGGAAGTGAAAAGAATAATTAAAAAAGCCCAAAATTGTTTTTGGCGTCGGTGACTCTATTTATTATTATAGTGTTGTAAAAAGAAAATTTATATTACTTTAAATAGTTTATTGTGAAGAGTTTTTCAGTAGTTTAAATCCAAGAGTATTAGCTCTTACATCTTCGATGTTATCCATCGCAAGATATCCAGACACACGCCATGGTTTTGAAGCGTTTCTGAAATTGCGTCATATCCATCTTGCTTCGCCGGACGTTGCTTAACCCGTTACATGTACCGCTGAACATGCCGTAATTTGCGAGTGCTTTGTGTAAACTTGATAAATCGATTAGCGAGCGAGGAGGCGGTAACACTATCCTGTATGCATCCTGCTATGCTATAGATGAAAAATCACAGTGATGTTTCATCTTCACTGTCGTGATGAACAATTCCCATCCTCTAAGTCATTCGTAAAATAATGCCACATGATAATGAGTGGTCACCATTACCAATATAGTAATCGCATATGGGTTAAAATACAATTAAACTTTTTAAGTAAACTAATATCATATACATTTATTAAAGGAATGATTTATTAAACTGAACACAATTTATTACGTTCCTCTATTAATTATTAATAACTTCTCGTCATAAATTGCGCGTTATAGTCGTAAGGGCCTTTTTTATCAATAATAATATTAATGGTTGATATCACTGTCGGTTTTAACGTGCAGTCATTCAGACAGCTGGTTGTTAATGATTTCGTTTCGAATGACCCGCGAATGGCCTTAATATTTTACGACATCGACAACAAGCATATTCAATTTAACAACCGCACGCGCTATATTTATGTGATGACTCTCAAAAATTACTAAAGTTAATTAAATAAATTAAAAGTAAAAAACTTTTATTAAAAACCAAGCTTTTATGAAAAGCATTCTTATTCTCAATATAAAATCTTTTAATAAAAACATTGGTTACATGGTTAGCACTATAACATAAAATATTTCTAATATACATACTAATTATTATGATATGAAACGATCTAGAATTTAATCACAATTTATTTTTCTTTTTCAAAATTTACAAAAATCATTTTTTTTCTTTGCAACCAATAAATGTTCCATTACTGGACTAAGGTCTCTTCTAACAAAGTGTTGGGTACAGGCCTATTCTATCACGCTGGCCAAGTGCGGATTGGTAGATTATACACACCTTTGAGAACATTATGAATATTGGAATTTTAGAGCTATATTTGAAGCTTTTAAATAATTTTGCTCAACTTTTTATTGTTAAGCTAAAACCCCGCTGTGTGCGGCGCACACCGAGTAAGGGCCTTAATTTTAAACATCCATTAGCAAGTCACTCAGCCAACCAGCCTTGTGATTTCTTTGCGTCCGAAAAAACCTGTATTGCAATGTAATAAAATCCACTTTGCCTTGGCTAAAGTATTTAAGGTTCCTTCACAAGTTTCATCTGATAAATTTTTTGGCATTAATCGCGGCATTATTCGCACTTGAAAATAATTAACTTCTCAGATATAGGACAGCTGATATGGTGGTAGGCTGTCGTTATCTTCATGAGAAAAATAATATTGCATGTCAATGTGAGATTTATCGTGTATATTGATGCCTCGGAGCCGTTTTACTTCTTGTGACATTGTCATGTTGTCACTAAGTTTATAAATATAATTCAGTTTTAATGAATATTTTAATATGAGGTGGTAAAACATTGTTAATTCTCGGCGCACAGGCGACTTCTGACAACGTTGATCCATGATGAAAGTTTACTGATTTTTTATGTCTCGGTTATTTGTAACTAGGCTGTTTTAAACACATTAGGATAGTGAGCACAGAGTATTTCTCTGGAGACGCACCAGTACATTATTTAACAACCTGGATATCTTTCCTTGTGCAGTGGATGGCTGTCGAGTTTTTTAGTGGATTAAAAATACATCAATTCGCTCAGAAGACCTTAGTCGCTTTGGAGAAATGGGTCATTTAGGCAGGATATTCAGGTTTAGAAGTCCAACTTAAATTACAAAATGATATTATAATATATACTTTCTCTTTTCTTTCAGAGACTTAGGAAACTATAAAACTATCATACTCACAGACACTACCTACTTACAGAAGCTTTATATCAACTGACGAAACGTTTCGATTATTAAAACGAGAATTCACGTGAACGCACTCGACGGGCCATGTACGGCGGCGTAACTAATATGCTTATTATCTCGTTAGCGTACTGCGTTGTCGTTTTTGGAGTTAAGACTGTTTACTGGTTTTGGGAACATCTGTCGGACTGCGATATTAAAGGTTAATTATCTAGGGTTCCGGTACAATCGAAATAATTAATAATAGTTGCAATATGTGTACGTATGGTCCAAGAGCTACTGGCAATTTTTGGGTAGGTATTTGAGGCAAGCTGAATACTTGTCTCATAGCTCTCCTACTAAACCCCAACTCGGAGCTGCAGACCTGGCTAGTGAGTAGTGGGGCAATATGGACCCCTACAATTTTAAAAATATTATTTTTTTATTCAAAAAAAAATGTTTGAGGCAATATGCAATGTTTATTATGTTATAGTTTAATGTTTAAAGAATAGAAAAAAAAATAAGCCAGACGATTTAGTCGAGGCTTTGACATTGCCAGGCGCGTGCAAAAATTAAAAAAATAAGGTTTAAAAAAAGTGTTTGAGGCAACTTGAAATTTTAATAGCGTGTAATTTATAGTTAAAAAATAAGATTCTCAAAAAGACAGATCATTTCGGTGGGGCTTTCTACCCGCCAGGTGATCTAACAAATCAGGGTAAAAAACGGTTTATCACGTTTTCTGGCAAAACTACAAGTCCGATGGAAAAAAGTTTAATGACAAAGTTGTAGGTAATAAAAAGATCTATAATCTTTGTCTTAACACTTTTTTCACATAACTTCAAAATGTATGTGAAAAATTAAAAAAACCAAATTTTTGGTTTTTTATTTTTATCTCTTCCAAAAAAAATTTTTTTCACTAAATTTGGTGAAAATCTACCTATTTTTGTCTCAAACACGCTGTAATTTTTTTGATTTAAAATATTTATTTTTGCCCCTTATATTGACTTAATATCGAAAAAGCACCCTAATTTTCAATCTAAAATTCTCGCGTCAAAATTTCTTTTTTAAGGTTTGCCTTGGTTTGGCTTGGTGGGCTTTTTATCGTTGACATTCTGACTTTCTGATGGTGTAAAAAATATACATTACTATGGTAAATTTTCTCAGAAATGTGCAAAATGTGCCTGATTTAGTCGCAGTAAAGGCGCATTTTCCGAGAAAATTTACCATGGTAATATATTATGTGGGAGATGGTAAATCGATGGTATTGTTTATCATTGGATCGGGAGATCGCGTGATCTGTCAAAATGGAGTTCATTATGATGTCGTCCCGCGTAAAAGGAATTCTCGGGAGAAGTTATAAAGGTAATCTTAAGGGGAGCATTCGGTCTCAGCGACCACGACCCGCAACCGCGCGGCTCCACGCGTCTCATCCACTGAATAGGAAGTGCCGTGTTACTGATGTGCCATTTCTTCTTGGTCTGATGTCTTGATTTATTAATCTGTTCACAAAATCAAACTGTTTATGATTTACCTACAATATTTTCTGAACTTTTCTTCTTTATTTATAATTAAAATGTGGTTTTATGAGTATTTGAAAGCAACCCTCAACTTCTCGTGATGTGAAAATTGAGTCAATCTTCTTCCTTTTTTCCGGAGGCATAGATAATAACATCATAATCTTCATCCACCAATAGCTGATGGATAACTTTTACTTTGCTGCGGATAAACTGTCCGACATATCGTACTGCAATAGAACGACAACGAACACGACAACAACGAAAGCTAGGGGTCGCCCCGCGACAGGCGACAATGGTCGTGTACTTGAATGGAGATGGACGCAGTCGCGCGTCGCGGTCGCTAAGAACCGAATGCTACCTTATGGCGAGTAATATCTGAAAGTGAATAAAGTTCTAATAAAACGTGCTATCACATAACTCGCGAATATAGCGAATGGTTTGCTCGATAAATCAATATTGCGTATCGCTGAGTAAATTAAACAAGTCGGAATCGGAGATCCGCGTAAATAACCAAATAAACAAGTAAAAGAGCGTTAAAACGGAGCCAGACAGTGATCAGTGATTAAATGAGTTGTTTATGTGTTGGTCCGGACTCTTGTCTTTTATTTGAAATCCTAATCTGAAGTCCTGACATGAATCAATCCCACAATGGATGTTTGATGAAGCATACCTACTTGCATTAAAATACATGCTACACAGAGTAGAATCGATTGAAAACCCATACAAATACCCTGCCTACCTGATGCCGACATAATATATTTATTTAACACCATCGGAAAGTTGATTTCAACGAACAAAAAGCCCACCGACTTAAAAAAAAGAAATTTTGATTGAATTGAAGACTTTTAGATTGAAAATTAGGGTGCTTTTTCGATATTAAGTCAATATAAGGTGCAAAAATAAATATTTTAAATTAAAAAAAATTACAGTGTGTTTGAGACAAAAATAGGTAGGTTTTCACCAAATTTAGTGAAAAAAAATTTTTTTTTTGGAAGAGATAAAAATAAAAAACCAAAAATTTGGTTTTTTTAATTTTTCACATACATTTTGAGGTTATGTGAAAAAAGTGTCAAGACAAAGATTATAGATCTTTTTATTACCTACAACTTTGTCATTAAACTTTTTTCCATCGGACTTGTAGTTTTGCCAGAAATCGAGATAAACCGTTTTTTACCCTGATTTGTTAGATCACCTGGCGGGTAGAAAGCCCCACTGAAATGATCTGTCTTTTTGAGAATCTTATTTTTTAGCTATAAATTACACCCTATTAAAATTTCAAGTTGCCTCAAACACTTTTTTTAAACCTTATTTTTTTAATTTTTGCACGCGCCTGGCAATGTCAAAGCCCCGACTAAATCGTCTGGCTTATTTTTTTTTCTATTCTTTAAACATTAAACTATAAAATAATAAACATTGCATATTGCCTCAAACATTTTTTTTGGAATAAAAAAATAATATTCTTAAAATTGTAGGGGTCCATATTGCCCCGCTACTCACCAGCCAGGTCTGCAGCTCCGAGTTGGGGTTTAGTAGGAGAGCTATGAGACAAGTTTTCAGCTTGCCTCAAATACCTACCCAAAAAATGGCGATAGCTCTCAATCTAGTATATCATATTGTTTTATTTTGTACCATTCTTCCAGATGAGGAGTATTCAAGATATTAAAATTCTGTAATGAAACTTTTTTCAAGTGAGTGACTCATATTCCTACATGCGACTGTTACTTCGTACATTTTAGAAGTAGGAATAAATAAATGTCGATTTTCATGTAGCTATAGAGGTGTTTACTAGGAGTAATTAACATTTTCAATTCTCGACCGGGGCAGATATTTATGTGACAAACAAATGTTTTTCCTCGGGTGTTAGTGATTTTATTTATGTTGTCCATGCCTCCCGCGACATAGAGAATTCTAGTGCAGGGGTACGAGTGTGTTAGCGTTTATCATTATTATTGAAACCAAAAAGTATACAGAACCCAATTTGTCACAACCCCGTTCGCGCTTGACCGTTTTTTATAACGAGTCTCATTAATGAAGTAACTAACGAGCATGCGTGATGATAACTGAGATAAACAGTGCGACATGGTTGAAGGTCGTCGTGTGGGACCGAGGACACGCCTTAGGTCGCTGCAGTTTGCTTATCAGACATTACGTTGGTACATTACACATTCCATAAGTTGATTTGCCAAAAATAGTTTCATGTTTGCAAAAATTGTGTCCTTAAATAAGCCCGACTAATGTCTACTGCGTATGCCGTGTAAAATGTAAGTGACTTTAAAACATCGAGATTGTATCTATGTTGTACGATGTTTCATATTATATATAGCTAGTATGTACTACTCGTAAATTGAAATTAAAAACAAATGAATTTTATTCGAATTGGATTTACAAACCCTTTTCGAAAGTCAATCTACGCCATCCCTTCAACAAATCCCTACTGTGAGAGGTCCTGGTAGAAGAATCGGCAAGATACTCCCAAGGTGTTTTTTTTTCTTTCTCTCAGTTTTAAGCAAAACTTAATACTACGTTACGCTATATTTCAAGGTCATGTACCAGAAGTTTCATCTTCTAAATATCATCCAGTTTTTAATAGCCCTTCGTTATAAAAATGCTTTAGGCTTGAGTTTTTAATTTACAGTACGGGTACAATTTATGGAATATTTTTATATTATTTTTACACATATACCTACCTCTACATTAATGTAGAGGCATAATTATGTGTAACGTGTGACGAACTACCAGTTTAAAATTTAGTACAATCAGTTTAGCCTTATTCCTAATATTAGTGCTGTGAACATCAATATTGTTACGAATCCGGAAGTAGCCTATTACACAGTCTACAACTGAGCTGGACAGTCTTAAAGTAATTATGATAATGATAATGATACAATTACCAGGCAATTTTTCACAAATTTTCCTGTTACATTCTCTCTCTTATTACCAACTAAGGATGCTAATTATATACATATAATTAGCAATTACCTTATCGGACGACCGGTTCTGGCGCCACCTACCGTACTATACGAGGCGCAGACGACCTTCCCATTCGACCATTCCGCTAGCAAAAGTAGATCACATAACAAAGTGACTAGACACAAACAATTTTTAAAATTTTGCCGCAGGAAAGTACACCTTAGTGTACGACGTTAAAGATGTTTTTATTTTTGCTCATTTTTTGTTTTTGGTCTCAATTAATGTCATTATGTCAATGTCGCTCTGGAAAGTACTGTCAAGTGATTGATTCTGTCATTTCTTTCGACAGTCAATAAAAACTGCTTTGAGTAAACATTATGAATAATTATGTAATGTTGTTTTTGGTAATTATTGCTTTTTACCGATATACTATAAATAAAAATGTAGAACACACTTTTATGGATGGATGACATCGCGTACACAGCAATCATGAAAGGTCTCTTATATCGCAGTGTTTATTTATCTTACTGTCGATTTTATTTTTAAGTTTTCTTAGAGACTAATAGAGATTCTAAGAATGTCGTTTTGTTGCCGTATTTGCCAAAAACGTACGTAACGTGTATACAGTCCGTTTTTCTAGCGTTGATTTAAGGAGTAAACAAATGATTAACCAATATGGCCGACTAAGAACGTCATCGTAACGTCAGTTAGACACTGGCAGTCTATAGAGTACAGAAGTATTCAATGTAATAGCTGTTGGTAACTACCGCAATTTTGTTGTATCGAATCGCATCGATATCGATTTCTACTCTTCGATTTTATTCCAATCTAACAAATATGTTTTATTGAAATTAAATACTGTGTTTTATTTAAATATGCTTAAGTGACTGTATAATTAGGAAGGATGATATCTATGGCATTTTATATTAAACCAGTGTAGTCATTCATATATTTTTATTACTCTTTTAATTACTTTCAAGATATTTAATTTTTTACTTACTTAAACAGAGAAATTATTATTTTTTCAAACTTTTGCAGACTTAATACAGACTGCATTATTTTATCGCCATTTCGTCTTTCTATTAACAGAAGTAAAAAATAACATGATGCAATCATTTAAAAAATTACAGCTAAAACCAATATTACTTTAAACATGAATTTTGAATTTAAGTTACGTCATGTACATACTAAATGTACAGTAATATTTGTCTTATATTGATACTTTTTAATTTCCCTTTAAAGTCCAATCGCATGCAATATCGATGTCCGTAAGGGTAGCAAAAGGTCGTCAGTCTAGAAAATAACACGAACCAAATCACAGAGCAAACACAAGTCTAGTACACAAGCCAAGTAGTTGAAATCAAACACAAAGGAGAACCCGAAAGTCCCGAAACGTACGACATCAAGCGAGGCGACGAAACGAAACGAATGATACAGTTTTCATGGAAGTCATGTCTGCCCCACAGTGTTGCAAGCTCGAATAATGTAAACATTAACAACTGCATAAATGCAGTCATTTCACGTATTGTTACTTTTAGTGCGTATAATCGATAGTTAATAATTTATTTAAAATACCTTTAAAAATATTATTTTTATTGATGATGATTTATTTTTTATCATAATTCGTTACCGTTACTTGTTTCGGAAACTTACAAATTAATATTCTGTAAAAAAATCTGTTGCTATTTGCCAATTTTTATTCGTAACAGTTCTATGCTCTATGTACTATGTACGTAATAGAGGAGTGACTAAAATGACTTACCGCGTGGCCATGCAATCTTAGTTATATTTAGTATTAAATAGCAAAATAATATTTCACTCTTTCAAAAAGCAAATACCGATAACTATCATTTAATTAATCGTTCAAGCCAATACAACTAATCGGTTTGTCTTTCCCATCACTACGATTCAAATGTCCGGTATGTCAAATTCTTGTTGAAATATTATATCTGTGCAATTTAAGCAAATGAGGTTAAATAAAATTTCTTAAATTGATGAAATTAAGTATATTCGAAGCAGTTTGTGGTGTAAATCAAAGTTAAATGTATTAAGTGAACCGATTTAATTGTATATAACATAATTGAATCGTGCAATTGTGTGAAAATGTGATGTTTCCAAAAACAGGTTTGTTTACTCCTTTAATCAACGCTAGAAAAACGGACTGTACGTACGGTTCAGGTGGTGGAGATACCAATATTTAAAAAAAAGAACATCGGTCGACGAACACGGAAGAAAATAGCAACATTATTGTTTAAAGTGTTTAAACGATCCTTAAGTTTTCCAACTTATATCGCATTTTCGAATTTATTTTTAATGATAAGTAGGTGCAATGATAAACAGTAATAAAATTAAATTGAAATATCGAAATAAATTAATATTCTAGTAACTATGTCAACGACAATAATAAAATTAAAAAAGAAAATAACGAACACATCAATATTTGAAGTAAGGAGGTAATGTAAAAAACATTGATATTTATAAAATTCCGATTGACATTTTTATGACGTTTGGACTATCGAGTACAAAAGTTTTACAATTGAGGTTTGGTTAACAGAAATAAATTTCTTGCAATATTGCATGTTACTAAACGCTGACCTTCTACAGATATTATACAAAATATCTTATATTACACAATGTATTATTTTTATTTATTAGATTTATAGAGATCTTGATTTTGTGACCCAATAAACACAATAACTTTTCAAAAAGTGATTAAAATATAACCTAACAGATTTCTTACGAATTAAAAAAATACATCAGAAATTAGTCAAAAGCTGCCAAAATGCAAATCTTACAATAAAACTAAATAGTTTGTACATGAGCATACCCTTTAATGATGATAAGGTGCGGACAGTGTCCGTAAACCGGTAGCTTATTATAAAGCAATATTATTATATCTGGAGATATCGGGGTGATAACCATTTTTTTATATAAGAAACAAGCAAAGTAGTTATAGTAATTCAACGTGGTCACTGCTGCCCTTGGATCGTAAGCAACTCCCCGCAAAATACTCGTGATAGCCCATATCAAACAAGATGTTGCTTGTTGATGGCGACGGCTCTTGATGAAGGACCTCGGAATGGTCCGAAACTAGTCGGGCGAATCCGACAATTAAAACGTGAGGTAAGCCGTGATATACTCGTAAAATGTATTCAGACACTCACGAATCGTTCAGTACTAAGATGTTGCTTGTGATTTTTAACAACTCCAATTCTACTTACTCCTATTAAAATATAAAGGAGACTGGCGGTTTTCGTCCCCAAGCCCTACAAGAACGACACATAGGTCTAAAAATTCACCATTTTTTTCTAGTGTAAAATGTCTTATGTGCATTTTCGTAGAACTTGGCGACTTGCAGAAAACATTGTTTTTAATGTTAGTAAATCGATATCTTTCGTGAATCGATTTATACAAAGTCTCTTTGTGTTTTTACCCGGTTCTTTATCACCATTAAATCACAGTGATTTTTATCGTACATTCTGGTTGATATTACTCGATAAAATCAGATTTATTGAGTACGAACTGAGCGATATCCATTTTTTGTAATTATGACGATGACGAATAATCGATCAAAGAGATCGATGCGTAAATGTCATATCGTGTCTGTGCTTTGAATTGACATCGCGTATTATGGTCTGTGATAACTGTTGACTGATGAACGATAGGTTAGGTGTGCCCGGGCACTTATGTGAATGGATTTATAATTTTTTGAGCAACAGGACAATCTATGCTAGGCATAACAATATTTTATATGGACCCAAATGTGCCTCAAGAGGTACAATGCAAGGTGCCACGTTATCTCCATTACTGTACAATATATACACAAGTGAGATTTGTAAATATGTAAATAATAAAGATATAAATATTTTACAATTTGCTGATGACATTGTATTATATAGTAGTAATTACAACTTAGAGATTGCAATAGATAATATGAACAAATCCTTACTTCAACTATTACAATATTATAACAATCATTTACATTTGAAAATTAACCCCTCTAAAAGTAGTGCTATGTTATTTGGTAATGAAGCCTCAAATTCAAATATTATTTACAATAATGAAATTATAAATAGAGTCAATTCAAAGAAATTTTTAGGAATAATACTGGACCAAAAACTAACTTTTGAAGAACATATTAAATATGTATCCAAAAATGCTCACATAGGACTAAATGTTATTAGATCACTTTGTGGTGTAACATGGGGTGCAGACCCTAAAATATTGTCTATATTGTATAAAAGTATTGTTAGAAGTCACTTAGATTATAGTTCACTCGCTTATATGAATAGTTCTCATGTAAATAAATTAGACATATTGCAGAATAAAGCTTTAAGAATAATATCTGGTGCTATGTGCTCGACTCCCATAAGGGCCATGGAAGTTGAGACAAAAGTGATGCCTTTGATTTTGAGACGAATCTTACTTGCTGAAAGATACTGTCTCAAATTACTGGCATCAAATAACACTCAAGTAATAAACAAAATTGTACCTTATATAAATAGATCCCCAAGAAGACCATTAACAACAGCACAAGGTCTACTATGCGGCAATTCTCCAACACTGTCCGATATATTTCTGGAAATAGACAATAGTTTATCTAAAATTAGAAAACAGTATCCATGGCCATGTTACTCTTTCTCTTATCAGTGTATTTCACATCCAATTAATGTAGTTCAACAGACAATAAACAATAATTCAGAAATGCTTAAATTTTTAGAGGAAAATACAAAATACTATGTTATCTACACTGATGGGAGCAAAGCAAGTGATTATGTACATGCTGCTCTATATGATCCACAAGCAAAATTTTCTTCAAGCTTTATTCTGCATGAACCCTGCTCTATATTTACGGCAGAAGCATATGCAGTGTATCAGGCATTAATGCGTATTCGTGAAATCAATAACATTAAATATTTTTTAATAATTTCTGATTCCTTGAGCTTGATAACAGCTTTAACTACCCTCACAGTTAAATTCAAGTCCAATTATATCCTTTACTTCATTAAACAAATAATTCACCAATATCACATTAAAAATATCCAAGTTTTCTTTCTATGGGTGCCTTCCCACAAAGGTATCTCTGGCAATGAAATGGCTGATAAAACTGCATATGAAGGAGTTAATGCTGTTGACGTTAGACATACAATGTATGTTCCTATGTCCGATTACTTGCAATGTATTGACCAGAATATTCAAAAGTTGTGGTTAGAAATGTGGAAGAAAGATCAAGATACGAAAGGAAAATGGTATGGAAGCATACAAGAAAGCTTACCTGCAAGACCTTGGTATCATCGAATGGAAGATGCTACTAGAGAGTTTATTACTATCATAAATAGACTGCGTTTTGGTCATAATACTGCACCGTCACACCTTGCTCGACTCGGCATTATTGCGAATAAAAACTGTTCATATTGTAATTCAAGTGATGGAACTATGGAGCACATTATCTTTGATTGTCAAAAATTTTTAATCGACAGACTAGTGTTGGCCAGTGAACTTAGTGATGTTGAAAATAAGTGTGATTTATTGTCCCGCCCGCCGCCATTAAAACAATTGCTACAAGACGAACTTAATTACAAGCATATCTACAAATACATCAAGAATACAATTAAAACAATTTAATTGAATGTGCTCATAGGCGTAATATTACGCCTATGAATGAGCTATGGAAAATAAGAGCTGACCTAAAGGTTTTAAATACCAGGTCATAAAATCCCCAAAAAAAAAAAAAAAAACTGATGAACGAAAGGAATAGCTGTCATTCAGTTGTTGCTTCTGTTCTGTTACTTCGTGGATATTTTTTAGTGTTTTCTAGTGCTTTCCCGTGGATTCTGTTTTAGACTTTGACTTTTAAATTAAAAATAAGAAAATGAATTAAATTAATTCCTTCCAATAACCATTAGTTTCGTGTTAATCAAAATGCGTATTAAAAACAACCTCAGTTTACCTAGTCAGTTCGGTGACAACTGTCAAATGAAACACGTAAGTTTAAATAATTATTTCAGCTTCACAGACAAGTGCTTAGAAAGAAATTACAAATATCAATTAGTATCTATTAAAATACGCTACGCGAATACATAATAAATAACCATGTGGGTGACCAGGCCGAACACTCCTAGAAAACCCGCCAGTCTCCTTTACAATTAAACTGTCGGTTACTTTGCTATAATAAATTATACCTATGTATTGTAGTAGCCGGCTACACTTTTTAGACCACCACCATCTTAGCCCTCAAGGGTAGCAACACATCTGTGACCGAATGATAACGAGACTCGTACTAACAATAACTGACAGGAATAACTATCACTAACAGTCCCAGTCCAAGTCCTCACTTACTAACAAACTAACCAGCTAATGTTCGTCTCCTAATCGTCTCCTAGTCCCGATTTGAGTCTTATTCTGTTTCGGTCAAAGACGTCACAGTTGTCATGGGCGGCGGCGGTAGGGTGGTGCTGCATGCACTACCTTCAATCTATATAAAAAATGTTCTCGAAGGTAAGGACAAGTATGGAAAATGAATTTGAATGGTTGTCATATTAATTTAAATATAAAATACAGTCGCCAATTCATACAGGCCACTCTAATTATTCCTCGCACTCGCGTTGCTTAAAAGTATTTTTTTTATGATTTCTAGTACCTTATTGTACAAAACTAGTTATTCCTAAACGTGTTTCACATCTGTGATTACAAATAGCGAGTCTGCATTTAATAGTTTCATATTATATCTCCGACGTCGTCGCATCTTTAAACATTTATGTAAGTGCAGCTCTCAGAAACCTTTTTTGGAGTAACCATCGCAAATGTCGAAAAAATGTTTTCGCGACGCGACCGTTGCGAGGCGTCATTTAAATTGAATGATTATACGATGCAAAATGTCAACATAAGGATATATCCACGATTTTTAGGGTCCGTTGGTGCATTCGATAATCCAAATCCCCCGTTTCTGTTCTTCTCCGTTTTCTTTTCTTTGAACTATTTCCCATCAGGAGGCTCGCCAATAGGCGGTCTGTCTGCTCAAGACAAACAAACCCATAGCGTATTGACCCGTAGACCCCTATATGCGCCGCATGGCTGCTGAGTTCTAACGTACAGGTTCTAACGAGTAGGAATACTGCATAATCAGCAAACTTTATTAGAAAATTCGGGCTTATTTTCTCCTCCAAAATGCCTTAGAAAAGACATGGCTTTGGACAAATCCAAATAGGTCGCTAAATTGTTGAAGCTAATACCTACTATATACATTGGGATAGTAGGGATAGTGGTGAAGTATGATTTGAACCCCTCTAAGGAATAGGTTCTTGAAGATCCATAAACCTCTTAGGAAAAGACTTCAGTCTCGAATCAACTTCGTGTAACTAAACAAAACGGTGCTGAACCATCAATTTCGAAGATTCTTACTTCGATTTCAAAATCCCGAACGTAATTTATGCGACATCCTCGAGATTTATAATCCGCGGGGCTATGTTAATCAAGCTCGTGCGATCCGATGAGGCAACCCAGCGGCTACCTTAAAGCCCGATTATTCAACGGATAAGGGTTATTATTATTTATTAACTAGCGATGCCCAAAACTTCGTTGCTAGTTTTTCCCGCGTAAATCATGATCCCGTTTTAATTCCGGCATAAAGAATAGCTAGTTGCCCTGTAACTCCCTCTACATTCCAGTGCAAGTCCTATTGAAATCGGTTCAGCTTTATCAGATTAGCCCGAACAAAGTGAAAGAGACAGACAGACAAAAATTTTAAAAAAGTGTGTTTGTGATTTAGTATTGTGTAAATTACTATAAGCATGTGAGAAAACTCAGTTATTCTGAAATCACAGATAAACATTTTAAATTGTATAGATCAGTAACCGTTGTTATACAAGAAACGTAGTAAGCAGTGTAGTAACAGCACTAAAAATAATTGTTTCTCTTTGGCATCTGCTTTTTAAACTTGTTAATACCCACTATCCTTAGACCTGGTTTTAAATTCTTCATGGGCCGTGCACTTTTTACTATAATGCCGGTACTCACAATGTTTTTTGACCGTTGATCTTTCGACCCAGTTGCATGGAACGTGGTCTCGGCCATTATTAACCTTTTGAATAAAAAAAATGAAAATATTACCGACAGTTGTTTCAAGATTACTGCATTCAGACGAACGAATACCTTACGTAATGCAATGATGAAGATGTATTATTGTAATCATCTTTGATTTTTTGCTTAAAAATAAAATATTTTTTTAGCATTTTCCTTTACAATCACTTGTATATTTTATTAATTTATGTAAATTAAATCAATAATTGAATCTACTCGCAAAGTCTGTTCGAAGGAAAATTATAAATATAGGCACTCCCTTAGGCACGTCGGCCAGTCACTAATGCTGTTATAAACGCTTAAATTCTAAGAACAGACGTTTAATCTGCTGTCACCTGTCGGGGATTGAATTTGGGGTCTCTTGGGGTCTAGTCGGCCCTGCTTGGTATGGCTGAGGCCCGGCTGGCCAGCAATCACCCTGTTGCTTGACTAATCGAGTTCCAGCTAGGAGCTCGGGGCCAGTACTTTCTTCCTTTCTTCCGTATGATGTGTTTTTACTCAATAAGTATATTAATTTAAAAATTTCGTTTTTAAAAAAGAATAAATTTACGTAGAGCTAATTATAATTGTTCCGAACGTAGGAAATGCAGAGATTTAAAGTTAAGAACATTGAAACGCAGATAAAAATATGAAAAACAGTGAAGTTTTAAATGAAAGGTAGGTAAATAAATAATAATATAATACCTACTTACATAATTATATAAGATATAGATAAGAATGGCGGATTTAGGGTGCGTCTCTTGTGATTAGTCGTGATAAGAGGTATGAAAGAGCCTATCACCTGTTTTCACTTCATGTAATTTGGTAGGCTTCAAGTTAAGAGGTCAGGACAGCGTGACGCGGTGATAAATGGATGTTCCATCGTTAAAGCTCGGACAGACAAAGTGAAGTCGATGACCTCGCGGATACTTTTTAAAACCTTTGCAGGCCATTGACCTATATAATGCAAAGAATATTCGAACACTTAATGTATGATTGCAATTTGCAATCCACAGAATATTAAAAAATACTTCTTCAGAAACACATTTAAATGGAAAATAAGACTGATTTAAGCTTATTATCCTTCTTCAAAGTTTAAAATAAGAATATATAGACAATAATCCTCCCCTATTCTAGTTAAATGGTCCGTAGATGGATTAGCTTCGGCGGATGTGACGAGATGATTGCGAGCGATTTATGCTCTCTCCGGTGTAATCCCCGGAAAACAAGGTTGTTAGAAGATGCAAATTTGAACCAATTATGGAGCAACTAGGATTATATTAAGAGAAGCTTCTCACAGTCCTTACATCTTTAAATGTAATAAAACTGTAATAGATCGATCTCTGAAAAGAATAAAAAAATGAGAAATGATTTGTATAAATATTTCAGAAAAATGTTACTTTTTATAATATTTTTTCTCTTCCCCTCTCTGTTTTCTTTTTAATTTTTGTCAGTCTCGGTTTGTCTGTGCTTTTGTTCCTGCTTATCTCAGAAACGGCTAAACTACACACATTCCATATTATATAATAGTAATTTTCCACAACACATACCTAGTTACCTAGTTAAATTTATCTCCCCAATGTAACGTTAATACGAACGCCAGGGCTATTAGCGGTAAACATTGTGTAGTCATGTTAACTGATACTATTACAGACTTTCAATGTCACCTTAATTTTACAGCCAAACGCACAAATGTCTAATTAGATTAATCTCGACAGCACGTTAAAATAATTGACTTGACCTTGAAATAGTTGTACGAAACAGCAATTAGCTGCCAAGGACGATCAAAGCTGTGCGGTCAGACAACTCAAACAACGGCTTGAATTGAACTTCCAAACTCAAAGCTACGCCCCCAATTCCCACGATCGAAATAAGCAACAACTTAACTCATTAAGGAAACCGAGTGACATACATTAGTTTAGAATTAAACGACGCGCCATCTATATGTAGATTGCTTGGTGCTGATTTTTTTCAATGATAAAGTAACATACGTATCTAGTTTAAAAGACCTCCGAATGAGTAAAATGAGTAGAATGAATGGCGTTTATATTTATTCAGATATGGAAGTATTCCAAATTACCTGCATTATTCCAAATATGCTGCCTTTCCTCTACTCTCGATCAAGTTACCTTCCAATTAAGAGAAAGTAAATCAAAATATTTTCATCCGTTTATGAATTACGATGTTACAAACAAACATACAAATACACAGACAAACGATAAACTAATAATAGTCTTTTTTTTGAGTAAAAAAAATAAAAAATGTAAAAGTTTCGTTTGGAAATGGCAACGTTAAACGCTGTACGTTCATCTTGAAATATCAACATAAACTGTTAATAGAACTAAATTTTACGTATATATTTAATAATGTTATTTTGTTACAGATTCCTCGCAATCTGGTGGCCACTTAAGTGCCAGATCACCAAGCGGCGCGCTCGGCTGATGATCGTCCTGATATGGATTTTCGCGATCGTCGTCACCACCCCCTGGGTCTTCTTCTTCGATCTGGTCGTCGTGTTTGAAGAGAGCCCACACGTTCACCTCTGCGTCGATGTCTGGCCGAACCCGATCAGCGAGATGCTCTTCTTCGTTATCGGTAACCTGATCTTCTGCTACATCCTGCCCATGGTTCTCATTACCATGTGCTACATTCTCATCTGGATTAAAGTTTGGAGAAGATCTATCCCCACCGACACCCAAGACGCGCAGATGGAAAGGATGCAACAGAAATCTAAAGTCAAGGTAGTCAAGATGCTTGTGGCTGTTGTAATTCTTTTCGTCCTCTCCTGGTTCCCACTGTACCTAATTTTTGCCAGAATTAAACTCGGTGGACCGATCCAAAAGTGGGAGGGAGAAATTTTGCCAGTTGTGACCCCTGTTGCTCAATGGTTGGGTGCCTCAAATTCCTGCATCAATCCTATCTTATACGCATTCTTTAACAAGAAGTACAGGAAGGGTTTCGTTGCCATAATAAAGAGCAGAAAATGCTGTGGCAGACTGCGATACTATGAGACAATTGCTCTCCAATCGTCCAGTACCTCAACCAGAAAATCCTGGCATTATAATAATAACAACCCTTCCATCACACGACGTTCCCCTCCTGTTGACAAGAACGCCGTGTCTTTCATCTTCAATCACACGGGAGTTTAAATTCTATTTTGGCTGATATTGGAACTAGTTCTCTTTGAAGCCAAAAGGCGCAGCGTCCGCTCCGTAAGAGCAGCCGACGGCGCGTTTCACCATATCGAAGAATACGAAGTTTGTCTATGCTTGTTGTATGTTTTTATGTTTGACAGTTTGGTGTTGTCTTGTGCGGGAACCAAGTTTGCAACGTTTGTGACTAAATAATTAGATGTAATGTTAACATAATCAGTGTCATACGAAAGTTATGGACAGTTAAGGTCAACTTTTATACGTAAAACGGTAAATATTTTTACAAAGATTGTAATACAAAATAGTGGTCAGGAACGCACGCACAGTGAGCCCAGATTTTTATAAGATATTAATATTTTTTTACGAATACGACGAAAGGGGACAAGTTTTTTTTTATTGATACTTCAATAATGTCTTTTTTAATCTAGCTTCGACACTTCTGTAAATACTTTGTACTGATTTTTAATACTCACATGCGTTAGCTTTCTGATAGATTTTTTATACAAAACAAAAAAAAAACAAGTGGCCATTAAAAGTTCCAATACGAGTCGTTGCAATTTTTGTATTTTATAAATGACAAATGATATAATAATTGAATTAACCAAGATTCTATTATACATGAGAATAATAGCATAATATAGTTATTAAGCATAATTATAATATTGCATTGTTGATAATTCCGGTCACTACAAAAAAACAGATTTATATTAAACATAGGAAAACGTTGAAACAGTACAAAGAAATATCACATATTATTATTTATAAGCTTTTTAAATTTTTAATACCCAACTAGTAGTTTTGTAACATATTTCTAGAATTGTTTTGTTAATATTTATCATAAAATAATAAGATTTACTTATAAATTAAATGGTCAGATTCTTCTTAGAATCTAGAGTAATACTTGATATTAGCAATAGAATATCTGTATATTTTGTTCCTGTTTATTTCCCTGAAATTATGTCAACCATAATAATATATAATGATATTAAATATTCCTCTTTCTAAATTAGATTTTTAACGAATACAATCGACCAGGAATTAATAGATAAATTATTTAGTTTACAGGAGTAGACATTTAAATTGCTAAAGCTATTTTTAAATTCAGATTTTATCAATCAATCAAGTTATAAAAATAGAAAGAAAGAATGTGAAACATAATTTATTTATATACTTAATTATATTAATATGGACCTTTAACAATCTCTCTTCAGTTATATTATTCTACCATGTTCTAAAGTTTCTATAAACATTATTTTAATAAGTGCAGATATAAAAACAGTTTTTTTTATAATTTTTAATTTGTTCTTCACACATAATTATTTTTCATTACACAACTGATCTGTGCATTGTGTGCATTTGACCACGTAAGATTAATTTATATCGAATGTCTTGGCAGATTACAGATATCATATTTATTATTAATATCTTTATTTAAGTAAAATTTTTCTCCCATATATGTATGTTAAGTGATATTATAAGGCAAATTGATAATAATTATTGAACTTAGATAAATAGTTATTGCTGAATTAGAGTAATGTTTTTGTATTAAAAATCTTTGAAAATAGATATTAAAAGTATAATCATTATGGATTCCACAACGATTTTCTTTCATTGAAATTTTAAGGTAGTTATCTGTTTTTATATAACAATTTATATAGACAAATATGGTAACGGTTATACCGTCTATATGTGGTTATTTTTCAAAGATTTTTACTACAACTGCCTGAAGAACACAGGCATCTAGCCGCTTAGAATGCACAAAAAATTAACGAGTAATTTACGTATATTAAAACGCCCAAGATTTTGAAGAGCGCTATGTATGTAAGTTAACGTATGTTAATATGGTAACTTTAAGTAACATTAGTCGTATTTGAATATAAAATAAGATAATCTTAACAATAATAGCTGTAGATACGTTGGTGCACTGGTAACTGCATGTAGTATAAAGGAATAGATATCGAAAATTTTGAAAAGAAAACGAATATTTTTCTACTGTGTAATGAATGAATTGGAACGGAATATGACGGAATTTCACAATTTTATTTAAATTAAACAAGTTATTACTCTCATAAAAATAATTCCTAGTTACATGTTATACAGGCATTTTACTAATGGCGGTTAATTTTGATTTTAGATTTATTCCTATATTCAATGATGCAAAGAGTAAAAAACAACATTTTATCGGTAATTACACATGTACTTAGTCAAGTGTTTTAATTCACGTAAAAATCTATTGTCCGCTATTGAGAACTCTACTGCTAGGGTCCCATACCACTGGAATTGACATGGGTAACCATCCATGTATATGCCACTTGATATATTCTTGCTTATTAGTTACCCGTTTTCAGTAAACTGAAAGTTTGCAAGCGCCTCTTCCATGGTGAACTGTGACTATAACCTTTCTTGGAACTAATAATCTCCCCCTCCCCTCCTACGTAAATGATACTGTTCAAATTACTAACAAAATACTCGCGTTTTGATCAACAAAAGTTAAGACGCATTTTATCGTGAAACCCTACGATCCCCACCTTAAATAGACTAGATGTACTGCTGTAGGTGACTGCGATACAAATTCAGATTTGTATAGTATAGTATATTTTAAATTCTTTATCAGTCTGCAGTCATTGAAATCTGTGAAAAGGTTCATTTAACTTATCAAGACAAAGTCGAAGCTTGCAAGACTGATACTCTAAAATACATGTAAAATCCTTCTAAAGGAAACGTTTGTGTGATATAAGTGAAATGGAATTTAAATTTGGCTATTTTTGTAAGCTTAAAGCTAACCCGTTTTGTTTTATGATGCATAATTTAATTCTGCCTGTAAGGGTTTCAGTTCTTCATGCCGTTTTCAAGAGTAAGCTATCTATAAATAAATGAAAAACATATAATAGTTGAATATCAAGAATGTAATAACAAATTATACGTTAGCCTCAAAATATTTAACATGTAATAATGCGTTGATATCTATAGAAGATAATTCTCCTAGTAATAGTTTGAACTAGTAGGAAAAAAATAAAATTTTGTAGTGCTTTGAAAGCAGCAGATATCACTTTAACATGTATGATAAAACGTGTTAGTAGCTTTTTTCAGATAGTTAATCTTCATATTCGCAATAATATAATAAAATTCAGTTTAAGTAAGTAAGAAAAACATATATTACAGTTTGTTGCCCTTAGACAGCTTAATTAGCATCGAAGCATATCGTCGATCGCCTGCGGAATTCTTCATCTACTTTCCACCCAAAGTATACACTTGTTTGAAAATAAACTAAAATCGTTGCCGATATAAAATATTCACAGACCAATGTCGATTCACCCTTACAAATATGAAATGAAAAGTGTCAGGTTTCAAACGTGTAAAGATTTTAAAGGATGAAAAATATCAGAATTCTTTTTTCTAATTGATGATTGAAAGATGTTTATGAAAATTAAACTGAAGTAAAAAATATGTTGTAAAATTAAAACGATGATCACACGAGAACCAAATGCCGTCTAAGGCATTGGATGTGTGATTACTTTAGTACTGATCTGTATAAATCTGGTTAAATTTAAAGATGATGTCTTCACTTTTCAATCTGAAATGACAAAAATGGATTGAAATTTATATTTATTATAATTTGGAATGCAATGGAAAGTAGAACATAATTATAGAACGGTTAAAGTTTAATGTCTGTAGTAATTAGGAAGTAATTACATTTTTACTACGAGCGCAAATGAAACAATTGATGTTGTTTTATATTATAATACAGGTTCTATATTTATACATGATATTTCATAATTTATACTCGTAAATTTTCCCATTTGTAAATAATAAAAATGTATATGTAGAAAATTCATAATATTAAATGTAGTATGTTACATTTTATTTTTAACTGTGGCATAACTGTAAAATAAATATGCTTGTATTTATTTGCTGTGTTTGGTGTTGTAGTTAATATATTCTTAACTAGTTATATATAACAATGATAATTATGTACTTAAATTGTTGATTCAAATGTTGGCGACCTGATTGTAAAAAAACGATATTTGTAAATGTATTATTCTTATGCTGGTAATTAATATTTTACCAGAGTATCTATATACGATTACTTACCTTACCTATTATATGAATAAGACTTGTAACCATAAATTCTCATCAAGAATATACTATCGTTATTAAAGAAGTTATTATGGTAGCCATTTTGTGGCTGATAGTTTATTACAAATTTAACATTAAATTTTAATATGTTTCTGATCTTACTTTCTGAAAGACTTCAATTCCTTAAATTATATATGATGTGATTTTTGGTGTAGATATAGTTGATGGTGTAAGGAGTGATATAGGCTACTTTAATCTGCGGGAAAATAATACAAAACACGTTTTAATCTACTTAGTATTATTTTGTCAACGTAAATAATAACTTTCCCGTACGTAAATAAAATCGAAGGCGGCTATACTAGGGCTGTATTTTCTATGAAGTTTGGTTAAGCATAAGTATGTCTAGGACTTCAGTGACTATGTAACGAGTACGAGCAAATCTATTGGCTACTGACATACGTATCTATTAACAAAACATAACACAAACAATTTCGCACAATGCAAATACTGTGATTGTTTGACTAATAAAACAATAATCCATTAATTAACCCATTACATGCATCGGTATCTCGTGATCAAGCTGCTCCAGAGAAATTGGTCGAAGGGTTAGTGGCCAATTAAAGTGTCGGAATTTTCTTCTACCGCTCGAAGACGTCCGACATGGCTTTACGACTGCTATTACGATTACAACAGAGATTGAATCAAGAAATTTGTGCCACCAAGTAGTGGTCACACATCCAACTATTGACCGCATTCGCAGTTGTTTAACTGATTAAGGATCGTAACAAGCCGGCGTTAGGAGCGCTTCAATAAAATAAAATTCCAATGGTGTACAAAAATATTTGATTCGTTTGACAATTATTATGCGAGATATTCGAGTAAGTGATGTTGATATCTTTCAGTTAACTTCTCTGGTAACGCTAGTGTCATTCTAAAGTATCACAAATGTGAGTTTACTCATCGATATCATTAATCGTCCAAACGCATAATTATTACGTTAAGAAAAACACTAAGTTTTCCAATGTTTAAGTGGCGTGGTATCATAGCCATACAAAAGTAATAGTAAAGTTAAATGTTTGTCTAAATTGATTAAATCTCAATATGATTACTTTATAAAGCTTTTTGTAGTTTAATTAGGTGATTATAAAACTTGTATAGACATTATAAAATATGTACATTTGTCTGTATAAAATAGTTTGATGTTTGAAGCAATGTTTAAAGTTAATTAGGGTTTTGAATACATTTTAGTGAGCTTTTAGTGACATGTTTGACACAATTGTTCTAAGACTTTCATTGAACATTTTAATAGATATGTTATATTTTATAAATGTTTGTTAATACTCTTATCAAGTCTAAGCAAGGAAAAATCTCTCAGAAGTCTCTGGATGACTTTATGCAATATTACTTGTACTAATAAAATAATAGTATTGTGTTTTATACATAATATTATGTATAAACATCTTAATACAGTTGAGTCAAACGGACTGTTGTAATATTGTTGCGGATACGTACTTACTTAAAAACTGCAAAAATATTAGTAAGTAGTTAAAGTAAATTACTAAAAGCAATCTCAACATATTCAAATAATCAATCGCCATACAATACCTAACATATCAATATACTAACGAATCTTTTTGAAATATTTTTCGGCTGCCAGTTACCATTCATTGCTAATTTTGGATTACAGATAACTATTAGCGAAACTACACTGCCTTTCATTTGAACTACATTTTATTATGTTGTGTGAAATACAATATATACATAATTATACACGCTTTATAAAATAATTCGTAAAATATTATATTTAAATTGCACTGTAGAATTTAAACAGTTTGATCTACTTAACTATATTATACAAAACAAAATAAAAATAAGTTATTACATTTTTCAATTTGTATAACTGTTTTATAAATTGGATGTTAGCACCTAAATTTAAATGTAGGTCATTCGACTTGCAAGAAATGCCTTTTTTGTATGAGTTAACGAGAAAATTTGCCGTACTCACGAAGTAAACCTATCGAACGTTGTTTATTTTAGTGATTTTGATGCTATAACTTACTAGTTTTTGAAACGTGTATTAGTTTGTAGGTAGCACTGATCCATTGCCTAAATGTTTATTTTGAAAGGTATCGCTAAAATGAATCTGAATTTTTGGCATTTGTTTTTCAAAGTCTGGTTTTTGCCTAGAAGTTAAAATTGTCAAGCATCATTTTTTAGAAATATTATTTATTTATTCGATCCAAGTATTTTTTAAATATTTTATGAGTCTTTCTTTGAAATTGACATTCGCGGCTGAGTAACTTTAGAATGTGCACCGCAAACATTAAACATAGCACACTTAAAAGTTAACAATATAAAATTAAACCTAACATGGTGTACCAAGTAAGCAAACATATTTTAATATTATATTTTATTTTTATTTTTATGTACCTATTTGTTACATCACTTTTCATAGAGTAAGCAATAGGTATAGAATTAACCAACACTGTTATGATAATTATATCGAGCTGCAGTGTCGAGCGGAGCGGAAATAACAATAATAGTTTTAATTTAACACCAAAATTAAATAGTTCCTTCTTTAAAAGCTGTTAATAAATTAATAAAATATATTTAAATAAAACAAATTGAAAATTAGACATATTTCGTTTTAATTTTTAATATTATTGAATTGAGATATTCTAAAACAATTAACTATAATGAGAGTAATATATTGAATTGTGAATTGCCTTTAATACTGATGAATTGCAAACCAAACGTCATTAACATGCGTAAACGCTAATCGCTCCGGTCGTCGCTGGAGCTTATGACAATGTCGCAGCCTACCGGGCTTTTTTACAACTATTTTCATATGATATAGAACATTGTGTGAATTAGATGGTTCATGTATGAATAGTTGTTTTTCATGCAGCTTACAGATGAGACACGAGGCAACCATGTGAACTGTATTTTAATAAACTAATTGAATGTAAATACTCTTGGAGTTTTATTTCCACGTCAAATTTTTAGGTAATAATTTAACAATCTAAAAAAGGTGCCAAGACATAATTATGTATGTAGGTATTAACCTACATCTCTTTACACCCCCTTAGTGGACGACAATCAATAACTTTATTTTGTTTCATTCATTTTTAACTTGTTATTGTACACCAAGAACAGGACAATATACTTAGTTCACAAGGCGTTCTTATCGCTAGATAGCGATCGGTCCCGGAGAGAAGCGAGGATGAATAACAACTTAGCAATCAATACGGTTATCAACAGACAGTTGGCAGTTGTAAATACGAGAGGCTTGCACTGTGCACTCCCGCCGCCGCCGCCGCGGCCTGCGCTGTCATTGACCCATTACCCCACATCGCAGTGCGAAGTTCATGGACACCAGCCATCCAATCCTTTATACTTATATACTATACTATCTATACAAATAAATAAAATTGGAGTGTCTGTTTGTAATATTAAAATAACCGCTTTTTATTAAATGCATATGGGTGTATACACGGTGCCTACACCAAAATAACATTTTTTACAATTTTTGTCTGTCTGCCTGTCTGTCTGTCTGCCTGTCTGTCTGTCTGTCTGCCTGTCTGTCTGTCTGTCTGTCTGTCTGTCTGTCTGTTTGTTCCGGCTAATCTCTGGAACGGCTGGACCGATTTTGACGGGACTTTCACTGGCAGATTACTGATGTCACAAGGAGCAACTTAGGCTACTTTTATACTAATTTTTTATTGTTAAATTCCACGCGGACGAAGTCGCGGGCACTGCTCGTACTATACTATAATCCAATATACTTTTAGGAAATGCTCATAAAATGCAATAACTTTTTCTATGGCAGCACTTCATTGTGTCCAATAGTTTGGCTGATTTCTTGAAGTAAATCTTGGCAACACCACCTTCTTTTGTCAAAATTTTATACAAAAGAATTGCAATCATTTTTTTACCTGTTGAGCAATTGTTATTGTACCCAATTATGCACAAGGTGCTCCTTATGAAACCAATACTACGTCTTACTTTTATCGTAAATGTTTGATATGTAGTCGACCTTATGGTTCTTGATAGACAGTGGTCGGTGGCCGGTGACAGTTCATATGATATGATAGCTCAATAAAAGTTTTAAATAAATACTTAAGGTACAGCGCATTGACGGCTCGTAACCTCTTGTCACAAGAAGTTTGAATGTTAAAACCCGATTACGTTTAAAAGTAGAAATGGTTGCTAACCAACTTGAAGGCCTGATTGATGAATTATTGTCTAAAGTGGACGACAATCGAATTTTTCTATTTAGCTATGAACGGCGACAGCCGATCCGGCGTGTATCTGAATGTCATAGAAGCATTATTTAAATCCTAAATGGTGTTACGAAAAAAAACAGAAGTTCACACTTCATACCCCCGCGTTAGGATTCCATATACGTACAATATACAATTAATAACACATCACAAAAACCCACGACCCGAGAAGAAACATTTTATTTGTCACATAAATAACTGTCTCGGCCGGGAATCCAATTCAGAATCATTTATTCACATATGTAGGTATCCAAGTATACAAGTGGACACATGAAAATAATGTATCGTGGGATTATTCCCTTGAATACCTAGTTCTAAATCAAAATACGCGACAGCGTAATAATATTTTTATATTTAAGGTGGAATCAACTTCAGCTGAAATAGTCTGATATACCTATATCATATTTGATCACATCGAATTTGATCGACATGATCGTTGCTACCCATAACTGTCCCACGGTTGGGCTGTTGGGCTTGGGTCTCTTCTTCTCACGGTTTGAGGGATACAGGCCATAGTCCACCACGGTGGCCAAGTGTAGATTGGCATACCTCACGTCTTTAAGAACATTATGAAGAACCCTTAGTTATAAAGATTTCCTCCCGATGCAATGTTGTCCTTCACCGAAGCCAGCGACAATTCATTTTTGATACAATACATGTAGTACTCGAAAGGTGGTGTGATTTTATATAGTAAGTATTTCATTAATTTTATATTATTATGTTCCTCGTAAAGAGAAGCAACCACGACAGATACTCCTGAGCACATCTTTAAAATTTTAAACCTGTAATCTCTCGCTCCGCAAGTAGGGATTCCAATTGAGCTTCAAGGTTGAAAAAAGAACTCTTTTCCAAGTAAATAACCCAGAACCAATCAGACGAGCCACCTGATTGGAGTGTTGCCAGCCAAGAAAAAAGGAAGTTGAAAGAATAGAGTACTGCTTCAAGCTCAAAAAAAACATAATAAAACATTTTACATGCCATATCTTCAGAGTTGAACAGTAAAGATATCGTTATTTCAAAGTAAACAAAATAACAAATACCTGGAACGCATCTGTTCTGCTCGGAGCTGATCTGCAGAGGCCTTGTGCCGACCGGTGACCTATATTCTGAAGTTCACGGACAGAGCTGGCCGGGCCGCTTCCTGATCATTCGAACGATCCGATACCGACGGGTCGGTGTGAGGTACAGAGTGCAAAACTGATTTAGATCTGGCTACATTACCCGACTAATGTGTTGGATCTATGTATGTTTGTCATTTGATGGTGCTCTACAGAACAAACAGACGGGCTGATTTAGATGATTCTTTACGTCGATGTTCCGAGTATCACATGGACATGACAGTAAGCAAAATTTCATACAGCAACAACCAAGCGCTAAATTCTAACAAAGGAAAAAATTAAGTCGACATGTTAAGTGTCGTGTCATTGGGTAGGTATATAAAAATAATTTTTTGGTCTCTCTTAAGGTTTTTCATTTCGAATTACCATTGATAAATCTATAAATCTACTAGCTGACCCAGCGAACGTTGTTCCGCCATATAGATTACTTGTAGTGAACGATTTAAATTTGAGGGGTGGGGATAGGGAAGTAAAATTTGGGATTATGTGTATTTTTTACGCCACGCCATAAAAAAAAGACCAAAAAAAATTTTACCAAAAAATAAAAATAAAATGTTAGGGGTGGACAACCCTTATCACTTAGGGGTATGAAAAAGAGTATTGTAACTAACATTGTGACACGAGAATTTTATTATATAAGATAACGATTTAAACTTGACTAGCAAACTGAATTTGATTTTAAGTTATTAACTTGAACGAGTATGTTACTTTATACTGTATACTTGACATCACAGCGACATTCTGTCCTACTGCTAGGCCCGGACTCCTCTCAGAATATAAAGGGTATAGGCCATAGTCTAAGGCCAAGGCGAGTTGGTCAACTTTATATTCCTTTGAACACTTTTTAATCTTTCATGGAGAACACTCAGATGACCAGATTTCTCGGTTTTTTCTTCGCCGAAGCAACTCAAGAGTAGCAAAGCTTATACGGAATCCTAACGTTCAAACATTCAATTGCGTCGTGTCCGAATATTTTGTTACGTTTGGTGTTGTGTCAAACTATTCTGATACTAATCTTTCAAGAATTTATAAATTAGCAGTCTCCATGAAAGACCAAATATGAAGCTGTCACCCAATTTCCCATCGGTTACTTCAACTGACTTTACAGTGGACATAATAAAGCTGTAATTAGCATCAGAATACATTTAAAATTCGTTTTATTGAAACCTCACACATTTCTGCGCGACCCTGTAGGGGTGTACCTGGTCCACAAATACGATTTACAGATAAAACTGTCACTAAAATTAATATTATTAACAAAAATTATTTGATATTAACTCACAACAATACTATAATCTCAGCGCTATGATACTCAAATCAATGAGATGATGATGATTGAGAGAATGATGAATGATTGAGGAGTTAAGAGTACTCATGAGTGTAAATTAATACTCAATTAATGCAGTTTTGAGCAACTTATGCAACAATTTAAGATACGTTTATTTCGAAAATAAGAAATTAATAAAAGATTTGAATTCAGACGAATCATTTCACTACAAACGACTCGTCATGTCGCAGCGGGCTACTCCTTTCTTTTCTCTTTATTCTTTATCGGCAACGCATCGGCGACGCCTTTGGTATCTTATTTGTCCCTGAGTAGCGGCGACCACTCACCAACATGTTGCTTGTCAGCTCGTCTGCTCAGTTTGCAGGCTTTTGAAGTAAAAATAAATGTTGCTTTATCTTTGTAATTTTTCACTAAGTAAATAATTATAAATAATTTACTTAAAAAAAAATAATCATAATCATACGTGTTTACCTAATTATGATTTCCACAAAATAATGCCCGCTACTACGAGTATTACATTAATAAGTCAATTGAATCCGAAGTAAAGTTTAAATGGTAGGCCGAATTAATGATATTACCGGAATCCGGGCAAGGAGGGGCTCCGGCACATCCCTACGACCCAGTTTCAGCCGGTTCAAGGGCGCTGCACCGCCCGGGCGCGCACCGGGAAATCGATAACAGATATAAATTTGAAGTTGATGGCTTTAGAATCGTTTTAAATTTATTTGCAATCGGTTTGCGACGGTCGTCGGAAATCACTTCAATAGTTGTTCTTGCGATGCGAGGAAATACTTTGCTTATTTCTTGAACTCGATCTTTTATCTCATTTCAGTGGCCTGGAGCTGGATACAGACATTATTGTGTTATTTTGTAACATTTGCATGTACTGACATAATATTTTGTAGGCTTTTAGGTATTGTATGTTGTTTTAATTTATTATCTTCTTTCTTATATATAAAAATGAATCGCTGATTTTGTTGCTAAGAGCAGATCTCCAGAACAGCTGAACCGATTTCGCTAATTCTTTTTTTATGATATTCCTTAAAGTACGAAGATGGTTATTACGGAGAGAAAAATTTAAAAAATTGCCTGAAAAAGTAAAAAAACAACACTTTTCTATATTCCCATACATCCCATACATCGTAATAATACTTAAAAGTCAATTTGAACTTTAATACCATAGCATAAAGTTTAAGTGTCAATGGACGGTTTCCGAGAAGGCAAAACAAATGAATGACACGAGAACGAGAGACGAGTGGTACGAGAGCTAACAACGTTGGAAAAACAAGAATTTGAGGTAGGCCAGTCTTTAGATATGTTATCTCTCTCATTCCCCTGGACGTCATACGGACGGTCTGGCTGGCGGTAGACGTTGCGTTCATCAGTGCGCATCGTATCTGTACAGGTAAAATATCAATTTTTCAAATAATTTTAAGAAGGTTTCTTTTCTTTTTTTTATTGAACTTTTTGCAACATTAATCTATTATTGCTATAAAATATTTTTTTCAAATTATTGTATTTATTTGCCAGACAATAAATCAATTGTTAAACTTCAGCCAGACCGATCCAAAAGTGAAAAGTGTTGTGGTATCATTTTGCTTGGTCTAGAAATAGTTATCAAATAAATGTCAGAGAAATTACTAAAAACCATTGAATTATTTTGTGGATTAATATGGTATCAAAATGATAATTTATTTTTGTACAATTAGACAGCCAGACCCCCCCTATGATGTCCGGGAAAGTGAGAGAGATACCATATCTCAAAACTAGCTTTCCTGAAATGGACTCTCGAAAACGTTGCTAGCTCTTAGACCATTATAATATTTCCATTTCTTTATTTTCTCGATGACAGCTCCTGTGAAAACTTGAACGAGCGTTTCTTTTACATTATGTATGCATTATTTGATAAAAATATGACGTTTACACACTTACAAGGTTATATCAGATTCGGAGAAACTGATAGGGATGGAGCTATATCGATAAACGATAACACGATAACAGACCCGATTTTTTTTTACAAAATGTAAGAAACTAAACTACTGCCGGACACTTTTGTACAAAATTAAATGTATTAACTAATATTATATTATATTTCATTACAAGATGTTACACGTATTTATTCTTGATTGATAATGCCAACTTCTTTAAAATTTTCAAAGCTGTTGTAAAATAAGTAGGTATAGGTAGGCACTTGACAACGAAACGAAATAATTATAATGACAAGTAATCTTTATTTATTTATTTTAATCAAAATCTGATGAATTTAATATAATAAATATATGCGATCGATATCATTACGTACTTTTTTGGTCACAACACTACAACTATATAAATTAGAACTGTCATCGAGAATTTATTATGGATATTTTATTATGGACTAACGCGGCACCATATATACATAGTAGGTATAAGGTCCCGCGAACAAATCTCTTCACGTTTTTACTAATAAAATACAGTGCCATCTTAATTAAAGGAAGTAATTAAGTCAATTACATAAATTAAATATACTATAAAATAAATCATCTCATCCCAAAAAGGCTCACTACCGAGCATGGGTCTCTCCTCATACCTGAGGAGGCCTAGAGCATACTCCACCACGCTGCTCCAGTGCGGATTGGTGGAGGGGTTAGTGGCCAACCCAAATGTCGGAAATTTTAAGCCGCCCGAAGGTATCCGACATGGCTTAACGACTGCTACCAAATGATAACAACCGGGACCGACGGCTTTACGTGCCTTCCGAAGCACGGAAGCGCTCAAGAAATTTTTGCCACTAGCGGTCACCCATCCAACTACCGACCGCGCCCGCTGTTGCTTAACTTTGTCGATCACTTGAGATCAACGCAAGCCGCCGGGCTATGAGCGCTTCGAGGAGACCTTAAATATATCTAACCATTCTAATACATTATCTATACATTTATATATTCTTTTAATGAATTTTTAATTAGGTAGTTACTACTTACTACTCCAAAAATTTATCGATGCAACTCGCACTTGACCATATTTTTCGATACTAAATTAACACATATCACGACACTATTTTAATGTGTCACAGTCACAGGGGCCTTCATTTCGTGTCGCTACTATAGACCCGGTGTCTCGAATAGCAGAATGAGTATTTAAAAGAAATTAAAGAATCGACTGTTAGGCGGTACGAAGTTCGCCGGGTCAGCTATCTCGAGAACAGCTAAACCGATTCCTCTTTTTTTTATGATATTCCTGATAGTACGAAGATGGTTGTTACGGAGAGAAAATTTTTAAAAATTGCCTGAAAAAGTCTAAAAACAACACTTTTCTATATTCCCATACAAATGATTCGTAATAATACTTAAAAGTCAATTTGAACTATAATACCATACCTACCATAAAGTTTAAGTATTAGTGGAGGGGTTCCGGGAAGGCAAAACAATCGAGTGACGATAGTATCGTAAAAAATATTAATTTCAAGATAGCCGTGTGGTTGAACGTTGTACTCCCGAACCGGGGGGGCCGGGTTCAAACGCCGCACGCACATCTAAATTTTCAAAAATTAATTTATAATTTAATTATCACTTGCTTCGGTGAAGGAAAACATCGTGAGGAAACCAGGAGCACACCTGAGAGTTATCCATAATGTTCTCAAGGGTGTGTGAAGTCCGCAAATCCGCACTTGACCAACGGCAACGTGGTAGACTATGGCCTATACCCCTCACATTGTGAGAGGAGACCCGTGCCCAGCTGTGGGACAGTTATGGGTTGTGATGATGGTAAAATCTAAATTGTCTGTGGTAAAATGTCACTTGAAATGTAAACGTCTCTTTGCTGTGCATCTATAATATTACAATTCCTATAAAATTAAAAATTGTTGTGTTTTGTGACTTACTAAATATGCCTCCTATAAAGCGGCGGAAGAACCCGAAATGCAACGAGTCAAATTAATTATCAATCTAATCGTACTGCCGAGGAATGTGAAGATCGCAATGAACATGAAAGATTTCGGTTAAGGCTAAGATCTCACGGAGCGGTTTTTACCCGCTCCCGCCGCGGTGGCGGGCCCGCAGCTAAAAGCATAAACTCACGAGACCGGGGTTTTGTGCGGTAACGCAGCCGCCGCGGTTGTGATTATCGGCGGCAAACCTGGCGGGCGATTACCGCAGTCGCCCGCCAACCTATCGCAAAGCGTGCGGGAGTAACCCGCCGAGGCTGCGGTTACCGCGAACCGCGCGATTCTAGAAGTTGCCCGCCGGTGCAGTGGGCGCCGCGAGTAAACCGAGCCCGCTGCGGGCGTAAACCGCCTCATGAAATGTGCCACTCGGTTTTACATACATATCTGCATTCTACAAGAGCTGCAGGCCCGCCACCGCAGCGGGAGCGGGTGAAAATCGCTCCGTGAGTTCTTAGGCTAAGACAGACCCGTGAAGCGCAACATTCGAGTAATAATGGTGCCATGCTTTTTAGCGACTATTAAAAGAATTACCACAGACAATTTACATTTTACCATCATCACGACCCATAACTGTCCCACAGCTGGGCACGGGTCTCCTCCCACAATGTGAGGGGTATAGGCCATAGTCTACCACGTTGGCTAAGTGCGGATTTGTGGACTTCATACATCTTTGAGAACGTTATGGAGAACTCTCAGGTGTGCAGGTTTCCTCACGATGTTTTGCTTCACCGAAGCAAGTGATAATTATATACTAATACGCATATCATTTTTGAAAATTAATGGAATATAATAAGTGGGTATCATAATAAAAAATCAGAAATTGTTATTTTCATTGTGATTTTTCAGTGACTATTAAAAGAATTTAAGTGTTTTATAATTTTTATTTTTTGACATATCAACTTTCTTATATTGTTGACTTATCCACTTTTTTTTATCTTACTAGCTAACCCGGTGTCCCAAATAGCAGAATAAGTATTAAAAAAAATTAAAGAATCTACTGTTAGGCGGTACGAAGTTCGCCGGGTCAGCTAGTTTGTACATAATTATATGTACAGGATTATCTATATTAATAGTTAGTAGGTAGTAGTTCGAACAATACTTAGCGTTAGTTAAGGTTTTGTTGTTGAAAATTAAATTGGTACTAACAGTACTAATAGTAGCAATATAATTGTGTGAAACTAGATATTTATCACCATCACTATTTAGACGACGAATCTAAGGCGTAATTATGCCGAATGGCTATTCAAAGGGCCAAGGGTTAAATTCCCACCGAGACAAAAATTTGAATGATGAATTTATATTTCTCGGTGTGCTCTACTTGTATTTGTGTATAATCCATGGCACCCATGACACAGGGAATCCTAATGTGTGGCTATGAGTGTAGCATTATTTAGTTGTATTGTCGACTCGCAAGTGTACCGAGCACAGCAGATGCAAACACCAGTGACACGTGAACTTGACCCACTTGTGCGACCAATTTATGTGCACCGAGGTATTGGGATCGTCGAGAATTAATCGTTCAAGCTGAAGACGTGACATGTACGTATTTGTCAACATTTATTTGGACTTTTAAGATTGTTTTCATTAACATAGAAAAAGAGGATGAACTATTTAGTATTTAGTCACTTGTTCATCAATTTAGTTGATTGTTTACAAATACATTATGTTCATCTGTTGTCTTATAATTTCTAAAGTAGGTACTTATCATAATTTCAAAAATAGGGTATCGTTAGATGCGTCTTGATTTTCCTCTGGTTATTTCAGAAATGAATCGATGTAAACAATCTGTATTACAGTACACGGTAATTGGTGCTTGCGGTTACATTTGCTGTAAAATTGCAGAAAAAAGATGTCACTATAGAATTTTGTCTAAACTTTACGAACTGCGTGTTTGTTTTGTTGTTACTTTAAATAAAAGTATTGGACTTCTGGAAACGAATCATGTTCTGATGCGAGGGGACGCGTGTCAGGACACGATGCCTTGGCCCCAGATGTAGGTCAGGCCTGAGTAGGCCGCGACCACCTGCACATTCGACGGAAAGCGACAGGGTGTGCAATGGACACACACATACTTAACTTTAAGTAGTTCATCAAATAATAAGAAGAAATAAAAAATAAAAATCAATATTTTTATTTTTATTTGAGGGGGCTATGAGAATTACGCTTTACTCAACGCTTTACATTTTCTCATAGCATTCACTAGAGGTATTACCACCGCCCGCCACGGTACTTAGTACCATTTCTACCGTGTTTTAGTCGTTTTAACAACAACTTACAGGACTAACTATCACTAACAAACTAACTAAAATTGTGTCTTTGCAAAGGAAAGAAATAAGTTGAAGTCTGTCTCACTGCTGATATTCGGGCGGTCCATCCGAATACGCTGTCTAATTAGTTGTAAATTCAATATCACAGCTCTTGACTCCGACCTCTGCATGCTGTGCCGTCCTTCACGAACGAGTCAGGGTTATCTACTATGGCTTTTAAAAACTTGCTGCATTTATTTAAATATGCGCGTTATAGCCGCATCGAGCAGTGTTAGCGTAGCGGTTGAACGTTGGACTTCCGAACCAGGCCCGGGTTCAAACCCCGCACGCAACTCTAATTTTCAAAAAATATATGCGTATTAGAATAATTATTACTTGCTTCGGTGAAAGAAAACATCGTGATGAAACCTGCACACCTGAGAGTTCCATAGTGTTCTCAAAGGTGTGTGAAGTCCGCCAATCCGCACTTGGCCAGCGTGGTGGCCTATGGCCTGTACCCCTCACATTGTGAGAGGAGACCCGTGCCCAGCAGTGGGACAGTTATGGGTTGCAATGATGATGATGATGTGCGTTAGAGCATCCGAGCGAGAGATTCCGAGATCGATTCCCGGCTCAGGCAAATATTCTCGGGTCGGTCGTGGGTGTTAGTAATGTCTTATTTATGTTATTAATTTCACTTGCGACTAGTACATATTTCGAGTGCGGGGGTATGAGTGCGTAAGCGTTTATATATTATGTACCTAAAATATGTTATTCATGTTTACTTTAATATATCTATTAAAAGCATCATCATTTATACTTTAAGACGTAAATAACCGTTAGGTAATTAGGCCAAGGGCGAAGTGTAAAAAAGTATTTGGGTTAAGTTAGCGTGTAATCCACGTATGCTGTAATCAAGTTTCTTTTCACCTGACAACTTCTTGAGTCTTATTTACTGGCTACGATTGTTTACCAACATGTTGTGATGTTAAACTCAAACATGATATTTAGATGTTATTATACAGTCGGTAAACATAACCTTAAACTTCGTACACACAAGTAAATATTGTTTGCAATTACTATTAAACTGTAGGTTACGGCCGGTGTGCTTCGGAAAACTTAGGTAGATATTATAATTATAAATGACGACAGCACTTGAAACAAAACAAAACACCAGCTCTGCAATCTCTGGAAGAAATGAAAAGTAATAATAAAAATAAGGATATTAATATGGACGAGTCGTGTGGCGCAGTGGTTACTATGCCGCACTACCAATAGGAGGGTCATGGGTTCAATTCCCAGTAAGGTGGAATTTGAATGATGAGTTTAAATTTGTTCTCAGTCTAGCTGTGTGTTCTTGTCTTGTGTGTTGTCCGTGGCACCCACGACACAGGGAATAATAGGATGGGGTATCAGTGAGTGGCGTTATACTTATACACCAACCAGTAATAGTAACTATGTATATAGAGTGATAGATAGAATCAACGTAGATCTTAAATATAATTATACAAGATGATGTACTATTTGTGTCAGACGGCACTGACGGTACCTACCATCAACGGATCGGAAGGAACGCGGGTCTAGGCCGCCGCACAACCTACATTCCGGCTTATCTGACGACGGAAATGCATCCGTATTACCCGGCACCGAGTCAGTTCTGCCGTTTATATACCTAGTAGATAAACATGCTTGAAGGTTACTAGAGTGTAGAAAATACTGGTCGAAATGTATTTAAATGTTGGCGCTGTTTTCATTCATAGGTTTAAATAATTGATAGTTGAAAAAAACTAAAAACTCGTCATTATAATGCTGTAAAGGTCAATAAATTTAGGTACTGAGATGTTAACCGTTCAGGAGTACCCTTATCTAGAGCTAATCCTGAGCGTAGTGGATACTACGCTATATATACAACCGGATGGTCGTACTTATCACAAAATTACAGTGCCATCTAAACTAAAGGCGTATTATAAATTTCAACTAAATATTACACACACTAACTAACACGGGAGGTTAATTAAATGCTTGTATTGAGCATTGGCTAACTGATTTCCGCCTTGTGAATAGAACTCAGGGCCCCTTGAACGGCAAGTCCAACATGGGAACCATTGAGTCAAACGGGTAGTCAAACACTTACTTTCAAGTGTATCGACGCTCGTTCGGTGACTAAGTTCATAAGAAGTCGCTTAAATAAGAAATAGAATTCACCATGCTATTCTTACCCCAATTTTCCGAACCTCCTTACGAACACCACCGATATTGGTAAATGTCTTTTACCAAATAAACAATTATTCATTATATATTTAGCCACCAGTTATATTAGTTCTATAACAATAATAAGTTTGGAATCCATACTTATTGGTATTACGCGGTACGTGTTCAACATATTCCAATTTTCTGTTTCGACTTATCAAGTACTTCTGAAAATTTTCCCATTGTTTGTAGCATAATGCTATTCAAGTAAAATACGGTTTCAGCATACAGATTGATAAGTAAGTAACAAGGGTGACAAGACACTTTCGTTATCTTGGTGCGGATATTACAGTATATTTACGCGAAGTAATTAGGTACGTTGAGTAAGCCACACAGATTTAAGTCAGAATTTTAAATAGTATTGAAGAATGTAGTCTAGTATCCTTTTCTTTCTTTTCGCAATCCATAACTAACTATCCTACGGCTGGGCTCAGATGAACTCCCAATGTGACTGAAGGGTTTAGTGCAGACAAAAACTTCATCTACTATTGAGAATTGTATTAAGAACAGGTTTTCTCGCAATGATTTCCATCACTGAAGTAAGTGACAGGTACTTTATAAGCGGCACATAATTTAAGTAAATTTTTTGCCTGGCGCCTCTGTTTGGGAGTCCAAGGTTCAAACCACGTGGCTATCACTGCTTGTAGTCTAGAATTAGTCTTTTCCATTTGGAATGGAATGGTTTTATCGGGACCAACAGTTTTTCTTATCTTTCCATTTATAGACTTCACTCTATTTGATGGATGGTCTATCGACTGTACCACACGCTCGTAGCCTCAGGCGATTTCATTGAACGACTAGAGTTTATTATTACGTATTATTTGTAATTTGGGCGAGGGTTTCGTTCCAAACGGTCATTGAAACCATAATTGATCTATTTGATCCGACCCATTACTGTTATATGGTCCCCGACCTTTCGTTAAGCTGAACCGTAGGACGTCCTTGGGTCCCAGATCCTTGATCAAACTGACTGATCAGTCTAACTGGGCTTCCCTAATATGTGGTGTCTGCAGTGGGTCTTTGCCATACAGTCACAAAGGAGTCCTCTGCCTCTAAACAGAATCTACATGTTGCATTATTGCTTAGAGTTATGGTGTGAAGGTGCCTACTGCGCCTGTAATGTCCAGTGAGCAGCCTAATTATTTATCGTAATGTATCTCTGATCAAGTTAAGTTGAGCACTTTGTCAGTGTTTCTGGGAGTAACCAGCAATGAGGAGTTTGGCTGCTCTGGAGCTTTGTTTAGACCTTGAGGGAAAGTACTTTTTTAGTTCCTTCAACCTTCTTTCTGAAACAGCAACGAATCAATAATGCCAGTTTATAATAATGGGTAACATTAACCACGTACCATTGCGTCATTGCCCACGTCGACTATCTAGATAAAAATCAAAGAATAATGTATATTTGATACTCCTTATTTCAAAATCAAAATATTGATTAATTAAACAATTTAGGACAAGGACAAACCACTAGCTTCTAGCTAACTAAACCCCAATATGTCAGCGGGCTTTCTGTGGGCCAAATAGTTTACAAAGTTGCCTAAACATAGGCATTGATTTACGCGAGAGATACCGTAGGAGTCCCAAGAAGGCAGTTTTATTATGTCCCGCGAGGCTGTTACATGAATTCCATGCTGAAACATACGTGCGTTAGTTGTGAGTATTCACGCTGCGCTATTTTTTATAGGTGCGGAGGATAATGACCGTTTATATGCACTAGTATATATTACTATTACCCACTACTGAGCACGGATCTCTCCTTATACCTAAGGATGTCTAGAGTATATTCCGCCACGCAGCGGATTGGTGGACGGGTTAGTGGCAAATCTAAGTGTCCGAAATGTTTATGCTACCCGTAGGCCTCCGATAAGGCTTAGGTAACGACTGCTACCTTATAATAACGTAACGTGCCCTCCGAAGCTCGGAAGCGCTTAAGAAATTTTGCCGCTAGTGGTCTTGTGGAAATGTGTCTTTTCCGGAAAAGCTTTAATTTCACGATACCAAATACGATTATAAAATCTTCAGACACACACAAGCAACCTCAGTCCTGACTGACTCATGATCACATCTGTCCTTCCATTGATTCATGCAATATGCTACTTCATTACATCAGCTTTACGTTACATTTTCTGCCTTACACGTGACATTCTACATAATATATTATATTTTAATTGTATGTAAACAGTCTCTGCATCCGTCGTTGATTGTTCTCGGGTCGTGAGTATTGTCATGTTTCGATGATTAAAATTGGTAACATGGACCGTCAATGTAAACTTATTCACACGTATTTTTTCTTCACCTTTAGTACGCGTACAGATTAGTTAATTTGTACTCATACTACCCATAAATATTCTTTTGATCACCTTTTTATAAATACTAGTAGTCATATTTATATATCGAAGCTAGGGTATTAATTAGGGTGATAGCCTGCGCGTCAGGTTTATTAACAATCAGTAATAGAACGCGTTGAATTTGGATTTAAAGCACGGTATAGTATTCAAGATAATCAAACATAATTCACATGACGTAATGCTTAATCAAAACAGCCAGATCGTCAGCATAACCTCCCGCGTGAACAATACCATCAGAAGCTAATATTACTTCATGAATTAATTCCTTACTTGAGAAATTATTGATTCCCTATACTAATACCCGAATAAAAAGGGGGATACCCTTTTCCAAAAGGATAGAAATTAACCTATATCCTTTCCTCAAACTATCTCTATATTATCTAAACTTTATCTAGTTCGGTTTAGCAGATTAAGCCTGTAAATGTAGCGGACAGACAGAATTACTTTTTCGTTTATAATACTTATTGAATAATTAACCTAAATAATCTTATATTTTACATGCTTAATATTATTTTTTATAACATTTGCATAGTGTATAATATATAGCCTAATAAGATACCTAAGCATCCTTGTAAAGTTTAAACTCGAGTTTAGAACAATCTATACATTGTTATTGACCCCGTAAGTACAGGGCTTAAACTTTTGGACCGTTAGGATGGTGAGGTGTCACCCGTGACCCAGTTTAGTATTTAACCTACATTCATTTATCATAATATTAATGTTCGTCTACAAATCCTATTCGCGAGTCTGAGCCTCAAATTATATTCTGAGTGTCTTCGTCTTGAGACCTTTCAAGGATTCGAATGTGATTATGGTAATCGAAACACTCTCGGAGCATTATATTTGTTAAGATATAAAGGGCTAGTGTTGCTCCGAAGTTCTATAATGATCATAATTATCATTATCTTCAACATCATAACCGACGATCGGTTTGGACTAGGTTACATAGAGGCCATTTTTTTAAGTTTCACTTCTACCACGTGTGAATTGTACACATATTAGTTTTAATCAAATTGAAGTAATTCAGTTATTTTTAGACTTCAAAAAAGGAGTGTGTGTGTGTGAGAGAGAGTGTTCTTTGTTCGACGCTTATATTTTTTACGTATGTCCAGCGATTTCTCCGTCATTTGTGAACTGATTTTTTTTGTATTCCAAAGCTGGTACTTGTCATGTCGTCCCATTCAAATTTGAACATGAACTCACTAGTAGTTTTTGAGTTATCCTTAATAATGCCTATTTAATTGACTTCGACTAAGTACGTGGACGATCTCAATTTATTACTTGTCGATGTTGAAGTCGGTTTTGTTTTTTAAAGTCATCCAAACAGCAGACAGTTATCGACAAATGGAATCTACGGATCGGATCTAACGGGAGCAGTAAACTGGAAAGTTACAAAGTTTACCGGCAATTAGATGACGAGTTCAGGTTCATTGAATTACCAAGTTTATCGCCGCCGCCAGCCGCTGTGAGCCGTCGACTATGGCCTGCGACTTGAAGGTAAAGGAACCAATTAACGCTTGAAACCTATTTTGTTAAACCCTTAACCACCTGACGTATTTTTGAGTAACACTATCACCTAAGGAAGGTCAGGGTGACCCCTTGCAATGTTATTGACTATCACTATGTTAGGAAAAATAGTAATCTTTAGTATTTTCGTAATAATTTAACGTTTTAAAGTTTAAAATAGAGCATAATTAATCATATTAATAAATCAACTTCTATAATTGAATTTACACAGTACACAACAAAATATGAGTAGTATCAAAAATCGGAGATCTGACAAGGAACACTTTTTTAAACCGTACAAAAACCGTTGGGGTCGCTGTGACTGCCGTTAGGTGGTTAAGGGTTAGTGACATTAAACTTTCCGACATTCGTCTAATTTTAAAGATAAAGATAAACTTTTTGGTATTTGTATTTTTATCTTTTTTTTTAATAAAAGGCAACTATAGGGTATCAGTAAGTGGTTAGCGTCGCCCATTCAACAATAATTTAACAATATCAGTAACACCAAACGCTAAGCGCTACGCTAACGCAGTGATGAGTGTTAGTACCAGCATTGCGCACTAGGATAGGTACCCGATGTCGGCGGCATGAACAACACAAAAAACACATCAGTTACACCCATAACTCGAGAACAAACATTGCCCCGGCAGGGAATTGGACCTGGACCGCTCACCTTGCTGGCAGCGTGACTACTAAATAGGCTATGGGGTTGCCAAAGGCATCACCGATTTGTTACTGGCCCAAAAGGTATAGTAGAGATGAAAGTAAGAGTCGTCGTGTCGTGTCGAACGAGTCGTGTGCAAACATGACTTCGTCGTTGGGTACATACCCCAAACAGCAAGAGAGAACGGTTTAATAAAATCGCGTTAAAATATTTATAGCGCATTGCAATAATAGTTTCTGTGAAGCTATTATTTACTGGAGGGCCATAAATTTACGACATAAATCGACAAAACTACATTAAATGGCAATGTTTATTAGTTTTCTTAATTAATTTATGGTTTGTAGTGTTTAAAGTGATAGCGTCACGGAATAGCGGGTGTTGATCTCGATTAACTACTGTACTCTATCTAAGGTATTTGTAATTTATGAGAGGTGAATATAATGTTCCCGTCTATTAATTTAATTAGTAAATATATATTTATTATAACTGAGTATATATATACTTATTATTACTGAGTGACTGACAGACACACGCACACATACAGCCGAAACTACTGAACGCAACAAACTAAAATTTTGCATGTATTTTCGTTGGGGAGTATAGCGGAGCACTAAGAGAGGATTTTTAGAAATTCTCCTTCCCCCCCCCCTCTCCCCAGAGGATAAAAAAGGGGATAAATTGATTTTTTGGAAATTGGAGGGCGTAGCCGCGGGGAAATGCTCGTTAGTAATATTTATATATTTTTTTTCTGTGGCTTATTTTAGTTTACTGATTGGCACTGTATTTTTGTTATAAGTAGCTCAGTGTTTATCTATAAGACCTATTGATGGTAAGTGTGTTAGCGCGCTAACAAAGATATCAAAGAGATAAATGGGTTTATTTATTTATTCTACACTCATATGTAACAGAACAGGGTTCTCCCTAAAATGCTAGATAAGTGAAACAAAAATAAACCTACATAATACCTACTATTTAAATTACTAAAGAATATAATTCATAATATAAATGTATGTACAATAAGCACCCAAATCCATGAGTAACTATTTAGTCCAATTAAAAATAAATTAACTTTAAACTCATCTTAATAAATTCTTAATACCTTAAGACTATTTATTGATGATTTGAAGACTCCGACATTTCGTACAGAAACAACACTGAAACGCGCTAGATATTCCAGTTCCTCTTTTAGTTATTGAAATTTTGTCAGAAATTATATAAGTATGTGTTAGAATTTAATTATCATTTGTTTCGGTGAAGGAAAACTTAGTGAGGAAACCTGCACACCTGGGAGTTCCCCATAATGTTCTTATAGGTGCGTGAAGTCCTCCAATTCGCACTTAGCCAGCGTGGTAGACTATAGGTACCCCTAACATTGTGAGTTTGTGAGTCTTCTACTCGAGCCTAGCAGTGGGACAATATGGGATGGTGATGAGGAGTAAGTGTTAATTCTATATGTTAATTGAACATTAACCGTCATTGCCCTTCTTAAGTTTAACATTGAACATTTAACTGCATGAGCTGTTGTTGTCGACAGTGACGCGAGCGAAGCCAATGAACTCGTAACACCAACAACAGTAATCTCACCATAAAATGCACGGCATTGTCACATGTTAATTTGTTCATCTACGACCTAAGGGCAATACACGTGCAGCTTTCGACCGTTATGCTGCGGCTGTCGACGCTGTCGTAGTATTTCATCTGGCACTGCTGAAAATAATACAGAAGATGCAATATGAATGCAGAGCTTTGTTAATAAATAAAGATTAGTGAATTAGTTAATATTTGAAGTTTCCTTTTCATATCGAATATAAAACCAAAGCGTCTTGTGTATTCTGTTAAATATTGAGACGTGCCAAAATAATGTAAATAAATTATTGTGTCTGCGTGTGACAAGAAGTATTTTTTCATAGAAGCTTTGAAAAATGAAAAATAAATTTTCTATCCTTACTCACGCGTCGCTAATGTATCCTTGTCGCAGTTGAAATCCGAGCAGACAGAGCATATGAGGATTAGTAGTCGTTACCAGTTATGCACATCTATACCTATAGGTTGCCGACCAAAAAAAGTATTGAATCCACTCATTACCGGTCTTGCACCTGAAAAACGTTTAAAATATTGTTTATTTTTAGCTTTATTCATTGGTGATGATATCGAACCGTTGGTTTGCGACCGCAGCCCGCGAGCGCGCAAACTGTTGAATCCGAAAAAGCTTTACTTAAAGGGCGTTGACTCTCAGTTTTCAGACGACATATTTTGCCATAGCCCACGTCAATATTTATATTTTGCTCATAGAGTCCATATCACAAACTGACGGAAGCGTTCGGCTTACAAAGTTATTAACCACCCTTGTGTGGCGAGATGGTGGCGGGATTGTTTGTCTATCAATTAACCAGTGGATGCACCCCAAATATTTATCTTAAATTTCAATTTAAAAGGTGTTTATAGATTCTATCCAGCATTGTATGTACATTGTATATTTTATTTATTTAGGTACATACCCCTTATTGTAAAAGTCTACAATGGGCGGACTTAATGCTTAGTGGCATTCCCTACCAGTCAACCCTAATCCAAATCATACTGGAGCATTCACAGGTAAGAGGCCGTGCTCAGTAGTGGGTCATGAATGGATTGATGTTTTGACGGTGAACATATATGACGTACCTACATTATGAACAAAGCTCGGTGTAATGTTCATCTTGGCGGCTGTCGTACTGGGGTACGTCAATATCCTGTACTTCAAAAAGTTCACTTCATTAACTTATACATTTAAGTATAACAAAGTGATTATAAGTAGTCTAGAAGCACGAAAGTTTCCATAGAGATTTCTTGTACGATATTGAACTTAAAAAGAAATTAATTTGAAAGAGGTTGTTTAGTTCCCAAGTGGATGCCCGACAGATCTAGAAAGTCATGTCGAGTCACGTTACACTTGGCGGTATTGAGACCAGCAAGACTCAAGCAGGAAGAACCTGACGTCATAGCTTGGTCCCTTTAACCATCCAAAGATGAATAAAGCCCCTTCACCCTTTAACCTTTAAACATTCACAATTAAAGTATGAAAACTTCCACGACTATGAATGCTAACGCGTCACTGTACTTCCGATGTTGATCATCATAAAGTCAGTATACTAACGACCTTTCCTCGCTTCACTGGGTTTAATTAATGTAATCGTGTATCGGCCCAGTGCCAGAACCGTGCGCGTGGGAACGACGTACGCCTCGAACTTCCTTCGCAAACAACGTTGATTGGATCAGCCTGTGTGAACAACAATATCGAGACAACTCTTTGACATTGCTAACAGCTATGCTACTGCCGCTACTGGCTATAGTTTTGGCGTTCAGTCTCATGTTTTTTTGAACTTCACACCTTGTACGTCACACCTTTCTTTGAATATACTGGACAGAAAAACCTTGAGAGTTCATGCAGTTCGTTGACAAACTTGAATATGCTATAATTAAACCAATCCGTAATTTCATTCTTAAATGTTTCTATTTCTCTCCGGAATCCATTTTAAAATCTTAACCATTTACTTAACCATCTAAATCTATTCGTTGTTGAATAGAGGCGTAGCAGTTTGAAAATGATCCGGAAAACAATCTGAAACACGAATGTGAATCTCCTCTCTACTACCCTCTTAGCCGTTCAAGAGTATCGAATTAATTGCTTTTCAAAAGTATTGAAACGGAAACCGAGGTTGATGCCCGTCCATCCTGACCCAAAGATAGAACTCAAAGTTTGATGAACTGTTGCGATTCGATGCGAAAAGTTTTCATATCGGAGTGCCCCACATATTGTCAATTATTATCAAAGTTGACGTAAATTTGATAATAATTGACAATATGTGGTAGAAGTTGTAGTAAATTTTGAGTCCTGTTCCTACATAATTACGTTCTAGTATGGCAATTTCGGAAACCTTTCCTCTCCGGTATACGAGCGTAATAGTCTACAAAATAAGAATATAAATAAACCGGTATTATCTAGCATGCCAAATTTAGCGTGAATTGTATTCAGTTGACAGTCTTTACATCAGTACATCAGTCTGTCTTATGATTATTGCCCCTCTGGCAGTAAGGGATCATTTTATGTTGGCACTAGACTTTGCTAGCGGCTTCGCCTGCGTGGAAGTCGGAAAACGACAATTGTATTTAAAGCTCACTTTTAAGCTATTGCATAGCTTTTATCGCGGGCTTTGAGCGCGGTGACTGAATCAAGAAATTCCGTAACGAAAATAAAACCTTATACTCCGCCTACCATGTAGGAGCTCGGCCGAGCGTTCGCATATGGTACGACTGTACGAAGCTCGCACGGATCGAGACGAGCAGCTCCGAAATCGGACGAATAGGTAAGCAGCTGTTTGTGAGAAAGTTTATAGGTGTATCGGTAACATAACTTTATAATGCCACACTCACCGCATGTGCGCCCTAAGTATACATGTAGATATGTATATATAGGTGTACCTATGTACAAATGCTATGCAATAGCTTTACCGCGGCAGCCCCCGAGTGCCACATTTTAATTTTTTGTATGTACATAGTGGCTTACACATAAAAAGTAGATATATTCTGTCGCAGACTATTATTTAGGACTATTTAAGACAAACAATCCAACGATACATTATCTTCGTGTAACTCGAACGGTTAAGGCAGCGCACGCCAAGATAGCTCTCGGAGGCAAGGATTTTTCCGACTTATTATTATATTATTGTTATATGTATATGGCGTTTAATGTGGGTTCAAGAGTCTTTAAGAAGAGAGTGAATAGGCTTTTAATAAGTTAGTGCGCCCAACATCTTGGACTCCATCGCCACTTACCATACGGCGGGATTGTTTTCAAGCATTAAATTATGAAAAAACGAAGGATGGGATAAAAAGAAATTTCAAAAAGTCGTTGGGACTTGTAGTTTATTCGGATGTACCACAATCAAACCGCACCCTGAGGGTAGACGCAAATTAATACTGAAAATTCGAACTTAATCCAAACTTTGTCGACGAAGGTTTGGCGTTTTACTTCCTAAGAGAATTTGTCTTTACAAAACTAATAGATGTACAAAGAGAAGTTTATTTTTAGTAATTATTTAGTTTGTTTGATAATATTCACTTAGAAATTGATTTCCGTAAAGTAACGCCTAACACTATTATCAGAATAAATTTTAGTTAAAAAACACGCTAACCGTACAAAAAGGTGAAAATATTTTTTTATTATAGAGTTCGTTTTACAACATTAATATTATATTCAACATTAGGTTATTAACAAAATAAGCAAATTACTAGTAAGCAAATAATTCATACATAGTAAAAAGCGCGGGTGCTTGATATTTAATTGTAACATTAAATAGGTATTTGTAGCTATTTACAAACTTAGAGTTTATGAAAATTTCGTAACCCCGCCCACGCTTTTTTACTAAAATTGAATTATTTTGTTGATAATATAACTTAATTTTTGTTTTAAAAGTAACAGCACCCACTCATGTTATGATGTTTTTTACTATACATTATTTTCAACCGGCAAGGAATGATACATTTGCTTCTCGATGCTTTGATAATGTATTCACTCCTTTCAATAATAGAAAAGATGAGATTAACTTCAATCCGACAAATCTATTTCTAAAATACATTTCACAAACATCGATAAGAGCTTTTTGCAAGCATACCGTGATGGATTAAATTCCCTAAGAGCGTTTCGATACTGTATTTTAAAACTGGAAATTCTGTTAAATAAAAAAAAAGTAAAAATACTAAACGTTCTACGTAAAAAAAAAATCCACTGGCTACTTTCATATCAATTTATAACACCGCGTCATTTAAAGTCTAGGTCATTCGTTATATCTCTATGTCTATGAAGTCTGCTATAAATAACTGAACTTCAAAAATCTTACCTTCGATTATAAAGTGTTTTCATATCATTCATAAATCGTTCATTATTTAAAAGCCAAGTTCATCGACCTGTTACAAATATTACAACCTACCTGATCGCCTCTATTTGTGCCATTAGTACAGAAATAAGTATCTGAACAGACAATCGATGGGATCTCGACGAAGATTGATGGACTCGTCCAGTAACCACCAAATACACCGTTATTCTTTTCACAATAAGTCACATTTTACAGAGAATCTGTAACAATAAAATCGTTTATCACAAAAGCTAATCTGTTACAAAGACAATAAGGCGCACAATGGTTTGATGAATAGCTTTCCCTGTGGGAAAAGCCCAGGTGCACGAGTCACCGAACTGGCCTATATTTTTATTTTTTCCTTCCAATATGCCATATAAAGTTTTATTGTTATAGGATTATAATATTTTATTTTTAACTGATAGAAATTGTACGTATTTGTTTTTTACGTTGGAAATATCAGGGGAATGAATATTTTGAAAGAAAATAATGATGTCAATAAACTAATAAAAATACTTATTTTGGTCTTGAGTACTTACAATATCAACTGAAATATATTTTAATTATTTGTCTAATCTATTTGACAATAAAGGTTTTCCCTAAAAGTCACTTGTGAGGAACGGTAACTCTTTAAGGTGCTATTCCGGTAAATACGACGAAAAGAGAAATGGTAACGTTGAAGTTTGTACACAAACTAAAAACTACCGATAGCAATGGGTAATGGGTAGAATATTTCACTGGAATAATTATTCATAAATAAGGAAAATCCCTAGAATGCTATTCAGTCAGTTACCTGAGAAGTGAGTGCAAAAATAGGTTTTTCCTTGTACAGGATGGACACGCAATGGATGCTAGATCCTTTTTTTGGAGATGGCCGGACTCTGGCGTCATCCATCTTAGTCCTGAAACTGTTATCTTCCTTCTTACCTTTCGAAGTAATGAACTGATTATCTCTTACTTCTTGCTAATTTGGATGGCTGTTGATTTGTGGCTGTCGACCTAACATCAAATGGCTTAACTTATTTTATCCTGTACTTGCTGTTACCATAAAGACTAATTCGACAATTATTGGGTCAGAACTCAGAAGTATAAACCTATTTCGTGAAATATTGTTTCATCGCGTAGTAACCGTAATAACAAACTTACCTGAAACTTACTCAACAACAGTCATACTCGCCCCCGAATCCAGTCGATTAGGGTTAACGAAGTGCCGTCATTGTTACCGCGATAGCGCATAAAAGTCGCCGTAAACCTGCTGTGGGATCGTTCGCTATCATTGACCCTACAGGTGTGTGTTCTACTGTTTTACTGACACAATAATAAAAATATCACTTATGTACTTGCTCGGTTATGAACTCCTGGTGTTTGGTATCTTTAGGTAAATAAGACGAATGTTACTTTTATTGGGATTTTATTGTTGCTCTTATGTTTATTGATTCTTCAAGTATGTGTAAATCTAGGCTTCTGAAACTATGACTAATAAATTATGAGAAACTTGTATTTGTTTGAGATCAGCAGGGAAGGTTACCTTGTACTCAAAAATTAATACAACCCCTTACAGAACTAAATAAGATTACTCAATAAAAACGAGAAACATTTGTTTCGTTAAAATCGCCCGTCAATGATTTTATAGTAGAAAGTACGTATAATGTCATTGTCACCAGTAAGCCAGTCACCAGTCTTTTTAATTAATTTTGTTTAAAGTCTTAGCAACATTAAAAATAAAACATTCTTGTCATCAAACAAAATTTTAGTTCTATCCGAGGTAGCTATAAACGTTGGACATTTGTGCTACTGCTGAACTTGTCTGCAAGTAAACCGCATGCACGTTTACTGCTTTGTTATCTAAAACTGCCAATACCAGCCAAAATTCCATCAACGTTATCATTCTAAAACTGTTTACTCGCAGTGTTTCCCTACAAAAGTTGTCGGGTACTTCCAAATCAGTTAGAAAGTTAGCCAATAAGGCGGGAGCGTTGAACTTGCCTCAAACAGAACTCTCCATCGGAGACATCTTGTTCTAGTATTGTTTTTAAGATTACTATTAAGGTGGTTATGCACTGTGTGAAGGGTTTTAATTATGGAATTCTCGATGTGACTAAAAATGGCAATATTTCTTGACCTTCCAGAGCATTCTCTTGGTTGTTATCGTTAGATGGCAGTCGTTAAGGTATATAAAGAAATTACGTTAATAAGCCAACATTACAATGCATTAGGTACATTATGAAAATGCATAAAAAAAAACAACAAGATCCTTTTCTCCGATGGTTCAGGTGATGGTCATTGAGCTCTTGATCGATGAACGATGATAATTTTACTAATAAGGTGTTTGTATAGGTATTTTACTTGCCTGGTGAACTACACTACAATTTGGCTACTTCTACAAAATTAAGATAGCGGAATGTGTAAAGGGAGCTTTGGATAGATGTTTCGTTATCTGTTTTCAATTTCAGCTTGTGCGGTTGCATCTGCAGGGCGATAGTGTATTTACAGTTAGTTTTTATTGTCGATATTCAAGTTAGCACAATGGAGAAAATCGTTCTAGCAATTACAATTTGCAAGTTTACACACAATAACAAAGAAAGCTGCATGTTGTTATTGCCTCATATCCCGATGGAATTTGACGAGAATGTGGCAGATCTTGTCGGAGGGCACGTCTCGTAGCAGTCGTTGGCCGTTTTTTTTTTAGTTTTTTACCGTTATTTTTATGGCCAAGATAAAGTATGCAATTTGTAAATCTATTTAAATAATATAAAGTTCAAACAGATGTATGTAGAGTTCAACGTAGTGATTGATTAATCAATTAACAATTTTCAATGGGATTGATAATATTCGTATACTTAATTAAATTCGTAATATTGCTTATTCAATAATAAAATCAAACGCTATAGTAATAATTTTAAGGAACATCAAACAGCCGTATAGAAATTAGAAAAGTATTACAAAAATAACTACTTTACACTACGTAATCATTACATCTTTTTCTAATAACACAGTCAGTGTCGCCTACAAGTATCAGAATCCTTACGTATGATCGTTCATTAGTTACAAAATCACTACATCATTAAATGAACGCTAAATAAATAAACGTTAACACACTCCTACCCCCACACTAGGATCCCCTGTGTCGCAGGCGGCACAACACTAATTACACATCACTAACACACATGGCCCATGAGCAAATAAGTCACATGAATATCTGCCCCGGCCGGAAATCGAACCCGGAACCCCTGGCTTCGCAGGCAAGGTCACTACCAACTAGAATACGGGGTGATCAATTATCTACGTAAATTACCTACGTAATTATATACGTATAGTTCTGACGTTGACTATTTTAGTAAAGCTATAATTATGTACTCAGAGAAGTCGGTACATTGCGAAACAAAAGACCGTATTTGTTACCGTGCATACGTTATTAGGTACATTGGCACCCATAAAGATAAAATACAACGCAATTCATGCCGTCGTCTTGGGTTGTAAACAAGATAATCAGAATTATTACGCGGGAGGCTCACGAATATTTACGAAAGCTGCAATCGTATCTCAATATTACAAGCCATGAAAGGGAAACTATACAAACGAGCCGTAGCCAAGTTGGTAGCGACCCTGCCTACAAAGCGAAATGTCCCGGGGTCGATTCCCGGCTGGGATTGTTTATGTGACGGATATAATAATATATGTACCTATTCTAGGCCGCCCCAATACGACTTAATTAACTTCTTAATGAAACTTTTACTACAATTACATGTTTTACCATATACCTCAGATCATTAATTTACTAAACATTTATCACAGTTGTTATTGGAACATTAATAGGTATTCATTAATTTCATATCTTAATTAAATGACAGTATAATAAAATAGGCAATCAGGGTGTTCATTACGGAGCCATTTTAGAATGGGTACTCATCTCAAGTTGAATCATGTCGGGATAATTGAGTCAACGACCTAAATGAATTGAGTAGAAGTTAAAGATAACAGTTTATACTTTACTTCTTGTATACAATTTCTGATTACTCACTTTTAAGAAAATTGTGTACTAAATTGTAATGTATGGAAAAATCATCATTATACACACTAAAAAAAACCTTACATAAGGACCTCTATTTTATTACAAACTGAAATTTTTATAAAATATTCCAAATACTGGAAGTCAAGCAAAAATTTATTTAAAACTAGTTTATGCCCCGGCTGCGCCCGCGTAGGATACGGAGAACGACAATTGATCCCAAAGTATTTCCGGGATAAAAACTATCTTTTGTCCTTTGTAGGGTCTCTTACTGTCTCCTCACCATATCTATCCCTACTAATATTATAAATGCGAAAGTAACTCTGTCTGTCTGTCTGTCTTTGTCGCTTTCCCGCTTAAACCTCTCAACCGATTTTGATGAAATTTGACACAGACAATCTTTAGACCCTGAGAAAGGACATAGGCTACCTTTTATTGCGACAAAAAGGGATGAAGAGGTTGAAATAAAGGTTGAAAGTTTGTATGGGATTTCTTCGGGTTTTAAGCACAGCGCCATCTAGGGGTGAACCTTCCTAACTTAAAGAATAAGAACGCCTAGCGCCATCTCTTAAAGAAACTTTATATTTAAGCACTTGATAATAAGTTTCCCGAAGCGAAGCGAGGGCGGGTCGCTAGTATAATATATAAAAGGAGAAGCTGACTGACTGACTGACTGACTGACTGACATATCAACGCAGGGCCTAAACTAAAAGAGTTAGAAACTTGAAATTTTGCACAGGGGTTCCTTATATAACGTAGGGGAGCACTAAGAAAGGATTTTTGAAAATTCACCCCCTAAGGGGGTAATAGGGGGGCGCAAACTTAGTACGAAAGTTCTCTGATTATATCAACCGTTAAATAATTATTTAGGGATTTTGGCGGGCGAAGCCGCAGGTATAGGCTTGTTTCATCATAAATCGCTTCAGCAGATATAGCGGTATTTGTTTTATATATTTAGTACGTTATCGGTGCTCCAAATTCTGATATCAAACGACCTGTGGGTAACGTGGCGAGCACTATACCAGAAATGTTTTTGTTAACACCATAAAATCGCCGTAAACCTAAAAATCAACGATAGGATGGTTCCCCATTATCGTCCATTAATTTTTAACGCCCCAAAGTCGTTTATGATTGTTAGAGTTAATGGTGCGACAAAATCAAATTACCTTCTATTTGTGAATTTTAGACACGGTTTAAAGGTTTAAGGCCTTCAGTGAAATTTTGGGCCCTAGGGCTTGTAACAGTCGTAAGCTAATGACTTAACGCTTACCATAGTCTCTGAATAAAATAGGTAAAATGACTTAGAGTATATAGAGATAGGTATATAGTTAATATATATACTCTAAGTAAAATCATAATAATTTGCTATGATGTCGTTACATTTTGAAACTTGTTATGTTACTTAGGTACAGAGGTAGTTTACTTAGGACAGATAATGCAACTACAAATCTAGAACACAAAAAAAAGTTGAATAAAACGTACGACCAATAGCTAATTCACAATACGACCAATAGCCAAAAAAATTATTAAATGAATGAACGGCTGCTGCACTTAGCCGACACTCTGGTAACGTACCAACGATAGCCAGTTTCAGTGCGAACCTTTAGCCGCATAGTTCATTAGTACCTCTTAATATTCAAATGTTTGTGATAAGTCACATTGTGCCACATTGGGGACTACGGCCTTAACCCATTTTGTTATGAGATTCCGAAGAATCAGTAGGTAATGGTTTGTGATGATGGACAGTTTAGTCGAATGTAGGGTAATCGCTCCTCACCAAGGTCCCATTCGCACAATTCGGTCACCATAAAAGATTTTATGCCCTTATAGATGGGCCGTGATACTTCATAAAACCTACTTCTCACATCTTACTCGTATATGGATTATAACTTTTCCATATAATGGCAGTAAAGTATTTCATGCCCAGTAAAAGTGATACCAAAAAGTAGGGATTTGTCGGATGGTAAAACCTTGGTCAAATCAATGCGAGGTAAGAGCACGCGTTACTGCGTAAGAGCGTTTGTGGTCTGCGTAATAACGATGTAGAAAATGTCAGTTTAATTAAATAACAAACTGCGTGTTACATGATAAAATAAACGCTTACTAATAATTATATACCATTGCAGTAGGATTCTCTGTCGCGAGTGGCATGGACAAAACGAATGAGACATCGCCACTCGAGTTTATCGGCTACATAAATATCTGCTTCAGCTGGGATTATTCAATCCCGCCTCTTGTTTCACAGGCAGAGTCACTACCAATTAGGCTACAGTTGTTCATCAACGTCTTTGACCTGAGATAAACCATTCCAGATAATTCAAAAAATAATAATTAAGTATCCCCGCCATTTACAAAATATTTTCATTCGAACCAATCTTTATCTTGTTCAGGTACTATACTCGCCGTATGGTTTCTTAAATGTAGATGAGCTGAACCGATAATCGTAGTGGAAACTGTTATGGTGGTGGTAACTGCTGTTTGTAACACAACGTCCACTACTACGCATTATGCTCTCTTTTAATATAGCTAGGTATCCCGTGGAGCCGTGGACATATTGGACATGCGTAACTGATTTTAAGTAATAAAATTGAAACGCTACACACCCATAGCCCCATACTGTGTCGTGGGTGCTATGGACAACACACAAGACAAGAACACACACACCCAGACGAAGAACGGAATTTTACTCAGAATTATATTTTATGTATGATGATAATAATAAAATGCATGAAGATAAATTTTTCATACAATACAAATACTACCTATCTAATAATCATTCTTGTTTCGAGATCCAAAGCCTTTCATCTAGTCTCGCTTATTACTCGGAAGCTAATGAAACTTGGAAGTTATTTAATATCATCTAATATAAGTTGTAAAAGTTACGAAAAAATAAAAGTGCCTTTATGAAACTATAAAGTATTAGTACGACGAGGCGGTTCGGAACATTTCACCCACCGAGCGCGGGTAATAGGGTGTCACAACAAACGTTCGCGCCATCTACAGCGGGCCGGTGACCCCACGAGACTTATGAATGAGCTGGGGACACCTCTCGTTTGCTTTTAGCAGGACTTCTTCTAGTTATTTTATTAAGGATGTTGCAAAGACCGACATGTAAGTATTTATTGGAGTTCCTTCTCCTTAATGATATAAAAATGATAAAGCACCTTAACGTTTAGCTATTAGCGTTTAGCGTTTAGCTAAGGTGCTTTATCTAGTTATAAAAGAAAAAAAATACATTTAAAAGCGTATTGTAAAAATGATTAAATGATTTTAAATTTGAATTGAGAATAATGGTCTTCACGCTAAGTTGCCTACCTGGTGTTCAAGGAATACAAACCAACAGTTAGCCCTCAAATTACGAGAAAAATGCATTTATTGAGGTACCGTAAAATGAAAAATAAAATAGCAACAATAAAAAGTTTTTTTTTTTGAGATATTGTTCATCCACTTTGAATTCGAGGTGATTGTGTTTACTAAACCAATGGTAGAAAATATCGTATTTACATTCACAATTTTCACCAATATAAATTTATTAAAACACGCATTGTTCTGAAAGAGATTAAACCTATTTAGGTAAATGATTGAAACAGTATCACGAAGAAATTTTTTCTAACTTTAAATAATATGAAGATATGTAATGCAAATTAATTAAGGTATATTCAGCGACTTTTGTTAAACAGTTCAGATCTAGCTAACTAGAACAGAACTAGCTGATATCGTGACGTACGGTACTACTCTCACGAAACCTGGAAAACATTGTCACTGTGTACGAAAAATAAACAGCAAGGATCCAGCCCGAAGCCGGAGTCCGCAGCGATCCGACGTTGGATTTCTTGTTTATTCCTCGCTATAACTCATTTTTAGTTTTTTTTTCATAACTCACTACTCTTTTTCTTTTTTATGATCGCTATTGGCGTTGGCGAAGTAGTAAAATTGAGTTACTTCTTATATTTTTGTGTTGCAAAGACTTCACAAATTAATTTTCTTGTTCTGTTGCTGGATCTATTTAAGGTTTATCTCGTATGTTTTACTGGAGGTATCTTCATGACATCCATCACACACATTGTGTCTCGAAGTTAAATTAAGCTTTATTTTTTTTTAGGGTAGGGTAGGGTAAATATAACTACTTATGTTATATTTTCATAAGTTATATTTTCATAAGTTATATTTTCATAAGTTATATTTTCATAAGTTATATTTGCTGAGACAAATGTATGTTTTATTTATTTATATGTCTGTGTACTGTACACCCATTGTTTTAACAGAAATTGTGTTCCGGTTTGGTTAGTTTTTTATGGGCATCAAAGTTGTCATGGGCGGCAGTAGAATGGTGGTAATGCATGCTCGTTTGCTACCTTAATTCAATAAAAAAATCAAAAGGGGAACAGCTACGTAAGCTTATGACAACTACGGAATACCGCGCCGCCCGGTTTTATTTCATTTCTTTCTTATAAGGCTAAGGTTTCTTTTCGGAGTTTCCAAACCATTTTATTACCTTTTCTGCTGAACCGTTATATAGGGGTAATGTCTATAAATAAATAAAAACATTAAAAGAACCATTTTATTAAATTTAAATCCTTAACAACAATAATGTACACATCGTTGCGACGCTAGAATAATGAGTATTTACAAAGGTACTTGTGGCATTCGCCTCCAAATATACAACTTACTATACATCGCTTAAAATTTATTAAAGCTAAAGTATTGACGGTACCGATTAAAAGATACGACCGCTACATGATATAAAATCAGTAAGATAAGAATAGTATGTGATTCGTATTGCTGTATAAAATTTTAATTGCGTTACAATGAAAATGAAAATACTACTGACTTTATACTAGTTTAAGGATGTATCAAGTAAAGTTTATATTCTACATCTCTTCCAAATGGCACGCTTCGAGTATTAAATTAAAGTATGAATATCATCTTTTCATAAATACTTACATTAGTTCCCGAACAAAAGTAACTCCATTACAAAAAAGTGAATAGGTACAGTAGAAAAGCATCAATTTGTTTGTAATAAGTAAAAACGCGCATTTTTATGACTCAATTTTTGAATCTACATATTTACAACTATACAACATAGTATACAATTTACACATTATGAAATAACACAATAGAACATTTTATTATAATATTTAAAATTATCACACAAAATTCTAACACATTATTAATTTTAAATAGGTACTAATTACTACATTATGTCATCATTTTAAAGTGTGACAATGAAATAGTTATTATTTACACGATGGTGTAATAAATCGACACTAACAAAATATTAGCCCAAGAGCCCGTGAAGCCCAGACCTTCGTTATTTTATAAAAGCTGAAAGTTTGTCAGCGGATGCTCCCAACACAGGTAAGAACGATGGGCCATTATGGAGTTTGGGTTATGGTGGCTTTGGCAGATAAACGGTACTAAAGGTGTGTAAAATACCGACCTAATTACGTCAAATAATAAAGTGCAATTTTTCGGTATTACCTTCAGAATATTATTAAAAATCACGTTGTTCATTGCCAGACACTTAACATGGTGGCAACCCCTTGCCAGACACCCTTAATGTTCATGAAATTATAATTTTACTTACGTTATAGTATAAAAGCTGATTTTTATATATAATACTTGGGTAATAAGTAGATGATGTTTCCTCATTAGCCAGACACTTTTGATAGTTCCAACCCCTTGCCAGACAAGCATGTAAGGTAGCATGTAATTTTACTTACGTTATAGTATAAAAGCTGATTTTTATATATAGTACTTGGGTAATAAGTAGATGATGTTTCCTCATTAGCCAGACACTTTTGATAGTTCCAACCCCTCGCCAGACAAACATTGAAAATCGTAAGAAGAGATTCGTGATTAAATTGACTTATGCAAAGAAAAGACATTCGATGCTACAACCAGGGGCGCCGGCTTTTAGAAAACCTCATGGGTGCTCATGCTCATTTGACGACTCGAAAAAGGGGCGAAGTGTGAGAAGAGAAATGCACACTGATCGACCGACAAATAAATAAATGTCCCACTTACATACTGCGTACTTAATAATAGCGGTATGCACTAAAAATGATGTGTCGGTCAGCTCTTAGGTTGAACACAACAATTACTGATCTGTTTCTTAATGTCTATACGAACTAGATGTTGTACTCATTCCTCACTACCTTCCCGGAATATACAACATAGAGGCAGACGGCCTGTCGCGTGGGCAAGCTGCCTCCGAATGGCATCTGAAGCAGGAGGGGTCTCAAAAAATTTTCGACCTTTGGGGAATCCCCGAAATAGATCTGTTTGCCTCAAAACATGCTCACGTGGTTTCTAATTATGTTACCAGGGACTAACTAGACTCGAACGCGTGCTATCACGACGCGTTCCGCAGGTCCTGGAAATACGGTCTGGCTTGGATTTGCATATGCATACTGCCTCGCGCTCTCCTACAGTTACCTTACATGCTTGTCTGGCAAGGGGTTGGAACTATCAAAAGTGTCTGGCTAATGAGGAAACATCATCTACTTATTACCCAAGTATTATATATAAAAATCAGCTTTTATACTATAACGTAAGTAAAATTACATGCTACCTTACATGCTTGTCTGGCAAGGGGTTGGAACTATCAAAAGTGTCTGGCTAATGAGGAAACATCATCTACTTATTACCCAAGTATTATATATAAAAATCAGCTTTTATACTATAACGTAAGTAAAATTACATGCTACCTTACATGCTTGTCTGGCAAGGGGTTGGAACTATCAAAAGTGTCTGGCTAATGAGGAAACATCATCTACTTATTACCCAAGTATTATATATAAAAATCAGCTTTTATACTATAACGTAAGTAAAATTATAATTTCATGAACATTAAGGGTGTCTGGCAAGGGGTTGCCACCATGTTAAGTGTCTGGCAATGAACAACGTGATTTTTAATAATATTCTGAAGGTAATACCGAAAAATTGCACTTTATTATTTGACGTAATTAGGTCGGTATTTTACACACCTTTAGTACCGTTTATCTGCCAAAGCCACCATAACCCAAACTCCATAATGGCCCATCGTTCTTACCTGTGTTGGGAGCATCCGCTGACAAACTTTCAGCTTTTATAAAATAACGAAGGTCTGGGCTTCACGGGCTCTTGCTCTATATCGGTAGGAAGTTTTATACATTCAGAAATTACACAATTAAAAATATCGTTTCACTTTTAAAACTTTTCAAAATATTTTATGTGTACGCTGAACCTCAATTTTGCTGAAAAAAAAATTTTGCTGAAAAGTCACATTGGGCCAAAAATTTTGTCACTGCAACTCACTGCATAGGTCTCGCAAACATGAGCCTTTCGCTTCCTTGTCGCCTCATGATCTCTGCTGCAGCCGGTGTTGCCACGAACACGGCGGCCTGACCGCCCAGCTCCATGAAACTCCCTCTCTTCCTGTTCTTCGCACTGGACCGTCTGTTCAGTTTCACATCGAATAAATCTTCAGCTTCGCTGTGATCATAGTCGACCATCGGCTCGTTGACCACCTCTTTTCTTCTGTAGTTCTTTTTCCCGTTCAAGAAGTACGACGGATGCATGTTCACGTTTGGGGTCGATAGCTGTTTGGTAATCCTTCCTCCGGAGCCGACCCTGTCGATAGTTGGGAAGTGTCGCTGCAGGTTTTCTGAGAAGGACTGTCGCCGATGGTTGTAGCGCCGCCCGTCCAGCGGCTGGTGGGCGAAGGAGGCACGCCGTAAGAATCGAGGCTCAGATATTTGGTATGCCTTGGGCCGTTCTTGGTTGTGATTAGATTTTAAGGAATCTTCGTAGCTGCAACTGAAAAGTTATTTTTTTGACAAGATAGAAAAAAACATTGATACGATAGATATTTTTTGGTACCCATAAAAATTAAAACGTTTAAGTTGAACATGTTTCACACCATTGCTTGGCAGATATGCGACTTTCCTTTCAACGTTATCTGTCATGTTTGTAAGTGATGATTAAAATTTAATAGGCTTGGTAACCTGGCATTGACTTGTGGGTTATAGCCCACATTTTTGTTTATAATATAAAATCAACTGCAAACATTTGTTTATTACATTTGAACAAAGACCATCGCTTTATGTATGTTTTTCCGCCGTGAAAGGAGATATTATGTTCTTTACATACCCGCTGCTTTCTTCCGAAGTGTGTGTACTGGATTGGCCACACGGACAGCGGCCTGCCTCAGCGATGCCCGAGTCCTGTCCACTGGAATTCACTGACGTTATCGACGTGTCCTGTCCTTTTCTGTGTTTCGTGTGTGACGTCGTGTTGTGGAGTATGGAACAGATTATGTTCATTTTTTTTATACATATATTTTATTCAGTTAGTTAGGAGTGGGGGGAGGAGGTTAGAATACAAGAGTTTGGGGTAAGTAATTCATTATTGATTATTTTTTTTTTCTACTATCCCAGTTTTCTGGGTAAAGGAAATTTTTAGAGTTGTGATTTCAAAAACTAATTCGAATGTTTGAAGGTTAGACGTTAATCCGTTTATCTATAGTTTTATACCTTATATTCAAAGTAGATAGTTGTTTAAACTATATATATAATTTAACCGTTTTAATTTTAGTAACATAAATAAATAAATAAATAAATTAGTTATTTTAATATTTAGAGCGTGGGTATAACTAGTATGTTAATGTTTTGTAAGACATGCTGTTTTATTTGTTAGTATTTTAAATACAATGTATAAATATAATTGTTATACGTATGAGAGAGTTAGAATTGAGAATTGCAATTTCTTTGAGGATCACTAATTTTAGAACACAAAAGGAGGCACACTAAATCCAAGTGAGCATAGTCTTGTAATCTTCCAATTTTGAGGTTTACTTAAAGGCTTATCTCGAAATAGGAACTTAAGCTATTTGTTTCGAGATTTGGGTATGCAAATGTCAAATGACAAAAAACGTATTCTTTTCCTTCGGCTAAAGTTCCTTAGCCCTAGATAAGCCCTCAAATTTTTCATCTTTACACATTGACTTATTAGTAATAATAAGTCAATGTCTTTACATTATAAATTTTAGTTATTAAGTAGAACACTAATTGAATTTTGAAATTAATCCAAAAATCTTTAAACCAATTTCATGCTGAGAAAGTCCTAACTTTCTTACCTTTTCTGCAGCGGTTTCTGATTGAACTTAATGCACATCCTCTCATGCTTCTGATTGAATCCTTCGGCCCCGGGGGCGTCCAACTGATTCTTTACGCATTTCTGGTGCGCTTTGCCAAATTCCTCTACTGTGTTACCATGAGGGCAGGTCTTTTTCAGCGTGCTGTGGTTCATAACGTCGATGTAGGAGTCAGCTTCGCTGTAAGACTGGTTCAGCTCCTGACACTGGTTGCCGCCCGACGGGAAAAGACCTCCGAACTTAGTTAGGTGCTCAGTTGAGAAAGCGTTAAGGCGTTGCTGGGAATATGGTTTGTGGCGTTTTCTGTTAAGGCAAAATATAGAAGAGGAGTCAGTTGACGGAGGTGTTGGGTTAATGTTTTGGACTTCGCCTCGGTTAAAGGGCGGATATCAAATGGCGGTATCTCTGGCAGAATCAAATATTTCATTAATTAAATAATTTTGCTTTTAGTTGCATTCCAGATTATAAAAGTCAATACTTATTACTTAATATTTAAACTAATTTCAAGACATAATAGTGTTAATTTAGACACTGACATTATAACTGAAAATTACATTTTTTTACATGTTTTTGTTAAAACCTAAAACCAATGATACTACATATATTATATATGTAACATCATTGGTTTTAGGTTTTAACAAAAACATGTGCACATTAAATAATTTAATAGATAACATCGTTAAATTTGAAAGACACAAAGTTCAGCTAATTGTTGATTCTGCTAATTTAAGAGTTAAATAATACTACAAATGCCGCCATTATCTTAACGCTCTTTAACCATAAAAACGCTCGGAAAAATTAAAAGATAAAATATACAAGAAATTTACGTGTACTTTACAATATTAATGTGCATTATAACAGAAAGACAATAAAACAAGTTACAATTTTGCAACGTTTATTTATAAACAAAACCGATGGTAATAAATAAATAGAAACAATCAATGTAATTACAACCATAAATATTATCACAAACGCATGCATGCGATTGGCAACAAAAGCCTTTACATGAAATAATGGGGCACATGCTTTCTTTGGTGATGATGATTGGGCCTGAAATGTAACAGTACACAATAAAAGATAATACCTTCCTCACCTCAGCGACACTAAACATTACGATTGAATATGATTGAAAACTACAGATACAGATATTGAGAATCTATGTAATACTTTGGTACATAGTATCTCAATGGATACAAATACAAATTAACTACGACGATTAATTTTCGTTACAGATTGCAGAAAGAAAGAAACACAGTAGAAAAAGAATATGTCAACATGATACTGATAACATTAAGCAAGGCAATAAGAACATAGTTGGTGATAAATTTTATTTAGATGATTTTGATAACTAACATAACGTTATGTTTTGGAATTGAAGGTAAAGTTTAATGATACAGGTGTAGTGTGGAAAGTTAAACGGTTACGTATATTTATTGTTGAAGCATGCATTGATGAACTGTATACAACTGAAAACAATTTGTGTCAATGAAGTAATCAATGAACGAAATAAATAATTTTATTATAGTGTTGAGCAAGTGCCACTTTAATACTACCCTAGACGGCTTCTTAACTTTGTAACTATTTATCTTTGTTTATTCAAAGCAAAAATACAGTCTCAGCTGCATTATGATCTCCTATCGACAGTAAGGGTTGAATGGGTTATAGAATCTGGTTGTAAATATAATGTAAATGTTTGATTACCTCTTGGTCCGTCGAACACACAGTATGCAGACGGCCGTGGTGAAAGCTCCGATGAAGACGAGGCACCCAAGCGCCACTACACTGATTTCCATGGTACTCAGCAACTTGATGGACCTGGCTGATACCATGGTCGTGTCTCCGACTTCCAGCACCTTGAACCCGACTAGGTCACGTCTTAACTCTACTTCTCTTTTGAGCAATGACCTGAAAATCGTTATTTTCAATGTAATTTTCATAAAAGCGTATTTCAAGAAGGAGTAAGACATCGGTCTCGAATATATTTTCTTAGGTCTTGTCAGTAAGAGAATTCTACGTGGCATTAAATCCACCTTTTGTAATATAAGCTATTGAAAACAATTGAAGACAATTAATTATTATGTTTAAGTGTAAATTAAATTACATTACCACACCACAAGAAATATTTTGTCATGGATTTATAGATAGATATAAAGGACATTATATTCCGAGAATAGCAGTAAAATGGTAGGTATTTAGTATTTAGCACTCACTTTTGCAGTATGTCCATGTCGATAATAGCATTGGACATTGGATCCACGGCGTAGATGTACATGTCGGTTCTGAAACATAGATAAATGTTGATTTTAATAGTGATTTTAAATAGGCGACGATTTAATAAAAGTATTTTTTTATATTTATTTAATGAGTAATTTTGGTTGCAATTATTGACTCCATATTAACTTTAAACTTCAATTTAATGGCTGTATTATTTTTATACTACTTTTAGGTGATGCTAATAATGTTAAATTAGTACAATTAGATATAATGTTTATCAACTTACACTAGTACATAGCAACATACAAAACAGCTGAGGTCCAAGTCTGCTATTTTATAATTAATGCTTCAATTGCATCGTGTCGGAATAGTGTGACACAGTGTCCATGTTCAAAAATACTTATCATTATGTTCATGCAGGCCTGGATTTCTTTAGAAGTGTGCCGATCCCCTATATAATTTAAAAGACTTGGGCCCAGAAGGATCAATTGTAGTTGTTCTTTAAAAAGCAATTTTAATCACTTACGCATATCCATCCATGGTGGTTTTCCCACTAGTCTCCAACCTCCGAACTCTGATATCGAAGCCTGTCATATTAGAAAGGTACTGTGTGATGTTCTCTACTTCCTTCTCCACTTCCATCGGTTTCGCCGCCACAACCACTACTAACTGCTTGTTCTCATCTAGCACGTAAACCTGAGAAGATATTGGTATTTTAATAATTTATTTTAAAATTTATGCTAAGTTTTCAGGTTACCCTAATGCATCAATTAATAATTAACAAAGTAAATAAATATGATACTATCTGTACTCGCACCTAGATCTCTCCTCAATTGACAAGGCCTAGAGCGTGCTTGAATCACTCCAGTGCAGATTTCTGGAGAGCTTTGTGGCCAACCCACTTATCGGAAGTATCTATGGAAAGTCCTTAGGAATTTTGGTATTTACTCAAATGGAATTACTACACACTTCTTATAACCCGGACGAAACAAAATAACAATAACTCATTATTTAGACCTGAATGGGTAACGATGATTTTTATATTTTATATCAATATTTCCACCCAATGCATTGTAATTTTATAAACTAAGATGAACATAAAATCAAAAAATGATGTGTAGCGTTACACTAAAAATATTCATGTCCATGTCGATAATATTTTAAAATCATATAATTATGTAATTGTTACGTACAAAAACATTAGCGATGGCCGACCGTCCGTCATCGGCTCCCCGTCTGTCCGTGGCCTTCACGTCGAAGCCGATGATGCGTCCGGCGTCTCTGGCGAAGCTCCCCGCGGCTCGCACCCGGCCCGTCACAGGGTCTACTGTGAACCTGGCGCCTTCCGAGTTGATCACTTGGTAACGTATGTCCGCATTGATACCCACGTCTGGGTCTGTCGCCTGAAATACAATTTTAAGGACATTAGCAAATCACCAAAATTTTATATTGGTAGTTATCAAAATGTCTTCGAAGTTCGAACGTTAGTTTTTAGTGGTATTGGTATTATTTTTCTTTTTATGTTAATACCGACCAACGAGCAGATGAGCCTCCTGATGGAAAGTTGTCACCGTCGCCCATAGACATAACAACATATTTTATGTATCACCGATGCTTTATGTTGAAAAATTAAAGAGAAATTATTTATGCTGGTTATACCAACTACTGTAAAAATTCGAAACGATATCACTTCTTTATTGACCTGTATGGTTGACGCCTGTATTAGGCTAACTGTTCACTAGATATGAACCATTATAGTGTTCATCTACTATTGTCTGACCTTGATAAACTTTGAAACTGATTTGACATTGATGACCTTGATTAAATTTGACACTGGATTAAACTATATTCGTTTACTTACTTGGAGTTGAATAACTTCGTAACCAAACGCCGCTGTAGTCGGTATAGCAGTGACCATCGGTCGACCACCGTTAATGAATCTCGGGGCATTATCGTTGACATCTTTTATCCTAACGACCACCTTGACATCAAATTTCGTCATACCTTCTAAAACGTCATCCGAGACAGGGTATATAATGTGTGGAAGCTCTCTACTAATCTTTTGCCTCTCAGCTCTGATTTTGATTTCGTAAACATCTCTAGTCTCTCTATCTGGACTTCTCACTAAGTACAGTGTACCGTTACGAGGATCTATCACAAACGATTTTTTAATGTCGGTGTCGTTTTCGTTAAGTATGAAATATTTCATCTTGAAGTTTTCATAGTATTCTGTTAGATTAAGTGTAACTAATTCTACTGGAGTATGCACGTTTTCTTCTATTTCCAACTCATAGTATCTAGAAATGAACACTGGCTTACTAGAAACTTCTATGTCATCCGGAACGTCTTCAACTGTAAGCATCACTATCGCAGTTGAACTCAAACTGGGTGATCCCAAGTCCGACGCTATTACCGTAATGTTATGTACGGTTTGAGTTTCGTAGTCTAATCTACCCGTAGTCGTAATAATTCCTTCCTTAGAATCAATAGCAAAAATATTGAGCATATTTTTTCTCTGGGGCAAACTGTACAAAATTAAACCATTGCCATTTCCGATGAAATCAGAATCATTTGCATATACTCTTTTCACCATTGTACCTATAGGAGCATTTTCTTCTAAGAATACTTTATACACTGGCAGCATCATCACTGATTCAAAGTTGTGGTTAGCAATTTCATCAGCTTCGGGATGTTTCCATTCCAGTAATTCGTCATATGCAAAAAATCTTGGAGTGTTGTCATTCACATCTATAACTTGTACTTCAACACTAACCGAGGACGATAATTTTTTTTCTTGACCGTTATCTTGTGCAACAATCGTTATAATGTATTTGTCCTCTCTTTCCCTGTCCAATTCTCCGTTAACGCTAAAGACTCCACTAAGCGGAGATATTTCAAAAGGAATATCATGTCCTAAAGGTTGAATAAAATAAGTCAAGTTAGCATTTTGTCCAAAATCTGCATCAGTAGCATCTACTTTACCTAAAACACGGCGACTATATTGTGCTTCTTCCACATTAAAATTGTACCAAGACTTCTTGAACATTGGGAAGTGATCATTAACATCTTTAATGAATAGTCTTATAGTCATATGGTCACCGAGTTCACCGCCGTCTAATGCTGTAACATTTAATCTAAATTCGGACTCTGGTGGTAAAGTTCTAGCGACTACTATATGGCCGTGTCTTTCATTTATGACAAAGAACCTTTTCAATTGTGGTGAACTTGTCGTCATAGCATACGGAGGCATAAATACCTCAGAAATAAACTCATATCTTATCTGACCATTTATACCGCTATCTACATCTATAGCATTTAATTTCAAAATAGTTGAACCCACGGCTACGTTTTCTGGAACCATAAACATTGGACCTATTGAATCTGACGCAACGGAAAATTTATTTTTTGGTTTAGCCTCAACTTTAATGATAGTTCCAATAGATTCGTTCCTTTTTTCCCGGTATATTTTAACTGTAGCTTTTTCATCAATTTCTAATAGTTCGATGTTCTCCCCAAGAGGTATTACTATTTGATTATATATTGGCTCATTATCATTTTCATCTAATACTGTAATTGTTAACTTTGCCTCAGAACTTAGGCTTCCTTTATCTCGTGCAACAATCTTAAATAAATATACACTTTTTTCTTCACGGTCTAAATGATCACCTATGAATGAAACGACACCTGTTTCTTCATTAACACTAAATAAATTGTGACCATCTCCAAAAAGTGTATACGTAAATATTGCATTTTGGCCTATGTCAGCGTCTTTAGCATGTATTTTTTTAGTCATTTTAACTTCTGTGCCCTTTTTTGAATTTTCAGGAATAACACCTTCATATAACAAAGAGTCAAATATTGGTGGATTGTCATTTTCATCGTCAACATAAATTGTGACTTGATACAAACCAGCTCCCGATATAACTCCTTTGTTAAATTCAGCAATCACTGTTATTCTATAAGTGTCTCTTTTTTCTCTATCCAATGGTCTTTGTGCAAAAATACTTCCATCTTGCCCTAAAATTTTTGATAAAGTTTATTTTAATCAAGTTAATTCAGTCATTTTAATAAAGTTAACTATTTCAAACTCAAACTCAACTCAACTCAAAATTTCTTGTACATATAAATAGTAGTAATAGCGTATATTTCGAGATTTATTCGCATGTATTATTCGCATGAGATCTTGGTTGGTTTAAAATTCTGCTCGCTCCTCTGATTTTACAATCATATTGAAATTAATTTTAACTTGCTTTCATAAGAATTAAAATTACTTCCATAATATGTGAGAAATCAACCATCCGAATTTGGCTAGTATGGGAGGATGGACAATGGTTCATAAAACTCACTTTATTTGGAGTTCTCCTACTGCCATTAAACCTAGACCAGAATATAGCATATAAGTTATAAAACTAATTTTTTGTCATTTTAATAATTTAAGACATTTTCTCACCTATTGCAATATCGTCACCGATATCCTGCTGATTGGCAATGAAAAACTGAATATTTCCACTAGTGTTTAATGGTAGAGCACTAACATTGACGTGGAATATCTGCCCAATAGTTGCTCCAGCAACATTCTCTTTGACCCGAAATACAAGTGGCGATTGCATTCCCCTTGAAAAAAATAATAGCGTTATTAAGAATCAAAGGATCTAAAGTAATATTATATGGAGTAAATAATTACTTCAAAAAGACACCTCTCTCGTCATTTACGTCTACAACGTGGACTGTGGCATTAGTTGATAGCGTTATGTTTTGCCTCTCCTGTATTGCCACTGCTTCAAAATCATACATTGGCCGATCAAATTTGGATAGCTCATTTATTACCGTTATAACACCAGAACGTTCCTCCACAGCGAAGGGTACTGGAAAAGTAAGTTTTGATCTATCATTAGGATTGTAACAGTTATATTTATTTAAAATTTCATGAGTTAAATATTATTCAAACATACCACCCTCCTCATATCCGTGCAATAAATCGTATGATACATCTAATTTGTCCATTGCATCATTGACACGTATCTGTCCAACGCTTGTCCCGATACCGACATTTGATCCAACCCAAAATTCATACGGTGCTCCTATGAAGTCGGGTCGTTCCAATCTAGGACCTTAAAATTATGATTATGTTATTTAATTTGATAATACGAGCAGCTGTCTCTACTGGAGAAATTGCAGGAATTAACAATTCATTTCACACTATTTTCTGACCATGAATTCACATTAGGGTACTTCAAAATAGACAGAAATTAAAATGTGTAACTTTATAATATAAGTAAACTAACAAACATTATATGTTTTCAAAATAAATTTTAGTCCACTTACCAATTTCAGCTGAAGTAACATCAATAGTCACAACTGCTAAAGAATATCTTCTCTCGCTGGGGTTTGCCGGTTGATCTGATGCTTCAATAAACAGTGCGTGTCTTCCTTCTAATATAGGTGATTCAGCCAAACTTATCACTCCTGATTTAGCGTCTACTTGAAAGGGTGAAGTGATAGTCAAGTTACTAGTTCTCTGTAAGTCATACAATACTATCCCGTTTCTTCCCAAGTCCGGATCCACTGCTTTTACTTTGCCTATGTAAGTACCAACTTTATCATTAGATTTGACTGTAAATTCATAAAGGTTGCTCGGCACAAATACAGGATTATTATCATTCGCATCAAGTAACGTGACTTCTACAGTAACGAATGACATTAGTTGATGTATTTCTTCAAAGTATTCTATATTTTCGCTTTTAGTTCCAATTTTGTCAGGAAACACATAAAATGTTTTGTTTTTGTTACTCGGCGCCGGTGGATTTCTTCGCCATTTAGATAGTCTTTGCTTGTCAAGAAATGTTCCAACGACGCTTGGGTTTTTTTCTTTGGCGTACACTTTCATGCGAAGAGATGCGTGCTGTTCGCGGTCCAAGACAGTCTGAAATTATTGTGACCATTATAGTAAGACGATAATTGTAACATCAGTATTTTACACCATGCGTCGGTGTTCCCATTCGATTATAATGTGGGTACTTTTAAGTCAAGAGTTTAACATCGCGTTTCACCAGGACAACGTTGCCATTTACCACGTAGTCAAGCTATAACTTATATTAAGTAACAAAACTATATCATTATGAATGAAAGATGCCTTATATTTATCATTCATCATCATCATAGCAACCCATGACTGTCCCACGGCCGAGCATGGGCCTCCTCTTACCTCGTTATTTTTATGCAATGTTCCGAATATCAAAATTGGAGGTCGATCGATATAAAATACACGAATAGTGATAACTCGTCCACATTTAAAATATTTTCATATGAAAGGATGGCAAAAGAATCGTAGATAACCTTAAATTAGCAAACACAAGCAATGATTTAACTTGGTTACCTGGTTCCGCACAGTGAGCCAGCCGCTCCGAGGGTCGATGGCGAACGCTCCCTCGGGGTCGTTCAGCTGGTAGGTGAACTCGCCGTTGTCTCCCTGGTCCTTATCCGTCGCCATCACTTGAAGCACGCTGAAACCTGATAACGTAACGGTATATAGCGCTGCTACTAACCTGATACTTAAAACGCGTTTTTGCTACATTATCTAAATAAAGAGAATCTGGAAGTGATCGTTGTTTAGCGATAAGACTTCTTATTTTTATATATTTTTTAATTTTGGTTTACAATAAATAGTATTGTTATTAAAGTTTATATTATACGTCGTCTTAGACTGATTATCATAAGGAACTTTTGAAACTATGGCAAAGCTTAATTTATAAAAAGTGTTAAAAACCCTTCTTCAGATAAAAAAAAGTCGATTACAATTATTTTAACTCGTTTTTAAGTTGGATTCCATGAGGCGTAATCACTATATATTTTCAACTATTTTCTGCATAGTTGATGCTGCATGCGTAGTAATGTGAATATTAATGATCTCTAATAAAGACTTGAGGGGAACCCCTGGTGTTAAGATACCCCATTATATACAGACACCGTTCATCTTTCATTAAGTTTAATTATCGTTTAGGGCATTTATACAAAGACATCAGTTCTTCCTTCTTTCTTTATTATATATACACAACGTTAATCTTTAATTAAGTTTTAGAATCTTTTAGAGTATTTTATTCTCTTTGTATTTTCAACTCATTTCCTAAATTATCTTCCAATTCTATAATACACCTACCGTTTGGCAAGTTTTCTACAATACTGATGTTATAAAAGTCCACTTCAAAGTCGGGAAGGTTGTCGTTCAGGTCTATAATTTCCACCTCGACCCTGGCCTGTGCAGTTTTCAACGGGTTGTCAACTTGTGCAGCCTGGACTTGCAGTACGTACGTATTGGCTGAAATTAAAATTCCAATCGTTGTAAATGTTGTAAAGAATATTTCTTAAATTACGAGTAACACCTAAATAATAATAAAAAATCTTCCTTTTGCAAAATAATTTACACATGTAATAGGTATACTTATGTAGTAGTTCTGTAATGAAAAGTAGGTAAGTACATAATTGTGCGCGACAATTTTTTGATAAAGTTATATTTGTATAGCGAGAGGAATCGCATGTGACGAGAAGAGTCATTGATATCAATGTGGATGGACGAAGGGGACGAGGACGGCCAAAGAAAAGATGGATGGATTGTGTGAGAGAGGATATGAAAGAAGAGGGAGTCAGTGTAGAAGTGACGGCAAATAGGGCAGGCAACTAGGCAAATAGTAGTATCGTCCTTATATGCGAGCTGTGGCGTGCTTAGTATTGAATGTATGAAAAAGTGTCTGGTCACTTTTTCATAATTAGAATCACGGTTGTAGCGAGGAAAATGACACAGTTCAATACTAGCGCTCGGCACAGATCGATCGTCATACAGTATTGTACCTTTACAATACCAATAGCTTTTATTTCTTCATCATAGTTAATTAGGTAGAGGAGGTAGCCATCGATTTATTAAAAAAATAATGTTGTGATCTATTTAGTTGATCGAACAATACTCGTCAAATTGTTATGCCTAGCTTTTGCCGAAGCTAGGAAGGATCATAGCTTCGGCTACAGCTAGGCGTATATAGTTTTCCGTTTCGATTTTTCCTAAGCTAACTTCTCAGACGGACAGTCATGACAAAACTACGAAGGATTCTATGGAATGAAGAATATCGAGAGTTATTAATGCAGAAACAGGCAAGTCTGGGATGTTACCAGGCAAGGCGGTCTCGGCATCCAGGTCGAGTTCCCTCTCGAGGAAGAGGCTGCCATTGAGTGCGCTGAGCGTGAACAGGCGGCGATCGTTCCCGGAGACCAGCTCGTAGCGGACCGGAGTCGCCACGCCCGCGTCCTGGTCGAACGCCCTGATCGGCGGGTCGAAGATCAACTCCTTGTGGATCCTTTTGCCCTGGAAACAGGTTATTAGAATGTTATTTATTATATCCATGACCGTGTGGACACGATCGTATAGCGCAATGGTTACATGCCGTTCTAAGAGTCCTAGGTTTGCCCAAAAAAGCAGTCGTGGTTGTACTGCGGCCATTGCTGAGTGCAGTCCCTTTTCATAATGATTGTCTGCAAATCCTATATACCTTTGTTATTTTTATTGCAGTTTTCGTTCAATAAAAATATTCCCAGCGAGGCGGAAATTTGAATGCTTGGTCTGGATGTGTCTTAGTCTTTGTGTATTTTCCAAGTCCACACAGGGTATTCTAGTGTGAGACAATGGGTGTGTCGCGTTACTATCATTATTACATTCTCTTATGTATGTATCAGTGTTGAGATTTAGGCATGTTGATTAAAAATATTATATTATTATGTAACGTAACCAAAACACACACAAACACACGCAAACGCATTTTATATTATAGCCGACACATAATAATATTATAGCGGAAGGTTAAAAAATATGATACGATTAACTTAAACAATAACAATAAGTTTATCTCACATCCTTTACACGTCATTGTTCTAAAGCTCTCTAGAACATTAAAAGTGAATGTAACTCAAAACTCGCACATAACATAACACAGGTGAACAGCAAAAACAAAAACTTCGAGAATCGGGTTACATAACCGAGTTACGATATCGTATTGTTGGGTCAACGACCACATAAGGACAATATTTCTCTGTCCACTGCTTTCCAACAGAACATTAAGATAATTATTTATTATGCTTCGGTGTTCCGTTCTCGAGATTAGATATACACATGTAGTAACACATAGGTGTCGCCATCAATGCACTAAGTTCAGAGAGGAAAAAAAAAGAAAACAAGTGGGTAGACGGAGATTTCTCTATAGACTACCTGCGTTCATTTCGTCATTCACATTTCAGTGCTCCGCCACTTTGCACGTATTATTGCGTTCTTGTGTTTGAATGGAAGTTTTGTGTTTTAAAATCAAAAATGCCGAAGGGGAAGTGTGACGATAAGGATTCAAATAGTTTTACAAAGAAGAAAACGAAAGAATTCGGAAGGAATCTTCGAACGGAACACCTCACATAATATTGATAGAACTACACTTACAGGTAAGTTAGTTTAATAGTTAATTAACTATGCCTTCAATTTTTCCGAGATTCGGTGTTCCGTAGGCAACTTGCCATATTAAGTTTTCTCTAATTTCAAGAATGGAATTCTCATTTAATAAATACCACTTAGATATCTCTTTGGCTATATCCAAGCGGTGGAGAAAACTTCGATAGCGTGATTCAAACTTGTCATAACGTCACCGTATATTGTGTGCGATCTCGTCACATATCTGATAAATAACGCCGCTAGTCATGATCTACATGAGCTAGCTAGCATTCCTAGCTAAATCCCGACGGCATTTATACACTTATAGAAAATAAACGGGTTTCTTTCTTTCTTTTGGCCAATAACACCCGTGATTGTTGCTGTGATGTTGAGTGTTGCTGATGAGGGAAAAGTTATCATCAGATTTCTCGTCTGCTCATTTATAGGCTAATAATAAGAATGTCGGTATCAAGACATCCGTTACCTGTTTAGGTAACAACCTTTAAACTCGCGTTCACGATGCAACGCATTGAGTTTATTTTATCCGCTGTACATGTATCTATGTATGCTCACGCACAGATACTCGTTGCCTGTTGAGGTAACAACCCTTACTCTCGGGTTCACGATGCAACGCCTTGAGTTCATCTTACTCGCTGTACATGTATCTATGTATGCTCACGCACAGATACTCGTTACCTCTTTAGGTAACAACCCTTAAACACGGGTTCACGATGCAACGCCTAGAGTTCATCTTACCCGCTGTACATGTATCTATGTATGCTCACGCACAGATACTCGTTGCCTGTTGAGGTAACAACCCTTACTCTCGGGTTCATGATGCAACGCCTTGAGTTCATCTTACTCGCTGTACATGTATCAATGTATGCTCACGCACAGATACTCGTTACCTCTTTAGGTAACAACCCTTAAACACGGGTTCACGATGCAACGCCTAGAGTCCATCTTACCCGCTGTACATGTATCTATATGTATGCTCACGCACAGATACTCGTTGCCTGTGTAGGTAAGTACGACTTTAACTAATTATAGCAATTAGTACAATGCTTAAACTCGGGTCCACGATGCAACTTCTCGAGTTCATCTTACCCGCTGTACATGTATTCATGTGCACATGAACAAAAAGTCGTTACTTGTTTAGGTAAAATGCAATCATAATTGTTATGTTAGCAAAATTTTTCACTCCTCAAACTCGGGCTCTCGACGCAACGTCTTGAGTTCATCTTACCCGCAAAGTTGTGCCCATACGTGCGGTCAGATACGAATGTTACTGCCACACATTTAGGCATTCATTTTACAACCATAGCAGTTAGGGCATTCACTAAGGTCGAGTTTACGATGCAACGCATTAGAGCTCATCCTACTCGCTGTTCTTTCACATTATATGTAAATGGTTAATGCATGTAAGGGGATTTTCAAATTTGCACATCATTATGTAAAAATTGATTCTCCATCCCTTAAGCCCTAACATTAGGGCAGTTACCTCTGATATCGTTTTGAAGCGAGATAATACATTGGAAGCAAAACTGAAGCATATTAATAGTGCTTTCGAGTGTTTAAAGGGAACCTTGGCCAATCATTTTAGCTAAAGAAATAACAGACCCTATTATATCAAAATTGCTTATATTGGGCCGTTTTTATACTCATCATCATCATCATCAGAACCCATAACTGTCCCACTGCTGGGCACGGGTCTCCTCTCACAGTGTGAGGGGTATAGGCCATAGTCCACCACGCTGGCCAAGTGCGGATTGGTGGAATACACACACCTTTGAGAACATTATGGAGAACTCTCAGGTGTGCAGGTTTCCTCACGATGTTTTCCTTCACCGAAGCAAGTGATAAATAAAATTAGTGGTGCGTGCGGGGTTTGAACCCGGAGCCTCCGGTTCGGCAGGCCGTCGTTCAACCAAACGGCTATCACTGCTCACGCTCAGAATTTTTATACTACTGTGAACATAAGAATTCCGTTACCAGGCGTAATGTTTACTTGCTTTGCTGAAAAATAAATTAAAGACAGCTAAGGCTGTCAAATAAGTCAGGTGATGAGCAAAAGTCTGTTATAGGTATACCCAATTCCAAAGCAAACAAGCCACGAGCAGTTTACTGGCTCTAGGTGCTGTTTCAATATTATGTCAACGTTGCGATGACCAATGCATATCAGACATAATTTTGGTACCAAAACCAAACGGCGAGACTCGTTTTATATAAATAAATAAAATAAAAAATTAATTTATTCGTTTTATATCCAAAATAAAGTATACTATAGAACCTTATAACAACAATTTTGGAAGTTTCTATCGATAATACAATCGCTGTTAAAACTGCAAATTTTTATAAAATTTTGGAAGACGTATTTGAATTTAATGTGCTACTGCCGTTTGCCGGTCTCATACCGCACCATACCATATGCAATTATGCATACACATATCATAATGCACACACCAATGATAAAATTTGCGAAAAATTTGTCAATGATTTATCTTGACTATTTATATTTCTTAGCACGTCCATAATGTGAAGAAAATATAAAACTCACAAAGAAATGTGCTCTATTCCTTCGGATTCTTATAAGTAAACGAATCTAAAAGTTATTAGACTCCCAATAATTCGTCTAGGCTTTATTATTGATTCCAATAAAATGGAAATCTTATTTTTTCTATAAATGTATTTCAAAAATTAATTGACAAATAATATTTGGAAATTCATTCTATCGCCTCAACTATGGGATAGGGTGCTGGTGTAGCATAAGCGGACAAAACTGCAAATGGTATTTGAGGTCAAACGGAGAGAGAACAATAATTACTTAGCTGCATCCATTGGGCAAAATGTTTTTTTGTTTAACAATAAATTTATTCGGATGTAAAAATCGTACAGTTTCCTCATTTAACGAAACTGACCAAAAATATGTACCTATATGGCAATGGCGTGAAGCTCGAAACCTTTTTGTTTGCTTCGTACACAATTATCATCAATCAAATGTGATGCCGAATCAAGACGACTTGATAACTGTTATCAAACATGGCTTAAAGACCCTGAAGCGTATAGTGCATATTTACACCTTTACTGTATGTAGGTCCCAGCAAAATAATAAAATCTTTATTTCGGATGTCGGGGCCCATATAATTATTATTAGTAAATTGCTAGTAACAATTTTGCATAATACTATGTTAGTAGTGTTAGTAAAAAGTATAACAACATAATTTAATTTGACATCTTATTTTTTAAGGCCTAGGACCAACTCCACCCAATGTCGGTGGATGAAGTCATCCGGCCTGGCAGCAATCATCTTCAGGATGCCGTTGCTGCTGTTACGTAATCGCTGTAGAAATGAGCATAGCCATTACAGCCATGGTATAACTAATGCTGCTTTAAGTTCCGGATCATACGTACTTTTGACGTTTCATTCTTCTAAGGATTTAATACATATTATATGTATATAACTAATATCTACGAGGCCTCCAAGCCAGATATCGTTTATTTCTTTACAGAATTATAAGAATCTGGTCTACAATATGGAAAGTAAGACCTTTTTTTTCACATATTCTCTCCGCCGTGTAAATCTAAGGTTGGTTCGACGTGTCAAGACACGGTCGCCAGGTGTTACATGGATCACTATGAAGGCTGGTACACAGACACGATGGTGCTACGACGCGACCCCGATTCTCCGGTCAGGTAAAGTTTCTGATTTATCTTAAGACGCGGCTGACAAGCCGCCAACCCAAGTTTGCCAACCCTACGATTGACAAACTAGGACCTGGAACAGAGGTCTTTACAGTTGCAGGTCAACATTGTCTTTAATTAAAGGTAATCAAGTAATGGTCGCACTCGTATAAGGATGGTTAGATGCAATGATTTATTTAAAGGATTTTAGACTTTGCACACACTTGCCTAAATACAAGTCTACGTGATGATAAGTCTACATGTTGCATCCATAATTATTTATAGAGTCATTAAATAACATTTCAATAAAGTTGTTATATAATAAGCCATCGATGTAACGTGTTCGATGTCATGAACTTCGACGTAACGTAATTCGATGTGGCGTATGGAAGCAGTTAACTTTACGGTTCATAGGTCGCAAACCCAACCCAAAATAAAAATCGAAAATATTAGTATCTCTTCTATAGTAGGTATCGATTACGATTCCTAATTTAATATAACCATCCAGTTTAAAAATGAAATGAGCCAATGCTTCTTTAATCGGAAAATACGGAGTTAGTTTATTACCAGGATTTCCTACGTAACCGGTCGTAACCCAATCTTTACGTAATAATCACATATTTCTTTTTTATTATAAGACAAATAATAATGTCTCTGTCCTGACTCTTAGAAACTGCTGGATGTGCCGGCTAATCGCAAAACACTTGTCAAGTTTTAAAATAGAGCCACATCAAATAACAATACAGACATAGCTATGTATGTATTTATATACATATTAGCAGGGAATATTTGATCCATGGTAATTGATTAATCACTAACATTATCATTATCCTAATTGTACTTAGGTGCTAATTTTAGTTTCATTAATTTAAAATGAGTAACTTTTTATGAGTAAATTACCCTTTTTTACCGACTTTGAAAAAAGGAGTAGGTATACTATACATATACGGGGTGATTTTTGTTAGTCACTTTACATAATGATGGGGGTGCTCAGTATTCGGTTCTCATTCCAAATGTTTAGTTGGAAGGGTGCTTGGATTTTGACGTAATTGCCTATTACAGACCCATAATGTGGACAAAATGAGCGTGCGGTATGGGCTGTAGGTCATTTACCCCGGCAGGCGGCCGTCGGCCGGTCGGTCGCCGTAGCGCACAGCTGATGTCCATACATGCAGAGTATTTTTGGATAATTCTGATTGCCATTTTTGAAACAGTTATCGTGTAGAATTTTAACTTTATATTTTTAATCGTTGCCTATGACCATGTTTTTTCATTTCCTCGAGTACGTCGAGTGAAATAAGAAACAGCCAGTATATATAATTATAAATATTATGTATGCCCGGCGATATCTCTGTCGTCTGTAAACCGATTTTGATTATTTATTTTTTATTTGAAAGAACGTAGTCGGTTTTTTTTGTTTCATTAAATTATTGTCGCTGTGATTATTCATTGGTGTGCCTTTCTAGGCACCCAATTATTTCATTTCACAAATAACTCTCAATATCTACATGTGTATATCTAATCTCGAGAACGGAACACCGAAGCATAATTGATGATTAAACGAACTTACCTGTAAGTGAAGTTCTATCATAATTATGTGAGGTGTTCCGTTCGAAGAGATTAGACTCCCGCCCTCCCTTATGGAATCCCTAAATTTTGTGAAATGAATATCATATCTTAACTCTGAACTAAATGACGAAATGAACGCAGGTAGTCTATAGAGAAATCTCCGTCTACCCACTTGTTTTCTTTTTTTTTCCTCTCTGAACTTAGTGCATTGATGGCGACACCTATGTGTTACTACATGTGTATATCTAATCTCTTCGAACGGAACACCTCACATAATTATGATAGAACTTCACTTACAGGTAAGTTCGTTTAATCATCAAATATATTTTACGATATAAGATTGAAACGTCTTTATCCAATAAACTTACTAATTAGTTTGTAATTATAGAATTACATATTTATTTTATATGACATTAAGGGTAATGAAATTGAGGCTAGTTTTTCTTTCCACTCCTTTGTATCTTGGCCAGTAACGGTAACAGTATATTATATTATCCCAGCTTACAACATTATATTAGTGAAACCGCATATAAATCGGTTAAGCCGTTTTGGCCGACAAAATTAAATGCAATACCATCGTCACAATACCTCCAATAATAGGTCTCAATATTTTTCACATACACAGAGACACGAAACAGTTAAGTACGTTTTATTATACGTAGGTACCTATAAATAATAAAGATGTAAGGTCACTCACGATACTTACAAGCAGAGGATAGAACTCAGGTATTTGAATCTTGTAGACTTCCTGGGTGAACTTCGGAGGAAGGTCATCGTTGTCTTGCACCAGGATGTGAACGGTGGTGTTGGCGCTGTTGGGAGGCGAGCCCCGGTCCTGAAACACCATGGAAACAAACATAATATACTGATACTGTACTGTAATACTGAACTTTCTTTTCGGTAGAATTTTCTGGAAACCTAAGTTCACAATGTCTTAACGACAGTACTTTTCTCATTCTTGGCCAGAATCGCAATATATTCGTAATTTTAATTATAAGTAAAGTGTAAGAATTAATTAGTAATTTGGTACCTATTACTTATGCCCATAGTTGATAAAGTTCGAAGATGAAGGGTAAGGATCGGCTGTATCCAGAGTAATATCTTTGTATCCAAATTCCCAAGTATTGTGTACTTTAATTTATTGCTTGGCGAATTACTTACAGAAGCACTTATAGTGAGACGAAATTCCTTGTCTCCGCTATCGAAGTCCAACGGCTTGGCCAGAATGAGGGCCGGCTTGTGCGAGCTCTCGAACGCGAAGTGGCCTTCCGGATCCCCTGATACGATGCTGTACTGCACGTCCGAGTTGGGAGTGTTCGGCTTGTCACGATCGAAGGCATGTATGCCTTTGAAGATTGTTAGACCTGCACCGAGATTACTTTGTCAGTAACCGCTAAGATTAGGCTAATATAAAAAATCAAAATGTGTGCGATTCACACGTGCTAGAAGTGAAACTTCATAACAAAGAATACTGTAAGTCTTCTTGAGATTGATATCTTTCACGGCTATTTACATAAAAACAGTAAAATATGCAATAATGACAGATTATATATTTGAAAATGTACATTGAATAATATTTATGACCTTTATTTTTCAGAAATAGGTATTACATTGATGTTCTAAGAGATATTGTAAAATGTTTTTAAAAATATTTCCAATAGATAACAATTTCTTGTGGTACCTAAATGATAAACATAAATTGTTAAATAATGTAACTACATGTTATGGTTTTATTCATCGGAAATTCTATTATTAAACATTTTTATTATTTCACTAGTAGCTATCCTCACCTCGCAAGCCTATTCACTGGGAAACGTACGCCTACACGGAAAGTACCCACATGAAAATATGTTAGACACGTTCCAATGTAGGATTATTGCGATGTAATTCATTGTAAGTGAATCTATTGACATTTATTTAGATGTTTCGAAGCTAAAATGTCCAAATAGTTTAAAAACTCGCCCACACTTTACAGAGTAATGCGGCTTCACATTATATTACCTACTGTCACAAAATAGACAATATTAGATATTATGTGGGTGTAAGGCTGTAAGTGAGTTAGCTCTAGGGAACCGAAAGTCGACAAAAGATCATCAATCAATCAACCTTTTATTTTTGAAGTCGTGTCACAAGATAGTTAGATTTGTATTATACATATTCGATACCTTAATTTGCAAACCAGCTAACTCCAAATGAGCAAATTGTTCAGGAGACACTTAAAACTGTATAATATTTTTTGTAGACTACTTATGAAAAAATCAAAAATACCGTTGGTAGATATTATTGTAAATTGTTATATAAGATGATGTAAAATCATTTATACCTTTCTATTACAATATTAAAGCATTTTTTGGAGTTAGCCGCTTTTCCTTGACTGTAAATATATGTGATCTAGGAGTTAGCCGGTTTTCTTGATGGATAAATTTTAAATAAAACTTTTTTTCTCTATAAGTTTTTATTATAAGATATTGTAATATCTTACTACTTACAATATTGGAGTATTCTTATAGTATCTATTCCGATATAATTAAGATATTGTCGCGGAGATTCATCTGTTGACAAATTTTTACGCGTAAATCAGAAAGATAGCAGTACGAACAGGATAAAAGATTTAAAGATGAAATTTCTAGAAAGTTCTGGAAAAGAAAGTACAGTAAAGATAATGTGGGAGCAGGTAAGAAGAAATTTATAATTATAATTTCTAGAATGTTCTCGATTTAACGAGATCACTACATAGTATAAAACAAAGTCGCTTTCTCTGTCCCTATATCCCTTTGTGTGCTTAGATCTTTAAAACTACGCAACGGATTTTGATAGGTTTTTTTTTAATAGATAGAATGATTCAAGAGGAAGGTCTAAACGTATAATATATTAAAGTTTTGTGTAAATTGGTTGAAATATGACGATAAATGTTCAGGCACATTATAATTAGCCTGTACCTACACCATATAATTTAAATGAATATCTTAGGAGTCGCTTAGGTGTACGAAATTAGGGGTATACATGCGATCTGAAACACGGCATGGGCAGTTCAGTTTCGACCGAAAGGAGGATGGGAAGAAGAAGAAGAAAGAAGAATCGTCAAAAAGAGCAGAAAAGTGAATAGTAAAGTGAACGTGTCGCAGTAACAGTATCACGAGTGTTACCCCGTGGAGTAAACAAAACGTCATCTATTGGATCGGACTTATTCCTTTCCCATCCCTTGCCTACTCCTGTGACCATTGGTGTCAGAAATGGGATAGGAAAGATGCCGACTGTGCCAAGGAACGAGAAAGGGTCAACGAACAGAGCGGGAGCTGCAGCGGCAGAAGAACAGTCGCAGGAAGAGCCTAGTACGGTAGACGACGCAATGGCGACTCCTGCCGTTTCAAGGCCTGCCTCGACGGACATGAGTCCTACAGCAAATGACTATTATGAAGCAGGAGCAAGCATTCAAGCAGCCAAGAGGAGCGAGCTTGCCGTCAAGAGGAAGAAGCACGCCCCCAAGAAGAGCGTTTACGGGAGCTCCAGGACGGCCTTAGCAAGGATCTGGTGGCCGCGATCAGGGCCACTGTCACTAGGATTTTGTAGGTAGTAGAGCCTAGGATCTACTAACTATGTAAAATAATTTTAATTGTTTTGCATAGGTAGTAGAGCTAGAGTTGGCCCGGGGTAGTACTACCGCCCGCCACGGTACTTAGTACCATTTCTACCGTGTAATAATTGTTTTAACAGCAATTGTGTTCCGGATAGAAAGGTGTGGAGCCGGCTACACGTTTTAGAGGCGACCATCTCAGTCCTCAAGGGTAGCAACACATCTGTGACCGAATTATAACGAATAGATAAGAATGAGACTCTTACTAACATTTACTAACTGGACTATTACTAACAATAACTAACAGGACTAACATTCACTAACAGACCCTGTCCCAGTCCTGATACTTACAAACTAACCAACTAATGTTCTAACACCGTCACCTAACCGGACTAACTATCCCAGTCCCCATATATGAGTCTTGTTTTAAGTAGGATAGAAGTTATATAGGAAGAAGTTACGAGAGTCAAGGGAACGCTCCAACAACTAAGTCAACGAGTGGAGCTCTTGGAGGCCGGTGGTTCCGTAACTACGTCCGTAATAACTTCTGCTAGAAATTTGAAGGTCCCTCCATATGACGGAAAATCGGAAAAACGGCCGCCTTAAAACTTAACTGTTTCTCAACACTTCCTCCCCTTTTCTCGTGTTTTAATAATTTTCATAACACAATATGTTCGGCGGTAATCGTACCTACAATACTCCGACGCCATACAAAATGGCTGACATAATGGAGTTGGCCGGTCAAAATTGTAACGTTTCGTGACATGCGGAGTTGGCTGATTTACGAATAGCGGATTATGGAAAGAATTGCGATTTTATCGGAGTTTTTGTTTTTGCAAATCATGCCTAACCACTGTGGCCTAAAATCTAAACAAAAAAAACATTTTTGAAAAATATGGAGTTGGCTGGTTTGCAAATTAAGGTATTTAGATTGATGGCCTCTAGGTTACCGAGCTTGTTTAAGTGTTTAAATTTAAATCCGTTGTTTACTGAGCCTACCAGAATAACTGCAAACTCAGCTACTGTAATCAATAAAGATCATGAAATCATAATATGTAATCAATAAAGAAGTTATAGTAAACTAGCTGACCCAGTGAACGTTGTTCCGCCATATAGATTTAAAAAAAATGAAAAAAAAATTATACCACACCATAAAAAATTACCAAAAAAAATGTTGCCCAAAAAATAAAAAAAAGTTGTTAGGGGTGGACCTTATCACTGAGGGGTATGAAAAATAGATAGTAGCTGATTCTCAGACCTACTGAATATGCATATAAAATTTCATGAGAATCGGTCGAGTCGTTTCGGAGGAGTATGGTAACTAACATTGTGACACGAGAATTTTATATATAAGATTTACCGGTCGGCGTCAATTCGTCCACGGTGACTCGGTAAGGCGTGTCCAGGAACTTGGGAGCGTTGTCATTGATGTCTTCTATGTATACTGTCACCGATAGATACGCAGATATCTGAAATAATTCAAAGGTGGATACATTGTCGTACAATTTTTGGGACAGGCTGCATAAATAATAAAAAAACTTGAGAGGTGTCAAGGGACACCCGGATGGAACGAAGTAGGTATTTAAATAAAATTTTATTAATAAAATAAACCTGTATACACTCAACAAAAATAATCGTCGCGACACCACACTGTTCAATGCGAAATAAAAATGAAAATATCTGGCTTGCTTTCTATAAGAGAGAGAGAGAGAGAGACAGACAGAGAAACATGCGACGCCGCACAGCTTACAATAGCTTACTATAGCAAAAAGTGTCGTGACAACTTTTCGTAAGAATTTTTTCCGTCTAGCCCCCTTTCACAACGCGCGATAAGGAACTTCGTTCCAATAAATAACGCTACACACTCATAGCCCCACACTAAGTTTCCCTGTGTCGTGGGTGCCATGGACAACACACAAGGCAAGAACACACACACCCAGACCAAGAACGGAAATTTAAATTCATCATTCAAATTTCCGCCTCGCTGGGAATCGAACCCAGGACCCTCGGAACGGCGATCCGGCGTGTTAACCATTGCGCAATCCGGGTCGTCGAAATAAATTTTGTATATATATTATCCTTAAAGTTGGAATAATTATGCAAAAACTTAGTAGTTTCCTACTGGTAACTATAACCGGAAGCCGTTACAAGTTGGGGAGTATCGGATAGGAATAACGTACGTAAAATTATACTGAAGTTGTTTGACACACTTTTAGGAAAGGGCATTGACAGGTTATCATCGATAGGTTCATGAACTCTTTCTGTAAGGACATTTATTTCATATTCGTTGATACTAAATTATTAATAAATATAGTTAAAATCTAAAAAACAGGCTATAATAAATTGTAGTAAAAATAAAAAAGAATTCCTAATATAACATTAAGTAATGGGCCAAAAATATACATAAGTAGATATTATTATAGTGGAAAAAGCGTGAGGCGCGTTGTGCCATATCTTTCGTACTATTTTTATAGTACGAAAATATTAAAAGATCTGTGGGAAAATTATTAATCCTGACGATCCTAATCAGGGCAATGAGATAATCTCATCAAATTGTTAATTTGCCATTAGTCCTTGATAAATCTACAAAGTTTGAATAAAATCTGATCACTGAAAATGAGTCAAAATTGAGTTAAAAGAAGTCGGTTACAAACATACATACAAACATACAAGTGCAACTAATAAAAGCGTTTTAATAAGTTTTTAAATGCAGCTTCAATGATCCTGGCTCATTTAATTTCGCGAAATGGAAGTTTAGGATTAATTCAAACAGTTAGTATTGCTGTTCCAGAACAGTTTTATTAAGGAAAATAAATTAACATAAACTAATATTTATTATAAGTACTGAATAAAATTCCAAATCAAAACTTCGGTAGACCTGTCTCGATAAACTTAATGCATCATATAAAAATGTTAAAGATATTTACAAGAATATAGATGGATGATGAAAAACAAAACAGCAAAACGTCAAAATCTAAAAAATTCCATAATTACTCCAAATGCATTTATCTTATTAAATCTTTAATGTTAATAAAACAAGTAGCTAGCTGAAAATCTGTAGGAACTGTAGAATAGTATTATACAGTTCCAAAACACTCGGGAAGTTTGCCGCTAAATTGAATCATAACAATTCCAAATCCTGTCGTAGGTACAGGGCGGACGCGGTTCGTTGACTCTGTTTAAATTGATCTGAAACACGTATTTACACTTTGTGACAGGGCTATAAAGTCCCCGTTAAATATTTTCCGTAAAGTTTACTACTCCTACGCTTTGTCGGGGATACATCGTACATACATACGTTCGCTGTACTGAAATGGGAACAATATTGAGTTTAAAGGACGACTTATTTTGTAAGAGTTTCAAAGCTTACTTTTGATGATAGTTTACTATGTATTAATACCTATACTTTATTCGTTTTAAGTAGATTTTGAAGAGTCATGCTGGAAATTTCAGATGAGGTCTAGGTCAAGGTTTTCATATAAATTTACGTTACGCAAATTTTCGAAATCTTCAACAATCGCACGGATGCTGTCGAAATCATTGCACATTTTATCATTAGATCCTGAGATTTTATTGCTAGATCCTTGTGTATTTGTAGTACACGTGTTAAGATAATTATTAAAGTGTATTTATCACACATATTTGTACAGCAGCCCAGCTAGCCGTGGTATAACGTCATGATAATGTCAAAGCTCCTGAAAGTCAGATGTTTAGTGACAGTGGTATAATTTGATATACTTAGCTCTCTTCGAATGTTTCTAGGTAAGATCTAACAGAAGATGCCTCTATTATTCTTGTACGATTATTCTCCTATTGTCTTCAAGAAACATTTATTGCTTCTGTCTGTTGAGATCTACTTTTGTGTGGGTTTAAAAGCCCTTATATTAAACTAAACAACACTAACATTGTTTCTGGTAACATTGTCTCAAGTTAACTGAACGCGATATCTCTTTTCTCGGCTTTGAATGTTTCAAAGGACCTAGAATTTGCATGGAAACAAACATGTTTAGTAAATATTTTTGATATACATTACCTACATTAATGATTTATGTTCTAATGAAATGCTGATAAGTTTCACATGTTTTATCAAATTGACCTTTTCTATCTTATTTTGCAACTTTCAGATTACCTCATCATACTGATTTTAATGACAATTACTTTGCAATATTAAGATTTTTATTGAAAACTTTTGCTCTTTTATTTGTTTGATTATTATTTAGAGGTATTACCAAATCATCGCCAGTATCGAAGTCGCAGCCCAGCCGGAACTTGACCACGTTTTGCGGGGAGTCGCTGTCCACGAGCGAGTCCACGCTCTGGGCCAGGATCACCGATACGTGTGTCCTGTTCACGTCACGATACGTGAAGAGATGGGCGTCCTCCTCTCGGTCTACTGGCTGGAGTACCAGATTCTTCCTAGAATAGAGGAACATCATTATTAAGTTCAGATTTTAAACTTATAACATTGTGGACACTAAACATTTTAACTCTAACGGGGACGGACCCTCACCATTTTTATTATTTATACCGATATTATTTTTTATTACTAACAACAACTATACCCTGTCCCAGTCCTCATACTAACAAACTAACCAGCTAATGTTCTAACACCTTCACCTAACCGGATTAACTATTCCAGTCAATGATCCTCTTTTTACTTATACCTAATGTCATTGATTCCAGTCCCCATTTGAGTCTTGTTCTAAGTCGGTCGCAGTTGTCACGGGCGGCAGCAGAAGGTGGTGCTGTATGCTCGTTTGCTACCTTAATTCCATAAAAAGAGATAATATTACACCCGTGAACATGATCCATACAATGGGGTCGAAATGTCGGCATAAATAATAAAAATCGTGAATAACCGTTACAGTTAAAATCATTATTATGGTTCATCATTATCATTATTACAACCCTGAACTGTCCCACTGCTGGGCACGTCTCCTATCACTATGTGAGGCATGCAGTCCATAGTCCCCTACGCCGGCGAAATGTTGATTGGCGGACTTCATACGCTTTACAGGGTTACCTATTTGGGCGGAAATAAAAACAGAGAATTCTGACGTTTTTATTTGGCCGTTATACCTATGCAGCTACGTATTACATGTGCACTACAATTTGACCAAGGTTTTGAAATGCTTCCCTTTGGCACCTCACCTGTAGCTCGTATCAATAAGCCAATCTGTTGCTCCATACCATAAAAACTACTAAACCGATTTTTATGTACTTAATCGATTTCGCAACACCGATTTTACTGTTCCTCCAAGGATGTAATTGTAAGTTATAAAAATAACACGAAATAATTATGCAGAAAGTAGATAATATCTGTTGATTACCTAAATCTTACATTTTCTTGCTAACTTATAGCCTGACCCAGTGAAAGAAGCTTATTATTGCTACAAAGTCTGGCACCAGCAGAGAAATAAAACATAATACTTAAATAACTTTATTAATTATTTTAAACTTGTTGTATGTAATGTAATTTAAAATGTTACAGTCCACTATTGCTATCTAGCGTCAAATGTTGACATTGCTACGTTCCTGAGCGCAGTGTGCGCTACTACCAAAATAGTTATGTCTACCGATCGGTAGATGGCGTTCATCACGAATATTTCTAAAACGAAATTGATAATAAAAAATTATGCTTTATTGTGAGCAAAGCCAACTTTTTGTTCTTTTTAAAGCTTATGATTTTAAACTTTATATACTATAACTTTTCTTTTTATAGCTTAAGTACATGCTGCTTATATGTTTATTTTAGGTTTAAAATTTACTATTATATACCTACCATCAGTAAATAATAAAAACTGGGTAGGTACCTATTTTCGTGATTTTAATTACTTAGTTTATTCTAATAAAATCCAATATTAAAAAAAAATCCTTATTCCACATACAGTTTTAATTCGTTGATAATTCTGAAAAATACCTCTTTATGGAAATATTTTGGAAAAAGAAGGATTTAATGAAGTCCGTCCTCATAATTTAATCAGCTGCGATGGGCCCGGGATCGGCACGGGAATCGAACCCAGGATCCCTCGCTTCGCAGCCACTACCAGTTGGTAGTGTTGGTACTACTAGGCTACTAGGCTATGGGGTCGTCAACCTAAATCACGATGTTCAAATAAACCCACTTAATAATTACACGTAGCTGTAATTAACATAGCATTATAACGATAAATATTGTACTACATTAAAAAGTATGACAATTACAGCAATTACGAAGTAGCCAACATTCCCACGCAGTAACACCGGAAGGAAGAATGGTAGGGTTACCAGATGTCCGGGTTATGCAGGACATGTCGAGACTTTTGGCCTTCAGTCTGGATTTGTACGGCTGTTCGATTTGTCGGAATAGGTAAAAATAAAAATAAACATTCGATAAACTTTTATGTTTTTTATAAATTACAAAATAAAAGCAATCAATGACACATCAAAAAATATATTGTAACTTCTCATTCTAATAAAAAATTGTCTAATTTATTCTATAACTAAAATATTCGGACTTTTCATAACGTACCTACAGTTAACTGTCATGGTATTTAAAATTTTGAGATGGCAGTCGTATGCGAAAAAGGCACAGAACAGAGAGACAAGGAAAAAGCGTCATATTAACTCGACATCATTAAATTTAGTGTTAATAACGAAGTTTATCACCATTCTAACGTGCACCTTTGATATTTGAATGCGGAAGACATAAATATAATTATTATTTAAATAACTAAACACGCTTCTAGACCATTATGCAAAATGTTTCATCAGAAATGCGACATTTTCACAATAATTTTTAATGTTCTATTGGTTATGGTTTAATGATATTCATGACGTCACCAAATAACAGCTATAAAGTGCCAAATATAGAATGAACTGTATTGTCATAGTGTATAAAGATTATACAGCGTAGCGACGCATACTGCCAACTGAACAGTTGGCCTGATCCGCCGTTATAGATGTTTCACATCAAAACTCAATCACAGGTCTATCTTTCTGTGAAGCCTTCCCTTACTACCTCCTGTTGATTGTATCAGCCATCAAGGTTTCATCGTCATCGGCTGGGGGTTTGAAAGCCAGTTTCGTACAGCATGAGAAAATATACCGCCCACTTAAGGTAACTTCACGGTAAGTTTCGCAATAGCCGCGGTATCCTGCCCGATATACCACGCAATCGTTTCGCTATCCGCAGTGCACGCGGATACAGCCTGGCCCTATACAACTAACTATAGCGCAAGATATCTGTTATAATTGTTAAAACATCTGTCTTTTTACGACTATTTCGTTCTTTCACGTGATCGATTTATAAAATATGATTAGGGGTCTACAGATAGGTACAATATACAAAGTGACTTTTTTGCCGCTTCTCATATCAATAGGGGGTACTCAGTATTCGATTCTTATTAAAAACATGTACATAATTAAAAAGGGTGCTTAAAATTTGATATAATTCCCATTACAAAACCATAGTGTGGACAGACTGAGCGCACGCGGTTTAAACTACTCCTACCACAACCACAAAATATAACGCCGCACTGTTGCCTCGTACCAAACCGAAGCGGGGTTTGCTAGTAGTATTTAAATTCAAATAATATTACGTATTTGTATCACGAAGCCATAAAGATAATCTAAATTGTTAGCCACGAGGTAGCTTCATTATTTTTTGCAGGTATAAAAATAAAATATCCGTTATCTGCGAATAATTTACAATTCATTAAATGTGATGACTTTTTAGCTGCTGAAGGTTCTTTTGATTGTTACCAGTTTACATAATCTATGACTTATGTAGGCAATTTACCGTCTAATTTCATTAATTAACCTTGCTTGTAATGTATCAGGCGAGATAGTAGTTATGTACATACATAAGTGTTTGCCTTGCCAAAATACTCTCATATACTATTTTTTTCCTAATAAGTATGTATACGAGTAGGTTTAGGCTTGATTACAATTCTACCTGTTAACCTGTTACAATTCTACCTGTAAGCAACGATATAATTATTATCTCCTCTCGCAACTTTAGGGCCTACGTTGCCACTTACCACAAAGTGGGAGCGTAGTCAAGCGCTAACTTACAGAAATAAAAATAAAACATAATGGGTTCATCTCCACCTCAAACCTAACCCTCACCGCCATCGCCACCTTAAACTATACCTTCGACTTTACCTCCACCTCGCAAATTCACTTCACTCCGCATTATAAATCTGAAGAGATTGTTTCAACGAGATTGTCTCAGGAACAACTGGTTCGAACTGAAAAATATATTTGTGCTAGATATTCCATTTATCGAGGAAGTCTGTATTGGACTTAACGACATTCGATTTAACGACATTCAGAACCTAAATGGCACCGAGTGGTGTAGAAAATTCCAGGCTGACTTATTTATGGAGAAAAACTCGTTCTGTTTGCTATGTATATTTTTACTAGCTGCACGACCCAGCTTCGCTCGGGTAGAAATTTATTTTTTGACATTTGGTGACATATGGACAGCAGCGCCACCTACCGGGTCCAATTGTAAATCTAAACCATTCTCGGATCCACCTGAAGACACACAAAAAATTTCAACCAAATCGGTACAGCCGTTTAGGAGTTCAGACCGTTTGATAATATCAATAATAGTATTACATTGTTCAAGTTAACGTGTTTCAAACCCCGTATCTTTTACACCCTTATAACTATCGACTTGCAACCACCATAGTGCACGACGGGAGCCTTGTATCTATTGCCAAATACAAACACTATTCGTCTGCGATGCGTAGTTTTGGCTGCAGACTGAAATATAGGGACACACACCTCAAATTTTATATATAATTATAGATATAGATTACGTGTAAATATTATGATTACCTACTCATTTGTATAGAATTATTCTATGAGTAACTTACTATTTACACAAGTGCAATCTATGAGGCCATAGAAAATCTTGAGTGACGCAAGTTGTAGTGTTCACTTATTCTCTGATAAAATGTTACAAAATATTATGAGTAAAACGTGCTGTAATAAAAATTATGGATAACAATGTAAAAAATACTACTGAAAATGAAGACGATGATAATGGTATTTCATGGAAGGATCTTCCCCGGAAAATAACTAATAACTGTGATGATTTTTCTATTTAATTTCATTTAATTTTACTTTGCCCACAACAGTATACTATACCGTTCCGAGGGTCCTGGATTCAATTCCCAGCGAGGCGGAAATTTGAATGATGAATTTAAATTTCCGTTCTTGGTCTGGGTGTGTATGTTCTAGTCTTGTGTGTTGTCCATGGCACCCACGACAGGGAATCCTAGTGTGGGGCTATGAGTGTGTAGCGTTATTATTATTTTATTGTCATTGATAATTATAATTATTATTATCCTTGACTTATTCACAATTCATGATTGTCCCATCTGCGATCGAATCTGCTCTAACAAATGTGAGAGGTACAAGCCATAGTTTATCACAGGCCAAAGAAGAAAGAAAGATTGTTACATCAGGTGATGAGCTCGTTCCATGCATCTCACTTCCTCTATTATTTGAGTTCACATTTAGCAATAATACTTTTTGTTCGCGTTCCGGCACTTGCAGGACTGTACTTTTTATTGGAGTATTGCTATTGTCCGATTTAGGCAATTTGCTACGGCAACAGGAACTACTCCAGTTTAACTTAATTTCTTCGGTAATATCTTTCAGGGATTTGTGTATGTTGACACAGCTTAAATTATATTTTAATTTGCGCAATTGACAGCTTATAATATTTGGCGAAGACGTAAGCCGTTTACAACATTGCAATTCAATTCTCGCTTGTGACATACTCGTAATATTAATGTCAACTTTAGATTTGCACAAAACTATGTAAGTATCAAACAAAGCACTGGCACGGGCAAGTAAACTTCTTGCTTGAACGCAGCACAACGGAGCGATGACTCCGATAACAATCGTTGTCACACTGTCGTTGTCGGCTTGAAATTCATTAAACGTGTATTGCTAATATTGAATTTTGATCACTAATAAGTTCCACTCGACATTTTAAATAATATTTACACCAAAATGAAGGGCTTGTTATAAATTATTTAGACATAATATATTTAGTTTTACACGAATTAGTAACTTTAGACTATTTTTTGTTATTGTTTTTACAGAACAACGTAATACAGGTATGTATGTATCGAACTAGTGACAGCGCGCATGATTTAATTTTTTTCGTCCTGCATTGATAAAAATTGAGTCGTCAACTAGTACGCAAATAACAAAGTAAAAAATGAAAAAGAAATTTCTAACTTTTATGCCTTAATTACAGAATTCTAAACATAATTAATAGCGTCAAAGATATTCAAGTCTAGTGTATAACACACTAACAAAACAGTTAATTGCCCTTGTTCTGTTAAACAAATGTCACTTTGCCGGTGCCCTAATGCTTCAATCATTATTTTGCCGTGTTTACAGTTGAAAATATTGTGGCAATAAATATTTCAATGGAAACGTATAATTATGAAACAGTTCAAAAAACATCAGAAGGTGAATATGTCGTTGATGATGAAATAAAAGGTAAAGATGACGGGATTCCCAGAAAATATCTTCTGCGACAGGTAAGTGATAATAAAGAAATCTGTGTATCTCAAAATCTTATTATTAGTCAACGTAATTATTGCGTTCACTTTAAAAATCTCCTTGGCTTAATTAATATAATTTTATATAAATCAATATATCTTATATCTTTCTCAGATTCTGGTATGCAGCGGAGTATGGTCTTCTTTTTTCTGTTTTGGCTTAAGTTTTGGTGCACCGACTGTGCTTATACCTCAACTTAGACTAGAAGCAAACTCATCGGATGCTGTTAGCATTGAAATGGCCTCTTGGTTGTGTACGTTTTTATTTTTACCAAAGTCGAGCTTGCATTTTCTTTTTGGTTTACTTGAAACTGGCTAAGCATAAAATTATAGGACATTTACTCTGCAAGTTTAGTTACATGGTATAATTCTGCTAATTCATTTTATTGTCAATTCAAGCATTTTTTTCTGGTTCTCAAAATATAAACTAAAACAAACAATTAATAGTTTTATCTGAAAAATTAAACCAAACTAACAAACATCATTATTTAAAATAATTGTTTTAATTATATAATTTTAGTTATTTTTAACAGACACAAAAACTAAAACATATTTTTTTGCTTTTAGCTTCTACGTTCAACTACAGCGGAATAGTGAGCGCTGTTATTTTAGCTGTTTTAGCGAGACTGATCGGCCGAAAATTATCTTTCTTAATTGTCTGCATTACTGCATTGCTGGCATATCTTTTGTTGTACTTCAGTGGAACCATAACTCAAATTCTAATTAGTGAAATTATACATGGGCCACTCATAGCCTGTCCCATAACCATATCAATTATGGTTCTAACAGAGTATGTTTCCCCATGTTACAGAGGTGTATTCTTGACTCTCAAATCTGCAACGTTCGTATGGGGCGTTTGGGTAGCGAATGCAATTGGAACCTTCTTGCATTGGAAAAACATTGCAATCTTAGCATTTCTATGTTCCATGTATTCTCTATTAACAGCTGTATTATGGCCCGAGTCTCCTTACTGGTTAGCGAATAAAAATAGATGGGAAGATTGTGCAAAGGCCCATAGATGGTTAAAAGGGTGTAGCAAGGAATCAGAAGCAGAATTAGAAGTATTAATACAATCACATAAATTAAGACAGCCTGCAAAAGTCACGTTACGGAAGTTTCATAAGAAAATTGTAACAATGTTTACATCTAAATGCTTCTACAAACCCATTTTGCTTTCACTCTCAGTCCTATCATTATATCAATTTTCGGGAAAAGTTGCATGTGCCATGTATTCCATTGACATTATTAAGCGAATTACTGGAACACAATCAACAGCATATACAGGAATGTTAATTTTAGATGGTATTACCGTTCTTGGGATGTATGCTGGATGCGGTTTATCTAAAATTCTCAAACGGAGATCATTGCTTCTAGTGTCTTCAACAGTTGGTGTAATATTTTTGTTTTCTATGTCAATTTACTTATATCTCATTAATTTCAAGGTAATTTCTGAGTACACTATCATATCAATGTCGCTATTAACAGGCTATTCATTAGCAATAAGTGTTGGACCGATGATTATGAGTACTACGATTTTGGGTGAATTAATTCCTGTGAAGTATAGAAGTTCAACTGTTTTGCTTCTTGGTTGCTACGGTAACTTGCTCATGGGTAGTATTCTAAAATTAGCTCCTTTCTTGTTAAATGACTTTGGGGCTCATGGTATGTTTTTGTTTTTTGCATTGTTCGAGACATTATTTATTTTTATAAATTACAAGGTGTTACCAGAAACAAAAGATAGAACAATTTTAGAAATTCAAGAGAATCTTCTTGGTAATAAACCATTTCATTTAAGTAAAGCATAAAATCAATAAAAAAATCCTTTATATTTTTTATATAACGTCTATTTATACACACATAATATATGTAGGTAAACGTCGTAGGACTTAGTAAAAATGAAATTTGGAAATGTGTGTTTCCTATACGCTCCTACTCTACTCCTACTCTGCGAAGACTCCTACATGAGAAGCTTTGCAGATTAGTTTCGACCAGCTAAGGGTCACCAGTGAGCCTCATGGTCGAACCTGAGCTGTATACAGGAAAATAAATAATTTTCTCTATGCATATCAATATTTTTATTTTTAAATTTTGATTTTTGAACACGAGTGAAGCCCATTGGAACCAACATAGGCAATCGTCAAACTGGCGTGGTGACCTACGGCTTTATTGATAAAAAATAAAAGAAAGGGTGATGAAAAGAAACGCTTTTAAAAGAATCAACTTGACTCCTGTAGATGCTGATTTTTGTAAACTTGAGGTAACATTTACTAGTTGTCTTCGAATCGATTCACAAATAAAAAATAATTCGATAAATATATTTTAAAGAATCCCTGCTAAATATTTTTCCGATTGTGGACACTAATAATTCTAAACTTAGGGTATCTATAATTAGATATAATGAAGGATTAACTAAAATGAATATTTTAAAATAAAGATTGCATAAAAGAAACGAACTGTAAAATAATAAATTAGGTATTTTTGTGAATCGTATTAGTGATTAGATTAACGTGACCCGTTACTCATGATCATTAATTAACATTTAAAATAATTAAATTAAAGGTCATGTTCATAAAAATAGATTCAATAATTAATGTGAATATTATGCACCTACCTGTGTCAAAAATTTGAAGGACATTCCGAATTTCAATATCAGTGTAATCTATACAAGTATAAATTTTATTGATAAAAATTCCATCCATCGAGTGAGGGCATTACAAAAATATTACTTTAATAACTAGCTATATATCAACAAAACAACTTACAACCTGCTCGCTCCTAGAAACACTACAGCGTAAAAAAAACGTTTAAAAAACCGACTTCAAAAACGAAAAAGTATACACTTAATAAATATTTAATTTAATACACCCCTTATGCAAACCTAATACTTTTAATATTAATAAAATACTTTTATTCGTATGTGCTACCTGTTGATAGGTACGGTGCCAAGCCAATTGTAATAGTAGGTACCTACACTCGCCGCGCGTGACTTTGAGCGGGATAGCTTCGTCTATCGGGCAGATTTGGCCAAACTATGCAAAATTTTATAGGACTAAATCGCAATTATTTCGCATCAAACTAAAGAAGAGTCACGTAAATTGAATCATAAATCACAGCGTAATCGGTGTACATACATAAAAAATACCAATCGAATTGAGAACCTCCTCCTTTTAGAAGTCGGTTAAAATAAGGTAGTAACATACTCGTAAATTAGTTACTATGTGAGAAAATTTCAGTAACTGGTGTATTTGGTTCCTAGAATTAACATATGTATGACTGTGTATCTTATACTTGAGCTAATTTAAGATCTTGACATTTTAACCAACTGCGTTGAATAAATAACATAATTGGTTTAATTTAAATGTCTAATGGCGTTATCATTAGTTTGACACATTTCCTACTTAAATTGGGTGCTGCACAGAATTCGGCCATGCCAAAGTTTAAGGCAAACTTCAAAGTTTGGAATTTTAGTAACTGATATGGCAATAAAAATGATAACAATTTTAGAGCACAAGCTTTGTTATTCATACAAGTTGTACAAAACATGATATGATTATGATATTAAACAAACTAATAACACCTTTGAATATTTTGCGTGTGCATTTGGAAATATAACTTAATGTATAAATTAACGCTAAATAATTGTAATACTATGCACTATTCTATTTTACTGACCACCAATTTGTACCACTGGGACTCCCGAGGCCGGAATAATGGAATTCCCCCACAACAATCAAAGGTTATGGTCACAATAAAATTGTGATTTGATTTTCAAATCGTTTATAATAATGGTAAGGTTTCTAAAATATATTTCGAATAATTGGCACACAATATTCAATATTTCAACATTCTACATGACGTTCAAATTCATGTTTGTTAAAAAAAAACGCAAATCAAAAGTTTGATTTAAGATAGCAGTATACACACCTGGGATGAACTTCAACTTGCAAAACTTCATCTCCCACATTCAGATTCTCGGGTATCCTCACGAACTTGAGGTAGTCGCCCACGGGATAGAAGTTACAACCTGGAAAAAATATAAGTAATTATCGCAGTGTTTCAGTAAAGGACTGCTCACATTACACCAACTCCACGTCCGACTCAACACCGTTCCAACTCCGACGTTCGGTTCGGCGATCAACGCTTCATCAATGAGTGGGAAGTGCGTTGTCAATGAATGTGAATGCGAAATGCTCGGTATCGTGTTGTGCGACATTACGACAGTTTGCAATAATTAATCTAGTTCTTTGCTGTATTGACTAGCAGTTGATAGTAGCCATCTGTGTGTCTAAATACTTAAAGTAATATTAAACGTGCTTCTTCCACTTAACTCTGCATTTGCTTTACGGTCCCATAACCTGATTTCCCCACCAGTTTGACGTGGACGGTAGACGGATATGTGACAGCTGGTCTTTCTACAGCGGCAGCGGTTACACGGAACCCACAAAACAAAGTCTTCAAGAAACCATTCGACTGCATCGGTAAACATAAACATGCGTATTACCTTAATGAACAACAGTAACCATTGCGTCACTACACACTTAGAAACAATCGCTTGAACTCTCCCACCCAGTACCGCTGTCCTATACACCAATATATTGCCACATCGATTGTTTCGGAATACCCCGCTATTATTCTGTCAGTTTGTCGAGAAAAAAATTTCAGCTGGCATGTGGATACATTTTTTAATAACATGATCTTATCATGTCGCTTGATTAGAATAGATGAAAGGATGGATGTTGCAATCCGTGGATGGATCATGGGTATCCGGTTCTGAACTTAAACAGAAGTTCTGTCGTATTTGAGATTAATTTGTATGTGAAGGCTGAAAAACGAGCAGCCGAGTCACCACAAGTAAGTGGCCACAGTCGCTCATGAAAATCAGTAACAATGACGCAACGGCATTATCTACCGATGCGTTATCAGCCAAGAGAGAAGAAAGAAAGACTTCCAAGGCAGATTGATTGATGAGAGTATTGAGACATGTTATTAATAAGCGTGGCTATCAAAACCGTCCCTTCTGGAGACCGGAGATTTGCTATCAAACAACTTGCATTCCAGCAGAATTGTCAACTGCCTCTGTTTTCTGGCCGCAGTAGCAAACCTTAGTATCAATTATAATTTTTATTCTGCATTAAGTTTAACTCTAAAGGTAGGTGTTCCCTTTAGATTACAATATGGGAGTCTTTAAGTCAAGAGAGAATAGTGAATCTTTTTGTTTGAAAGATGGTGGCGTTTATGATGTCTATGGCCGACGGTGGTCATTTACCATCGGGTAGCTCTGCCGGTTTGCCGGTTGTTAAAATAAAAAATGAAACAAGTGAATAGACTTCTAAGTTGGTGCGCTTTACAACAAAAGACTACATCGCCGCTTACCATCAGGTGGGATTGTATTTAACCATTAACTTATAATAATGTAAGAAAACAAATAGTAATAAACATAATAATTTCAATAAAGTTAATATTAATAGAATCGTTTTTCCACCGACACGGTCGGCCGGACAAATGGGTTCTCACTCATTATACTTTCAAACGAATTGACTCCGTACTTAGCGTTACCGCTGGATTATAAGTAAGCAATAACCGTAAAATAACAGTGTTATTTTTATAAAAAATTATCCATTATCCCTTCGCTCCGCTACACATTATTTCTTTTAGATTATCTTTAAATTTATAATTTTTCTGTCCATGTGAACACCTCCGAATGGTTTCCGTGTCTGGATGGTTTAGATTCAAGTTCATTCAAAAACCAAATCAGTTGTGTCAACGTAGTTGTATTTGCTTCATGTTAAAATTTATTTTGATACATAATAGCATAATTATTTAAATAGCTGACAAAGAAAGATTTGGATAATTATGTAAAGTTGCAAATTCAACAATATTATTATAATTATACAAAATAGTTGTAATTTATTTCGAAGCGTATATTTGTGTATCACGTAAGATTACATAATATTAATCTACCATTCAGCAACATTTCTCTAATAATTATATTTATTATTTTTTATTTTTTTACTAGCTGTGCCTGCGACTTCGTCCGCGTGAAATTTAATTGTTATGGGGAAATTTCGAAAATAGTAGGTAAGTTACTCATTATTACATCAGCTATCTGCCAGTGAAAGTTCCGTCAAAATCGGTCCAGCCGTTGCAGATATTAGCCGGAACAAACAGACAGGCAGACAGACAAAAATTGTAATAAATGTTATTTTGGTATACGTACCGTGTATACATCCATATGGATTTAATAAAAGGCGATTATTTTAATATTACCAACAGACACTCCAATTTTATTTATTTATATATATTTCTTACCATTCATTAAAAAAACAGAAAAATAACTGTCTTACTAAGACTTCATTAAACAAAATAAACCGCACATTATGAGAACAGCTTGAGTACTTGAGTAGTCATAATGACAGCTATCGGTTGCGCAAGCCGACTTTCTACCTTCTGATCTCAAACATTTAGCGGTATTACAGGATTACTTGATTGCGGAAAGGTTATAAATATAACTGAAGGGTCTTTAGCTCAAAGAGTGACATGCCTCTGGTCCCGGGTTCGATTCCCGGCCGGCGAATTTTTATGTGACAGAGAAATACGAGTATTCGTTCTCGGGATATCGCAATATTTATTTCATAAATTGCAAGATGAGTTTTTGCATGCCACGTATGTAGATAAGCAGTTGCCTCAAAACTGTTAAAAACTTTTTTTATTCAAATAATAAATTTTATTACTTGCATTATCATTTCGTATCTAAATTATTTTATTTTCCCATCATGAATCGCTAAATGTTTGCATCTTTTTTGTAAATGTTAATGTCAACAATCATGCGAATACTCAAAAGGAATGCGAATACGAATATTCGTACAATTCAAACCATAAGTTCTTTATCCGCTTAACAAATTAATGTAAGCGTCGTATGCTATTTCTGTAAAAATACGTCACTTCTCAACTGCAGTAACATCAAAAATAATCTACAACATAAGACAGTTTTCCAACAACTTACCCAAGAGGGGTAAATGTAAATAAAATTTGCGTTATTGATTCTTTCCGCTGAATATTAGGGTTTCTAGTTCCATCCGTGACGAATTGTGTTTCGCAAGTTACTCCGGTTATGGCAAATTTTCCCATCGGCAGACAACTTGCGATGTCACAACGGTTGAATGCGAAATGATGGCTTCATGGCAGTATTTGCCATGCACAATTTATTAGCTATTTTGCATTGTGTATTGAATAAAGACGACTGATTGTGTTAAGATTAGCTATTGTGTACAACATGGACACTTGTATATTGTGTACAACATACACGTACCCTTGTATAGTTGTACTCAATACGTAATTAAGGAAGCTCATATGTTTGGTATATGGTGAAACATTAAGGTTAACTGTAGGATTTACACTGATGCTCATGGCGGACAGTGCTGGGAACAAAATGAGAAGCTTTTAACGTGCTACAAGTATATGTATATGTGAATACGGGAAACGAATTGTATGGTGACGACTCGTATGGCGCTCGATTCCCAGCGAGGTGGAAATTTGAATGATTAGTTTATGCTTATGTTCGCGATCTGGGCGTTTGCCCTTATCTTTGTGTGTCATGGCATTCGTGACATAGGGAATCCTATTATTATTTATTTCTTTCTTTTGAAATGACTATAAATGATTTTTCATTTACAGTATAGGGTACCTATACTATAAATCTTTTACGAAGTCCGATTAGGTAGACGCTATCCAAGTCGATGGACAAAACAAATAGCAATCGGTTTTGTAAACAGTTCGAGATTGACACCGATACCTTTCAACATAAAAACATGACAAAATTAATAATTATTTAAAGTTTACGGAAAAGTAGGTCAATTAAAACAAATTGGTCATCGTACAAGAAATATAAATTGCGCCAGTTATTACCTATCAACAAACATGAATAAAAAACCTTAGCGATTTGAATTTATTTATTTTGATTCATTTGAAATAGTTCAAAGGTTCATTGCGTTGCGGTACAAAACGTTTTTATACATCTAATCAACATGATAATATTAAAATATGAATTGTACTGCACTTTTTAAACGTGACGTAACTCACTTTAAGCAAAGAAAAGTTGTAATTTAAGTAGTAGAACTAAGTACAAAACGACGAAGTCGAATACATATTGTCAAAAAATACGCTCTGTTAGATAAGATATTTGAAAGTAACGTTCAAATTACATAAAGACGATACGCAACATATCAAATTAATAGATTTGAACCAGCGCCGACATTCAAAGGCAAATAAGTGAAAGACACGATACATTTATGTTGGAATTCTGTAGTTAAGAATGATGATAGTAAAAATAAAGTATTACATCATGCGGCCGCTGAACGGACAATGGTGTGAAATAAGACAGGAAACAACGTAAAGAAATGTTTAGTTGTAAACAAACCTGGATATTTTATTAAAAAAGTAATTATTAAAAAATGTACTTCAAAAAGTAACTTTCAAGATTTTGAAAAACGTTCGAACGTTTGAAAAATATGCTGAGCCTGCCAAACGGACATGGCAATTGATCGTGGACCTACGCGATACTTGCGAGTTCTGATGATTATGGAATAATATCACTAGATACCCGATATTTCAATCTTTATGCTTAAAATGTAGAAATTAGTAGTCTCTCTTTAGTATATTCTTTGCAGGGTACCAATACCAAGGTAATTAAGAGAGATTACAAATGTAACTTGTCTCTAAATTAAATGTAATTCGGTTTTCAGAAGTTTCTAATGCAAAGGTGACAATCTTCAGATATTTGCTGTGGTAGCTATGTTTGTACATACTACGACCAGAGATCAAACATGTATCTGTTACGTAGATACATATCTGCACCGGTTGGGAATCGAACCCCGGCCCCACGCTTCGCAGACGGCTACGTTTTCGTCATTTGTAGATATAGGTTAAAAATTGTTTGTTTTATATGTTACCTCAGAACATTCGACTGGGTGAACCGATTTTGATGATTATTTTTTTAATTTGAAAGCTGGTGCTTCCCGTGTGGTCAGTCCCATGTCAATTTGGTCCAGTTCTGATAGTGAAATCCAAGAGAAAACCATATAAGTTTTAAATTTGCATTATTTTGAAGTCGGTTTTTTACTTGTATGATTATATTTAAACTATAATATTATATGCGTAGCTGCAACGTCCATGAACAATGACAAGCCGATTCAATATAGCAACGATAACCAAGTTCTTTTTGATAAGCATAATAATTTTAAATAAAATTAATAATAATAAATTTGTATTTATTAATAAATAAAATATTTAATAATACTGGGATCGGTTAGCATTAAAATTATATAATATACATTTTGAATATTTAACTAACTTGTTTTCCGCATTTTTTACATAACATTTTATTTAAATTAATAACATTTCTTAATACTTTACAAACTTTATTTAATTTATGGAAATATTTATGTAAAATAGATTGATAGATAGATAGATAGATAGCGTTTCCGTGCTTCGGATGGCACATAAAGCCATTGGTTTTAGTTGTTAACGATATACTGCAGTCGTTAAACCGTATCGAACGCTTCGGGGTGTGGTAGTATAAAACGGGGGTGGTATAAAAATTATCCATTTTTGGGTTGGCCTCTAACTTCCAAGCCTCGAACCAATTGCCGTAGAGCAGCGTGGTGGAATAAAAATCATTCTAATATGACTTTTCCCGAGTCTCTGGAATGTAGTAAAATTTTGCATATTGTATAAATTTTTTAATATAAAGCAAATATACATTTAATAAAGAACAGTTTACGTTCATAGTATTGTATGTAACGTAAAGTAACCTTTGCCTAAATTATTACGATCGAATTTCAATTGCAGAGATTATGTACTTACCTGCTACTACAATACTACTTAAATATCCGTTTGCTGCTCACTAAACTAAAAGGTACTATTTATTAACTTCAAATTTTTACCAATATTTTATTGACTAATAATATTTGACGCTCTATTTAACACCAAGTCTAAACAACACATCGACGCAATGGAACCATCACACAGAAACTAGACTAAGCCTATAAATAAAGCGTTGTACACGCGATCAATATAATATCCAATTAGTACAAATGGGCAGTTTTTGTAAAGAATGTTGTTTTGCTGGTAGAACTACTAATTGCAGTATACTGTAATGTTGATATTACTGTACATTTTACAGCGGTTATTACATAATTGTAAAATTCTACAATGTTACACGATACTAAGTAAATTGATACTTGACAACAATCCCACCTGATATTAAGTGGCGATGATGTCCAAAGATGATAGGTATGCGTATTAACTTAGTAAATTCCCTCTACTCTTAAAGACATCAAAAGCATTATAGTAGTATTCACTCTACTCTTTAAGACATCAAAAGCGCGGGCGGGGGTTGTATCTAACTTTTGTTACTTTTTGACGACCCGTATAACGAAATGGTTACGATGCCAGGCTGCCGTTCGAAGGGTTTTGGGTTGGATTCCCAGCTTGGCAGAAATTTTAACGACTAGTGTAAATGTTTGTTCTTGATTTGGGTGTGTGTTCTTAACTTTTTGTATTGGGCGATCAAGACAAAATATCCTAGTGTGGGGTTAGTTATGAGTATGTGGCGTTTTTATTTACAGATTCTCTTAATAATAATATTGATTATTTAACTACAGTTAAACAAGACATTAACCTCTATACAGACAAACATTGTAACGCTGATAATTGTAACAACACCCAGGGGCTCTCAGATCACAATAAAGATAGGTACCCATTCAATAGGAACAAAGCAGTTCTCACCGCTCGGCGCGCTATATCGGCATTACGGGCTATCTTCGACTATATCTTCCATCAACAAATTACACGCTACACTATTCAATATGTACATTCATATTGGTAGTTATTTTGCTGTCTAAATTCATATTGAAGATGGACATAAGTACTCTGCTTCAACACAATCCAAATCGTTATTAAATTGCCCGATTTGTACTTCAAATAGGCCAAGACCACACGGTATTTCATAAATACCAATTACGACTTCGATTACTTCAGAAAATACCATGTAAAAGTCAATAAGTACCACTTAAGTTATATGAGATAGGGATGATTCCGATCTATATGTACCTACTACCTACATAACTGGCAAAAATGATAAACAAAAATAAATAACGCTACACACTCATAGCCCCACACTAGGATTCCCTGTGTCGTGGGTGCCATGGACAACATACAAGACAATAACACACACACCCAGACCAAGAACGGAAATTTAAATTCATCATTCAAATTTCCCCCTCGCCGGGAATCGAACCCAGGACCTTCGGAACGGCGATCCGGCGTGTTAACCATTGCGCCATCCGGGTCGTCAAGCAATCTTTTTATTTATTATTAAAAAAATGTCACATATTATTAAAATATTATACCATATTTACATTAAGTAAACCAGATAATACACGTGTTTGAAACTTTAAAATCTGTAAAACTTGTCATTTGTAGTTAGGGGTTTGTAGGGATCTTCGTTTTGTAGCGTTTAATATTGCCTAGGTGAGCAACATTGAATACAATGCGAATTCCTTCGCCCGTAGCAATCCTATAATACTGATCGCAATAAGCAGCTAACTTGGAACTTCACAGGTCCACGGCCCTATAGGAAAATTATAATACCCGAGCACACTGTACAATCATTTCAAAATACCATACTTTATTACAGAGCTAGGATCCAGGTCGTAACTGTAAGTGCATTCTCAAGGGCTGTATGATGAATTATGTATTGATCCAGTCCGTCATTAATAACCGCTTATCGAGGTAGTTAATGCGATGGGCAGGGCTTGTAGTTTCTTCGTGAAGGTCTATTACGTTTGATCGTGTTAAATGAACCGTTCATCAGCTATTGAAAGGCCATTGAACTTGTTAATGATAATGCGGTTAAGATTGATAGATTTTATCAATTAATTAATAAGACTAACGCACGCAAATAGCTACACAAACGAATTAGGGAAGCTGATCTTTTGTTTAATTGATAATTTTGATTTAATTCCATGGTAGTGTGCCATTAATGGTCTGAAGCAAAGCCAAGCCAATCTTATATATAAAAATGAATCGCTGTTTTTGTTGCTAAGAGCAGATCTCCAGAACAGCTGAACCGATTTCGCTAATTCTTTTTTTATGATATTCCTTAAAGTACGAAGATGGTTATTACGGAGAGAAAAATTTAAAAAATTGCCTGAAAAAGTAAAAAAACAACACTTTTCTATATTCCCATACAAAAGATTCGTAATAATACTTAAAAGTCAATTTGAACTTTAATACCATAGCATAAAGTTTAAGTGTCAGTGGAGGGTTTCCGAGAAGGCAAAACAAATGACTGACACGACACGAGTAGTACGAGAGCTAACAACGTTGGAAAAACAAGAATTTGAGGTAGACCACTTTTTAGATAATTATGTTATCTCTCTCACTCTCCTGGACGTCATACGGACGGTCTGGCTGGCGGTAGACGTTGCGTTCATCAGTGCGCATCGCATCTGTACAGGTAAAATATCAATTTTTCAAATAATTTTAAGAAGGTTTCTTTTCTTTTTTTAATTGAACTTTTTGCAACATTATTTTATTTATTTATTTATTTATTCTTTATTGTTCCAACAACACTGTTACAATGGGCGGACTTAATGCTAAACAGCATTCTCTAACAGTCAACCTTGAGAAAGTGCAGAGAACTAAGTAGGCTAAGTAGGCATTAATCTATTATTGCTATAAAATATTTTTTTCAAATTATTGTATGTTGTTATTTAATTATCTAAAACCCCAAAATTTATTTGCCAGACAATAAATCAATTGTTAAACTTCAGCCAGACCGATCCAAAAGTGAAAAGTGTTGTGGTATCATTTGGTTGGTCTAGAAATAGTTATCAAATAAATGTCAGAGAAATTACTAAAAACTATTGAATTATTTTGTGGATTAAAATGGTATCAAAATGATAATTTATTTTTGTACAATTAGACAGCCAGACCCCCCCGTATGATGTCCGGGAAAGTGAGAGAGATACCATATCTCAAAAATAGCTTTCCTGAAATGGTCTCTCGAAAACGTTGCTAGCTCTTAGACCATTATAATATTTCCATTTCTTTATTTTCTCGATGACAGCTCCTGTGAAAACTTGAACGAGCGTCTTTTTTACATTATGTATGCATTATTTGATAAAAATATGACGTTTACACACTTACAAGGTTATATCAGATTCGGAGAAACTGATAGGGATGGAGCTATATCGATAAACGATAACACGATAACAGACCCGATTTTTTTTTACAAAATGTAAGAAACTAAACTACTGCCGGACACTTTTGTACAAATGTATTAACTAATATTATATTATATTTCATTACAAGATGTTACACGTATTTATTCTTGATTGATAATGCCAACTTCTTTAAAATTTTCGAAGCTGTTGTAAAATAAGTAGTTATAGGTAGGCACTCGACAATGAAACGAAATAATTATAATGACAGGTAATCTTTATTCATTTATTTTAATCAAAATCTGATGAATTTAATATAATAAATATATGCGATCGATATCATTACGTACTTATTTGGTCACAACACTACAACTATATAAATTAGAACTGTCATCGAGAATTTATTATGGATATTTTATTATGGACTAACGCGGGACCATATATACATAGTAGGTATAAGGTCCCGCGAACAAATCTCTTCACGTTTTTACTAATAAAATACAGTTAAAGTAAGTAAGTCAATCGGACAACACGACATCAAGTCAACACGGAAGCGCTCAAGAAATTTTTGCCACTAGCGGTCACCCATCCAACTACCGACCGCGCCCGCTGTTGCTTAACTTTGTCGATCACTTGAGATCAACGCAAGCCGCCGGGCTATGAGCGCTTCGAGGAGACCTTAAATATATCTTACCATTCTAATACATTATCTTAGATTTATATAATTATTCTTTTAATGAATTTTTAATTAGGTAGTTACTACTTACTACTCCAAAAAATTATTGATGCAACTCGCACTTGACCATATTTTTCCATTTGACCATATTCAAACGCCGCACGCAAATCTTAATTTTCAAAAATTAATTTATAATTTAATTATCACTTGCTTCGGTGAAGGAAAACATCGTGAGGAAACCAGGAGCACACCTGAGAGTTATCCAAAATGTTCTCAAGGGTGATGTGTGAAGTCCGCAAATCCGCACTTGACCAACGTGGTAGACTATGGCCTATACCCCTCACGTTGTGAGAGGAGACCCGTGCCCAGCTATGGGACAGTTATGGGTTGTGATGATGGTAAAATCTAAATTGTCTGTGGTAAAATGTCACTTGAAATGTAAACGTCTCTTTGCTGTGCATCTATAATTCTATAATATTACAATTCCTATAAAATTAAAAATTGTTGTGTTTACTACCACTTACTAAATATGCCTCCTATAAAGCGGCGGAAGAACCCGAAATGCAACGAGTCAAATTAATTATCAATCTAATCGTACTGCCGAGGAACGTGAAGATCGCAATGAACATGAAAAGAACTCACGGAGCGGTTTTTACCCGCTCCCGCCGCGGTGGCGGGCCCGCAGCTAAAAGCATAAACTCACGAGACCGGGGTTTTGTGCGGTAACGCAGCCGCCGCGGTTGTGATTATCGCCCGCAAACCTGGCGGGCGATTACCGCAGTCGCCCGCCAACCTATCGCAAAGCGTGCGGGAGCAACCCGCCGAGGCTGCGGTTACCGCGAACCGCGCGATTCTAGAAGTTGCCCGCCGGTGCAGCGGGCGCCGCGAGTAAACCGAGCCCGCTGCGGGCGTAATCCGCCTCATGAAATGTGCCACTCGGTTTTACATACATATCTGCATTCTACAAGAGCTGCAGGCCCGCCACCGCGGCGGGAGCGGGTGAAAATCGCTCCGTGAGTTCTTAGGCTAAGACAGACCCGTGAAGCGCAACATTCGAGTAATAATGGTGCAAGCTTTTTAGTGACTATTAAAAGAATTACCACAGACAATTTACATTTTACCATCACCACAACCCATAACTGTCCCACAACTGGGCACGGGTCTCCTCCCACAATGTGAGGGGTATAGGCCATAGTCTACCACGTTGGCTAAGTGCGGATTTGCGGACTTCATACATCTTTGAGAACATTATGGAGAACTCTCAGGTGTGCAGGTTTCCTCACGATGTTTTCCTTCACCGAAGCAAGTGATAATTAAATTCTAATACGCACATAATTTTTGAAAATTCAGTGGAATATAATAAGTAGGTATCATAATAAAAAATCAGAAATTGTTATTTTCATTGTGATATTTCAGTGACTATTAAAAGAATTTAAGTGTTTTATAATTTTTATTTTTTGACATATCAACTTTCTTATATTGTTGACTTATCCACTTTTTTTTTATCTTACTAGCTAACCCGGTGTCCCAAATAGCAGAATAAGTATAAAAAAAATTAAAGAATCTACTGTTAGGCGGTACGAAGTTCGCCGGGTCAGCTAGTTTAATTATAATTATGACACGAGTATTTGGCGTCCCGCAATGGCATTCATATTTGGTATTCTAACATACTACTTAACTACGGCATGATCGAGGACGGAGATTTGCGAGGTGCAGGCTTGTGGATGTCATGATCTTTTAAGTTTCCTATTTTTCTTGTAATTCATTGCCTTTTATAAGTAGCATTGTGAAACTAATCGATATAGCAATAAATCTAGCATACCTACTCTAACGACATATATATAAAAACTGACCGCTCACGCGCCCTCGTGATCGATCGAAAGTGAGAAAGTTGAAAGGCTAAGCCGGCGCCGGCGCATCCAAATGAGCAAAAGGTTTCACGACTCAACAACTACTTAGGTACCTACTTACATCGTGACTTAATGACTCACCACTGCGCACGGGGAATCTTCATAACGAAGCAGGCCCAGAGTATACTCCATCACGCTGCTTCAGTGACAGTATCCATACTCGTAATATTATAAATGCAAAAGTATCTCCGTCGGCCTGTTAAGATGCCCTGCTTCATCTGTTAAACCAATTTAAATGAAATTTGGTAGGGAGATAATTTAAGACCTTAGAAAGGTCATTAGAAGACATAATTATGATAGTTTTTGTCCCGGGAATACCTTGGGATTTTTAAATGGATAGATAAAGATATATAAATAATAAAGGATAGATAAAGAAGCAAACGAGTCATTTCCTAGTGAGTGGTCACCCCAGCCCATCGACATCGACACCAAAGGCGTCACCGATATGTTGCTGACTCAAAAAAAGTGGAAGATCAGCACCATTTCTTGCTCATCGATGCTGTGATCGAATCATCTATACCTACGTAGTTTTTAAAATCTTATGATTGCAGACACTGCAAGTTTTAACTGTAAAATTTACAATTAAACCGTTTATGAAGATTAAAGACAATGATAAATACAGTAAATAATAAAACGACAGTTTAGAGAAGGTAACAACATCAATAAAAATAAAAATATATTATGTTGGTATATAATTAACGTGTTGAGTTTCTTCGTTTGCTACTTGTCTACTTTATCTAACTCAAGCCGCCGGGCTACGAGCGCTTCAGTGAGCGTATGTTTATGCTTACTCGATATCTGAGTCCACGATGACGATTGTATAGAAAACGTGTACAGTAATGTTACCCATGGAACCAGTTGCAAACGGTATAATAATTTAAACGCACGACGTACACGTTAGTCGGTAACGGACCGCCGTCGACTGTCATTTCATTTCGATTTCTACTATCACGACTAATGTCACCCGATTGTGTAACATCACTTTACACTTCTGGTCTTAATGTTTATGTTGTCTAGCTGAGAAATTTGCACATTGCACGTATGTGTTGGCAACTGCCCGCTCTTCGCTTCGGAAATTATGCTTTAGTAGACATAATGTTAAGACGGCATTGTGAATAATACAAACAGTAAATGTTAGCTTGCTAAATCATCAGTAAAAACCGCAGTTAAATCAGTTAAGCTGAGATTAACGGAAAAAACGCATACCTACAGAAAAACTGAGAAATAATTCTAAAAATCGTCAATCAATCCAAAACCGTTAAGAACGCTAACTGACGTCTATCACTAATAAACAGCCTTCTTGCCAAGGAGATGTCCAAAAGACGAAAAAAAAGATTGACGTCGACATATTTATTATTAAGAAATAAATCGTGTTATCGTGTTTCCATTAGTGCTGCTATATAATTAAATATGTATTTGTAACGGATTTTTTAGAAATTGGGGGTAAAAAGTTACATATTTGCAAATTCGATTTCCGTTATTTTTTGCCTTTCATTTGACTGTGGGCTGACTCTGGTTAGAACTCTGAGATAAAGACTCCGCCTCCGTAAAAAGTGGACATTTCCTTTCATCTTTGTAGGTCAAGTAGTTTTCAATATTTTGTGATTAGGATTACTAAGTGAGCAAGCGAGTATCCTTTCGCTTTAAGCTAAAACTTATCTCTACGTGTGGTATAAATAAGTTATACTTATACCAAATATTATTTTTAAGGCATTTCGATTGCATCGCATATAATAACACCATTGAAAACCTTAAATATGTTTTAAGTCGATTAAGCCCTAGTATTCCCGGATACATGATCCGCGTCCAATCAATCACTCAAAGGCGGAAGCGCTGATCGCTCTAGCGGAATTCTTCAACATTCCCCGAGAATTCTTTTCTAGTGCCGCGTTCACATGACTGCGGCTGTTCCCGGCTTTTTGCCGGAGTCGTTCACCCGCGACACCGCACCGCTACGGCAAACCGCGACTGAGCGAGTCAGACGGTGATTTGTGCTGATTGGCTGTTGAAGAGTAGTCTGATAAAATGCTTCTCTTTATTAATAACTAGCTGACCCGGCGAACTTCGTACCGCCTAACAGTAGATTCTTTAATTTTTTTTATACTTATTCTGCTATTTGGGACACCGGGTTAGCTAGTAAGATAAAAAAAAAGTGGATAAGTCAACAATATAAGAAAGTTGATATGTCAAAAAATAAAAATTATAAAACACTTAAATTCTTTTAATAGTCACTGAAATATCACAATGAAAATAACAATTTCTGATTTTTTATTATGATACCTACTTATTATATTCCACTGAATTTTCAAAAATTATGTGCGTATTAGAATTTAATTATCACTTGCTTCGGTGAAGGAAAACATCGTGAGGAAACCTGCACACCTGAGAGTTCTCCATAATGTTCTCAAAGATGTATGAAGTCCGCAAATCCGCACTTAGCCAACGTGGTAGACTATGGCCTATACCCCTCACATTGTGGGAGGAGACCCGTGCCCAGTTGTGGGACAGTTATGGGTTGTGGTGATGGTAAAATGTAAATTGTCTGTGGTAATTCTTTTAATAGTCACTAAAAAGCTTGCACCATTATTACTCGAATGTTGCGCTTCACGGGTCTGTCTTAGCCTAAGAACTCACGGAGCGATTTTCACCCGCTCCCGCCGCGGTGGCGGGCCTGCAGCTCTTGTAGAATGCAGATATGTATGTAAAACCGAGTGGCACATTTCATGAGGCGGATTACGCCCGCAGCGGGCTCGGTTTACTCGCGGCGCCCGCTGCACCGGCGGGCAACTTCTAGAATCGCGCGGTTCGCGGTAACCGCAGCCTCGGCGGGTTGCTCCCGCACGCTTTGCGATAGGTTGGCGGGCGACTGCGGTAATCGCCCGCCAGGTTTGCGGGCGATAATCACAACCGCGGCGGCTGCGTTACCGCACAAAACCCCGGTCTCGTGAGTTTATGCTTTTAGCTGCGGGCCCGCCACCGCGGCGGGAGCGGGTAAAAACCGCTCCGTGAGTTCTTTTCATGTTCATTGCGATCTTCACGTTCCTCGGCAGTACGATTAGATTGATAATTAATTTGACTCGTTGCATTTCGGGTTCTTCCGCCGCTTTATAGGAGGCATATTTAGTAAGTGGTAGTAAACACAACAATTTTTAATTTTATAGGAATTGTAATATTATAGAATTATAGATGCACAGCAAAGAGACGTTTACATTTCAAGTGACATTTTACCACAGACAATTTAGATTTTACCATCATCACAACCCATAACTGTCCCATAGCTGGGCACGGGTCTCCTCTCACAACGTGAGGGGTATAGGCCATAGTCTACCACGTTGGTCAAGTGCGGATTTGCGGACTTCACACATCACCCTTGAGAACATTTTGGATAACTCTCAGGTGTGCTCCTGGTTTCCTCACGATGTTTTCCTTCACCGAAGCAAGTGATAATTAAATTATAAATTAATTTTTGAAAATTAAGATTTGCGTGCGGCGTTTGAATATGGTCAAATGGAAAAATATGGTCAAGTGCGAGTTGCATCAATAATTTTTTGGAGTAGTAAGTAGTAACTACCTAATTAAAAATTCATTAAAAGAATAATTATATAAATCTAAGATAATGTATTAGAATGGTAAGATATATTTAAGGTCTCCTCGAAGCGCTCATAGCCCGGCGGCTTGCGTTGATCTCAAGTGATCGACAAAGTTAAGCAACAGCGGGCGCGGTCGGTAGTTGGATGGGTGACCGCTAGTGGCAAAAATTTCTTGAGCGCTTCCGTGTTGACTTGATGTCGTGTTGTCCGATTGACTTACTTACTTTAACTGTATTTTATTAGTAAAAACGTGAAGAGATTTGTTCGCGGGACCTTATACCTACTATGTATATATGGTCCCGCGTTAGTCCATAATAAAATATCCATAATAAATTCTCGATGACAGTTCTAATTTATATAGTTGTAGTGTTGTGACCAAATAAGTACGTAATGATATCGATCGCATATATTTATTATATTAAATTCATCAGATTTTGATTAAAATAAATGAATAAAGATTACCTGTCATTATAATTATTTCGTTTCATTGTCGAGTGCCTACCTATAACTACTTATTTTACAACAGCTTCGAAAATTTTAAAGAAGTTGGCATTATCAATCAAGAATAAATACGTGTAACATCTTGTAATGAAATATAATATAATATTAGTTAATACATTTGTACAAAAGTGTCCGGCAGTAGTTTAGTTTCTTACATTTTGTAAAAAAAAATCGGGTCTGTTATCGTGTTATCGTTTATCGATATAGCTCCATCCCTATCAGTTTCTCCGAATCTGATATAACCTTGTAAGTGTGTAAACGTCATATTTTTATCAAATAATGCATACATAATGTAAAAAAGACGCTCGTTCAAGTTTTCACAGGAGCTGTCATCGAGAAAATAAAGAAATGGAAATATTATAATGGTCTAAGAGCTAGCAACGTTTTCGAGAGACCATTTCAGGAAAGCTATTTTTGAGATATGGTATCTCTCTCACTTTCCCGGACATCATACGGGGGGGTCTGGCTGTCTAATTGTACAAAAATAAATTATCATTTTGATACCATTTTAATCCACAAAATAATTCAATAGTTTTTAGTAATTTCTCTGACATTTATTTGATAACTATTTCTAGACCAACCAAATGATACCACAACACTTTTCACTTTTGGATCGGTCTGGCTGAAGTTTAACAATTGATTTATTGTCTGGCAAATAAATTTTGGGGTTTTAGATAATTAAATAACAACATACAATAATTTGAAAAAAATATTTTATAGCAATAATAGATTAATGCCTACTTAGCCTACTTAGTTCTCTGCACTTTCTCAAGGTTGACTGTTAGAGAATGCTGTTTAGCATTAAGTCCGCCCATTGTAACAGTGTTGTTGGAACAATAAAGAATAAATAAATAAATAAATAAAATAATGTTGCAAAAAGTTCAATTAAAAAAAGAAAAGAAACCTTCTTAAAATTATTTGAAAAATTGATATTTTACCTGTACAGATGCGATGCGCACTGATGAACGCAACGTCTACCGCCAGCCAGACCGTCCGTATGACGTCCAGGAGAGTGAGAGAGATAACATAATTATCTAAAAAGTGGTCTACCTCAAATTCTTGTTTTTCCAACGTTGTTAGCTCTCGTACTACTCGTGTCGTGTCAGTCATTTGTTTTGCCTTCTCGGAAACCCTCCACTGACACTTAAACTTTATGCTATGGTATTAAAGTTCAAATTGACTTTTAAGTATTATTACGAATCTTTTGTATGGGAATATAGAAAAGTGTTGTTTTTTTACTTTTTCAGGCAATTTTTTAAATTTTTCTCTCCGTAATAACCATCTTCGTACTTTAAGGAATATCATAAAAAAAGAATTAGCGAAATCGGTTCAGCTGTTCTGGAGATCTGCTCTTAGCAACAAAAACAGCGATTCATTTTTATATATAAGACAAGCTTTTACTTATCTTGAAATGTTTGTTTGTATGTTCGGGTCAAATGTTGCAATGTGAATTATTAGAACTTTGTATTCGTGTTACTCTACGGACTTGAAATTTTGCATTATACTTTAGTTTCGATCGTTAAGTGACTAAATTTACTTATTGCTTTGTAAGTGCAAATAATTGTAATTCGCTAATGTACCTAAATAATAATTTGGGAAGGTCCCCGAAGTATTTGAAACTGTGTTTCAAGGACCAGCGTCTTCAGCATTTACGGACACTAATATTACGGAAATACAAGAAGAAGTAAGTGACTCGTAGATTTGTTACCTGATAGGGGAGAATGAGATAAAATGTATGTCATTGACGACAATGTCAAAATATTTGGCGTATGGTATGTATGGCGCTAGGTTACCATGCCGGCCCGCCGTTCAAAAGGTCCTGGGTTCGATCCCCAGCGAGGTGGAAGTTTGAATTATGAGTTTAAATTTCTGTTCTTGGTCTGGGTGTGATCTTGTCTTTGCGTGTTGTCCACGGCACCCTCGACTCGGGGAATCCTAGTGTGTCGCTATGAGTGTGTAGCTATTTATGAAAATAAGCATAATTTATTTCTATGTGTAATAAATAAATAATAAATAAAATAAATAACGCTACACACTCATAGCCCCACACTAGGATTCCCTGTGTCGTGGGTGCCATGGACAACACCATCCGGGTCGTCAATAACCGTCAATACCTAATCCTTATTTCTTGTTAATCACTTGCTGGTTTTAAGTTCGTAATTCCCTGGAAATGAAGGATTTAGTTTCATTATGTATCATTAAAATGGTACAGGATAGTCATGAATTTATAAAATTGTGACATACCGACATAGAGTTGTTGTTGTAGTTGCAATAGTTTATAATTTTCTAGCAATTTTACTTCTAGGTAGTAATTACTTCTTTCATAATAGTACTGCTATTACTTATTGGATTGCTGAGTTTGAGTGAGTTATTACGAATCTTACGCAAATTGAGCAACTTTATATTGTCGATGTCCTTCGATCAGTTAAAGAACGCATTTAAGAAGAGACTTTGTACCATCTTATATATAAAAATGAATCGCTGTTTTTGTTGCTAAGAGCAGATCTCCAGAACAGCTGAACCGATTTCGCTAATTCTTTTTTTATGATATTCCTTAAAGTACGAAGATGGTTATTACGGAGAGAAAAATTTAAAAAATTGCCTGAAAAAGTAAAAAAACAACACTTTTCTATATTCCCATACAAAAGATTCGTAATAATACTTAAAAGTCAATTTGAACTTTAATACCATAGCATAAAGTTTAAGTGTCAGTGGAGGGTTTCCGAGAAGGCAAAACAAATGACTGACACGACACGAGTAGTACGAGAGCTAACAACGTTGGAAAAACAAGAATTTGAGGTAGACCACTTTTTAGATAATTATGTTATCTCTCTCACTCTCCTGGACGTCATACGGACGGTCTGGCTGGCGGTAGACGTTGCGTTCATCAGTGCGCATCGCATCTGTACAGGTAAAATATCAATTTTTCAAATAATTTTAAGAAGGTTTCTTTTCTTTTTTTAATTGAACTTTTTGCAACATTATTTTATTTATTTATTTATTTATTCTTTATTGTTCCAACAACACTGTTACAATGGGCGGACTTAATGCTAAACAGCATTCTCTAACAGTCAACCTTGAGAAAGTGCAGAGAACTAAGTAGGCTAAGTAGGCATTAATCTATTATTGCTATAAAATATTTTTTTCAAATTATTGTATGTTGTTATTTAATTATCTAAAACCCCAAAATTTATTTGCCAGACAATAAATCAATTGTTAAACTTCAGCCAGACCGATCCAAAAGTGAAAAGTGTTGTGGTATCATTTGGTTGGTCTAGAAATAGTTATCAAATAAATGTCAGAGAAATTACTAAAAACTATTGAATTATTTTGTGGATTAAAATGGTATCAAAATGATAATTTATTTTTGTACAATTAGACAGCCAGACCCCCCCGTATGATGTCCGGGAAAGTGAGAGAGATACCATATCTCAAAAATAGCTTTCCTGAAATGGTCTCTCGAAAACGTTGCTAGCTCTTAGACCATTATAATATTTCCATTTCTTTATTTTCTCGATGACAGCTCCTGTGAAAACTTGAACGAGCGTCTTTTTTACATTATGTATGCATTATTTGATAAAAATATGACGTTTACACACTTACAAGGTTATATCAGATTCGGAGAAACTGATAGGGATGGAGCTATATCGATAAACGATAACACGATAACAGACCCGATTTTTTTTTACAAAATGTAAGAAACTAAACTACTGCCGGACACTTTTGTACAAATGTATTAACTAATATTATATTATATTTCATTACAAGATGTTACACGTATTTATTCTTGATTGATAATGCCAACTTCTTTAAAATTTTCGAAGCTGTTGTAAAATAAGTAGTTATAGGTAGGCACTCGACAATGAAACGAAATAATTATAATGACAGGTAATCTTTATTCATTTATTTTAATCAAAATCTGATGAATTTAATATAATAAATATATGCGATCGATATCATTACGTACTTATTTGGTCACAACACTACAACTATATAAATTAGAACTGTCATCGAGAATTTATTATGGATATTTTATTATGGACTAACGCGGGACCATATATACATAGTAGGTATAAGGTCCCGCGAACAAATCTCTTCACGTTTTTACTAATAAAATACAGTTAAAGTAAGTAAGTCAATCGGACAACACGACATCAAGTCAACACGGAAGCGCTCAAGAAATTTTTGCCACTAGCGGTCACCCATCCAACTACCGACCGCGCCCGCTGTTGCTTAACTTTGTCGATCACTTGAGATCAACGCAAGCCGCCGGGCTATGAGCGCTTCGAGGAGACCTTAAATATATCTTACCATTCTAATACATTATCTTAGATTTATATAATTATTCTTTTAATGAATTTTTAATTAGGTAGTTACTACTTACTACTCCAAAAAATTATTGATGCAACTCGCACTTGACCATATTTTTCCATTTGACCATATTCAAACGCCGCACGCAAATCTTAATTTTCAAAAATTAATTTATAATTTAATTATCACTTGCTTCGGTGAAGGAAAACATCGTGAGGAAACCAGGAGCACACCTGAGAGTTATCCAAAATGTTCTCAAGGGTGATGTGTGAAGTCCGCAAATCCGCACTTGACCAACGTGGTAGACTATGGCCTATACCCCTCACGTTGTGAGAGGAGACCCGTGCCCAGCTATGGGGCAGTTATGGGTTGTGATGATGGTAAAATCTAAATTGTCTGTGGTAAAATGTCACTTGAAATGTAAACGTCTCTTTGCTGTGCATCTATAATTCTATAATATTACAATTCCTATAAAATTAAAAATTGTTGTGTTTACTACCACTTACTAAATATGCCTCCTATAAAGCGGCGGAAGAACCCGAAATGCAACGAGTCAAATTAATTATCAATCTAATCGTACTGCCGAGGAACGTGAAGATCGCAATGAACATGAAAAGAACTCACGGAGCGGTTTTTACCCGCTCCCGCCGCGGTGGCGGGCCCGCAGCTAAAAGCATAAACTCACGAGACCGGGGTTTTGTGCGGTAACGCAGCCGCCGCGGTTGTGATTATCGCCCGCAAACCTGGCGGGCGATTACCGCAGTCGCCCGCCAACCTATCGCAAAGCGTGCGGGAGCAACCCGCCGAGGCTGCGGTTACCGCGAACCGCGCGATTCTAGAAGTTGCCCGCCGGTGCAGCGGGCGCCGCGAGTAAACCGAGCCCGCTGCGGGCGTAATCCGCCTCATGAAATGTGCCACTCGGTTTTACATACATATCTGCATTCTACAAGAGCTGCAGGCCCGCCACCGCGGCGGGAGCGGGTGAAAATCGCTCCGTGAGTTCTTAGGCTAAGACAGACCCGTGAAGCGCAACATTCGAGTAATAATGGTGCAAGCTTTTTAGTGACTATTAAAAGAATTACCACAGACAATTTACATTTTACCATCACCACAACCCATAACTGTCCCACAACTGGGCACGGGTCTCCTCCCACAATGTGAGGGGTATAGGCCATAGTCTACCACGTTGGCTAAGTGCGGATTTGCGGACTTCATACATCTTTGAGAACATTATGGAGAACTCTCAGGTGTGCAGGTTTCCTCACGATGTTTTCCTTCACCGAAGCAAGTGATAATTAAATTCTAATACGCACATAATTTTTGAAAATTCAGTGGAATATAATAAGTAGGTATCATAATAAAAAATCAGAAATTGTTATTTTCATTGTGATATTTCAGTGACTATTAAAAGAATTTAAGTGTTTTATAATTTTTATTTTTTGACATATCAACTTTCTTATATTGTTGACTTATCCACTTTTTTTTTATCTTACTAGCTAACCCGGTGTCCCAAATAGCAGAATAAGTATAAAAAAAATTAAAGAATCTACTGTTAGGCGGTACGAAGTTCGCCGGGTCAGCTAGTCTCAAATAAATGTCAATTCTTTACATTACCCATAAATAAATAACAAAGATTACGTGGCTTAAAGGTAAAAATGTGATTCTTTCTTACCTATTTAAATATTATGATCCAGTAGAAATCAATGAAATTATTACTTTCTCAAGTTTCTATCGGCCGAGTCAGTGGGAAAGTGAGTTGAAAAACTTATTTCACTCGATGAAAACTTACAGCTTAAGCGACTGTTGAGATAATGCGGTAACATTATGATAACCGTTCGTAATACTAAACAATTACACACATAACACACACACATTATTTCTACTCTCATTTAAATAAACGCATAATATTATAATCATTAACAACATTTTGTACCTAATATTATTACCTTTATAAACTCATTTACAACAAAAACACAAGGAATCTATGGTATTAATATAATAAACCTGACCCAGGCTGTGTAGGTTGACTGTTTTGGGCCTTGCGAAAATATAGAATTTTGTTTTGTTCTGATTATGTTGTAGTAATTACGTTTTGTTTTTTTCTGTATGGGATGATGTGGTCGCCCAGCGACAAATTTCCTTTAATAAATTAAAAAAAAAACCTGGCCCAGTTTTCATAGCTACTAATGAACTTACCAACTAACATGCTTAATAACACCCTCTGCTAACTGGAGTCTTGTTCTGTGTCGGTCACAGTTGCCATGGGCGGCAGCAGAAGGGTGGTACTGCATGCTCATTTGCGCTCTTAATTCTATAAAAAACCTCTACCGTTCGAAGGTTCCTGGGTGTGATTCCCGGCACGACACTGTGTCTTATTTGAATCCCTGTGACAAGGAATCCTAGTGTGGGGCCATGGAAGCGTAGCGTGAAGAAAAACTTAGTGATGAAAAATAGAGTGTTCAAACGAATAATTAATACCGTTCTAAGTAACTAATACACTCGAAAATCAAAATTTATGGTCACGCTTCCTAACCGCAGAAACTCAGCTGGTTCATATACTCATTTACTGCTTCAAATGACTCAAACAACAACGTTTTACCGCATCTGCTAAAACCACATGTGAAAACTAAAAAGAGACATTTGAAAAGAAATTTTATGTGAAAAGCAAAATGACTCTTCAATAATAAACAGTTCTACTGACAAGTCTGACTAGTCCCACGGTACAGATAACACGCAAAACTTTTAAAGCGCTTCAATTACCGTTATTACAAGGGAATAAAGTTCAAATGATGACAGTGAACGGCTGCAGAAAGCGGCCACATCATTTCCTCTCACGACACGTAACGCGAACAGTTTTAGACCTTAATTAGATGTATATACAGATTACGTGAGAGATCAGTCAGATGAAATTATTACGAGGGTTATGACGAATAGAACGTTGCACTTGTGATAACTCTTATCCCGTAGAAATAAGGGTCAGTTTAAAGTTGAGTGGTTTTGAGATACATTTCCCAGTCAAGCTCTAGTTTAGAATGATGACAATGTTCTTGAGCTAATTGATTCACTGATAGAAACCTTGGGAGTTCTGCGTTTCCAAGGTACTGTTTGGTGATAACTGTGATATCTTCATGATCATCATTCGGAGATAACTATCCTTATTACTTAGTTTTGTTACTTACTAAATTGTTATTTTATCGTTGATCTTTTTACGTGTATATTGTGGCTTACCTGACGTACTAATGTTGTCGAATTCACCTGATTAGTTTCGAACCATTCTGAAGTCCTCTGTTGTTGATCTTACTAATTAATTAGAAAACGGTCTTCAAAACTATTTTATTTTTTCCTGGTTGTTTTTCGGTTTGTTGTTGTGAAAAGTTGTTCTCGTGAAATTATTGCTATTTGCAATTTATAATGCTATAATAAGAAGTTACCGTTTTATGTTGCAAAATGAAACGAATTAATATAGTTGAAAGCGACTTTGCCTTCCGTGTGTGGCTTCCTGGGTTCGATTTCAATTCCCGGCTGAAGCAAACATTTACGTTCTCGGTTCATGTGTGTCTGTGATATATAGTGTCAATTTTAAACTCGTTAAATGTTCATAATATCTGGAAATGCTAGAGTAGGAGTCAGTTTGTGAACATTTACATACAACTAAAATTATACAGCAGCAGTGATAGCCGTGTGGTCGAACGTTGGACTTCCGAACCGGTGGGCCCGGGTTCAAACCCCCACGCACCTCTGATTTTCAGAAATTACTTTTGTGCCTATAAGAATTTCATTATCACTGCCTTCGGTGAAGGAAAACATCGTGGGAAACTTGCACACCTGAGAGTTCTCCATAATGTTGAAAGGTGCGTGAAGTCCGCCAATCCGCTTTTGGCCAGCGTGGTGGACTATGGCCTGTGGCTAGCTTAACTCAGTAAATATGTGAAATAAAAACGTTTAAAAAAGTGAAATCATAGAAAGAGCACCTCATCACGAACATACATGTTTAATTTTACCACAAGCGTAGGTAAGAACACGTGCGCCACGATAACGTGACGCTGAGCTGGTGCCTTGGACCGGGTAACGAGGACGGACAGGCAATAGAAGCGGTTATTGCCGCAATACTCTTGCGCGGTACTGTACTTTAAATGATGATAATGATAACTCCACTTCGAAATATTCAGTTAAACGTACTGACAGACACCAACAGTCCGGTCGCCCTGAAAACCAACGGCCGTGGTCAGCCGCGACGTCATGCTGAGTGGTCCTTTTTCGAATTAACATCACTGTATCATTTTTATTTTTCTCTTTACCTAACCTTCACTCCGGTCTCCTCACTTTATTTAAATCACTACCATGTAAACTACTAAGAGTAAAGGATACCATCTATATTTTGAATTCCAAAATTTCCGATTGGCAATGCGTCAGTAACCCTTTTCTGTCATCAGTTTATAAGCAGCATTGACCACAAGCGGCATCACATCTAGTTCGCCATAACGTAAAGCTGCACTGCAACATTATAGGTTAACTTTTGAGAACAGTTAGTTAATATGATGGTAAGTTAGTTGCACGCAAGTTTAACCCGGGTGACTACACAGTTAGCTTGTTATTGTTTCGGTGAAGACGTTAGCCGCAGACCGTACAGTGCGTGCTGCGGCCGTTAACGCCCGAGAACAGCTACTCACCATCACTCAATGAATGACTTGATAACAATTTTGTACCACTTTTTATTCTATGTTAACTACTACAAGTAGTAGTAGTGTGTGCATCATTTTATAAATATGAATAGAACTTTAACCGAGATAAATCAGGATTGGATATTTATATGTACCCGTATATGTATGTATATATATTTATAATTATATGTATTCAGCATGTGTGCATAAACACATGCTGAATACGGGCCTGTCCTCATATCTGAGGAGGTCTAGATCACGCTCCAGCGAGGATTGTTACAGGGTTAGGTGGTTAACCCATGACCAAGGGCTTTACGTGCCCTCCGAAGCACGAAAGCGTTTGGGCACTATTGATTGGATATTTACGTATACTACGTACTTACTTATAAACCCGTTCACGCTTCGCTTCGGGATGCCTATTCCTGGCGTTTACAAATATTTAGTATGTTTATGCCCGTTTCGCTACTTACATCTTATTGGTTAAAACCCTATTTTCCCGTGGAAATGGGATACTTTTCCACGAAATAAAGTATTCTACCTGTGTCACTCTCCAGCCGTTTAAATATTTCCATACCAAAATGCGTCCGTTGTTCCACATTGACATGAAAGAAAGACAAACAAGCACATTTTCACAAATTAATATCGAGAGGTACCTAAAATAATTAACTTGATAACATGTAAAACATGAGATCTCAGAACTTCTTGCGGAGGAAGCACTGCAATAATTACAGTTTATATTTTTGATAGGATCTCATAACATTTTGATTATACACTTATTCATTGTTGTGTATTCAAAAGACAACACATACGAGTAAAACATACAAGGCTTGCATAATTAGAGTGTCTTACCAATTACAGTTACATTAAAACGAATGTACATCACGTCTTATAAAGATACACATCTCGAGTCGCTCCACATCGCGCTAGTAACTGTGTCGTGTATGAGATAATTTGATTTACGGCGCGAACGCGCGGGTGCCCTGGGATTTTACTGCGGAATAACTAAAGCTATGTTCTTTATGGTGCAGTCTACAGTTTATGGTCTAATGCATAACTACGGTCAATTATCGCGGTTATGACCCCGTAGCCTAGTAGCCGGCGGGGGCTGATATGTGACAGATGAATGTACATACATAATATGTTCTCGGGTTATGAGTGTTAGTGACGCATGTAACCTAGTACTGGTGTATGGGCTTAGAATTATGAGCATACTGTAAAATAATTATCACTTGCTTTGGTAAAAAAAAACATGAGAAAACCTGCTCTAATATACTCCATAATGTTTTCAAAGTTGTGTGAAGTATTTCTGTCACGTTGGGAGAGGACAGCCGAGCCCTGCAGTGGGATAGTCATGGTTACGTTGATGATGTTACGTTTTGTGTTTACCGCAGTTTATGGATCCAGGGGACCAATTGTTTTATGAATAAAAATCATCATCACAACCCATAACTGTCCCACTGCTGGGCACGGGTCTCCTCTCACAGTGTGAGGGGTATAGGCCATAGGCCACCACGCTGACCAAGTGCGGATTGGTAATATAAAATAAAAATATTTCAATAAAATTATGTCAAGAAAATTCTAAGAATTCATTCAAACCTAAACATGATGCGAGTGATTTTGTGAACATAAGAATACATTACCAAAAACGTGAGTTTACTAGTAAATAACAAATTAGGAAAACTTTGGAGCCCGTCGCTAGACACAAACAACAACATACAAACACTTTCGCCGGCGGCGGCCGGCCGCGGACCGTGGCGCAGGCTCTACCAGTATCTAATTTGCATTCAGTCTCTATGCCGACAAGTAATTATAGAGCGCAGGGTACGCCAATGTAGAGTTTTAAGACAACTTTCTTTGCGACCGCGCATTGTGTCATTGACCTTGGACTTGAGTATATTTGTGTGTGTGTGTTTGTAAAGTTAAGATTGGAACCAGTAGGTGGCGCTGTTGTTGACATTTAGGAGACGATCAGCCAAACCATACGACATATAGAAGTACTGCCAAAGAAAAAGATACTGAATTTCATGAGCATTTCCTAAACATATTTTAAAATATATAGTTATATGAGTATATAGTTATATGAGTCTTGTTATAAGTCGGTCACAGTTGTCATGGGCGGCAGCGGAAGTGGAGCTGCATGCTCGTTTGCTACCTTAAATGAATAAAAAAAATGTATGTACATACGTATGAAGTTTAGAACGCACACAAAGATTTTCGTTGGAGGTCCGAGGATGAAACTGTCCGTTTGTGTGCGTTTCGCGGCGCGTAAGTACATAGCACGCGCACAAATCTCAGCACCAACGAGTGTAAAGATAACCTATTGTTCTTTACATACGTTGGAAGTGAACGCAACTAACTCATACATAATCAGTAATCACTCAGTCAATGAGCTCGGATGTAACGGTTATGAAATTAGTAGCTCGTTGTGCCGCCGCCGGCTTCCGACCACCACCCTACAAACGCAGTTGTGTGCATCGTGCAATGCGTTACTGCATGATCACTTGTATTAGAATGTAATTGTCACTTGCTTTAGTGATGGAAAACACCGTGAGGTCCGTGAGGACACCTGTACCTACACCTGAGAGTTCTCTATAATGTTCTCAAAGATAGGTGTGGCCAGCGTCGTGGAGTGATTGCTGTACCCCTCACATTCTGAGAGGAGGCCCAGCAGTGGGACAGTTATGGGTTGATGACGTGACCGGTGCGGTGTGGCTTTAACCCATTAATGGCCCACCACTGAGCACGGGTTTTCTAAACTGAGGAGGTCTGGAACATACTAGACCACGCTTCTCCAGTGAAGTTGCAGAAGTTAGTAGCCAATCCAAGTGTCAAAAATTCATATGTCGCTCAATAGCCTCCGACATAGCTTAACGACTGCTTAGAATAAGAACAGGGACTGAAAGCTCAACGTAACCTCCGAGGCACGAACGCGCTTAAGATTTTTTGCTACTAGCGGTCACCATCCAACAACCGACCGCCCGCTGTTGTTTACCTCGGTAGCACGGATCGACGCAACGGGGCTGTGCGCAGTTCCGTTTGCTAACTCCAAATAAATAAAATTTCACACACACACACACACACACACACACTAATGCACTTTAAAAATAAAAACAACGCATATTTGAACCTCAGTTACACACGATGGATTCCATTCCAACATTTAATATTATTTATTTATTAATTTCCGCAAATCGCTAAGGAAAAATCGATTTAAATAAAAATAAAATCAAACTTACCATTCCTAAATTCACGAATAAATAATTTATAAGTAAAAATAAATGTTACCACTCAATTTATTAATAAACAGCAAAGTTATGTTAAGCTTTCACGATCATAACGAAACGTTTAATTAAAATACTTCGGACTACTTGAATCAATTCCCCAGTTCATTACTCAATGGAAATGTTCTCAAGCCGTTGCGTAATCCCCGGACCGCGCCGTAATAATGTTATTCAGAGTCAACAATAAATGTTTATGATAAAATTGACGAGCCTCGCGCGGGTATCGGCGCGCTTTCTCACTTTCCCTCGCGAAAATAAAGCGAGAAAAAATAATTCGTCGCGTGACGAACGATCCTTTGTTCTTCAGGTGAAAAGGTCGCGCTTATTTACTCGTTTAGGTTATTACGACGTAGCCTGGGTGGTAGTGACACCTGCCGGTGGATTCCCGGGTTCATTCCTGGACGGGATGATAAAACTAGGTTAAAGGACAGAGCAACCTCTAGCCACTAAATAAGGGGTTGGGTTGGACCCAATCGTATTGGCCATATTGGGATAGCTTAGAACATTGAAGTTTTAGGTAGGTATTAAGGCTGGAGCACCGCGGGCTGGTCACCACCTGGATGAAGGCAGAACTACGTATCGTATTCCGGGTGGGAGCTGGAGACCGAGTATTTTCTTTCCTCGTCTTCCTTGGCTGGGAACGTAACATGGTCCAGGGTGACAGTGACCACTTACCATCGGGTAGCTCGTAAGGTCGTGTGTCGGCTAAATTGTGACATACAGACATTATCGAGGGAATAGTCAGACTAGCTTCCTAGGACCTCATGACGTAGAGATCTGATAAGAGAGTGAATAGGCTTTTAATAGGTTATTGTGTCCAACATCCTCGACTTCATCGCCACTTCACATCAGGCGGGATTGTTGTCAAGCATTAACTTATGTAAAAAAAGGTCTGACGAAAACTCGATATCCGAATGTCAGCTATTAAGGATTGTATAAAATAATATAATTAGTCTCACATGTCGCCCCCCGCAGCACACAGGCTACCAGCAGCGCGCACCACAGCCGCGGCCCGCGCGTCGTCATGGCAACAGCCGACTGTTCTACACGGTCAACTCACACACACATGGTCACACACACAACTACCACTTAGTTCCTCGTGTGTCATGTCTTGTCGACGCGCATCTGAAACAAAATTAAATTAAATTAATCGATATTTCATGGTTTTAGTAGTGGTCAGCGAAGCAAGGTTGATGCAGACGTTTATGTAGTTGGCAAATAAGATATTAAGATTTTTCTACTTATGTTACATAATTATACTTGTTTACTGTACGTGTTTATCAGTTTAGCCTAATGGTTAGCTGGTAGAGAATGCATTTGTACCGTGATAAATATTACATTGTGGTCAATAAAGCTTAAATAAATATATAATGTAATACATTTAATATTTTTTATCGTTAATGAATTAATCGTGGAAGTCCCAGAGACTCATCACTGTAGTAACATATAAGGTAAAGTGTTTGTGTGCTCATCACCAGAGCACACACACACACAGCGGCGGCGGGTCCCGTTCCCGACCGTTAGCGGCGCGCGGCGGTCGCGGCTCATCGCCGGTAATTGTTGTACCGTGGCTGAATTGTATCGATTATATAATTGTATCGTAGACGCATTGTACCAATGAAGTGACAGTAAAAACACTATTTTCAAATTGTGACAATTATTTTTACAAAAATATATTCGTTATTTTTATTGTGTGAATTTATTACAGTTTAAGGGTCTTTTGATTTTAGGCATTGCATTTATTATTTTTCAACGTGGCATTTGAACGAGTTGAGTTGAGAGAAGCGCTCTACTAATAGACATCAACGCATGCGAATACATTCCTTTGCACTAACTGCCTTTATTTTTTCAAATCTAGTGCTAACAATGTAGGTAACTTAAGGACATAACCGCAATTTTTAACCCATCACTAAATCATTATAAAGAAATTTTGCCGCTAGCGGTCACCCATCCAACTACTGACCGCGCTCGTCGTTGCTTAACTTTGTCGATTACTTAAGATCGACGTATATACGGGGCGACTGGATAAAAGCCGACGAAATTGCAATATTCTTTTACCGAAATAATTCTGCTCATTTTGCGGTCACTTGCGTATTATAACATGTATACCGATATTTCGTTACTTATAAGGACCGTGATTACCGCCTAGCTTACTGAAGGAACACAGAGTTCAGTCAGCCAGTTGGTTCTGAATCGTAATATGCACAATTCAAGATGTGTTACCACCGAGGCCACCGACCACACAGCCCACACAAAGGGCTGTGTGCTCGCTGTTACTGATGAGCGCTTTAACACGGTCTAGTGTATGAACTCCAGGAATCATCAGTAACAGATGCAATCAATACGTAAACCGTAAGGTCACTGCCCGCGGCCGGCGCTTTACACTGTACGCAGTGCAACACTATCCGATTGCTCAACATCACTAATTGTAAAGTATAATTACGTTTTGCAAAACGACGCCGCATCCCCGACTACAATTACAACTGTTTTTATCTTTCTACGATTAAACTGTATTAAACATTTTTACGAACATTTTATTATAATACGGGTGCTCACGATATTGTTTTTTGTTCGTGTCAAATGTCACTTGTTAAAAGATTCTCCTCGCCACCGCAGTTCCGCCATCCATGCAACAGGCTCGAAATAACGGCGTACAAAAATACATATCGTGAGTACCCGTATCATAATAAAATGTGTACAATCCGCGATGAGTTAAATTTGAAATCATATTTTAGAAACATGTTTAGAACATGTTAAACCGTGGCTCGTGATTATTATCTATGACATGCCGGCTGAACTCTATTAAAGTCAATCATCTCCTTTGGTCGCACTGTACGAGCGAGGTGGAGAAAGTTCAAAACGTCTTCACTACTCACTATTCATGAGAGGAGAAATTAACCATATTAGAGTTAATTTTAACAATTTAAGTGCAATACACACTTGTAGCTAGACAAACTAAGCCATGCAAATTTTAAATGGAATATTCCAGTTACCCACCCACACGTCTTTTATACGTTGTCTATTTAACACCAGAGGCATCGCCGATGCGTTGTCGGCCGAGAAAGATGGAAAAGGAAAGAAAGAGAATACTGTCTCTCTCCTTGGCTGCTAACAAAAGCAACAATTTTACCCACTGACAAATTTCGGACTTGTCCGAGGTCCTTTGTCAAGAGCTGTTCGCGTTGTTAAGCTGTTGGCACGTTGCGACTGACAAATCCCCTCGGACTGGTCCGTAATTAGTCGGAACAATCCGCATACTAAACATGAGCTAAACGATGTGCGATGTACTCGTGAAATAAATAAGACCACAATCTCATAGCCCCACACTAGGATGGATGGACACAAACTGAGACTGTGAACAGAAATTGAAACTTATCATTAAAATTTATGCCTAACTACAAATCGAACCCAGGACGCTTAGAACCGCGATCACGGTAACCATTGGGCCATACAGGTAGTCACACATGAATAATTCAGTGTTATATTTATACATATTAAGTTAATAAAATGACTGACGTAACGAACACGCCGTTAAGTTACGTAATTTACAAGGTGTCCGCCCTTCGGAGAAAGTTGAATTAATATTTATACCGCGAATAGGAAAGTAAATAAATTGATTAGCGTGGAAGGAGATTGTTAAGTTCGCCATTTGCACGTTAATGACAGACTTAGGTAAATACATTTGCGCACTCGGGAGAATATTACCTTAGTAAGGTGTCTTACCTTACTAAGGTAATATTCTCCTAGTGTGTTCCTGACAAACAGACAAACGAACAAACAACTAAAGTTAAAATTAATCAAAATATTAACTAATTTGAACACCACATATTTTTATTATGCTAAATGATGAAGTAATATTTAAATAATACTTAAATTAATATTTAAGTAATATTTATATAATATGTAAAGTAATGTTTAAATAATAATAATGACAAAGTAATATTTAAATGACTTCGGAAGTATCATAACATGTCTTTAGAAATCTCACGAGCGCTACGAATACTGATCAATTAATTTCAAATTCAAACAGTTCGCAACGAGATCAGCTTGCATTCTAACAGTTATCCGCAGTGGGTTGCCATACAAATTATATTAATTTATTGCTTCATATATTTTAGCAACAACGTACAGTTATATAATTCAGTTTGGTTCGAAGTTCGAAGTATAATTTTAGCAGATATTATTATATCAATCGATCTTATACAAACGTAGGGGAAACTTTGAGGCGTATAAAATTTGGCATAGTTGTGGTTTATACGGAGAAGGAGTGCAGCGAACGCATTACAAATACAATGAATTCATAAATAAATTACACAAAGTTTAAGGTTATTCTATGCACACTATCATGCTTTTGATATGACTTGACATAGTGTTTGAATTGTGTCAATATGAAGTAACCCTTTGGCATTATGAATAATGTTCGAATTTCGAACGCAGAGCGGGTCTCTAGTAGTAATAATTTTTGGCGAAATTAGTAGTTAGAGTAATAACAACAAACACTATAATCTATGCAACGTTTGACATGATTAATATATAAATTTATAGCAAGTTGTTACAGTGACAAGTGGCTGTCTCTACGTAGAGAATGCAGTTGGAAAGCCTATTGTTCAGCGACTCTAAGTTTTTACGCCACACACCGGAACATAGAGCGCGTCGTCGGCGGAAACAAGCTGCGTTGATTTACGATTGCTCTCATGAAAACTTTATGTAGAGCAATCATTACTGCACTACAAATCTAAAAAAACTAAATTGATAGTTTTTACTATTGTTAAAACTATCAATTTAGATTTTTTTATGTGGAGTACAAATTCTTGAGCTGACATTTTTTTAATAAACCATAGCTTAGTATGTTTTAGGGCCTTTGTTTTGCCAAGTCTCCTCTCAGGTTTAGTTAAATTTAAATTACTTTGAATCAAATTAAAAATTGAAGCATTTTAACCGACTTTAACAGTTGTTCGACGGCGTTCGACTGTGTATTTAAAATTATAAAAGATTTTGCATTTAGTAATCAAAATAATAATCAAGTTTTCTCCTAATAATACGAAGTGTATTTTAACTGTAAGCTTCCTCATTTGATATCATATAATGATAGGTCAATATATACATATTCAATTGTATTATTTACTTGAAAAAATCTAAATAAATGTAATGGCATTTCGACGTTGTGTTAGGCGTCGTCATAATTGGCAGCGATCGTACGATGGCGCGATGCGTTCTCGTCGTGCGATGGGTATTTCATTACAATTACTTGCAAGGTTAAAATAGGACACTGTGATGAAATCTGTATGTTTGAATCCATCGCACGACGTGAACGCATCGCGCCATCGTACGATCGCTGTCAATTAGGACGACGCCTCAACCTTTAAAAGTGAGTTTAGAGGTTTTGATATGTTACCATAATTATATGTCAACGCCATTGTTTATATGGACGGTTTTTAATTAAATAAGTACAAAATATTCTAATAAATAGTAAAATTAGTCACAAAATCATAGGAATAAACGTACAAAATAAAAATTAAAAAAATTTATTCATGTAATTTTTTTAGTTTGATGGCTAGTGTTTTTGTATTTATTCTAGTAATTTAAGCCTTAATATCTCAAGCAATAATTGTTTACTTGCCTAGGGTATTTAATTTATTACATTCCGAATTAAATACATTTAACTGAAATACTCGTACTGTTTAATTTATTACATTCTGAATAAATATAAATTTAACTGAAATACTCGTACTGTTTAATTTATTACATTCTGAATAAATATAAATTTAACTGAAATACTCGTACTGAACGAACTGACGTGTTTGATCCGTACAGTATCAGTATTATAAAATATTTTTATTTTTATTGACAACTAATAAACCCGTCTTCGTTTCGCTTCAGGAAGCATGATGCCCTGGTGCCCACACTTACTCAAAAAAATCACAGGTATCGGGAACTAAATGTATAATGCGCGCGCGCACGCGATCTAAGGAACTTTTTAGGTCTCTTTTTACATTGAATGATATTATTTCAATTTTCATAGTGATCCCTAATTTATTAGAAAATAAAATATAGCTTATATTACTTACAAATAACACAGCATTTTACCGGTGAAAGGATTTTTATAATCGGTCGAGTAGTTTTTGAGCTTATTGCAAACATACATACAAAAATAAATAAGGATTAAGTACACACTTACCATTCAAAACAATTTAGGCATCCAATATAAATCACTATGAACCGTCCACAGTATTTGACATGTGTTTCCGACAGAAAGCGTCAAATCAACGAAAGTTCAAACCGACTCTACACGAAGCCTTAACGCGTGAGGCTCTACCGCTGCGCGAAGTGCGACTGCCGGCGTGCACTCTACAATACTCTACGTCGGTAGAGCTTGTGCATCCCTGTAGAGACGGTGGTAGAGTCATTAGCGGTCTGTAGCTTCTTGCGTAAAACGTCAAATTCATTTTTGATAATTTTGACGAGTTTACAATGATTGATGAAATACTCAATTGTAGGAATGTTTTTGTATACACGTGAGAAGACCTTTGAGCCATAGTCCACCACGCTGACTGGCCAAGTGAGGATTAGCAGAAATTACACCCTTTTGAGAAATTATGGAGAACTTAGGTGTGCAGGTTTCCTCACGATGTTTTCACATTCACGTGACAATAAATTTCTTATACGTTATTGCGTGATAGTTAAATTAGTATTAAGAGTTTAATGATGTAATGCGTTTGTCACGCAATATTCCTAGATTTTAGCCTGTAAAATGTCATCTATATTAGGAGACTAGTAAATTATACTTCAAGCTGAGAAGTCGTATTATATTTCCCGATTCAAACCTTTATAACGCACAACATTTTTGAAAATAAGAGGTGCATGCTGGATTCGAACCCCGACCTCCCTGTCCAGCAGTCCAATGTTCAAACCACTCGGCTATCACGAAACCGTGAAAATAGTTTTTTCAAATTACCTTCCGTGTTCATTGTTTATTTGCGTGAGCTGCTGAGTCTAAAGTGATGACGTTTGCGGTGTCGAGGAAATGGTTATATACTTTCTTTCATTCCCATTGTTTAGGTGTCGTGAGGAAGCTAATCATGATGACGTTATCTCTGTCTGTTTGATAACTTATTTACGGCTGTTTCCCGTATTCTACCATTTTTACCTAACCATAATATCTGTTAAAGTTGTTAGGTAAGATAACATTTAAGATAAGGTAAGGTAAGATAAGGTAAGAACAACCTTTTAAAAACAACCAAAATCTGAAAAGAAACAGATATCTGCCTGGCTAAAAATCGAACTCAAGACCTATCATCTGCCAGTTAAATGAAGTGAGCTACAAAACAATTTCAATGTAAATAAAGGGTGTAATAGAAAGTAAATAACCCGCTCGGCTTGGCCACAAACAGTCCATAATCGCTGAGTCGACAGCACGCTCTGTTTGCACCAAACTTGGCGCTGTGATTACGTGCTCCGAACTAGTTTGACAACGATGTCTGCACTCTTGACACATGAAAATTATCGTGAAACAGTGTAATGCACGCGGCTTTCCCTCCACCTTAGCGTAGTTGGTAACGGCCCTGCGAAGCGATGGTACCGGGTTCGATTCTTGGCTAGGTAGATGACGGTTATGTCACAGATACATGTTTGTTTTTGGGTCATGGGTGTTGTCTGTTAGATATATATGTGTGGTTTGTATTGTCCATGCTTGACGCGACATAGGGAATCATATGTGGGATAATGATTTCGAGCATTTATTTATTTACGCTGTATCTTGGAGTTCGTTGTTGACTTCAACCCATTAATGGCCCACTAAGCACGGGTCTCTCCTCATACCTGAGGAGGCCTAGGGCATATTCCACTACGCTGCTTTAGTGTGGATTGGTGCAGATTCATCATGTCTCATTCTGTATCTGAGTTTAATTAGAAGCTACTTAACTATTATTATTTTGAAACTTTTTTTCGTTCTATCGTAGTGGGGGAACGTAACAGACAGGCATGGGAAGGAAGAGTGCGGTTCCGTTGAATATCACAGATGTGAACATGCAGTCGTTTCCGTCGCTTTTTGAAATTCATAATGTAATGTTTACTTTGCTTACGCGTAGATGCTCTACGCACAAGTTTTTAATTCGAGAAATATTATCGTTGCGTTTGTACATATTATAGCCTTTATTCACTTGCTGTCTACGTGAATCAAGCATTTTTGATTGATTTGTTTCAACGCAGAACACGTTTGGTGTATTTTTTTTATTTATTGTACAGGTAATTATTACACAACCCGTTATCAAGCTGTCATCCGCCGTCTCTCATGACCGTTACGTTGGAAATCAGTTTGCTTGCGTAAATTTTGTAACAATAAGCGTTGATGTATATCTTTTCGACCATTTCTAATTAAGTTTAATAATCTAGATGCGAATTTACATTTATTATACTCGTACAGTCTAATTTCTTTCTTATATCTGTTGTTGTTTTTCTTTTTCCGAAGGCAAGTAATTATCTTTTGTATATAAATGCCTTATATTCAAACGTTTAAACGTCAGAATGGAATGATAATCACAATTTGACATGAAATGATAGCGGCACATAATTACAATAATTATAAAGGCATTGTTTTAGTACAACTTTTTTTTTTAACTTTTGTTCTTTATATAATTTTATACTGTTTTCATTTCAGTTTTTAGGTTTAGTTATTTTTTAGTTCTTTTATTAAACTGTATTGCGATAAACAGTATTACATGACGGGCTTTGATAAGTTAGTTGTCATTTTTTTTCAAAATTGTTTATAGTTGTTTGTTTATAGCTTTATATTGTTGAAAGTATGGAATTGAATTTGAAATAATTATGTTAACGTTTTACTTATAATTGAATAACAACACAAAGTAGGTGTGATGGAGATAAAATGCCGACCGGATTCTTTCATTTTATCGAATAAAAATCACAATGACACATGCAGTGTGAAGGACTCGTTCTATTCCAGTCGATAAACGATCAAAATTAGGTAAAGGAATAAAAAACAAGACGTTTATACCGTAGTCATAGGTCTTGACAGAACACGTTCAACATTGAATGTGTATTAATATACATTCAACTCTTTTTTGTGTATTTAGTTTGACTAACATTCTTAATAACATCCTCTGCCAAATGTACTCACCTCACCATCCTAGTCCTGATTTGACTCTTGCTATGGGTCGGTGACAGTTGTCATGAGCGGCAGCGGAAGGGTATTGAATGCTCGTTTGCTATCTTTTCTTATTAAAATTAGTTTTTTGCCGTTAAATAGAAATAAAATACCTTATCGTCTACCGTGTACTCTTTTGTGATCAGACAATACATAAACACAGTTTTAAAACTCTTCATCGCGACATCTAAATAAATTTTAGTATACAAAGATACAGAGGCTATTTATTTTAATTAGAGAAACTGCCCAAGAGCGGTTTTAAATATAATTTCTCATGTTAATGTCAGTTTGAAGCGAAATTTTGCGTCCGATTTGCATATTCTTTTAGCAGACACAGTTCAGTGACGCTGTTCTATATCTACTGATAGACGGTGGCCTACTGCCGCGATGCAGGCGTTTTAATATTATAATATGAGGTTGACTTGTTTTTCCAATTAATATTCGTCCTCTAACATACCCGCACTAGGTATAATGTGTTCCGGATGGCATGGAGACACAGATAACATCGCTAACACCTACAACACAAGTACAAACATACATCGACATCTCACACAGCATCTGTCAAACAAAACATCTGTCACATGAATATTTGCCCTGACTTGGAATCGAATCCAGGCCTCTACGAGTAGCTTGGCAGCAGAGTCACGACCAACTGGACTACAGGAATTTACTTTTGTAACAATAGGCTTCCAAAGAAATGCGTCCAAAGAAGATGGAATATTTTCTAACAATAAACTGACAAAGAAATTTGAGATACGTCCAAGGAAGATGACGACTGATTTAGAAATAATCGTTTTAGAGTTGAAGGATTTAAATCATCATCAGTTTAAAGTCCGTTTTTATATAAAAACAAATCTATATTTCGAAAACATTCATCCATCTACTTGACCGGACTTGATCTTTGCCAAATGCACTTTATAACCAATTCTATGATTGTATAACAGAGTTTTAATATGTCGTTATCAACATATTTATCGATCAAATTATTTTATGAGATGCACAAGTTTCACAACTGGATATTTATTAGTTTGTGGTTTGGTATCCAAGGTTAGACTAGATTAGACGGGAAATTGATATATTTTGTAATAATTAAGCCGCATAACCATAGCTCGTATAGAATATCTTAAAATACTGATCCTGATAAATACTATCGTAAGTAAACTATATATAAACAGAACTTATTGTATGATACGCAATTTAAAACCAGGTAAGTGTTTACGTGTATATTATTACTGGGTAATTTAATGCCTAAGTTTCACCAAGCTAGGAACTACTACCCTCTAACTTGGGTCAGCCGTCAAAACCCTTGTAACGATCCGGCTAAGAGCTTGAAAGGAAGAACTTTCTTTCTCCTGTATTCGATCTTGGATCACACTGCATCGGTGATCCCCTTAGTATCGATGATCCATAGATTAAAGTGAAAACTTACCTGTGTCTGCTTATATGTCGGCTATTGCCATAAAAATACTTTAACTAAGCAATTTAAATGGGAAGTTTTATTTTAATGTTCTCCACAAAATAGCCACTTAAATCAAATAACGTCACGAACATCGGATGTTATAAAATTCGTGAGACAACTTTTATTATAACTAATTATCCTTCACATGTATTTCATCTAAAGTTCAAATCTGCGGCCCTAAATGGCCCCGTACAAACGAGACGATTGTTCGTCGTAGCGTCGTGTCGGACGTAACGTACAAAATGTTACAAAACGGACCAAAGTGACTCACTATCCAGTTATTCCGGTTAGGAGACGGTGTTAAAACATTAGTTAGTTAGTTTTTTTAGTAAGTATGAGGACTGGGACAGGGATTATTTATTTTGTGATATTTAGTCCTGTTACTTATTTTAGTAATAGGCCAGTTAATAAAATTATTGTTAACGTAGAGTCTCGTTCTAATTCAATCACAGACAGGTTGCTGCCCTTGAGGACGGAGATGGTTGCCCCTAAAAAGTGTAACTGATTTCACACCTTTCTAATCGGAACACAAATTCTGTGAAAACAATTATTACACGGTAGAAATGGTGCGAATGCAATACAACCAAAAAATGGCATGCATAATAATATGTGGAGTATCAGTGATACTTAATTACGTAAAATATGAAAAAAAAAATATATTAATAGTGTTGCGAGGACTTATATTTTCTTTATTCTCGGGTGGTAAAAACAACTCGATAGTATACATCAGTTGCAGTAAACAAATGAAAGAGGCGGTTGCATCAAACGACTGCGAATTGTCCAAGCAGGTGCATCCATTCGGATGATGGGATGATTGCAATCACTGATGCATTTGCCTACGTCAGGGCTGGACTTCCACTCTTACATTGATACCCTTTTCTTTTTCTTTTCATTATTTATACCATCTCATTTTCATTATTTATACCTCTATACCATCTCTGTATCCATACTGCCAAAACTAGAATCGTTACGATATAATATCGTACGATAATCGAAGCGACAAGTCGTCCCGTGCATAGCGGTCGTAACCACCATTAATATTAGATTTAATATTAGATTTAATTCAACAAACATGAAATTCATATAAAAGAATGCAGGTTAAGGTTACTCCAGATTTGATGGGCTGCAACCTTGCATCGCTTCATCTTGTTGTACATAAGATAATCAATTAAAGATTGTTGCCGAACGATCTACATTCATTTTGCAATATTTATATGAAATATTTAATTGAAATAGCGAAGCGAGATGTGATTGATTGTTGATAAATTATTTCTAGTAATAAGAACTTTCACGAAAATTATGTTTAGCTTAAGCAACATAATTAGGTATATTAAAACAAAATCCTATTTTCTTGTTCGCAAAAATTATAAGACAAGAATGTTTAAAAGGTTAAAATGTATCACACATAACATAAATAAGTACGTATATTATGTGTGACACATAAATATATTATGTGTTTGATGAAAAATGAAAACAATGAAATGCGGCTTTATTAGACACATTTTTATCAGAGTTAGGCAAACGTCACATTACCTGGTCAAATTTTATTATAATTAAAATATTGAAAGGTCAAAGATCAATTTAATTGAACGTAACAGTTACATCAATTGATATAAATAACACCGAACCCTGGTTATAATTACAAATTGCTTCTCATAACATGCTCATGTCTAAATCCAATCTGAAGATGTGGCAAGTGGCGTTAACACGAACACTCGTGCTCCAATTTTTCCATTTTGCAACATACTCGTAATGTGCAATCGATTTGAGACGAGAAAGATGGTGATCTGTTATGTTAATTGCGATTTGTAGATCTGCGGGTCTGCAGTGGACGTGTTATTTGCATAAAATGTGAAACACGATGAGTTTCTTCAATAATTCGATTATCATTTACAAAGTGTGTTGATAAATAAACAAACGCTTACATATTTACACATACACGATTCGCATACTACAAGCCTTCTTGCTAGATCTTGGTAAATGAATTAATTTATCGTTGAATTTATCTGTTGCAGTGAAGGTCCAATAATATGAAGAGCGACGCGTTGGTGATGTCAATGTGTTTCACGGTTTCACCACAATCATTAATATTTTATTAACCACATCGGTCTCGATCGTCTCGGTCTCATTGATTACGGGATCCATACTAGAAAAAATAAGACTATGGCATTAGATTTCCTGAAGCGAACCGAGGGTTACTTATAATACAAATTACTATGTTTAATTGTAAGAATAAAGATACACTATCGCTAAAGCCAACCATCTTATCATGAGATACCTAGTAGGTCCATAGCACGGTATGTCCATAGTTTCGGTAGAACGCGTCTGTTTATAAATATAAGCGGCGTGTTTTTACGGTTGTTGCACTTTCGATTTCGCGCGACCGCTGAACGGGTTTGTAGAGCGTTGCCCAACCCGATGACATCTCTGACATCGATGTACGAGTAACACGCGTTAGCTTCTCAACATCAAGTATTCTACCAGACTTTTCTGCTTAAATGGTGCTTTCTTTAGAATAAATGAATTATATTTTTTCTATCCTCAAGTACAAAAATCAAATTAACGTCACTAGCAAATCCCTATTGTGTGCAGTGTGTGCAACACACACACTAGAATTATCTGTGCCATGGGCACTATGTATGTGTAACGCACAAAGACACGAACACATACCTAGACCGGGAATAGAAATTTTAAACCGAGTACCCTTGGACCGGCAGTCCAGCATGGTAACCATTGCACCATATGGATCGTGAGTAATTATGATATTTGACATAATGAACATCGTTTGTTTAAAAATAATGATTTCTGTCTGTCTTATCGCAGCGCAGTGAAATCTCGATAAATTATATTTTGTCGATATAATCACAGATGTAATTTTCGCAATATTTAGAATAATTAAACATGGCAGAGTCATTAGTAGAATATTAAATTGATACTTTCACGAAAGAGCCTTGCGTCTTCTTGTATAAATAAACGAAACGTTTAGTAAATGCCAGATGTGTTAGATGAAGGTGTTTTATTCATCCTTGAGATCAAATTAATAACCTCTCCTACTTGTGTTGTCTGATGTCCTGATGTCCTTGGTGTTACTGATGTCTGTATGTCGGTGGTAACCGGCTAACCATAATTGCCATCAAGTGGCTCGTATTTAAACTAATATAAATACTAGATATAATTAATGTGAGTCTTAGATTTTTTACAAGTGCTATATTTACATAAATAAGTTACCGTAAGCTTAAGTAGATCCTTAACGGTATTCGGGACAAAAAGTGATATTATCTCGGAGACCTTCACCAGGCCAGTCATTACGCTTAATCTTCGGGGAAGCGGCGCCAGCTCGCTTCCGTGAGGGTTAACACAAGCTCTCTGATATGACTTCTAGCCAACATTTCGAAATACTTGACGACATTTCGCAAATAAATATTCAGACAGGATTCTTTGTGTTCCCTGAATTCTTAAATGTGAGTAGGAAAAAGAACTCCTTTGGAGTTTCTTGCCGCTTCTTCCAACGCCACTCGCGCTAGAGGTTTGTTGAAACGATGGCGTAGCTTGACTTTCGGAAAGTGTTTGTAAAATCCAAATGCGAATTAAATTCAATTCATGTCATTAACATTAACATAGGTATATTTTTGTCTGTGAGTCAATTAAAATAAAACATACTTAAATGTTACCTAAAGCTTTGCAAGTTTCGCAAGAACAACATGAAACATTGAAACTAAAACTCGTGTTATTTTCGTGTCTGTGCCCTCGACTCATTATTTCTCTTTATTTATTTCATAACAAACTCAGTAGATAAACAAAAAGCTTCTGTATAAAAGGAGTAAATAATGAAAAGAAAAAGAAAAGGGTATCAATGTAAGAGTGGAAGTCCAGCCCTGACGTAGGCAAATGCATCAGTGATTGCAATCATCCCATCATCCGAATGGATGCACCTGCTTGGACAATTCGCAGTCGTTTGATGCAACCGCCTCTTTCATTTGTTTACTGCAACTGATGTATACTATCGAGTTGTTTTTACCACCCGAGAATAAAGAAAATATAAGTCCTCGCAACACTATTAATATATTTTTTTTTTCATATTTTACGTAATTAAGTATCACTGATACTCCACATATTATTATGCATGCCATTTTTTGGTTGTATTGCATTCGCACCATTTCTACCGTGTAATAATTGTTTTCACAGAATTTGTGTTCCGATTAGAAAGGTGTGAAATCAGTTACACTTTTTTAAGGGGCAACCATCTCAGTCCTCAAGGGTAGCAACCCTTCTGTAACTGAATTAGAACAAGACTCTACATTAACAATAATTTTATTTACTGACCTATTACTAACAACAAGTAACAGGACTAACTATCACAAATAATCTCTGTCACACTCCTCATACTTACTAAAAAATGTAACTAACTTATGTTCTAACACCGTCTTCTAGCCGGACTAACTGGATAAATAGTCACTTTGCTCCGTTTTGTTACCTTTTGTACGTTATGTCCGATTTTAACCTTTAACCCTACGCGGTGTTACCTTCTCTATAAACTTCTCTTATAAAATACATAACTTATATGTTGTAACGTGGTATAACGTAGTACAATAGACGGTGGCCCGTGAAATTGACGCACCTGCCGTCTGCCACACGGCGGCCATTGTCCACGCTCCGCGCCGATGATGAATAGTCACCAGCGGTTGCTCAATCTATCAATTTAGACCAATCATTACATGCCCTTGAGATGCGGAACGTTTTCTCAAATACACCCGTTTCAAACAAGTCGACTTTGAACCATATAAAAAACAAAGTTAAAGGTTATTTTTTGCAACACTGTTTTGTAAAAATCGTATAAAACTATCACCCATTTCATAAACAAATTTATATGTAGGTATAGTATTACATAGGTATTATCACTATGATTTTTAAGAATATTTGCAGATATAACATCACAAAGGTAGTCCAAAGTCATACTCCGTCATTATTTTGATTAGCTAATAGTCAATGTATATGTGGTATATGTTGTTATCATAAATGTTAGTATCGACGGTTAGAAGTGTATGAGAAAACTTTATAGCTTCACAACCGTTATATATACCTTCTCAAATTATGTCACATACATACATTCATAGGCTTAAACCTTGCCAAACTCAAATAAGCTCCAAGATTCGGTGCAATTTAATAGCACTATTATGTTAATATGTTTTCAGTTTTCACCAAATACTATTTTGCCGTGTAATGCCGATGTTAACTTGTCAAATCCAAATGCGTATTAAAGTCAGACTACTATGACAATCCAACCATCGTTGGATTGTCATAGTATAATCAAAATCTCATAATTTTTTTAGTAACGATAATATAATTAGATAACCGTAATACACAAAACGAAATGAGACTTTCTTGCAAAAACTTATTACGAGTAAGTTATTTTCTCGCTATCGCAAACGTCATGGTAAATCAGCCGACAATATGGAGCTTACATCAGAGTAAATAAGGCCTAGTGATGTCAAAATTGGACAAACTTTCTATTTTAATGCACTCGGATCTATCTGAGACGAATCTGTTCAAATGATGCGGAATAGTGCGTAAGGCGGAGTGCCCACTTGGAGACTTGGAGACAACTTCGTTTATGTAACATCAGTGGTCTGAATGTGACAGGTTTTGATGGTGATGTATGAGTTTCTTTTGTTTTATACTTTCACTAGCCATTACAGTAACACTGGGTCGAATAGCAACGCGACAGTATTTCCAGTTAGTCCTCATTCGACCGCATTTACTTGAACCCATGTTAAGACAAAAAAATCAAAATTCAAAAAGAAGTTGTTGAGTTGTTAATTTTTTTGGGCTTAGCATGCATTTGTAAAAAAGTTCCAAACATCTATGTAACTTTTTAATGGACTAAGAGTTCCCGGGGTAAACCTAGACATAGACAGCCCAGACAGACCTAGAGAGGATTTTCTCAAATTCAAAACCATTTTATAAAGTAAGTACGTATTTTGTCGTTATTGTTTCAATATACCACGATTTCGGAAAAGTGCTCACGCATCGAGGAAGAGAAACGCTGAAAATCCTCAAAAAAGTTTCAAAGGTTTTATTTCGTTTCACTATCCTCAGTTTGTACTTACTCTATACGCAGTAAATTCTCCGTTTCGTTTGAGGTATAGAACACAAGAATAATAATAATAATAAAATAAAATAAAATAAAAAGCCTTTATTATTTCTTGTAAGAAAATTAACAGGAAAAAAATGTAAAGTACTTATTAATATTACACTATGATTCTACAAGAACCCCTCCTCGGGTGAAGGCCTCCTCCAAAGAAGCCCAGAACACAAGAATAAGACATCTCAATATCCGAGAGCACAAATTTAACTGTCACATAAATATCTGCCCCGGAAATCGAAACCAAGGCCCCACGCTACTGCAGTCAGGAACTACGAGACTACCAATACCAATTGGAATACGGATCTCGTAATATTTATCTTAACTTATCTCAGCAGTGTACAGTGGTCTTAACAATTCTGATAATAACATCCTATTGCAAGATGAACAATAGTAATTCGATGTAATGCGTCGGCACTGTTGTGGACTACTTACTTTATCAGCAGTAAATGCCGCGATGGTTTGAACGCTCAGCGCAGTCGCATTTCGAAACTTGCATGCCTTTTTAAGCTTTAGTTATGTAGACGTATGTGTATGTGTGTGTGGCGAAATGGTTACCATGGACTGCCATTCGAAGGGTCCTGGGTTCGATTCTTAGCGAGGCAAGAATCGGTTTATACGTATTTTCTTGGTATGGATGGGTTTCTCTCTTTGTGTATCATCAACACACAAATACACAAAGACCCCACCAACCAAGAACCCACGACACAATGGAATCATGTAGGGGCTATTCGTGTGTAGCGTTATCAAAAATGAATTACGTTTTAATTATTTCTTTCTTGTAACCCATTGAAGTTGCTAATTTTTAATGTTTCCCGATTTGTCATTCACATATTCACATAATATATTAAACTGTGTACAATGTGTTTCATGTTTATTTCACTAAGTATATCCGATATGTTTATATGCTATATAATAAATAACGCTAACACACTCATACCCTCGCATTAGGAATCCCCGTTTCACGGGTGTCATGGACAATACAAATAAAAATAGCTAACACCCACAAACCGTGAACAAATATAATTATAATGTATCTGTCACATAGCCCCGGCCGGGAATCGAATCCTCGTTAAGCAGGCAGCGCCACTACCGACTAGGCTACCGTCAATGTCTATTTGTCTGATTTTAAACCGTAAAACCGCCCTAGCCATACGTCCCCGTCCTTTATCATCAACGATTACAACATTGTAGCCGCTATCTCGCAATCTCAATCTGATGCCCAGGATATTTCAAATATTTCCAACTGCCTATAGTTTCCTGCGCCATTCTAATTCAGATCTTCCAATGCTACGACCGTTATCAACGTTTCCCGGAAGCGCGGCCATTACGCGTGTTCTATTTCAACATGGCGCCCGATCTTACCGTGACTTCCTTTTCCTATGATATGGTTATTTACTGGTTTGCTAAATTATATTTGCATAGCACTGATCAAATTCAGTTTGAAGTTTTTTTGAACCTTACGGCCTAATTTAGTTGTGTTGCCGTCGTCGCCTAATTTAGTAGCTAGGTACCTACCTAGGTATTATTCAGTTTAAAACCTTCAACATATATTATGTACACGCCCTTGCTTAACGATTTACTAAGTGGCAATTAGAATAGTAATGTGAATCATATTTGTGTCACTTAAATGTCTACTTCAGCCGTTAATGATTTTTTTTAATAAGAATAGCCGACACACGAGCAGACGAGTAACTTAAAGGTGGTCATCGTCGATCAGTAAAATATCAGTAAAACCAAAGGCATTATAGATTCTTCCGGCGCCGGAAAGCGGACGGTCTGCATCACCCTGGCTCTTCCACACTGCGACCAAAAAAAAACGTAAAAAACATTTCACGATCGATTTTAGTTTATTATTATTATTTTGGTTTGAAGTAAATATATTAAGGGTTTTTGAGGGTAAATGTTTCAATTTAAAATTTAAATGTTTCAAGTTCCATAGAAGAAATAAAACTTAATACTAGATGCACTATTTTTATATTTGAAGTTTAATGAATAAAATAAGAAATAATGTAAGGTACCAACAATGAAAGCATCGCTTTTCGAGATACAGTACCAATCTTAGACTACTTTTCTAATTTCCTAACTTCAAAGCAAGCGAAGTTTCAAAGCTCTTAACATAATAGAACATAAGTACTTCCTATTTGGGTCCGACCAAAGTGACAAAGCGGACGGAATCCGCACAATACGTCCGCCGAGCGGTACTCGGTCGTTCGGTGAAGATAGTTGGACCGGTCAAGTCATTCCGTGAGTCTTTATTTTCACTTTCACTGGTTGACGGTCGGGAGCTACGAAACAGATGAGGTATTATCTATTTAGAGGAGGTAATAGGAAGCTTGAATGTTTGAGATACCAGCTTGTTTTTGTAGATTATTTAGTTTTTGAACTCACAAGGACTAACTAGACACACACACACACACACACACACACACACACACACACACACACACACAGAGAGAGAGAGAGAGAGACCAGAAATTGAAACTCATAAAATCTGTTATTATTTCTTGTGACTTGTAAAACGCAATCGAGCATAATATAGCCCCTTACGATGATAAATATAATTGAAATATACATATACCAAATATATTCATAAGGAAGTCATTATAATAGTAACAGACAGACTTTGATTGAGCACTTTGTTTGATCGGTCTAGTTTTAATTTTAAAGACCACACGCTCCGTTTAACATCATTTCGCGAAATTTTATTCGGATAAAAAATCAGCACTTGTTCCAGTGTAAAAAAATATAGTAAGGAGACGCAAGTCGGATGAGAAACTTGAATTTTGTGAAGTTTTGAATATTATCATTGTTACAAAGCACAGTACCTACTTGTGGTCTTATTCACCCTCATAAAGTGGTACACCTAAAGTGGTAAAGGACAAGGACATAAACCCCCTCCGCAGCACACCATAAAATTATTTCAATTTATTATATTCAATCAACGTAAAAAATATGATACGTTTTAGGATGAATGTGGGAGAGTCAAGCTTTCTCTAAAGCTTTTTAAATTATTAATCTCGTTTTGTTGACCACACTATACATGCACAAATTTAATTATAAATAGCCAAGTAATTATTTGGCTATTATTATCAACACTATTATGCAATAAAGTAATTTAATCTATGTCGCGACGAAAATGTCGTATCCAAGCATCTTTCGATGTAGCCGTCTTAGCTTTTGGGTCAACATGTATCGATGGCCCTTCAACTGTTTATAATTTATTTCCACTTAACATAAATTCGCTTTCACTCACACTACAGTACGCCAAATTATCTCATACATAGGGATTATGAAATACGATGACAGATATATGTGTAGGTATGTATTCAGACTGACTGTTTTTAACTTGAACGGTGAGGCCGTGGTGAATTAAATCACCACGGCCTCACCGTTCGACGTTCCTCTGAGGGCAGTCCATTGGTAATAATGACATAATGATTAATAAACGTACTTTAGACAGACGTGCTTTGCAAAATGTTCATAGGTAGTGCTCGCACATTAGGTACAATGTAAATTAAATATACATTGAAAACATTTTAATAAGTAAGTACTTACTAACTTACTAAATATTCAAATGGACCCGTGACCAACTTACTTTTTGTTTATTTTATACTACTACTGCCATCTTGTAGCAGACATGGGAAAGGTCACTCTATGCGTGTTACTTTGAAAGCGGCTAGCTACGCGGCTATACAAATTAGTTCACATTAATCTTCACAGATGGCGCTCTTACTGTTTGTTAATCTTGGCATAAAATTAATGAATTTTCATAGTTTATAGCATATTTTACAAGGAAATTCAAAATTATATCATACATAAATTTTGCATTCCAAAAAAATTTTGTATTTTTACTGTGCCCTCAGTTAAAGTAATTACATACCTATGTAATTAATTATGTAAGTTAATGAAAAAATAAAAATCACTAAAACGTTCCTGAGGTGAGTGTAAATTCCTATTTTTGATTTTTTTTTAATTTATAGACCTACAAGCAAAGTTCCTTACGATAATTGCCATGACAGACGAATACAACGAACTACAAAGACTCAATTTACGCTATTTGCATAGCAAAACTTAAAAACGGGAAATGTAGTTTTGTTAGTAACGATTTATGCGAGCGACAATTCGAAAGCCCCAAAAACATTCCAGTTCTGGCGCCCGAACTCCACAATTGCCTAATTAACGAGCGTTAAACTCGCTCCAATTGTACGTTTAGTGATGTAAGGCGATTTGCGTTTTACATTTTTAACTTTCGCCCCAAAATGTGTCTGTAATTTTTTGTAAGAACATTTGGGATGCTAATGATAATGGACTTGGAAAGTTAATTAAAGATTCCATTGTACGTCATCCTTGTAAATTTATTCGGTTACCACGATTTTTATCGCCGAAAACTTAGGAAGTCCATCACGCGATTACGGTTTTACTACGCAAAGTTAGTAGAAGTATTATAAAAAATAATGTTTTCAAGTTGGCACTGGTGCGATTGCTAATAAGTTCTCTAAATTTTTGCCACTTTCCCACACTTCTTACTCACAACCGAGACCAATATTGCTTGCCTTAGTCAATAACATGAGACAAGCCAGAGATCTTAGAACTAGTCTATAAATGTTGAAATACAAAAATAATATTTAACTTTAAAATTACTCATAATACGTAGTTACACATAAATACACATAACATAGTTACGTTTCATATTTAAAAAACATAAGTAAATATTTTTTGTTAAAACTGACCATTTTCTTACTTCTAACCAAAAATAATACTTAAAACTTAGGACCCTACATTGGACACTGTAAATAATTTGAATCAATAATATCACAACACTAAATGCAATAGATACACTAAGATGTTGAAAGCAAAGCCATGTCACAGAAAACAATCGGAGAAAACGCAATTAAGACGACAAGTGTCGACCACTTAGCCACCGTCCACAGTTGAGACAGTGCACACACTACTTCCAAATTTTAGTTATTTCCAAAACATGATCCCAGACCTACACTATTGATTGCATCCCTGGAATTGCTACCTGTAGTATAAAATACGAACCTCACGTCCAGGCTTATCGGTTTGGCAATAAGAGTTCCCTACAGGATAAGCAGAATATTCCGATTATTTAACTCTTCCTTAATTTGCAGTTAATTAAATGAATAGCTTTCTTTGGTTACCCTGATGGGGATCATTATTGGAACCCCTCCAATAAACTGGGGACATTATTTGTCACTATTAATATACAAAGTAGACAATTCAATTTTCAATGTCAATTGTTAGCTCTTTGATTTCTAAAAATAATTAAGTAATGTGCTTACTGTTCCCGTTGGCTCCCGTGGCTTCCTTCAGGTCATTGGAATTCCTCATCCTAATCTGTATTAACATCTTTTCAGAGAAATCAAAACAAAACTGCTAATAAAATCTTGCCGCAATATTTCGGCACAGCTGGGCAGTCGGCGCGTAAATTAGCATTTTTTCCATTTCTGTTGTTCGGTCCACATTATTGGATTGGAATTCCATAACTTTGCCCAATTCTGCCGTCCTGTTTTGTGTTCTTTTATTGCTTTATGGATTAACTTTGACTGCAGCAACTGGTAGAGTAATTTTTGTTTTGATAAACAATTTCAAATCTATCTCACTTTATTGGTTAAGTGATTATTTTAAAGAAAAGTGTACGGTCGGTCGGTCGTACGTTTATAATTTCTTATTTTCAGTAAACCAAAAAATGTTTGTAATAAATAGCCAAGTAACTAACATTCTGCGCCAAGCTTTACTCTTTATAAACTCATGTTCATCGTTTCGCAACACATACATACGTCCTCACTCTATTCAATAGTTTTGAAGCAGTTGCTCAGTAGGACGCACTATAAGTAAAGAGCTCTGTGTTAATACCAGAATGTTTAGTGCCTTTGGATTTTTTATAGTAAGATTTTTTTTGAACATTATTTTTATTGTATATAGGTACAATTTAACAACAAATATGCGACAATGCATATATAATTGTGATAATTTATGGAACGACTGATCCAAAGCTACACGGCCAACAAATGCCTAAATTAGGTGCTAGTTTTCGTTCAAAACATTTGAAAACAAATCGCCCTGGCATTTGAAGCTTTTCACCTTGTCTTTCAAGAGCAAAAATGTGTTGAAGCTATCGTAGCCATTTAAAAACAATGACATCAGGTGGATTACGAACATGTTAACCTTAATCCTGCAAATAAACGATTTTAGTCATGATTATATTTCACTAATTTTACATCATCAATGAAAATATATCGTTTAATGCGTATGTGAAATAAAAAAACCGTCTATTTTTAGACGGTTTTTTTATTTCACACGTCTAAAAATAGACGGTTTTTTTATTTCACATTATTACTACCTCTCTTTAATTTATTTTAGGTACTTTTTGTGGGTGCAAAGTCCTACGCAGAGGAGGATTTACAAAATAATAATGGCTGGAAACCTTTATTAAATGAGCAAGTTCTCAATCTTCACAAAAAAATAATTGAAACAACAGATACAGTACATCCTACAACGTTACACTGGAATCCTATTTTACCTACCGAAGAATTCTTTCCACACACTAAACAAAGCATAAATATAAACCCTCATGATACTAATACGGAATTGATGAGCAATATTGATTATATTGGAATTGATGATGAACAAAATCAGCTGAGTTTGGCAGGTAAGAATATGAAACAATATTTTTATTAATACAAATCATAAGCAATAGTGTGTGAAAGCAAATAGTACAAATTTTTTGATTGGATTTCATTTAAAGTCACAAACTACTTAAATGTTCTTATAGTTAAGTATTAGTTTTTAATTCATTTAAACAAAATTTACTTCTCAGCTAAGCTTTAGTACCAGTTTTTTTTTTGTTTTTTTTTAATTATTAACATAATAATAACATCTCTACTCGCTAGAACCTAATGAACACTTGGCCTAGGCCCGTGTACTTTAGAAAACCGGTGCAAACCGAGAAAAGTAAACAAAAATTAAAATAATAATAATGGAAGGTTTATAAACTAATAAGGCATTGAACATTTGTAGCGAATAAAATTATAGCGTACTTTATCTAATTTCAGAAAAGAAACATAACTTCATTTCTGATTCTGCCATTGCGGCCAAAATTATTAAACCTTTATTTGAACATAGAAGACAGGCAAAGAATATAATTGACAATCAGAATTCTACAAACATTCTGCATTATTATAAAAAGAATGATAATATTGTTGAAACTAATATGCCAGAGAAAGTAATAACGAAAGAAACCATAAAAATAAATGGAAAATCTAATATTTATGAAGTAACTGAAGTTTCTGACTCATCTGAAATAAATGATTTATTGAACGTAGACCAGAGCGAAATAAATGAAAATAAACCTTATTTCGAACCTAACGAGAAAACCACTACAGAGAAGAGTTTATCGAATATACTCTTGAATATTCTCAGTAATTACAATATAAGAATCAATGATGATTTGACAAACTATGCCCTATCCAGAAATAAACAGAATTCGAACACTCATAAACAAAACTATGGATACTTAGCACCCATCAGGACTTCACCAATACGTAACAGTGAAAACTATCTGCCTCTAGATCCTTTAGTTGCTGTGTTTCTTTCAAATTATGGATTTTACCTACCTGGGTTTTATGGATTTCCTGGAAAATATCACAATATCTACGGATACTTAGCCTCGAATAATATTCACAACAATAAACCTTTTGGTGCTTACAAAATATATTCTGACACCGATTCTTCTCATTAATACTTTGTATTTTAATAGGTTTTAGTACTTACATTTTGAATTAGGCTGTAGTTTTGATTTAGTAATTTAATTTTTTTGTAAAAGTTTCTGACTCAGTTGGAACCATAGGTATAAGACTGACTGTAAATATATACCTAAACTATCTTTTATCGAGCATTATTTGTATATTAGTGATCAATTTCTCAAAAACCACTCTGACGATTTCGAGAAATACGTTTACATGATAAGTTTCTCGGACAAGGAAACTTTCAGTTTCATAATATATTTTTAAAAAGTAGGTAATGTTTGTTTATGTATGCATATTTTGTTCATATATGTATATTGTTGTATTTTTAAAGCAAAATCATACAATCCTAGATATTGTTTTATCAAATAGTATTGTTACATTGTCACGTAAGTTTCTACCCGGTCCATGCTTAAACGAACACAGTGCTCGTATAAACTAAGTTTTGCTCTTTATAGTAGAATGACTACAAACCGAGCGGATCTCACTCTTAAAAACTAGTATTATTAGTTTAAATAAATAGTTCTACCATAATAAAAGAGTTAACAGCTGTGAAATTTTACTATAAATACGTTTTACTAAAGCGAGCTAAGCTGATTACGAACGAGCTTCTAGAACTAACTCGGTATCTTGATCGTAAGTGTTACAATGGATTTCCTCGGGGGCAATTTAGCGCAAGTTACGACATATGAGCTGGCTAATCCGGCACACCAATGGGATTTAAGCAATATCCTTTATCGTGTTATTTTCTTTCTAAACGTGTAAAGATTTTTATTAGAACTAGCGGCAGCAAGATTATATTCTATAGCAGCTTTCATATTCAATTAGGTATAATTATAGTCTTGGAGATTTGAGTTTACTACCGAATGGAAAATGCTCTTAATCGTCTATGAACATCAGCAATACCAAAAGACATTTTAAAATATTATCCAAGAATTAGTTAATTATAGTAGGTAGGTATTTTACGTACGTGTAATACCTACCTACTCATTACAAATAACCGACATCCGAGAACATTAATCACCATAATTATTACCAAAAGCTACCGGGACCTCAAATTAATGTAAAACATTTAACAAAATTCGTCTTGTATTTGCAAAATATGAGGCAGCATTTACGTCAGATTTAGCAAAATACGAGACCTATCTAATATTTACTAAGAAGCTCATACATATTTTCTTGATATAAATATTCAGAGGGTTTACTGTAAGTCAGAATTCGTATTTTTCCTGTCATTAGCCGACTTTATTATTTAGAGCCGGAAGTTTTGGAGCTCTTTGGACTTGGCGGCGGGGAATTCTCTCGTGAAATTCAAATTCAACTTTCGCACTAATTCCTCCTTATTTTATTTCGCATTTTTCCACGCCACAATTTTTATATCGCCAGTTGTTTAGTATGGGAGGAAGAAAAATTAATTATTGTTAACTTTTGATATAAATCAAGTTGTAATAGCTCAGTGGGTTTGATATATCTCTCCCATATCATGATCCTGAATTCATACCAGAAATCAATTTTACATTTGCTTCAGCGTAGCGTGAAAAAACGGCATCATACCACTAGCAACCTACCACAGAGCACCGGTTTCTTTTCACGAGGAGGCCTAGAGCATGCTCCACCATGCTGCTGCAGTGTGAGTTGGTGAAAAGGGTGGCCAATCCTATAGTAAGTTTTTATGCCGCCTGAAGGGCTTGGCTTAACGACTGCAATCTAATCATAATAACCGAAACCAACTGCTTCATGTGATGCACATCTCAACTCCACACAACAACAACAACAACTTCTCAACAATTTTTGCCACTACTGGTCACCCATTTAAGTTCCGACCGCGCCCATTGCTGCTTAACTAAGTGGATCAGTCAGGATCCACGTCAAACGCTGGGCTAATACGAGTAGTACTTCAAAAACAGAACATTGTAATGATTTTATAACATTATTATTTATTATGTTTAAAACGATATAAGTAACCAGTTTACAGTGCGTGAATGTTAGTGTATTCCCGTAATTCCTGAACAGACAACATTCGAAAGCAATTGTTTTTCTTTTGACATTATTCTACATAGTCCGAGATACTCGTGACATTTTTCGGTAACAATTCAGGTATTGAGTGAAATTAATTGGTTTTTAGCACAAGGAGGAGGTCTCTCGTAAGGCGAAGTGTGAAGTCTGGGGAACGGTCAAGTCCCAACCCTATCGCGCTCGGATCTTTTATAGGCGAGCAGTGTAGAAAACTTTGATAACGTGATTCAGGCTTGACGTGACGTCACTGTGTAACGTGTATGCGATATCGCCACATGTTAAAGACTTTGATAGGTAATAATATTAGGGCGAGGTGAATTCTATATAAAAAGTCAGCTATACTTAGGTAGTTACAGCATGAAAATATTGTCCATAAAACACATGACATTGTAAATCGTTGTAAACTATGACCGTTCAGTAACAGCAGTTGATGATATCAAATTAGGCAAAGAGAAAGCCATCTTAGAGCTGTGAAAGCGAATGTATAATCGGATGAGGAGATAATGTAATCCTAGCACTCAAGCAAATTGATGGTTCGAGAGTATCGGCAGCCACTGCTCGGCTAATTTCCGTCGCCCGACCAATTACCAGCTAATTAGCCGATCGACTGCGATAAAAGCGTCATGCTTCAACACGCTATTATCTTTAGTTCATTCCCCCTGCGACTCTCCTTAGACTTCGACCTTTAATTGCCTCTCGCTACCAATTGTCTGACAAATTACCACCTTTTACAATTGTAACAAGAAAATATCTTAGACTTAAGATTGCAATACCCATGACAACAGTGACTGACCCACAACAAGACTCAAATCGGGACTAGGATGGTAAGGTTAGATTAGCAGAGAGTGATATCATGACTTTTAGTTGGTCAGTTTATTAGTAGAGTTTACGAGGACTTAGCCAGATAATGTAAGTGATTGTTAGTCCTATTACTTAGATGTTGTTAGTAATATTCCAGTCAATAAATTATTAGTAAGAGTCTCGTTTTAATTCGGTTATAGATGTATTGAGGACTTTGAGGACTAAGATTGTCGCCTCTATCTTATCAACAAGTGATTGACTTATAAGTACCTAGCTTACCAATTTAATAAAGGTCAGCCTTTAATTAAAATAGTAAGTTTTGTAAACTCGTAAAAAATAACATCTGTAGAACCCAGTGGATGCTTTGTTTTAGTCATCGGGGACTGCTATCAACTTAAAATGAAATAATCCAGAGGTGAAGCAAATAGCTTCTAAGACTTGGGGTGAAAGTATAAATGTGTGACCAACGACGCGAAATAATATTACAAGAATAGCAAAACTTACAAATACCTAGTATCTCGTCATCATCTCAGGACTCCTGTCACAATATAAGGGGTAATCGCTGCAGTCCACAACGCTGGCCAAGTGCAGATTACAAGACTTCCCACACCTTTCAGTACATTAAAGAGAACTCTTAAAACTGCAGGTTTCCTCACGATTACTTCCTCGAAACAAGTGATAATTAATTACTAATATGCACTTAACTTAGAAATCAGAGGTACAAGGATTCTCACCACTTTGACATCACTGCTCGGGCTTTACTCTTGAACACCCGTAACAGTTACAATGAAAGCATCATTGTTTAAAATATTTGATGTAACAGTACATAATCATAGCCCTAGAGCAATGAATTACAATTGTACTAGATTAACAACAGGCGTCTGATTCCACGCCATTAGCGCCAGTAAATTGATATTAAATGTTATTTAGTCCGCGACTCACTGATTTGTTGGTGTTTGCGGACGGTGATTGCGGCGTAATTGCCGATTGTATCTACTACTGAGTGGCTGGTATATGGAGGGATTGCTGTATTTATTTGGTCCCGTTTAGGACCGCCCGCGCAAGGTATGCCGGTATGCGGGGCTTGGTGTAATTATTTGGGTAAGACAACGCAGAATACGTGAAATCATCTTATAATCCTTGATGTTGGGTGACTAGATATTTCTGCAATTGTAGGTACAACCATAAGTGGATATAAAATTAATGATTAGATATGTAGTCAGAACTGAAGATATTATAAAAGTGATAGTCAAGTTGTGTGTTAGCTAAGTTCGTATCGTTCAAAATAATGTGTGTAGGTATTAGAAATTAATGATCACCTTCTTCGGTGAAACACAACTTTTAGATAAATATTAGCTAATTGGTATCGTTATCCCATTATAAATCAATGTCATCGACGTTAACAATAATATTGAAATACAGGAACAATAGAACTTATGCAGCCAAATTATGCAAATGTCTCCCAACAAAACGCAATTAAGCCATAAAAAATTTGACCGGGACAAAAAGTTCGCCTCGTGACGTTCGATTCGAAACCTGTACGCAAAAACCGGGTACGAACGCAGACGCGACACGACGGATCCACCAGACCGGGTAATACCGATTAAGCCGGATTGTCGTTTTTTTACCGGATTACCCGGGTGAACTCTGCTCCTACGTATTTGTTACCCGCCTAAAGTCCTGATTGAATTTGGATTTTTTAATGGAATTCCGCTTAACACACGGATTTCAAATCAGAATACGGAAACAATACCTGTTCTTGTATGTATGGGACATAAAGGTCTGCTCACATTAGGCCAACGCGGCTTCAACTCAACTCCGACTCAGCTCGTAGGATAGCGTTAAAATAATATAACCGTAAAAGTGTGTTCGTTACGGTTGAACTTTCAACATTTGCTAGGAAAGATGATGTTGAATTGCGACAAACAAAACCTAAATACTAATTACACCTTCAACTAGAAAATAAAGGGGTCAGTAACCCTGTGTACATTGGGGCTAGCGATATTTCTTTACCATGGCAGGTATTTTAAAGTTGCCTTCCAAATCCTAACGCGTGCCAAACGCACCACGAGAGGATATGCATGTAATGCAGCTGCAGGGTGCCACAGTGTAGCGTAACCGTTCGATTTTTGACACACGTGTGTTAGTCAAACACGAGACTAACAGCAACTAAAGGGTCTACAAATAAATTACAAGTACATAATTATGTGTGTACTTAATACAAAACATTTGATAAGCTCGCATTTTATATACTGTAATTTTTCTGTATATTACAGTGTGTATGTACACCAGCCAGAGGCCTATATGGTGTACAAATAACGAAAATGTATATTTTTGTCTTTATCATAAATAGCATAGAATAAAACTAGCCGTACAGTAGGCTATACCTGACAGGGTTGCCTATACAGTTAAAGTTATCAGATAAACGTGAGCTCCTACGCCTCCTACTAACTAGCGTGCATAGCTAGTAATGTAATGTACAGTTATTGTGATTACATTACCAGGGCGACATAATTGCTTAAGCGACAAAGCCCTTTTCTATAACACAAAACAGTTATCCTACTGGTTTAGTTGTACTAGACTATGCTCTTTTTGTAGGCAGTAGCCGCCGGTCAGTTGGAGCGGCGCCACACCGCGGCAATATTGCCACCGTTACCGTTAGGTACTGCCGTGCTATCTGTCCTGACCGAGCTTGATGCTGTACTGGCTGGTAATTTCAGGGAAATCCTTTTACCTTCAAATCTGCACTGTTTATAATTGTGTACCAACCATTTTAGAAATAACAAGTACGATTTATAACTAATGTTTGTATTTAAATCAATGTTTCTATTTAACTTGTAGGTACGTATTGATGAAATTATGACTTGTATCTAATTTAGAGCTACTTTTAGCTTTATAAACCCTCTTCGTACCAAACGACTGTCAACATTTGCCTGAGTAAGTGCTTCCAGGTACGACAGTTTTCTGTAGGCGGTAATTAAAAAGAAATCGGTGGCAAAATCTGTAAGGTAGTAATGCGACGGGTGGGCTTGTTTGTCAATATCACCTATTTCAAGCCATACGCTATTTCATTGTTAATTCCTTCTTAGTGCGACCCTAATACCTATTCTACTGCTACAATATTAAAGAAAAGATTATTATGAAATAAGCATTTATTTTTATTATTTAAAACAGAACTATGTAAAGTAGATAACAATTACCACCAAGGTGAATCATAGGACGGGACGTAGACACAACGTGATTAGTTTACAGGTTTTCATTATAATAACGAACTTTTCCCGAAAATCGCGGTCAATCGTTCTTTATTTAGAATGAACTGTATTAAATTGTCGTTTTATTTCATCATCAACTGTAATGCACGAGAATACAGAGCAATTTCCATTGTGCTGTGTTTACTATTCTCTGAATATAAAATTTTATTCCGTCACGTTTCAAGTATAAACCGTTGACGTTGTTTTTGGGGATTTTATCATTATTATATCTCCGACGTGCGGTACATACTTTGTTTATCTAAATGAACATCATATTCATGCTTATGCCAGGTCTGAACTCGAGGGAAAATCTTGTATATTTCGAACACATGATCTGCTTTTTATTGAATTAAAATCGTGTTGTGCAAGGTTTTAGCAAAGAGAGATCACCCGGCGAGGTCACGCCTCGGGAGCGGCCATGTTCCGATTAGGTACTCATGTGAATTGCCTCATTTGAATTTGTATATGCGAGCGGTGTATAAAACTTCGATAGTGTGATTCAGGCTTGCCGTGACGTCACCGTGTGACGTGTGTGCCAATTCGCCACAACCTGAAACAAAGAACATAACTTAGTTCAAAAGTTTCCCTTATCTGTCCCACTGCTGGGTTTGGGTCTGCCCTTACAATGCGAGGGGTATATGGGTCCCCCGCAATGTACAAGAGGGTTGCGCGGGACGCCGAGCCTCCAGTTCGGGAGTCCAACGTTCAATCCACTTGGATGTATGTACTCTTCATAGTTAATGATCTAAAAAGTTATCTAAGGTATCTAAAAAGTTTATTTTTGTTGAAACTTGTAACGAAGTATCATCTACAACATCGCTACCTCTGACACCGACACGTAATTAACGAGAGATATACAGAAACTTAGTTCACTGAAATAATGGCGAGACTTTTCTCAACATTCAAATATTCTGAATTCCATTAACAAACTCAGAAACAAGCGAACGCAAATAAAACACTAATAACATTCCGGCGTGTCCAACGAATCGGGCAGAATTACAGTCCTCTACCCCTGTCTGTAACAAGGGCAAATTAAAATTCCGCTCGGGTTTTATACTTATAAATGTAGGGTCACCCTTATCGTTGTACCTAAAAATCATTTCAGTTCAATGCGACACGCGCTTAAATTCTTTTTTGGCTTACATTGCAGATTTCTAGTTTAAGTTGATTTATCCTTGCGAATGCAGTCCGCAATGTATACTTCGCAGTTTAAACGCATAGTCTAATCCTTGAATCTGTCCTGTCACCGTGTAACGTGTGTTCGTATTTTATTGGTTACCTGGGACGTTAAACGAGATTCTATTACACATTGTTTAGTTTCCAAAGTGCGGTTCGTTACATAGCGTGGGTTTGCATAGGATCGAGTAAATTGTCTAAAACAAAAAAAACTTTAAACGATCTAGTCGTAACAACGGTCTTTATTGTTTATTATTTAGTAAACCGTGTGCAAAGAGTTGCGATTGTGGTCATTTTGTTGAAGTAATACTTTTTCCTAAACAGAAGTACGTACTGGGCATACGCATTGGAATATACCTACGCAGTAGCATTTTCCGAGGTGGTAGAGCTTAGAATTCGCCCGAGGTAGTACCACTGCCCGCCGGTACCTAACACCATTTACCGGTAACGGTACCAATCACACACTAATCAATTTTGTATAATAAATAAAAATCTTAAAATTATTAAGCAAATGACAAGTTCGCTAACACCGGCCCCGTTTCGTGTCATTTTGGACTTTAATAACGCGAATCTATTAAATGAAGTAATGGGAGAGCGGTAGTCTAACATCAACCATTGGGTACTTGTAACAAACCGAAACAAATTTCCTCTCCCGCAGATTATTTTTCGCTGTGTATTGCATCCACCAGCGATATTTTCAAATACAAAGTGAACGGTATGAAATGGACGGTGACCATTCCATTCCACCCCGTCGCCGCTCGCAAGGACGGACGATAGCGTCAAGTAGCGGAAATACGTTTCATTTCCGCGTCGTGACGTCACAACACGTCCAATGCAATGTTCGGCCGTCCGGCGATCTACAGTTGATATGATAAATAAATAAATAAATGTCTGATCCTGTTCACATGAATTGGGAGTCATTTACTGTCATAAAATGAGTTACTTATAGAAGCGAGTAATTTGCGTACGGAACAATATCTGTGAACTGTACAATGAAAGTGAGATCATTTCATTCTTAATCGTGCAATCATGGAATAATGAATTGAGTTATCCCCAGCATTCGATGTCAAGTAAAACCTCCCTAGCCTTTGCATCTCAAAGGTATTGAATTCAAAAAAAATTAAGCTGCTATTTATCAACGTCGCAGCCACTTGGCGTAATCGCGCCTACAGAAATCCTAAGTACGTCGTCTAGATCGCAAAAGAGATTTATATGTCACCGTAGGGGAAGATGAGAAATGCCGTGTCCCAAGATTGGGACGCCGGTGCCGGCTCGAGAGGGCAGGGTGCGACAGGTGCTAACAGGAAAAATAAAACGCTCTAAAATTGGAGATTAACGAGTTAAACGGATTATAATTTCAAATAAGCCGATAGTCGAATTATAATTTATTTATTTATATTAAATTTATTATTATTAAACTTATTATTAAAGCTAAATGGTAAAGGTACTTTTAATGGTATAATGCTTCATTTATTTTAATGATATTAGTGTTTGAAAAAGTGAAATCTTCACGTGTTTTCAAAATGAAAACATGTCTTATAAATTCTCTATGTACTCCATTATAACATTTGTAATTTTCAATAGTTTTGTACCGCAAGTAATATATTTCCAATAATAAAAAGCAGTACATATGCGAGTTAAATACCACTTGTCGCCAGCAACAACACGTCCGAAGTTCGGAAGGGTAACCGTAATCGCCGCAACTAGAAGGGCATTAGCGGTAGACGATCAGCTTCCTTTCCCGAGGGAGCGCTCCGCCAGTAACTCTCCACGCACTGACCCAATCAGTCACCACCAAAAATTGAGTCGATTCACACTATGGAACACTCGGGCCGATCGTGACAATGGCCAATCCGAAGAACGCGTGTCCGAATCTTAACAGTGTTGTGCAGTTGTGTTGTTTTGTGTTCGTTTTGGCGGGATGTGGGTACATACTGGTGAGGCAGAGGACGCTCGAGACGAGGCTGGGGGAACTGGAGAAGAAGTATTCGGAGATGGAGAAGAAGTGTTCTGAGCTGGAGAAGCTGGTGTCGGAGCAACAGCCGGTAATAGGTGAGGAGAAGCTGCTGAGCCGGGAAACGAGAGACGCTGACTGCTTATGTCCCGCAGGTAAGATTAGTGAATAATGTGACATATAGGTAGGTATTAACAATTATTTTTTCTTTAATTTTGTAGTTCTGATCACAGTGTCTTACGAATCTAATCTACCATTCAGGACCCAACATGTTTTCCAAAATAAGGGCGGTGATTATATTTGTTTTATAATAGGTGACCGTCTCCTATGGACATCAGTAACACCATAGGTACTCGTATCACCGATGCGTTGGTAACCAAGAAAGAAGAGATAAGAAGAAAAAACATTACATTATGAAATAGTAAATAAATAATATACTACTTCTCTTAGATTTCATCACGCGACACTAAACTTCATATATACGAGTACACTACACTTTAGCTAAACTTTATAAGTCAATATTTTTTTAGTATCCATTCGTTAAGTTTATCTAATCGACGTTGGCAAGCTTGCGCCTCCATAATCATTATATTTTATATTCATCGGCACCTACATGGCATGCAGCGGCCATCACGCTATCAACCGTGTCGCTCGCTTAATCGTAGTCAATGCAACAATTAATTAGATTAATTTCGGGTTTCGGAACACAACGTGCCGCAGCCCGCCGCAGAGCCACATCAATACCCACCGACACATTGTGTCGTAACTGCTACCACTTTACAATATCCGGTGATAAACTCAATTGGGACACCACCACTAACACTCTCACAGGACTTTAAACTCTCTCACTTCAAATATAAGATGCACATTGTCTTCCACAACGCGAGACTCTTTAAAGCCATTCTACTCCTAGGATGTTTCCAGACGAGACAAATTGTTATGGTCTATTGTCACAGCCATTAGACCTAATGGTTCAATAAGGAGTATTGAAAACGTTCTTTCAGATCGTGACCAGGCCTACAATCTGCTTTTATTCAATTTAACACGGAGACTTAGGCTACAGGGCCGTGCGAAGGGAAGGATGTTGACCTCGAGCGGATATTAAAAATGGCCCCTAAATTGGTTCACAGATTTGTTATCGACGCCTTATTGCGTGTTTCCGTCGAACTTCCAATTGGAAAGCTGACTCAATAAGGCTTCAAACGTCCCGTTCTGATGTTAATAGGGTTTTTCAAGGGTCATCCTCTGAATCGAGATTGATGAAAATTTCATCCCTGACAAAAGCAAGGGACTGGAGTTTTCTTTTTCAAATTCAGATGGCGGGTGCTAATTACTTCTTATTGTTCTTGTGCCAAATAAAGACGTAATTGTTTAAGTTCGCGCCAGAAGTTGCTTCGGTTGTTCCGCGTCTTAAGCGCTGAAGAAGTTAAATGAATGAAGCTTTTCTGATATGTCTAATTTACTGCTACAAAGGGTGGTTTTACTGAAATTAAGTTACGAGCATCTTTTCGTCTTATTGTAAGTTTTTGCTGATATTATTTTATGAATAATAAACGCAAAGCATTTAAAGCAATATTTAAAACAGAAATGCTACCCTTCGCCAGAAGCAGGATGGTTAACCAATAAAAGTAAATATAATAACCTATACTATTATGTCCATACTTTTGGTGATATTTTTTGCAACGGGCATTAATTCCTAAATAGCAATTGTTGTTTTCTGGATTTTCAAGAGTTTCTGAAAAAAGTTCAGTACTTACTTCAGGAGTGGAATATTCAACTTGTAGTCGACCGAACTTGTAGTCGATTCCGACTTGTAAGTACACAAGCTATAGTGATCGTTTCAATGCGCTATAACTATCTAAGAATTATATTACTTTAAATTTGCCATGAAACCGCCAAGATTTTTCATAGGTTTAAAATATAATATTCCTCCGCAGTATTCTTCACATGTCAAGTGCACTCCAACCACTTAGCCTACATCCAGAGAGCTTATTTCCTCCATCCACAGCTATCTGCTTCTGGGAACGATAAATGTATACGATAATTGTTTTATTTCAACTTCTACGGTTCTACCTTCCACTTAATTGTTGTTTTTATTGTAAGGGTACACTTTGCTGAAATGATATTAGATCTTCTTTAGTGTACCTTTGGCGAGCTTGGCTTACATTAAGGCTTGCACACATTGGTTACATCAATGTTTATTTAAGAATCAGTGAAGTTGAAATAAATACAACTGGACTATTACTAACAACAACTAACAGTACTAATTATCACTAATAGTCTTTGCACCAGTTCTAATACCTACTAATGAACTGACCAACTAACGTTCTTTATAACACCCTCTGATAACCGAAATAACCATCCTAGTCCCGATTTGAGTCCTGTTCTGGGTCAGTCAAAGTTATTTATTGATTTAATCTGCAAATAGATGTAATCTCTACCCTCTTTCAGTCACAGTACTCACAGTTGTCCTGGGCAGCAACGGATAGGTGGTGCTGTATGCTCGTTTGCTGTCTTAGCCATAAAAAAGTTTAGAGCCTTTGAACCAAATATGACAGACACAAAAATAATTATGGACAAAAAATACCGCTACCAATCATGACAGACCAAATAGATTTCAAGTCACTTACATTGTCGTATGTAATTAGCTGTGTGTAGCATACATTGATACTGCTCGTTTGGGATTTGATGGAGGGATTGGGTCAACTGAAGTGTAAAAAGGTATTGGGCTGCCATGAAACGTCCAGCATTTTGTAATTGACATGGGAGATATTTCTTTGTTTAAAAGACGTTATTAATATTACAACCATCTTACAAAAGCGCTTTTCAAAACATAATTATAAATCGATCGTTTATAAATCGATTATAAATAGTAGTTTTGTTCAAACTAACAAAGAGCTCTCGAAGAAACTTCGATGTAAACTAGCAGTTTCCTATCTAGTGCCTTTTGAATTTCTAATGAATATTATCTTTTAACCACTTTTGAAAACATAATTAGGTGCAAAGCGAAGAAGCTTAAATATGCAAATGAGTGGAAAGGAACAAAGAAATGTACGGTGGTATTAAAATATGGTGGTATAAGTTCAACTTGACGTCGAAAGTCGCTTTTATAGATGAATAATTGAGATTTTGTAGTACCGGAGCACGAATCAACAAATATATGAAACTCAGTTCCGGTGGAACATACAAATTCTGGACAACAGCGTAAATATACGCCCTTTTAACCATTTAAAACTCACGGATAATCAGAACACAGCACTGATGACTCCTCTGAAACGTAGCAAGTTCTCTGAATAATGAAGTAAATGAATCGTTAGATGACATCAAGTATCCTCAGCAATCTAAATCACTGGCGCAGCAGACCGTTACAGCTATTAATTGGTCATACACCTCACTATAAATCCTGTGAAATTTGAATTAAGTCAAGAAGATTCTAAAGCCGTTGATTTCAAAATGAAAAACAACGGTGGCGTTGATTCAATGCGATTTGAATATTCTGATAGATTTACGAGGGTAGGTATCGCTTGACAAATGGGAACGTCAGATACAAGAGCCAGATAAAGCACTGGTTTCACCATGTTGAGATAAAATACATCGAGATTGGCGAGATATTATGAGTATGTTTCGCAGATATTCGAGGAGATTGATGCAAATTTACGTACAAAAGGGTCTAGAATAATTTCATTTAGAAGGTACTAGAATATAAATACAGATGAATAAAGATTTTAAAATACATAGGTAATTTATTATAATTTATTCATACAGATATAATTTATTCATACAGAAACCAAAATTAAATTTAGCATCAAATTAGATATTATGTATGTACATATTTATGTATAGTTTGTTAAAAGTTTTTTGGACTTGTGTACGTAATACATTAATTTTTTTCGTATCTGTTGAGGATTTATCAGTCGTATACTTACAATTTAGTTGGAATTTTGAATCCTCAACACATTGAAAAATATGGTTGTAGTAACTTAGATGGTTGTAGACTCAAATACTGAGAAATGTGTAATCTAAGGTGTTCACGTTATTTAAAGTAGATTGTTAAAATAAGTAAACGCAAACTTGACGACGATGATTTGATTTTGATTGCGTAAATTATTATTTATTCGCCAGTACTATGACAGATTGACGGGCTCTTATAAATTCATCTGTCCACTAAGAAATAATGACCTGACATCGCAATGATTAGTCGTGTGCGCGGCCCGCGGATTCTTTCACGAATGATCTCATTTGTGATTTTTATGGGCTTGTTTGTCAGCGACGGAAATGTCATCACTTCTTCACTTCACAAAATATGTTTGCTTTTAAAATAAAAATGTTGGCAGTTGTACCACGCTATTTAATTGTACGCCTGGTTTCTGATATAACATTTTTTTAAATAAACGCTAACATACTCACACCCTGCACTGGGATTCACTGTGTCGCGGGTGGCATGGACAACCCGAATAACTCCACCGAATAACACCCACGACCCGATCTGCCACGGCTGGTAATCGAACCCGGCACCCCTCGCTTACCAGGCAGAGTCACTACCCCAATCCGAGGTCGTCGGCAGCTTTGAGCGTCGTAAGAGTTGCAAAAATGGCAAAAACCAAAAAGCAAAATTGGCATTGGTTTAACTACAGACCTTTTTTTATTGATTTTAAGCAGCAAACGAGCATGCAGCACCACCTTCCGCTGCCGCCCATGACAACTGTGACCGACTTGGAACAAGGCTCATGGGCTCAAGGCTCAAGGGGACTGGGATAGTTAGTCCGGTTAGGTGACGGTGTTAGAACATTAGTTGGTTAGTTTGTAAGTATGAGGACTGAGACAGGGATATATGCATGGGGACTATGCATGTAATGAGACTGTGACAGCCATGACTGGCATGACAATGACTTCCTATTGTGAGATGTGGTTGAATTGCTTGCCTCATTCACAGTAGGGGAAAGAGTTATGTTTTTGATTGATATGATGATGCAGTGATTGATATGATAAAGTTCGTAGATGAACAATTAAAATTGTCGACATGGTTTGCAGAGATAGCCAGCTGTAGTAGCAATAGGCGGTTGTAGGACTGGTAGGGTCGGAAAGACAGCGGAGAACTCTTGGGATAGGACTGAGGCCCCAGGACCGTTTGCAATGACATCAATTACGGGAGGCCTGTGTACAGTAGTGGACTTCAAAATGCTGGTATCTATGCATGTGTTACGCCAAATAAATAATTTAATGTCTTTCTTTGTTTAATTTATTGTTTATTGATAAAAAATCTAAAACGATTGTGTCATCTGGAGACAAAATGCAATCTATTATAAAATTGCTTCTACTCTTGAAACGTCCTTATGTCGCGTTCAATAAAGCTGAAAATGAAATCGTAAAGTGTGTAATTTGTAATTTTCTCGCAAAATTTCATATTTCATCCGGCGCCGTGTGCATCCGGAAATAAATGAAGTTTGCTGAAGAATATTTTTTATCGTATGGATATTAAAGTTGATATTCATTTGTTTAGGTTGCCAAGGGAAACAATAACATAGTTATGTTTATTTTTTGAGCGTTGAAATGTCGTTCAGAACTCCATATTGTTGCAAGACATTACCACTCACCCACACACCACAACACCCACGACCCGAAAACAAACATTTATATTATGTCCCATACAAATATGCGCGGCCTGGAATCGAACCCGGGCCCCCTCGCTAAGCAGGCAGAATGAAAGTAACTAAAATAAACTAACTTGGCTATTTCTACGTCACTTAAGAGTTAAGTGATAATAGTTGTAATTTATGCGCGTCTTTGTGGACTTCCCAGTAAAATTTATCGCTTTAAAAACGTCCTTCCTTACTAATTTTAGTAAAATGGCATAAAGACATTTCTTTCCCCTTATCAGATTTCCTTCAAGTTTTCCTTGTCCGAGATCCATTTCCGCGAGTAACTCCAAACGTCTTTGTCCTTATGCAAATGTTAAACTTGTAGAAAAGCAATCCAATTTGACTCCAAATCCCTAGAGATTTAAGTGCACACCACAATTTTAAATTAAATTCATTATAACGTACAATTTTCAACCGTATTACAGTATGGGTTGGGTCGGTTTTGATATCGGTGTATTATCAAGTTCAGTTTAACGCTACTCTGAGTTCAGTAAAGCTAGTGATACATGGTCGGTATTATAAATATGGTTTTAAGGTTTAAGCACGTCTTAGCGTTTCGTTATTCATCCTTAGAGGATCTTACTAAAAGGCTTGCCCGTTGAAAAATCTACTCGGCGAGTACCGCCCGTTACAATGGCACGATGCATATTCAAATTTAAGAATCATATAATCACAAAGTTTGACTAGAAAATTTCTTAGATAAATAAATTAAAATTTGTTAGTCCCGGGTTCGATTCCCGGGGCAGAAATTTATGTGACAGATAAAAATTCGTTCTCGGGTGTTAGTCATGTGTTATTAGTGTTGTCAATGACACTCATGAATCTTTTAGTTGTAATTGTAATTGTAATCTCTTCCGAAGATATTCGAATAAACAAAATGAAACATAACTAGATTCTTATTGTTATCTCGAGCGACGCAGAAACTCCCATTACCAGGGGATCGCAATTGCAAATCCGAGGTGAAGCAATTGTAGACACACAAACACAGACACACAATACGTGACAACTAAATTATGCACACACACAGCAGCACTGCACATGCTAATTGAGCTGCATAACTTTTGCGATTTGAATTTCGGTGCTGGAAAATTAGCTTAGAATTTCCTTGAACTAGGAATTCGAGATAATAATGCTTTAAGCGTATGCACTGAACACCTATTATGTTATTTTATTCACATGCTTCGTATACCTAGTAAAAACGCTTAACAGACTTTTTATTTGCAACGTAAATATAATGAATAATTAAAATTTAAACAAAAAGAAAAACGACTTCTGTTAAATTTGTTTTGAATAAAGAATACAATAAACCCATTTTACGTTTCACCAACATTTAACCTAGCGATAAAATCTCTATATTAAAGTATTCTAGACTAAAATCATATACTGCCGATTTCGGCCGAGTAAGCTGCTATTCGTAGATAAGTAATGTCACTGTCTCTGCCAATAGTCACGGTTAACTCATCTGTCAGGTACGTATAATTCGAATAAATAAAAGAATATCCAGCGCTATTGCGCAAGTATACGTCAAACTGTCTATTTTACTTGGGTGCATTACGCATTCATTCAATTCATTCGTTCAAAGTCGCAGAGTAACTATGCGAGAGTAAGATAACGTGGTGAAACAAATTTGAAGTTAACCATCGCATAAATTAAACTAAACAGGTTTAACTACCTTTAGGTTTATCGTCGTGAGATTTTATGTTGTATCAGAGAGTGAGTATCCTTTCGCTTTTACATAATCTTATTATCATTTATTAATTATCTACTTAAAAAGTACTGGAATAAGAAAGTGGCTCTAGTTTTTTTCACTCTGTCAGTGGACTAGCAAAGCAACCGGATCCAAAAGGGGCTAACATTTTACGGTTAACTTCAGTTAAAGACCTGTAAAAAATCATCTGTTTTGCGACCACTCCCAAACTTCAGTTTCCATAAAACGGCAACACGGACGGCTCCTACCAGCCCACCACTCGCAATAATCGTATCACGTATGTCATCGTGACACCAATAACACACGTTTTTTATAGATGGGGTTAAGATGGGGAGGATATATTGTCCAATAAACCAGGCCTCGCCCATAAACGTCCCTCCGTTACCGAGTCGACGTGAAATTACGGGTGAAATCCCCGATTTTTTTCAACATTTTCCTCAATTTTCTTTGGCAGCGATAAATTATGTATTGTTTAATAAGGTTGGTTTCGTTTACTATGTATTGTTGGTATTCTTTTAATATTTACAGTATTTTTTATGAGCAACTGCTTTGGGAGATAACTAAATATTCAATGTTGTTGTAAAGCTCTCATAGCCTGACTTGTATTGTTTTAATCATAAATGATCCACTGAATCAAGGTGACTGCAAGTACATGGAACGCTAAAATTATTCAGTATTTCCTAAAAAACACTCACTTTAACATAATATTATATACCTACTTTCTGAACGGACATAATTTCTACAGTTCGCTCCGAATAACTCGAGCCTCCTGAATTACGCACGAGAAATACCGAATGATGTCATCTCGACTGAAGCCCTCGATTTTCTGCTCATAAAGAATTAAGTTTGTCAGGATCGTGATCAGTAAAAGAAGAGAGAATAAGGAAGAAATCTGAGGTAAAGAAAATCAGGCGCGGTGCTTATTAAAATGGGTGCTCGCTACAGTTTTGATGACGTTGCAGCTAATCCTTGCCTCGTCGCCCCGAAAGAAATATAAGCTTATCGCTTTCGTTGAAGTTTTCCGTTTCGTGTGTAGCACACGTTGAAAACAATACCTACTTTTAATCGCGATACCCTCCTTGACGACCAGCGAATTATTGGCGTCTCCTCTAGTGTTGTACCTGTTTATAAGCGACGGTAACCACTTACCATCAGATGGCTCATCGGCTCATCTCGTCGCTTTATTTCAGTTAATTTTATTTGAAATACCTTGATGAGCCGTACATCGTACTTGTGTAATATCTTAAGAACTACCACGGATTACTGTTTTACGTAAATAGCAAAGCAAACCGGTCACCATCGGCCGTACACATCAGTAACATTAGAGGCATGATGCGCTGAGACAAGAGATAAGAAAGTCCTGGTTCTGTAGTTACCATAACGAGTAACGATATTGACTGCATTAATATTTATTCTTTCTTGGCACGAACTCATGCTTATTTAGGCTAGAAGCCAATAGGTTAAAGCTCTTTGGAAACTTCAGAAGTTAATTCTCAACTCTCAAGTTACTGAAAGATACTTTAAGCTTTCAAGAGGCAATTGCTGAAAAGAGTAAACTTTAGTTTTCGGCTAATGTTTTGTTTTGCTTTAGTTGGAACTAGCGTCATTATTGTTCTGATTACTTTGACTGGATGTTTTCGGGGATTTCTTTTTGATAACGTACAACTTTTACCTCGGATATCTCATTTTCCCGTAGCGACCGTAGCTTAGAGTTGCGTGCAAGATTCGTTCTCTGGACCTCCAGTTTGGAGGCCATCCATTCAAACCACTTCACTATCACTGCCATCAATCCAATCAATATTTTAAACTTTATTTAATAAACGTTACACGCTAATACACACTCATAGCCCCACACTAGGAGTCCCTACGTAGTGGGTGTCATTGACAGCACACAAGACAAGAACACGCACACCCAGACTCAGAGCACAAAAAACTCATCATTAAAATTTCCGCCCGCTGAGAATCGAACCCAGGACCGTTGGAACAGCGATCCGGTATGGTAACCATTACGCCGTCCACTCTTCTCTCCACTCCATATTTCAATTACATGATCGGTGGATTGGTTCAGCGCTTCGCTTCATATTTCCCGAAAATGCTGCGTTTCATTTCGTATTTTTTAGTTTTTAGATTTTATTCCGCTTTGTGGGCGAGTTTCGATTTAATGAAAGCGGTTCGTTGGAGTTGATTGCAGGTGTTTTTCGCTGCGGTGAATTTTTACTGCATGTAGTACCAGTGACCACAAAGGATTATATTGGGCCTCGATCATTTTTCCACCAACATCAGTTTTATGATTGTCTCTACAATCCCCGATATAAATAAATAAAATAAAATAAATAAATAACGCTCCACACTCACAGCCCCACACTAGGATTCCCTGTGTCGTGGGTGGCATAGACAAGACACAAGACTAGAACACACACACCCAGACCAAGAACGGAAATTTAAATTCATCATTCAAATTTCCGCCTCGCTGTGAATCGAACCCAGGACCCTCGGAACGGCGATCCGGCGTGTTAACCATTGCGCCATCTGGGTCGTCTAATACAACCAAATATGTATTGCAGTTTTATCTGCCCTTGTTTCGCTAAACATCCTACGCCTTAGGCACACCCGAAAAATGAACCTATAGTTATGCAGTCTTGAGGTTTTTGAAGTTAAATCTAAAAATCTTTGTTATGGAATATATTGCGGAAAACTACCCCAATTACAATACAATTAGATATAGTTTTACTCAAATATCTTCCAAGTATCTACAGACATCGTTCAGTTCCAATTTTATCACAGATACAGTACACACCTACTTATAGATTACAATGTTCACGAGTTCATTGTGATTTTACTTTATTTTTTCCCCTATCTCAAATCTAAAAACCACATTCAAATTCACATGGTACAGCGTTTTATGTTTTTGTAATCAAATAGCGTTGCCGGCCGGCCGGGGTCCCGGGTTCACTCCGGACACGGTTTGGGCGGACCTTCGGGCTGTCACGTGGATAGTTTGATTGTGCAGTCTTTTGTATTAGGTTTTTGTTATGCCTTTGTCACAGAATAATTTATGTGTACAAAATTAAGTCCTTAAAATCTAGTAGTAATTTTATTTTTATTTTGAATAATCGCGTTAGCAATCAGTTTACAGGACGAATTAAACGCTTTGACTTTATTATCAAAAACCACTAAAATCTAAGGGCCTGTTTCACCGGTTACATATAAAGTTCCGGATAGTTATCTGACATTTAATGCTATCTACCTATTATAGGCTGCTAATAACTTTTTTCTGTTTCACCATCTAACTCCCGGATAATTTAACTGATACATAAAGTTGTCGGCCACTTGACAGTTAACGGAACGGCAACGTCGCTTTTTTGCGTTTCGTTACTACTACGTAAATTATCGTCATTTGAAAACAATTTTAAAAACCTAAATAATAAAATACTTTTTGATCAAAATAATCCAAGTCAAGTTTTATTATATTATCAAGTTTAATTTATCAACAAAGAACGGAAATAGTTGGATTCCTATGCTTTACTGGGTGTTCAAATTCTAAATGTGTTTATAGAAACAAAACGCAAGACATGTGTCATTTTATTTTTTTCGTTTCCGCCATTTGACTTGACAGATTTTTTATCCGTCGCATAACGCCTCTAACAGCCACTTGAAGTGGCAGTTATCATAACCAACACTTTATTTGTCAGATACTTCTATCCGAGACCTGTGAAACCAAAAGTTGTAGTTTATTTGGGAGTTAAGTTCCTAATAGGCTATCCGGAACTTTATCCGTAACCGGTGAAACAGGCCCTAAAGGTGAGGTACAAAATGCATGGGATTTTTCGAATATGCTGGGGAAACCCGGACAACGCAGCTTCAATACTGTACTTTACACATCAGCATAACGTATAACAAACGACAAAACCACAACAATTGTGAATTGTGTGATAGTTAAAATTATATGACTAATTCCCACTCCAACAACCACAAGAACGTAGCCGCTATAAATAAGAAGGGCAATATTTCGCCTCCGCACCTCGCCCATGTGTGCCTACACCCGCGAACTTTTTGCGAAGCGCAAATAAATCTCTATAACCGCATCCGAAGTTCGAGGATGCAACTTCTGCAATATGCATGAGGGCGCTGCGGGAAAAAATGAGTCGCGTCGACCATAAAGAACACCTGCGGCGAGTTACCAACTTTCATATGTCTGGAGAAAGGTTTTTCGTCTTTGTACTTATCGAAGCGCTTCCGACGCCGTTTATTAGGTAACTAGCTTACGCTCGCGTCTTTGTTCCCGGTGAGTTTCTAAAAAAATAAAATAAAGACTCAGTGTTACTGTTACAAATTTATTTTATTTAAACGTAAATTGTAAAACGCATTGTTTATACAATTAAGAAGTGTGTGCGCGTATTAGTGTATACACGTACGAATATTTTTAAATAAGGTATCGGGGTTGATTTTCTAAGAATGTTGAATAATAGGATTTATGAACAGATATTACTCATTTAATTTAGAATTATCTTTGTATTTTGGACAGTATTTTTTTTTAAATCAGACGTTACTCATTTAATTTAGAATTCATCTAGTTTATAACGTAGAAAAATGAGTAAACAAGGGACTCTGTATTCAAATTCCAAATATTCTAAAGATATTCAACATTTCCAGTCTCTATTATAATAAGATAATAACTGAATTCACACGAATCCCATATCATATCTAGGTTGTTCTTTTTTTATTTTAGTACAAAAACAACTGGCAGCCGTAATATTTGAATAAAAATAATTTATCTAATGAATATTCTGGTTTCACGGGTCAAACACGACACATCGGCTCCCCGCGCGGGGTCCGGGGTCAACTCGACACGGTTTGGGCGTTCCATGGCTCTCATATGCAGTCCTTACTCTATCTTAATGAGAATTATAGCTAAGTTTTTGTTAAAGGTCTTAGTTGAATATTTACCGTCCAGTGCTATACTGGAATGCAACACACATTTTATCATTTTGTTAATGGTTAGTAAGAATATCATTGTAATCCGGTCACAGATGTGTTGCTAACCTTGAGGACTAAGAACTTTAAAAAAGTGTAACGGGATCCACATCTTTCAACCGGAACAGAATTGCTATTAAAACAATTATTAAATGGTAGAAATGGTACTCTACCACCAATTAATATTTGGAGAAACGAGCTTACGGAATAGTATCCGTGCACCAGCGTCACGCACCACCCACCCGCAAATCTCACGCAAGCGAGCCTGTGTGCGACGCTCATATTATGTTCTGCAGGCGTGCACCCGCATTTGCGAGGGTTAAAGAAGAATAAATAGGGTAGCGGCACCATTTCCTTCCTATACTTAGTTTTGTATAATAAGATAAATGCAAGACTTAGGGCCTGTTTCACCGGTTACGGATAAAGTTCCGGATAGCCTATTAGGAACTTAACTCCCAAATAAACTACAACTTTTGGTTTCACAGATCTCGGATAGAAGTATCTGACAGATAAAGTGTTGGTTAAGATAACTGCCACTTCAAGTGGCTGTTAGAGGCGTTATCCGACGGATAAAAAATCTGTCAAGTCAAATGGCGGGAACGAAAAAAATAAAATGACACATGTCTTGCGTTTCGTTTCTATAAACACATTTAGAATTTGAATACCTAGTAAAGCATAGGAATCCTACTATTTCCGTTCTTTATTGATAAATTAAACTTGATAATATAATAAAACTTGACTTGGATTATTTTGATCAAAAAGTATTTTATTATTTAGGTTTTTAAAATTGTTTTCAAATGACGATAATTTACGTAGTAGTAACGAAACGCAAAAAAGCGACGTTGCCGTTCCGTCAACTGTCAAGTGCCCTATAACTTTATGTATCAGTTAAATTATCCGGGAGTTAGATGGTGAAACAGAAAAAAGTTATTAGCAGCCTTTAACTGGTAGATAGCATTAAATGTCAGATAACTATCCGGAACTTTATCCGTAACCGGTGAAACTGGCCCTTATAAAACGATTTTATAACTACCCACCAATGTGTTTTTTTTAACAACTTTAATTTGAAAGCTTAAGAAATAATATTGATGACCTATACGCAGCTTCTACGTTACGCAATACCGGAGCACGCACCCTACACGTGAGGCACTTTACGTTTTTTCCTCCACATGAAGCCTTCGTGAACGTCTAATAATAAGTTTTCATACTTGCCGCTTCTAATCGATTTATTGCTCCATTTGCTTAACCAACAGAAACTTCATATTACCTTAATATAAACTTTATCGACTTGTTCCACCCAGGCTAAGCAAACGATACACGATAAACGAATTGGAAAGAAACAGATATAATAGTGGACTAAAATATGAAAGACTGTTAATTCCTGACTTTGAAACAAAACTTTTGAATCAACAGTTTAATATGCAGTTAAAGTAGTTGAGTAACTTGAAAGCGGGGACCTTTAGAAGATAATGGACCCTAGAGGTACATTAAATTGAGCTCATCCACATCAAACCAGCAATCAGTATCAACCAATAAACCATCTAAGTCTTCTAGATTTTGAGGATGCACGACATAAATTGTAATTGTAATAAATTAGTTATTACTTTAATTTACATCACGTATTTTCTTTGACTGTCCAAATTTTGACCGTCAAGGATAGGACCAGATCTTTAGCGAGCCGTATTAAAGTTTTTTGGAACTTGTACACGTGTTAGTAAACTCCATGACGGCACTTTGATGGATTTTTGAACCGAGCGAGGCCTCGCAGTAGAATAATAAATTAGTTTGAATTTCGGAGGTCTCTTTGTCTTTGAGGTTTATGGGTCGCGGCCCATTGGTGATGCTTAAATGGTTTTTCTTTGGTATTTATTTTCCCGCTAAACTTTTCCTATCGAAAGTGGAGACCCGAAACTGCCGCTTTATGGCTACCCTTATTTCTTCGACGGTAATTTTAAACTTTGAACCACATTCTTTTAAGTTAATAGCCGAGAAACGAGCAATGAGCAACCTGATAGTAAACGTGCACCATAGCCTATGGACATCAGTAACACCACAGGCATCACTCATGTTTTGTCAGCCAAGAAAGAAGGAATGGGAAAGAATGACTGAACTGGCTGTAAAGATCGTAGATGGAATACGACAAGTCGTGGCATACGGATTATCACCAAGCATAGGTCGACATCTGTCGCCTCTTACGACACCATGGTCTGCAGGCATAGGATGGGGGACAGTATTGTAAACCACCTCAATATGTCCAGTTTATGTAGATTGCTAAGATAATAATTATAACGGGAAATAAAACACTCGTGCACCGCCTGCCAAACCATTTTATTCAGTGACAACATTCACAACATCACGCACTCTTCCATTGTTTTTCATTAATCAACTGTCTATTTTTGAAATTGGATTCTCGCTTTTCATTAATATTTTATGTTAGACACTGGCCAGAAACATTTAGTAGAATACCTCCTCCATTACGTCTCTCCTCTCCTCTCTTTATCACGTCACCACTACACAATCAAGGTGCGGAGAATACAACTAGAGTTCTCTCAGGTACAACCTAACACCAAAGTAAATCTACCACACGCCGTAATAATACCATTAAACAGTAATAATCTTCCTATCTTATCCAGCAGAATCTGCGGGGGTGTTTATAACCGTTTACTCTCACGTATTTCGTTACAAATTCCTGCCCACGTGCGGCGATAATCTTAATGGGAGCTTTTATTTTATTCGTTTTTGTATTTATAGCCTCAAATTAACCCTTTGTAATAAATTTGTAGACAAATATGAAAAGCTCGTGTGACAAACTATAAAAGTCGAGAATTGATAAAAACTCGATATCCAAAGTTCCTAAACCAATTCCCAATTCAGAAGTAAAATCTTTTTTCATATCGCTTTATAACTTTAACAGTCTTAAAATTATAAAAAAGCAGTACAGGTTGCATTGTTTAAAATTGTCTAATTTTGACCCCAAAATCTTCATTCAAATTTCATTTACTTAAGATACACATCTGGGTTTGGGTCCCTAGATTTAAAATTAATCAGTCCAGTAGATCCAGAGAAATTGGTTGTGATAGGCAGACAGACTTACGAGTAATAGGGTTTCGTTTAGACATTTGGACCCTAAAAATATCATCGATAAACAACGAAAAACAACTATTCAGAACTGCGAGTGTTCATCGGTCTACTGCGTTACGTTTAGCGGCAGTTTCATGGCATATCTTTGGGAGCGAGAAAATTTTGCGAATAGGCCTTTTGTCATGGATATAATGAAGCAATATCTTCACAACACTCCGGAGCTTCCCTTTTATGCGTCGATCCCTGCTTTACTTCACGGTCACGGGCTTTCATAAATAGAAGCTTTTAATATTAACATTGTATGTGTTGTATTTGAAGTTTTTGTTGCTATGGTTTTTGAATGCTTTTTTTATCCACTATGGAAGTTATGGAAACTGATAATTTAGGAGCCAAATTCAATATTTCATGTAGCCCTGTTCCGTAGTGCTTGCTGTAAAAATATGGTAAAAGAATATCTTCAGCATATTATTATCATACAGCTGTAGATTACAAGAAAATTCTCAGCATCTGTGGATGCTACCAATTTCATATTTGTAATTCAATATACTTATATTTTGGACTGTGGATTGCTCCAAGGAATCTAGTTAGAACCTCATTTATACTCCTGACTTTACTGTATTTAGGTATTTGGTCTGTTTTGTGTGTCTGTATGTGTTATATACGTGATCGTGGATCAACTTTGCCTAGTGAGTTAATATTCTGTGTGAAAATTTTATTTTTAAATACGATGTATAAGTATATTATGTAAGTATAGTACAATTGCAATTTTTGACAACAAAATATTTTAATTTGAAGACCTATGACCAGACATTTGAGTTACCATTCCGGGCCATGAGTATGAGTTATTGCATTTGTATGATGTCCTTGACACCCACGATACACGTGTAGCTTTATTTATTGAGCATTTTTTTTTAATTTAAATTTATTGTAAAACAGTCGGCCATGCTTGCTAGATTTATAATTTCTACTACAACCTAACCTATGAATGCGATACTTGCTGGACAATTTGTATAACAGTGAGTGTCAGACAAAGCATCTCATAGACACTAAACGTTACCCTACCACGACACGCAAACGCATAAGTTAATTTACATTTGTTACGTACATTACTGTTTGTGTTCTCACAAGATGAAAAAAGTCTCGTAATAGGCAAGTAATGTATGTTAATGTAACAAATGCAACGTGTTTCAATGTAGGGGAAATAGTGCCTCTATGCAGGGGTCGTAAACATTTATTGACGCGAGTAATAGCGATTCAACAATTAATGATGTGACATTCAGATTGGCTAGGTTGTTTGCTCCTGATAATTGACCCGACACGTGTCAGCACGAGATTGGTTGTTTACTGTGGTGACGTAACCCTCAGGGCACGTTTTAGAGATCATTTCCTTAGTACAGTAGGATTATATGGATTGGTAGATACTAAAATAAAGATCAGTGAAAGTGAATGATTTATTGTTATAGTAGATACTTGTTATAACAATCGAAAGTAATGTCAAGATACCCGATGATACTAGCTTTGTAGATTTTATACGAAATCAAGATAAAATAAGCTTTAAAAAAATACAATTATTTATGATGCACTCGTATGTGATTGGAGGTATTAATAACAAGTTTAACGTTAAAAAATATACGCGAATGACAGAGTTTTAACCGAGACAAATATCGCTAAAACGGTCTAAGTCTGTTAAAACCGCTCATTAAATAGTTCATGAATCATCTTTTTCATAACCTTTTTTATCGGAGTAATTTTGCATATCTCACCAACAATTTCATACATATTTTGACGTGTAGATACTATGCAATGAAGCCATTTCACTCGTCGCTAACGTACACTAAATTCGAGTGTTGTCTGAACCCACGTGGGTGTTATAGCAATCTGGAGCTGTACGACTTTATTATTGTAATCAAGATGGTGCTCCAGATCTTGACCAGCTCAGCTACAGTGCCACACCATTTGCATTTTTAATTGGATGGCGCTTTACCACGCACTGTGTGGGCGCTTCTTTGCACGCGTTATTCATGGTGATGCAAAACTCTATTAAAATTGTTGAGAGCACGACGTATTCTATTTTTTTATAAAAATAACCGACAAATAAATGGACGAGCCACTCGATATTTGAGGTCGCCTATTCATATCAGTAACACCAAAAGCATAGTCGAGGCGTTGCCGGCCGAGAAATAAGAAAGAAGTTGCCCAAGATGTAGTGTTAATTAATTTGAATTACAGCATGACGTCTCACTTATTCCAACCCCTGCAAATATTATGTATATTTAAAAGAACTTTTCATTTCATCATCCAGCTATTTATTTTATATTTTATTTTAAAATCTCCATTAAAGTGACATCTCACGAGAAATTTCACTTAACACTGAATAACTTTTCCGCTACATTAACTTAACTGGTACTATTTGACGAGAGATCCTTGTAGGGTACGATAACTCGGCCCACTTTACGGGTCGCACTTAAACCGGAAAAATCCGGATTCGTCTAGTGCGATCCGCTCGGAACCGGTTATTTCCTGTGTCACAAGAATTGAAGGAGCTTTGCGGCTTTTTGAAACGTTTGTAGAAATTGTAGACACAAAGGCTTCAATGTTTCACAATGGTTGTAGAATTTTCAACATAACAAAAGTCTATTCAGAATTGTAAGAAAATACAGTTTTTTATTGAAGTATACTGATTTTTACTGACGTACTTACATATATTCAAAGGTTGCGTAAAGGACATCGTCAATCATGAATAAGACTGAAATTCTGTCCATTATTATAGAGTAGATAGTAAAATACTTGGTTCAAGATAGAAATTGACGTTTTTGCTTTACTTAATAATACATGTATGTAGTTAACAGTGGTAGTAGTTTTCTAAATGATTTCAAAACATTACCGCAAAAAGTGCCTCAAAGGAATCAGGAAGTGTTTTCGCTGAAAGCTCCGAGGCGGCCTCATGTTTTCCGACATTCTTATAATTATAATTTACACATAACTTTAATAATTTAACCTTCCTCACGAATCCCTCTGTCTATTGGTGAATATCGCATGAAAATCCGTTCGGTAGTTTTTGAGTTTATCGCGGCATAACGCTTTTTCGTGATAGTAAAATCCTAATACCGTCTATACAGAAGTTTCACTTCAAAAATACGATTGCAAGCTATAAACTTTGCATCACCTCCTAAAGCCCACATTTCCTGCAAGTGTAAAAGAGATAGCGAGCTATTACCGTGATAGATTCGGATATGTGTCGAAGGAAAAATGTCCGTTGCGGCGATTCCATCAACACTTGAGTCTGATTAAACGACGGGAGAGGTCGTTAGGCCCACGCGGAAATTTGTTTTGGGGCCGCCTTTTCTCGATTCCGAGTAAGTAGAATCGACAATTGTGGACAGTCGAACGATATTCGTTCGGCTTAGGTACTTGTCGTGCAGATAAATATACGCGAACCTCAATTTTGGTGTGGATTTGTAATCTTTGAAATAGCCCAAATTAGGCTTGGATCTATATAACATCATCAATTTTGGATTTGATTAATTATTTTTAAATCGATGAATAAAATGATTTTAAAATAACTATTCAATATTACCATACGTAACATAATATATGTATCTCGTCGACTTCAATTTTTTCCTTAACTATATGGTGTCAGGTTCGCCCACCGACCACACAGTCCATAGACGCCTAATATTTGATGTTCCGTATTGAATGCATTCTGGCAACTAGCTGAGGTAAGACGAAGCGGGATTGCAACGCTATGATTGGCTAATTCAAGGCCACACGAAACGTTGGAAAGAAATAGATTAAGGGCCAGTTTCACCGGTTCCGGATAAAGTTCCGGATAGCCCTAGGAATTTATCTGCCACTTAACAGTTGACGGAGCGGCAACGTCGCTTTTTGCGTTTCGTTACTACTACGTAGATTATTGTCATTTGGAAATTATTTTGAAAACTTAATTAATAAAATACTTTTTGTTCAAAATAATCCAATTCGACTTTTTTAATATTATCCAGTATAATTTTATCATTATAGAACGAAAATAGTAGGATTTATAATAATATGATGTACTACAGCTCAAATTCCAAATGTGTTATAGAAACGCCACTTGAAACATTTTTTATCCGTCAGATAACGCCTAACAGCCACTTGAAGTGGCAGATAGCTTAACCAACACTTTTCTCTGTCACTTCTATCAGATTACCTTAGAAGCCAAAAAATGTAGTTTATCTGGGAGTTGAGTTCCTAGGGCTATCCGGAACTTTATCCGTAACCGGTGAAACGGGCCCTAATTTAAGCAACGGGAAAGAATGAGACAGTACTATAGTTTGAGTTCTACGCGGACATTTATATCGCTATAAGCCAGATTGTTGTATTACTTATTCTGTGGTGTTCTCAGGAGCCATTCGCCTGTTATTAGGCATCTATGGGCTGTGGTCGGTGGGTTCGTCATATTAAGTACTGTCACGTCATGTCATTTAATTACTGTCATCAATGATCAATTGACATAAGAATCATGAGATTCACGTTTGTACAACACTATAAAATAACAAACGTACATCTGGGTCTAGGTCTGTGAAACACGTTACCATTTCGCAGTGTAGTAGGTATGTGCTCTTGCCTTGTTACCAGAAACTCGCTTACGACATTTATATTGTAAGTCCCTCGCAGTGAAGCCGGTCAGTAATTTTAGTTCGGCGCACGCAGCGGATTTGAATGAGATGAGCCTTCTTATCCCACGCTTGATCCCTGCAGCAATGTCACTTGCGAACTGTTTTTTAAGTACATAAAGGGCAGTGACGAGGTTTGATTGTGTGCGCGCTATATACGGATACAAACACTGTACACACGAAAACGATACCTGGTCTATAGTTTTCAGATCACCAACGAACATTTTTTTGTGAGCGATCTAAGTTACGGAGATAGTGACTGGTCAGCGGCGCGTATACAAACAAGCTGTGTAACTTTGGTTTGGTAACTTTGTTTGAACACCCACAACCCGAGAACACATAAATATCTGCTGCCGCTGGGAATCGAACCCGGCACCCCTTGTTGCACTGACAGGTTCACTGACCACCAACTGACTTGTAAAGTCGTCAAATTATATTAAATTAAAAAACTTATAATTTAAATAACAATAGGTATTTATAAATATTTTTGTAGGAATTATTAATTACGGAATGTCATAACTTACATAACAGGACTACCTGCACCACTCAACCGCCGGCACTACCTGTGCGGAATAGACTGCGTCCTTCAAACTCGAAGAAGCAGTAGAATCGCTTTATTATTATTACTGCTATAAACTTTATGTAACTGATAAACGCTCAAATCGGATTATCTTGGTCCAATAAAACTTTTAATGGCTACGGTAAGGCGGTATAATTTTGTTCTGTGCTTGCCTAATGAACGCTATTTCATTAACATTTTAAACACGTCTGCAACTGGATTAAAATATGCTAGATTAGTATATTAAAATCTCTTTTCTGGCGTCGTAAATATATCATTGAAAATACTTTAGCTGGACGGCTTGTTATGTTGCATTGATACGGCAGTAGCTAATGAGTGTGTTGCAATTATAACACTAGATATATGCGTGACTAGCAGGTTCACAAACCCTCGCTTCGCTTCAGGAAATCTGTCTCTTATTATCCACACTCGGAAATTATTAGGCGTACCTAATTCTCTAAACCTAAACAGTCATATCCCTTTTTTTAGATATGAAGTTATTTAAATAAAACAAACATTTAATTTTAACTGAAGCTTACAACAATACATTTTGAGGACGTTGTTTTATTTTGTTTTGTTATGTTTATGTATTATCATGTCTTAAACAGTCTGTATATAAAATACAAAGCAATATAAATGAAAACATTAAAATAATGTTATTGTTAACCGGGACTGTGCCGTATGTGCCCACCAGGAAGCGCGTCCCTTCATCTACATTTTCATGGACAATTACTTTTTGTTCGCCACGTGGAATATGAGGGTGACCTGCGTAGTTCCACATTTGAATATGATAATATTATGATTGTTTATTATCATAAGATTTCCGAAAAAAAGAATATTATACATTACTTAAACAATTGGTATCCATTCTACTACACAATGTTTATTATGAAGCACCAGTGTGTTTAGATATAAACTCATACACCATTTACGATTCTCTGTCTTTGATGATATAGAATAAATAAAAAGTTAAAGCTTTTCTGAAAACAAGCGTTTATTTAATTGCGCTAAAAAGAATAAAATAAACTTTTCCTTAAAAACTTTTACTATCAACTTATATCTAACACTTTGGAACTTATGAACAATAAAACTATTAGGTACACAATGTATATGACATAAAAGTTTGTCGAAATAAAAGAAAGAAGACAAATCTATTGACAAACATACATACAAACACTGTTAAACACAACGTCCGTCCAACGTAAGTCCTATCTACACCGCAAAAACTACTAAGTATCTATTTATATACCTACTACTATATTCTTATTTTCACCGCTAAAAATACTATTGCCGTGCCTTGACTAATATTTAAATATGTATCTCTCTCCAAATTGCGTGTCGGAAGTGCAGTACTCAACTTAAGGTGTGTAATTTTCTCTCTCCTTATATTCAATATCCTTCCTGTAGTTTAATAAAACTACCCTCAATTCTTCCGCCCCATAAATCCTGTAGCAACAGGACGCCCAATTTGTGACGTAAAATTAACTGAAAGGTGTTCCCGGGGGACGGGTTCTCGCTCGGGTTTCGTGTGCACGAGTCATGGAAGACGTCCCGGGGGCGAGAGCCGCTTCGCTCTGCTCGTTACGTTCTAGCGAAGTTGCTGTTCTTAACTAGAAATCACGGAAATTGGTATAGGTATAGAAAGAGGGAAATAATCTTTCTTTTTTATCTTATTTTCGATATAGGTATTAGTGGACCCGCCCTCGCTTGACTTTGTTTCGGAAACTTGTACTTTTTGCAAAATTTTAAATTGATGCTCCGCTCCTATTGATCGTAACGTGATGTTATGTAGCCCATAGCCTTCCTTTATAATATTAATATAGATATTTTATTACTTAATATTAAATGCCATTAAAGGAGAAAACAAGTGAGTAAGTAATCACCGTCATCAATTGACATCAGTAATTCTGAAGCATCGCCGTTTAGTCCATAAACTAGAATTATCATATTATTGTTGTTGTCTCCCTTGAAATGTTATTAAAAACCAATTTATCTAAACAAAACACAAAACATTTAATTACCTAATCCTCTAAACGTTTGACAAATAAATACAACTAAAAGGATCTGGGAATAAAACACGACGATTTATATTCCTTACGAAAAACGACATAATTAAGGTAACGCTTTTCGTAACATTTTTCGTAAGAAACGCTTAGAAACTCAACGAGATTTTCCTAGTGCATGTCTCTCGCAAAGCCTCGGTCATAAGAAACAAGTCTTTATAAATGTTAGCAGCTCCGCAGCGGACACCCGAGCACACTTTAAACCAGATATTATTTTTACTTAAACTAGGCATGCAGAGAAACTGTTAATTTACGTATCAATTCACAAGTGATTTGACCGATTTAATTTAATTACTCTTTTAGTGAAGTTTCAGTAAAAAAGTAATTAAATCAAAACTACCCGTAGGAAGCTCTCTTCAGAATACGACAGGAGTCGTTTGGCTCATGGTAAGCCTTTCTTATCTCAGTAAAAATGTTATAATTCCACTAGTAATTAGGTAAGTATTTATAACTTTTATTGAATTAACGTGAAGTGTGATTAGGGAACTACTAAACCACAATAACGAAAGAAAAAATTAGAAAGTCAAATAAAAACCAGTGTGATCAGGGTTTTAGCTGCCAAATTTAGCCAGTAAGCGGCCCTTACAAAATCTCAGACAGACCCTTGTGAAGGTAATTGCCGGTCCGTGTGCCTACTTGTAACTAAAACTGTAGAGTGATATAATGTGTACAGCTTCGGTACTTTAATGACTTGAAAACTTTACTTACAAATATTAATACCAGTCAGTCATCAGTTAAATAAAGACATCACTACTAAAATGTAAACAAGACGAGTGCGACTTTACAGACAACCGATTTTTTTTTTGACAGGAGTAGCTATGAGGCCACTCTATAGAATTGGGTTTTAACGGTAGACGTGATGTTTGATAAATACTACGGCACGCGATCAAAGCATCGTTCTATTCGATTATTCTAACGTCACATCATGTATTTATAACGTTCACGAAACACCACAGAAGTAACAACGATAGCTGAACATCATTTGAAAAGGATCGCAGAATACAAAGCGTAATTTTAACATTCCGCACCAAACATTCGTTCCGCGTTCCTCAGATAAAATCGAATTATATTAAAATTGTATGTCAACGAACGCCTATCAAATAATTAGTTATCGTGAGTTATTCGAACGGAATAATTATATATTGGAACATTCGCTTTATAATTACACTGTAATGGAAAATAAATTTGTATTATTCGTCCAAATTATTATTTAAATCTTTTATTACAATGTCACTGTTTAATTGAAATTATAAAATTTGCAGGTGCGTTTCGAAGCGCGGCGAAAGGTTCATTAGTTTGGATGAGTTTTTTTGCTTGAGTAGTGGACAAACCAGACAGTTACTTGCTAGTGGTAAATAGTAACCAAATATGGCAGCAACACATTGCTGACCGTTGAACTTTCAACCGCTTTTTGCACACCGGTAGTGAATATTACCTAAATTAAATTATTATTCCTACCACACAACTAAACATCGATGATTGATACTTTGTTACATAACATGTTTATAACGTTAACTCCAGATAAAAAATGTTACTGCCCAGCTGGGAACACCACAAATGGTCGGTATTTATATTAATTTACACCTTAATACCTTGTAGCATGATTTAATATGTTTTTATTCAAAAGCTATTAAACTGGCGTGTTGTCATAAATAAAGGAAATGTGTGAGCGGCGTATCGCGGTTCGGGTAGCCCGAAATTTATATTGTGTATTGCTAGGTACTCGTAAGTCGTGTTTTGTATAATTTGCCGCCTCACCTATCGACGTGTCCACACCATTGCTGTCATATGGTTTGATTTCCTTCTTAAATTAACAAGATATCTGCCAATAGTCAAAAGTTTACCATAATCGTCATTGAAAATGTATAGTTTATTTAATTACCTAATAATCTACATTCCATTCACTTTCTCGTATGGGTAGGTAGGTACTTACCAAAAAGGAGAGTCCTGTGCCTAATAAAACAATGAAATGAAAATTACCATAATGAAATTGAATAAATAAATAGTTTGAAAGACTAAAAGCACGCTTTTCTAATTCTAAGCGAATTATGAAAACAGAACAATTTTAGTCACTGTGCTATTAATTGTATAAAATGTATTGAAATTAAATTTATTTGTTAAAATATTTTACAAATGTTGCAAGATTCACACACTCTATTGAAGTAGGTATATTGAAAGCTCAATTTCAAAGCGTTGGACTAACGCTACGTAACGCTACGTCGTAAGCGCATTAATAATGACCAGTAATAAACATCTTATCAAACGGAAATAGTAGCGGTCTCAAGTAACACCTGTAAGATTTGTTATCGTCTACTTATTGGTCCGATAATCGAGTGATGCCGCGGGGTCTGACTGTGACCAGTGCACTGGAGTTGCCAGGGTATGAACGTGGCTATCCCTTCAACTTCAACCCTTTAATAGCCCACTACTGACGGCTGAGTATGGGTGTCAAACATCAAACTTGACAGACAGATATTCAAACAATAAACAACAAACAAAGAAATGTTACGGTTTTTTAAACGAAAGAAGTGAAAATCGTCAATTATTTGCATGTCATATAATACAAAATTTGAGTGAACTTAAATAAAATAGAAGTAAACAACTATTTATGGACATAATTATGTTGATTTCATTTAACTTCGATTTTCAAAGAGCTAAAACGTATAAAAATAAAATTACGACTACGTAGGTACTCTTAAAACTTATCAGAAAAACCAAAACCGATAAAACTTCACAGAAAAACTAAAACTGTGGGGTGCGTGCAACAGATGCATTAATAGTTCACCCAACAATTTAATTGCATAGCAAATTATACAGTTTTCTCATCGTCCACTACACTACATTCGTAAGTAGTTGTATTGTGTTTTAAAGAGACCAAGTTTTTTTATTTTGTTTAGTTTTAGAACATAATTAACTTACTGGAATGAAAATTCTTTTGATAAATTTATCAATGTACACTGCTGAAAGACGTTTCACTTAGTGATAGTCTTTGCCTCTTTGTACGAGTGCTTAGAATTATCATTGCTTTTTCATATTTTGTAAAATACCTAGTAATTGCAGTACAGCTGGGAGATTACCTGTTACTGGCAACACAAATTACTACCTTATCAGCGAATTAAAATGATAGAGTACAACTCATAAATCCGTGAGACAGCTAAATTACTAGAAAATGCAATAGAATTGTCGCAGGCCAATTATATCGAGTGAACGTTACACTGTCGATTTGTCCAATATTTGTATTCCACTCGGATTAAATCACTGGCTAGTAGATTTTAGACACTTCGAAACACTTCATAAATCAATTGTTATCAGTATCCAGATGTATGCAATCGTGAATATTTGATTTATTTTCAGTGAAGTTTAATATATCAACGGATTGCAAAAGTAGGTATTTGATTCCTGTGGTTAGGTATTTTCTGAATGTATAGTAGTTATATTTCTATATTAAACCCTGCTATTCGTTTTTGATATCTTTAACTTTTATAACACCAATAACATAATTTTGTGTGTGTTTAAGTGTTTATTCAATAAGTAATACTTATATTATGTGTAAATAAAGTACGTGTAACTGTCTATGTAACGTTTAAAGAATAGCAGGTTATCTACAAACCAAGATAGCAGATGAGCACAGATTGCACTAGCATAGTTAAAATTTTATCCTATGGGGAAGAAGTACAGAAAACAAAATTAAATATTGTAACTACTTCAGTAGTGTACGTTCTTATTCTTAGTGGCAAAGTTATGTAGTCTTTTGGCAAAATGATTTACGGTCGAATTTGAAGTGTAGGTCATTAATTAACTTACAATTATATTAATATAAAAAGTATTCCGTCCTACAAATAGTGCGTTGTGCTACAGTTGTGCGTACTAAAAATGTTCAATAATTGTTATGCGGATTATTAATAAATAGTTATCTACTGCTGGAAAACATTGCGAGGAAACCTGCAAACCTGACAGTTCTTCATAATATTCTCAGAGGTGTATGAAGTCCGCCAATCCGCACTTGGCCAGCATGGGACAGTATTGGTTGCGAAGCAGCGATGGGTAGCAACAGCAATAGTCACTAAACTGTTGGATATATTGCATACCTTAACTCTCCTAGTATATCAAACTAATGGCCCATCAGGTTTATAAAATGCAATATTTAATCTAGGAATTACCTCGGGAACAAAGCTTCCGACTTTTTAATAGCATTGCTTTAAACTGCTCCACCATCAATCTCGCAATAAACCCCATTAGTGCATTCGCTAAAGACAATAAAGGGAAACGATTTATATTTATATACGGCGGGAGTCCATCTAATCTGTAGCCATGGGGACGGCGACTGTCTCATGCGTTATTCATGCGGACGGCGCCGCGGCGCGTGCCGTGTGAAGTAATGTTAAATATTGTTCTGTGTGTGTTCTGCTCTGTACACGTACAAGGAATCCATCTTATAAAAGCAGTCATAGGTTTTTATGATACAGATTAGCAATTTGTCAAAAAAATGTTGGACCTATTACCAAAACGTCCATCTCGATAAAAGTCATTATTCCACGAATGTCGTATTCTTAAAAGGACATAATATTTGCTAAATGACACATTTTAAACGGACCTGTCATGAAATGTCTTATTTTTACCCTCGATACTTAATATGCATTTTAGGGTGAAATTTTGTTTATTTATTTGTTTGTACACACAAATGTTCCCGTTTAGCTACCCTAAGTAGTATAATCGTGGTCGATGGCAACTTTTTGTAGAAATACAATCACGAAATGGTCGCATTACTGTCGCGCAATCGTACACTTGCGCCCAAATAACAGCAATTACATCGCAACAATCGCGATACAGATGTCAGAGCTGCCTGTGGCGCGACCTCCCGCTCTGTCTCTGCCGCGCCACCCAAAATAATCGCGCGAGCGTAGAATATTGACCCTAATCCCAACTCGGCAGACCTGGATGTCTACAGACGATTAGGGCAGGGGCTAGTTGGTAGGGGTTCACCTAAGGATAATATTATCAAAGTTGCTATTAAGTCATGATTATCACTAGTATTATAATCTTTCCGTGAAGCCTGCTTAACTAGCTACACCCTCCTGCTTGAACCAACCGCTAGACTTGGCGTTCCGGCTGAGGGCTTGAGAGCCGGTAGTTTCATTCGTTCTTGGAACAGTGTTGTCGCAGGGCTGCCACGCTCCAAATAATATTAATTCGTCCGTCGGCTGCTACTCTGAATAATTCCAGGGATATTTATCACTTTTCCACCAAATCTCTGGAATAATACAACTCTCAGCGCTCCGTATAATGTCGGTTTATCTCGCTGGATCCATTTATCAGTCTGTGGCTTTGTTCGCAGCACGCAGACAGCCCTCCGCTCGTAGTTTGTCGCATTATTATATTGCTACTTATTCTATTTTATAATTAAAGTATGTGCTGGTACAGTCACGAGCAATAATATGTATACATTGTCACGTTTTCTAAAATATCTTAACTTGAACAACAACAGTTCACTTCTTTATAGATTGGTACAAGTTAAGATATTTTAGAAAACGTGACAATGTATAGGTACATATTATTGCTCGTGACTGTACTTACTTTAACCTTATAGTACAACCATTTTCGTAATTTTCTGAAAGGCTGGCGCAATAATGTTAACCTTCAAATCAGAATCAGGGAATATAAGGTGGGGCTATGAGTGTGTAACATGTGTAGCATTATTTGAGTACCTAATATTCAATTTCTAACAAGATACTTCAAAAATATTGTATATTCTAACTTATACCACCCAAGGAGAAGGTTAAATGAAACAACTATGTTATCAACGCTAGAAATTGGCAATTGCGTATCATATTTTGATATCAAACACGGCTCCCATGCCCTCGGTGAAACAATTAAAATGATATGTGGTTGTAATTACAGCTATCAAAAAGCAATCTTCCAGCGAAAGCAAATAAATTTGAATATAAATAACGTCGCGATACGCTTCGCATTATTACGTATTCAGTGGAGGATCCCGTTAGACTCGTATGGGGAGCACCGGGGGTACTGGGGGGTCCTGGGGGTACCTGGGAGCGATCATACGTGGCACACGCAGTACATACGTAGATAGAGACGTGTATAACAATCTATATTCAAATTTTTATTCAAATTCAAAATAATTTAATGTAGGTGTTTTGCCAATCGTTGATGAAAAAGTAGTTAAATCACTAATGCATTTCTTTTTTTATTCTATCACCAGTTTGGAAAGTCGCTTTAACGTTGAGGAGTCGTTTTAAAATTAATTTACGTAAGGCCTGGACTCCATCGTAACGGCAAGAGGCATTGCTTTTAAAATTATAGGTGCGTGTGGGATTTGAACCTCAACTCCCTGTGCCAGTTCAAAGTTCACACTATCAAGGTATTCCACTGGTATTGATATTCATTAAACTTCAAAATTTCCTCCGATTTATAAACACCCTAGAAAGTTCCCCTTAATAAATTAAGCTTAAGGATTTTAAATAAGCGCGCTTAGTGGCAGCGACCAAACCAGTTTTTTCCGGTTCCCGTTGGAACTGTGCCATATCTCCCCGGAATTAGCGCACAACACCTGCAACAGATAAACGTCTTTAATTACCTTTGTTACCTCTCGCCCCGCGCCCCGCGCCCCGCCCCGCGCACTTCGCCCGCATCGCACACTGCTAGTTAACCATGTGTTTTAAAATTAGTAGGATAAAATGCTAGGATTTTGTTAAAATTAAATTACACAAAACTTACCTCATAGATACAATAAATATTGTTTTAAATGTGAGTCAACATAGAGTATATTAAAATTTATTCGGTACTCAAGGATAATCAGTACCAAAACTTGAAGGAGCCGATTATCATACATCAAAATTCTGTTACGTAGGTTTATTTGATTTTGGATGCGTAAAATACTATACCTACTCTTTTAATTGCGCAGTGTTGTGTCCGTAACAAGGCACTTTGTCAAAAAAAGCAAAAAGTTTGTCGCATTTCAATGTATTTTAGTGTCTGCAAGTGGATAACAACCAATGGACAATCCATCTGTTGATTATTGGCAACTATAAATTCTAAATAATTTAACAGAAAAAAATTCCAAATAAGGTTATGAAGGTAACGTTAATGAAGTCAGTCTTGGTTATATATTTTTTTGAGTTGGCAGTGCTCAGTTTATACAACAGTACAATAACATTGAATATATGCTTAAGAGGTATTATTTGAATTAAGTCAATAAAATCCCACCGAACGCTAACACTATACTCACTCTACTCCCTCTAGTAGGTGCTTTCGAAACTGGCCAAAGTTTGGAACTTTTTACAAGGATTCAACGAGATATCCAGTGGGCTGGCGAAGCCTTCTTCACTCAGAGATCACTAACAAATTTAATGATTAATTTACTGGCGGCACTTGCGCTATTATTAAAGCTACCTTGGGATCATATTATTCATATTAAATTTCAATATTAATTTTACATAGGTACATTACGTACAATATTAAGTACAAACAAATATCGTACTTGGCAATAGAATAGCTTAGGATTTTCACTAACAGATAAAAAATTCCGTAACTACATTGAAAAACTTACAAAAATCATCATAGACACAATAAAAACTTTTATCCCGAACTATTCGGTTTCAAATCGTACTTATTTTCATCAATAAAAAATAAAACTGCACTCCATTTTGAAATAGATCATATCCCGTATCCTTTACCCAGACTTTGTTTAAAACTTAGGTCAGCCTTAATCTAGGGTCGGTAAGCTGGACCAAATTTATATGCAGTGTACCACCTAGATAACACATACCTAACGAACTAACATCGATGGTCGCCTTTTACAGCTGTAAGTTAAGGTATCTCCGCGGAAGCCATGTACGGAAGTGTATCAGATACAAGGAGATCTGTTCTGTTCTGGTTACCAGATTGTTCCTTATGGACTTTGTTAGGAAACTGTTTGTGCAAACTTTATCACTACAATTGCGACTGCAATGGTCTAATGTTTTTGTGCGATCTTCGCAAAAGTGGACATTGTCTAACGCCTTCTGACACATTTTGCATTTAATTTATCACTTCGGACCTTTGGTGAAGGAAATCGTAGAATATCGTGAGGAAACCTGCACTTCAGGGTTCTCCATAATATTTTCAAGGGCATGTGAAGTTTACCAATCTGCACTTGGTGAACTACGGCCTATATCCGTCACACTGTGAGAGGGGACCCGTGCCCAGTAGTGCGACAGTGGTTACGATGATCATGAATCACATTAAGTTGGCCGACTGTATCTAATAGATCATTAAGCTGTGACATCACGAAACGTCTGAATATGAAAGTGTAGTTTATACTGCGTTATCACGGAGCACACATTATACTAATGTATTGATAATGTCGAAGAGAGCTCTCACGTACGAGCGGGGCGAGTGCGTCGCAACATAATCGTGTTAGCATAATTATCGCGTTCGTATGAACACAAACGTCACTCCATCGACAATTCTCCACGACGTCCCTCATCTATTGGTTCTCCCACGATTCGATCGATCAATGATGAATCTTTTTTGCCAACACGGAACAGAATAATTCGAAACTGAATGTTTTATCACTCATATCATGGGCCGATGGCTAGTAAATGAATCGTTTTGACAGCGTAAGAGGCGAAAACAGTTTTAAATTAGAACTATTATCTCTCTTGCGTTCATGGGTCGGGGTCGGCAACAGCGGATGCGGTTGATAATGTTGGTAGGTGGATGGGCTTACACGTTCACCAAACCGCAATGAACCAGCGTCGTGGAGTGTATACTCTATACTACGGGTCACACTGAGGAGGTCTAGAATACTTTAGACCTCCTCAGTGTAATAGTAGTAGTAGAAAAGACCCGTGCCCTGCACAGGCAGGCATTCGTGTGTTAAAACCTGGTAGAATTAAATTATTAGAATGTTCCTACTAATACTTGGCATTAACAAAATATATTATCGCCTTTACAGAACGGTTAGCAGTCTCTGCGCAGTGTCTAACGTAATGTTTGTCGTTAGCCCGCTAATGAAGTTGGCCGTTCCCTCGGGAGCCGGCAATTAAACGCGTTTATTGCCGACAGGTGTCGCTAATTCGCAAAGATATGCACTTGTTGAGAACCAAACAACTGTTTGCGAAGGAATGGAAAATGTCTTACGTAATTCAGAATTAATTGTGAAACAGAATTGGAATTGTGAATGCCTACCAGAGATAGAAACTTGTCTTTTCCCTTGCAAAATATTATTACTTTGCCACTTGATTACAATAGATATCACTAATCTTTGCTCGCGGCTTTGCTCGCGTGGCATTCATAAAACGACCTTGGGACTTGCTTGATAATCGTTTCAGTAACAACGCAAGCCAAACTCGTTAATTTCATAATAATTATAGGCCCACACTACGTCATGGACAACACACAAGTCGCACATCACATTTAAACTAGAATACACACACCCAGAGCGAGAACAGAAATTATTTTAAACTCATCCAAATTTCCGCCTCGAGGGAATCGAACCCAAGAATCAAACGGCAGTCCGGCATGGCAACCATTACGCCATATGGATCGTCTTTATCTTTCGTAATTTTCAAGTTGCTTTCCCACAAGGCCATACGATCCTCGATCTTTATACACCTTGCAACGCGCGACCTCCGTCCTAACGAGTAGGTTCGATTCGCATCTACTTATAGACGGCGTTAATTAACTTGGCGGCTGACCGCAGCCTGTGAAAGCCGCATTACAATCAGATAAGAGTAAGAATAAATAGATAATTCTAATATTAAGTAGCTTTTGAAAGGAGTACTCACTAGGCCTCCGACATGGCTTACGATTAGGCGGTTTTACTACCAGCGGTCACCCATCCAAACGCGCCCGCTATTGCACGTAAGAATTAGGAACGTTAAAAACCGCCGAAAAACCGGCGAAAAAGAAACTTGAAATATCACGCTGATGTAGTTGAAATTCGGCGATTAGCCTGGCCCTAGTTCATTTAGGAATGTCTCTGAACACTGTCCACTTTTTGGTATCTGAACCATTCAGAAAGATTGATAGATTCCATTTAAAGGATTTTTATAGATCCGAATGTTCCGCGCCAACCCCACGTCACGACGTCACGCGGCGGTATCTCGCTCACACCTCATTACTGTTGTCACTCAAGGGTATCGAATGCCCCCTAAAAAATAACCTTCACATAACACTGATCGTTTGCTGAATATAGTATGTCTTTGGAATTTTATTTACAAAGTAAAAACGGAACGAAATAAAAACAAACTTGGCGAAACAATGTCAACAATTTTTAATAACTTAAGATAAACTGGTTTGTATAGCAGGAGTTCATGTTTTGAATCGTAATTATACTAAGGTAATGGAACATTTTCTAAAATAATACTAATAAGAAAGGTAATGTTGACGTGTACTAGACAAAATCGCGGCATATGGTACGTGATTGATACTTTCCTAATGTTACATACATAAGGTAAGCATCAATCATTATAAGCATAATTAATGTCGTATGTTCCTTGTCTATATCGAATTGGCAGCTCTTTCTGCAATGGCAATTGTGTCTGCAGTAAGTGACATCTGTTGCCCTAACGAAAGTATCCCATTCTAACCTCAAATCATTACCATTTGTTTTTGGTTATAATAATTATTCTTAATATTCCTTTATCAGAGTACAACCTCTAATATAGTTAGACAGATGCGATTTACATTTTAAAGATAGGTACTATCAAGATCAATTTTAATACTATTTGATGGCCGAAGATATTCCAATACCTTGAACGGGGATCAAAGGTTGAAGCCTTAACTGTCCTTGTCGTGAGCGGCTTGATGTCGACAAAATTTAATAAAAATCCTGGGGACGCAGTCAAGTACAAAAATTTTCGCTGACGCACAGCCCTTTCTGGGATTGCCACCATTCATACGTCAGCATTCGGTTTCCGGATTTGGCGGTGAACAAACTTCTAAATAAAACTCAATTAACCTTGGGCTTGGGTAATGTTTTGTAATATCTGCGCATGCTTAAACATGTCATTGCCTATCAAATTGCTTAATTATATAGCACTTCCTAATGAAAACATACAACCCAAAAGCATTAAGTAACCACAACTTTGATTAAATAATCCACTATTGTTTGCTTCTAACCCCTATTGAATATTATTGTTTGTTTATGAATATTGAATATTTTGTTGTTGTGTAACATTAATTGACAAATATTACACACGTTATAATTAGACATCGGATTGTTTTACGATTTTACAAATGTATTCCGTTGCAGATGATAAATACTACGTTTATTTAGAGATAAGTGGCAGGAAGCCCTAAGATGTGAGCGAGGTATTTGGTGGCTCGGGGCTTAGCAGCGGGGCGATGTTCGTCGTGAAACGAATTCAATTTGGATCATTCTTCTATAGCATTATCCCGATTGAGGGACCTCCTCACAGGTCCCCCCGAAATTGGATCGCCTTTTGCATAAAATGAAAATCGAATCGAAACTAACGAAATAACCCCGAAAAGGTTTCGCCCTGATAAATGTCTAGGCGCGGTCCGAAACTGTCGTTGGCGATATGGCAATGAAAAAATACTTAGTTTTATAAATAGTTCACAACTTAGTTTCTAGTTTACTTAATCAGGATCATCTATGTTGCTTCAGACTACACACCTGTATTACTAAGTCGGTATCTGGTATAATGTCATGCTATGTGGCATTTACTTCCCTTCGAAACGGTTGTCAATATTAATTTAATACGTGGTAATTCTCCTGTACAGATTAACTGTGGGATTGTAATCGCTAGAACCTGTTTACCTACTTAGTTGCGAATAAACTTTGTGTCGATCAGCCATTTCTCTTTATGATTGCAAATATTCTTGGGAGGGTATCCATTTCAGTGTCACATTGTTTTGTTTATGTTACCCGATTTGATTATTGTGGTCAATTTGCGGATGATAACTATTTTGTCTGCATATGTACTTGCACATGCTTACCTATTAATTACCTACTTCCACACTAACTATAAGACTATGACAGAAGACGTCAACCTAGTTGGATCTATCCAGGGCTACGAAGCACCAAGTAAGAAGAGGTCTGAAATAGTCTGATTTTTAGCACTAACAAACATGAGTTTAATCACCGCACACTAGCAGCACCAAAAAATTTCAAAACAAATTGCGCTTAAATCGTAAAAGCATTCAAACTCGCTGTGTAAGCATGTGGGTATATTTTATTTTCGATACAAATGAACATCAAAAGGGATGACTCAGCGCGTTTGAATTGATACGATCGTTGAGGACGAATTTGTGTGTGATGTGTATCTACAAACTGTCAATGTATTTAGGGTTGATTTTTTTCTGTAAATACCTAACAATCTCGCAGACAACCCTCATGATAGGTTTTGGTTAATCCTGCAGGCGGGAAAAGTCGTCAGTTTGATTGGCATAGGAGTGAGATAAACCTACTCGCTCTTCGTTACTGAAAAATAGAAAGGACGTTGGTAGCTACCAAGGGAGGTAAAGAATACTGCCATCGTTCAAAAGTACTATCGCGTCAGTAGAACTGGATGGTACACAAAATACCTTCAACAACAGAAGTCGTCGGTTGTTACGGATATAAACAGTTGATTTGAATTTGAACTCAAACATGGATCGGGTCCCATACACCCCAAAGGTTCAGTAAGTTTCTTTGATCATAATTTTGGTTTCGTTAAATGTGTATCTTCTACTTTTAGTTACAAACGCTTTTATTGAATATTCGTTTTTTTATCTACTACTTAATCGCAATAGTATAAGTATTTACTTTAAAATAAAAACATATAAAGCAAGTGACGTGAACGAGGATATCATAATAACACAGAGCCCAATGTTTTCTAACCGATGAAGCAATAACTTGTAAACGTCCAATGGGCCGAGAGGACTGATACGAACTTCCCCACATGTGAACTACAAAAATATTTACCCAAATCACCTACACCACACTGTTATTTATATTTATGTCTCGAAGAGGTAATCGACTTTAAAGGGGAAACTGTGTTCAATCTAGGTATTTTCTGTGTGTCTTAACGTAGTTTATGTCGGCCCAACAGTGTAAGAGTATCAGCTATTTTCCAAAATGATGTAAGGAATTTTTGGCGTATAATTACTCGATTAAAGACAAGTTCTTCACGCGTGCCAGTATAATGTTTGAAAGCTGACGTGATGAACTTGGTTCCTAGCTATTTATAAAGATCTGTTCAAGCGTTTGATGATCATCAGCTCACAGATTTTTGTAGTCGGGGGTTTTAAATGTATCTTACATAATAATTAGGTATATAAGTGGCTGAATGTTCGGTCACAGATTGTACGTATCTTCAGTGAGAGCAAAGTTGGAAAGTATCATGAAATCACGTATGAGGGACGCGTCGCTACTGAAACATGCGCCGCGCCGCCCATACCGCGCGGTGACAGCTTGCGGAAAGAGTTTTCCTCTTTTGTTATTATTATACATCAGAGGTTTTTAAGTTGGAGAGAAGTTTGACTGGAGATAGTACGGCGCAATGGTTAGTTTACGGACTGCCGTTCGAATAATCCTGGGTTCTCAGTGATGTGGAAATGTGAATGACGAGTTCAACTTTATGTTCTCGGTCTGATTGTGTCTTGTCTTTGTGTGTTGTTAACGACGCTTAAGACTTAGGGAATCATAGTGTGGGGCTATGAGCTATGGGTGTCTAGCGCTTACTGTTTATTAAAAACAGTATAAGCTATCTTATAACTACTTACAAGGGATAAGAAAACTAGCCAAATATGAAATCACGTAGCCACGCGAGTGCGACAGCCGGCGCCGGCCCGCGGCGTGTGCGATATTGTCGGGTCCCGCCCCAATGTGTTTGTCGATTATTACATACAAAACGGTGTTATTACATACAAAATGTTATCCGGTAAACGAGGATTTCGGACTGATTCGTATTGGCTTTAGCTATTTCGCTACTACCTACTTTCACCCATATTTTGGATTGCGAGCAAGAACCTTCTTTCTTTCTTGGCCGACGACGCATCGATGAATTCTTTCGTGTTACATACTCTGGACGACGATGGCTGCCTTCTAATCTGAATCTGGATCTCGAAAACGGCTGCAACGATATTCATGGTATTTAGTATGCAGGATTGGGGGGGAATTATCTATCTAACTAGGTTTCACTTTTAGAAAACGTCGTTTTATATGTGTTTTGGGGCAATGAAAAACTGCTACAATACCATTAGAACACGAAGGTAAATTTCGCCACCATTTACAAGGTTATAATAGGTCAGGTTGGAAATCGGGCGGTCCGCAGAAGACCCCGGTTCGAGTCCAGGTATAAAATAAAAGAATATACCGAGCAAAGCCCGGTCTTCCAGGTACTAAATTATAATCAACTAGCTTTCCGCCGCGGCTTCGCCCGCCCAAAATCCCTAACTTTTGCACCCCCCTTTTACCCCCTTAAAGGATGATTTTCGAAAAAATATTTTATACATGTATCATGATTTTCAATGAAAAACCTTCATACTGAATTTCATTCGAATAACTTCAAAAATGGGAAAGTTCCATACTAACTTTGCACCCCCGTTTTACCCCTTTAGGGGGTGTATTTACAAAAATCTTTTTTTAGTGCTCCCCTACGTTATAAAAGGAAAATGGAAAATTTCAAGTTTGTTTCCCTTATAGTTTAGGCCCTGCGTTGATATGTCAGTCAGTCAGTCAGTCAGTCAGTCAGTCAGTCAGTCAGCTTCTCCTTTTTATATAATTATGTAGCTAGAATATGAGTATATAATTCATTAATTGAAAATTTTAGGCGAACTTCGAGTATCTTCACGGGTACGCCAAGGGTTGTCAGGAACCATCATCGGACTGACGTTAAATCAGTAATCCTATTAACAGTAATAGGACCGGACCAGTTCGTACTTTAAGCTGCGTAGTGCCAATTTAAGGAGATTTATCTATTTAACGAACCTTTCTTCGATGGGGAGTGCAGTTGAATTAGCGTTAGGAGTTGCCGGTAAAGACAAGTTGCTAATGGTTAAAATGTAAAACTAAATTGTTTTCGGAATAACTAAGACAAACGACATAATCTTGGTTACTGTGATGACAGTAAAAAGTTAAATTGATTTTGCCAAATGCAAAAGCGGTGACCAACCCACAGTTCGAGGGACTTCCATTGTAATGAGATCGCCTCAACGTTAACACGGAGTAATCGAATCCTGTAAGAAATGTTCAAGTAAGGTAAACACACCGATGACGGATGGGTCGGGCGACTCGCGTTACAGCGGCTAATGCAGCGGTCAACTGCCGCTATTAATGCATCCATCTAAAATGTTTATTCATGCCAAGTTTTTCCTTAAATATTGGGGATTGGATGAGCAATAAAGTCGTAGATGTACCCATGTTTTTTACTAGTATACATTCTCATTTAAAGTAACTTCAGATACTGAGGAGACAGATACACGACTATGTATATTAAGTACAGGCAAAAGTAAAATATTTATGTGAATGTCCGGACACCCATCGAACGAAAACTGCTGAGCAAATTATGATGATACTCGGCGAAACCGTTAATAACTAGGTAGTAGTAAGTAGTAGTAAGTAGTTAATTAAAATAATTCGTCCTAGTTTACAATTTTCCTGAAACACTCCAGGGTCCAGACACGCAGGCGTCCAAAGCTATCAGTGTCCAACAATCACAGCCATATCCAATAAAAAATATAATTTTAACGTTAATGTTTGTTATTTGTCTTTTTCAGGTAAGATTGGACTTAAGTCTTACGTGCAAGAGGCGTATAATACAATTATTATTATACAGGTATGTGTAAAACAATTGAACACAATTTATTTTACGCAGATTCAATTTACGAGTAATAATGGTTCCGGTTTATAGACAAGACTCAAGTTATTAAACCAATCACTTACAACAACTGAATTATATGCAATTTAAACATTAAACTCATAAAGGGCCGAGTGAAATATTCTAATTTGACCTGTTTATGTGTTGTTATAATACAGTAATAGTCGTATAACTCGGAGCGCGTCGCTTGCATTATGCATGCCCGTGTAGCTGGATCACACACAAACTATATTTGCACATGTTTATTAATGCTGTGCGCTGTGCACCGGTATTGTTCGAACAAGATCATAAAATGAATTTACCTAAGTATATATATCACTTGTCGTTGCCCGCAGTTTGTCCCGCGGTTAGGGGTGGAATATCACAAATTTGTTTCTCAACTATTATCTCTCTTGAATGGCATCGCATAGGTGATGTCTTGAGTTGACCACTCGTCATCAGGTAGCTATTCTGCTCATTTGTCGGCGTTTTACACATAGAAATGGTCACCTTGACTTTAAAATGCATTAACATCCGTAGGAGACGAGTGTAATTCTAATTCAACTAGTAATATTGGTCCCAAACAAATAAACACTGCAAGTTAAATAAAAGCTTGTAATAAAAATCTCGGCGCATTGTGAATAAACAACAATACAATATTCACAATCCAGTCGTACTTTGTTTTCCGATAACTAAATGATACACAACAAGCGTCGAGTGGAATGAGATCGTAAGCTGATGAGATTAATAAATGCAACGGTATGAATATACAAAAGGACATAATCCTTTTGTAGCTAAGTATTTTTTCACACTCGTACATTGGTGCTCAGTTTTGGTACGCGATATTAGCGGACGAACGGGCGGGTACGAGCTTGATCGATTGACGGATAACGCGACACAAATTATGTTTTTGTTACTAAGTCTATTTGTAATGTATACTGATTTCGGTTGGCCACTAAACCCCCCTATTCACGAAAGATACTTTAGTGCAATTAAATCCATTGCGGTGTTTATTAAAAATTAACTCTCTTTGGATGCGTCTATTTGGAATGCATTGTAATGGATTGCACTCAAGTACTGTTTGTCAATACGTAGGTAAGTCTTTGAACTCTTTTGAACTTTTTTGTCCTCAGTTAGAGACATTGACGACCCCGTCTAGTTGGTAGTTGGTAGTGACCCTGCCTGCGAAGCGAGGGGTCCGGGTTCGTTTCCCGGCAAGGGCAAATGTTAAATTTATGTGACAGATAAATATTGGTTCCCGGGTCGTGGGTATAAGTGATGTGTTTTTTTTTGTGTTGTCCATCCCGCCCGCGACACGGGGAATCTTAGTGCGGGGGTATGAGTATGTTAACGTTTACTTATTTATTTGCTGCTGCGGCCTGACGGTAGGTTAAAGACTCTCTACAGAAAGTCAGAAACGAAATATTATTACAATAAAAAAAAATTAAGCTAATATAAATTGAGTTACACTTCTGAAAACTTAGTAAGGCTTCTATTAAAGAAATTTGATAAGCAATCTACAAAGCTCTAGCAATATAAGTGTCTAAAAATATCGTTTATAATTTTCTTTCATCTCCCTCCGCAAAACATCAGAAAGCTTCGTTCTAAACAAACCGCGTTCACAAGTTAAATCGATCGTGTTTTATTTATTTAAATGTCTTCAGAGGGCACTGTTGCCAACAATTTACCGACGATTATACAGTGTGTTGTAAATAAAAAAATACTTAAAAAGTAATGAACGTGTAAAATTTATGCAGGTAGGTACTTAGTTATAAATACTTTTAAAGCTTCCCCATTCCTCCTTAAATCCTTAAAATAATTGTGACGAGGTTTATGTTTTTATGCATTTAAGATATCACAAGCATGCAGTAACACCCTTCCACTGCCGCCCATGACAACTGTGACAGTTTCAGAAAAATACTCAAATCGGGACTAGGATGGTTATTCCAGTTAGCAGAGGGTGTTATTAAGAACGTTGATGCTTGAAACACTCAAAACACCCTGTTTCGTTAACGCGTCATTGAGTCGTTTCATTGGACGAAAAAAATATTATTTGAGCGACGACGCGGCGTGCGCGGGGGGTGTTCACGAACAATTTGACTCGCTTGACGTGCCGTGTGGCGGAGGACTGATGGAGCGGGAAATGAGGAAACAGTTAGGGTTCCGCGGGACAACCACTCCATTCAGACCGTAGTGGGATGCTACTAGATACATAATTAACGCTTAGACACTCGTACCGCACTGAGCTTCTCTGTGTCGTGGTCGGCGTGGAGAACACAAATAATAGACATGATTTTAAACATTGCGGACACTATAATTTTACATATTTCGATACAGTCTCACTATGACCATGGAATTGGGTCGAAACATCAGTGTACATAATAAAAGTCGTGAGTACCCGGTACAGTTAAAACAAATAATAGTTCCGATCCGAGAACAAACCTTTTGTCTTGAGATATTTGTGTTTCAGAACCATTGCGTCATACGAATTTTTCTTCAAAATTAATTGAAACTAATTTAATATGAATGCTGAACCCTCTGGATACCATTAAATTCATGCTTCGTCCACGGAAGCTCACGCCGCCTTATCTTCAACTCTACACTCGATATATGATGACAATTGAATTCACTCATACCGTGAGTACTTATCGTCTTTCAGTGACTGTCTTATAATATTCGGTTTCGGTTATACCAGTAAAGAGCTTTGAACCAACTTTCTGGATGATCGCTTATGCTTATGTAGGCTTAGGTATGTATTGTCGCTTCGTTGTCTCGTGTTTTTATAAACGTTTACTTTATTAACTGTATTAAGTTAATCCTTGACTACAAACCCACCCCATGATAAGTGGTGATGAAGTGTTAGGTGGTAAGGCGCTCTAACTTAGACACCCATATTATAATCGAACGAGAACGAAGACGCTGATATTCTGTTTGCACAACACCTGTTACAAGTTCGTCCCTGTTTAGACCTCGAAAGTGAGACAGGCCTTGTATTTAAATAAATGAGAGTATCAAAACCTGGTATGTGTACTGTTCACTAAATATATTACAAGTTCCCGTCAATACATCGATGTAATTTCGCAACAGATACCTCATAAAACAATAGAATACTAAATATTATGTTTAGTTTTACTTTCTCAGCGGAGGGTCAGCAGAAAAACATACCGACTAATAATAGTTTTACACAAAAATTAATGAGTGAATAGATACAAATATGTTATTCTTGTGCCTTGTAAACATTGTGCCTATGTCCAAGTCTGAGCATATCATTGTTTTTTTGCTTGCTCGCTGAAGGATCAATTTGAAACAAAACTTAAAGACGTAACGGCATAAAGTATCTGTAGAAGAAATGATCAAAACTATATCTTCTACAGAGTACTTTTTACTTCTATAATATTCTTCTATGCTTTCTACTTCTATAAGGATTATTCTTATAGGATTAGTCATGCCTAATACCTATACTTGTATTACTGTTCCCGTGAAGCCTGCATCGCTAGCTACCACCCCGCCGCTTGAGTCAGTCACCGATCGACCGGGTTCCGACCGGGGCATGGGACCCAGTACTATCTTTCTTTCTTCTCTCTTGGCAACGCATCGGGGAAGCCTTTGGTGTTATTTATAGCCATGGGACATTGACCTTTACATTCAGGTGGCTTGTCTGCGCGTTGTTGACTATTGTTGACGACCCCGTAGCCTAGTTGGTACCGTGCCTGCGAAGCGAGGGGTCCCGGGTTCGATTCCCGGCCGGTAAATGTTAGCTCTTGGGACATGAGTGTTCGTGATGTGTTATTTGAGTTGTCCATGCCACCCTCGACACAGTGAATTCTATGAGTGTGTTAGAGTTTATCATTATTATTACTATCATATCATTATTATTTATGTACATGAAAATTGAATGATAAAATTTGATTAAAAATTAATTTTATTTTCTGACTCTACGCCGAATTTTGTAATATCCGGTATATTGTAAGCGACCGGTCCCGGTCGGCCGAATAGACCGGGCGCTGGATGGAGTTGAGTGTGCAAAATGTGAGGACCGCATTCGGTGAATGGTTTTGAACTCAGAAAAGCATGCACATAATGATTCTGGATGTTGCCAGGAGGTATATTGGTCCGGTTTTTTTTTTACACCCCGCCCCCTTAGACATCAAGACAGAGACATAATTATCATAAAAAATTGTATTAATCAATCTTTTTTTATTTTGACAATCGTTATTTATGAATTTGCATAACGAAATACACTCAATGCCTATGTAACTTTTTACAAAAGCCAGCCATTATTTACAATTGGACGTACATTTACAGGGTTGAATCAACAATTCCGGCAGTGGTTGCTCGTTTCGTTCGTCATTTCTCGTGGGTATAATTGACCATCTTTCTTTTCCTAAGCCTAAAAGCCTAAGCTTTACCTAATAACGTGTAATTAAAAGGCTGTAGTAAAACGTTGGTTTTTAGGATAAAAAAACGGATTATCTAGATTTTCGAAAAAACTACAAGTCCGATGGCAAAAAGTTGAATGGCAAAGTTGTAGTTAATATAAAGATCTACAACTTTTGTTTTTACTTTTTTTTCACATAACCTCAAAATGTATATGAAAAATTCAAAAAACCAAGTTTTTGGTTTTTTATTTTTAACTTTTCAAAAATTTGTTCTTTTTCACGAAATTTGGTAAAAACTTGCCTTTTTTTGTCTTAAACACACTGTAATTTTTTTGATTTAAAATATTCATTTTTGCACCTTATATTGACTTAATATCGAAAAAGCACCCTGATTTTCAATCGAAAATTCTCGCGTAAAAAAAAATTTTTTTTTTAAAGTCGGTAGGCTTTTTGTTCGTTGAAATATCTACTTTCTGATGGTGCAAAAAAATATATACATTACCATGGTAAATTTTCTCAGAAAATGCGCTTATTCTGTAACTAAATCAGGTACATTTCTCAAACGAGTTTGGAGATTTCCTGTCAAAAAAGTGCAAGTACCTTTTTGACAGGACATCTCCAAAATCAGAACTCGTTTATAATTCAAAATTTTGAGAACGCAAATTTTTTTGCATGAAATAAACGTTAATTAGCCTATAAAAATGGGGTGGGTGGGGGAAAGGGAAATGGACCAGTACAGCTGCCAGCAACATGTGATTTTCTATTATTTAGGGTCTCAGGTAAAAGAATTTGAGCATAGTTGCCGGTCCTCACATTTTGCATACTCAACTACCTCTGGCGCCTGGTCTAGAATAAATATTGCCTGTTGTAATTCCCCGCGGTTCATACAACTGTCGACATAAGTCACACACACCCATTATTATCAAACTCGATACCGAACATAAATAATGTCCCCGTGGGTACTTTGCGATCGGCGCAAGGTGAATCAAGTTTTATGATTGAAAGCTAAACTAATACCAAAATTAAATTCTATTGTGTGCCAGGCTTAATACATAAATAACATACCCAGACCGAGAACAGATCATTAAAATTCCCGTCTCTCTGGGAATCGAAACCAGGACCCTTTGAACAACAGTCTGGTATGGTAACCATTGCACCATAGCAATCAGCATGTCCATAAATAAATTTTATTTCAAGTTTGGTTTAATTGTTAAAAAAATATAACTTTTAGCAACAATACTGAAACAATAATTTATTTATTAACAACACAATTTAAATGTGGTTCGATCCTAAGAAAGCTTATATTTTTTAACGCGCGCAAAAAGAGGGGTGTTATAAGTTTGACGTCGATGTCTGTCTGTCTGTGTGTGTGTCTGTCTGTGGCATCGTAGCTCTCAAACGGATGGACCGATTTCTTTGCAGTTTTTTTCATTTGTAAGCTAGTTTTCTTGCGGTGGTTCTAAGCAATGTTTGCTTAATGTCAGCCCAACAGTGTTAGAGTATCAGCTCTTTTCCAAAATGATGTTAGGCATTTTTGGCGTATGATTCAATTGAGTGCTTCACGCGTGCCAGTATAATGTTTGAAAGCTGACGTGATCAACTTGGTTCCTAGCTATTTTTGACGATCTGTTCAAGCGTTTGATGATCATCAGCTCATTACAGATTTTCTTAGTCTTGCGCCATCCGGGTCTTGACGACCCGGATGGCGCAATGGTTAACACGCCGGATCGCCGTTCCGAGGGTCCTGGGTTCGATTCCCAGCGAGGCGGAAATTTGAATGATGAATTTAAATTTCCGTTCATGGTCTGGGTGTGTGTGTTCTTGTCTTACGTGTTGTCCATGGCACCCACGACACAGGGAATCTTAGTGTGGGGCTATGAGTGTGTAGCGTTATTTATTTATTATTTTATTAGTCGGGGGTCTTTAATGTAAGTATCTTACATTTTTATTATTATTATGATACGTAGTGGCCGTCAACGCGTCTTCGATTTTTATAAATAGATATCCATATCCATGGTAATGATCATTATTTTAACGACATAAATATTTTCATCGCGAACATTTTCAAGTACAAAGTCAATTAAAAACCCAGTACGCTGTAATCAGTGTATGGCCATAAAATACACACAACAATTATAATAAGGTCAATTAAAACAAACGACTGGAAGCAAACAAATTAATTTGTGGGAAATTATTGCCAACCAGCTTCGAGCACGTACGTTTTAATTATACCCTTATCTGTGCAAAGCTGGAGTTTTAACAGGACCTAGGGCGCGTCCACAGAACTACGATGTAGGGTTTGCACCATACAAAAATGAGAGAAAAAGATTTGAAACATCGTATTATTTGTCAAAGTACATAAAATAAAAAAGGGGTTCAACCACGTTTTTAATTCTGTCAATAATAATTTTATTATGTTGGTACTTGTGTACATCCGTAAAGTAAAAAATATATGTTAAAAAGTAAACCAATGCAAGTTTCTAGAATTTTTTAGCATCAAATCTTGAATATTTAGCAACCCGTAGTGCCCATTATTATGAAATATTTAAATAAAACAAAAGTTGATAAATTTTGATCAGGTCTATTGCATATTGTGTACCTACGTTTGAATGTTATACAATGTAACGAAACTGTCAAAAATAACATAACATAATCACTGTCATCCTCTGCCCTGTCTCATCCATCGCAACTTGTTTGATCCTGTTCAGTTTGAGTTTGACACGAGGACGACGGGAAATGACGCTTAGCTTTGTGTAAGACGTTCAGAATTTCAACTTTGGCGAAGTGTTTTTGGTCCTCATTCAATCTTCTCAAAATCGGAATAATCATTTCTGTGAAACTAATATCTTCATCGTAAACTTTGAGGTCACCATGGTCCTTATCTTTATCGTGTTTAGGAATCATTTCAGTGATAGGATCGTTATCCCAGTCGTCACATTTAATTTCAACAAAATTACTGTTTGTATATTCGTCTCTGTTTTGAGTCGTGTCACGGGAGAAATCAGTATTTTCAAAATTAGTTTTATCTAGCTCCATCTCTGACGAATTATCATAGTGTTTGTCCGATTTTCTTTTGTTATTTTTACCATTGCCAGTTTCGTCACTTAGGGAAAACTTCTCACGTTTAACCTGTATCATACTTTCGTCTTCATCTTCATTTTTACTTCGAGTTCGTTTACGGAAAGAACTGTTGCTTGTTTCTTCTTGGTTATCGCTCGTATCGTCAGTTTCTTCATCAGACTCATCCACAGATACAGCCCTTCTTGAAGTGTATGATTTAGACAAAAATGACAAGGCTTTAAAATGACAGTATGGCCTTTTTTTCATATTATCTGTGCCTTTAGACAGTCTTTTCATCTCTTTGTTGAAAGCATCTTTTACATTCCGCCATTTTTTTTGTATATCACCACCTGCAATAAATAAATAACGAAATATTAGATTTTTACCTGAATGTACATCAAAGAGTGCAGTCTGGTATATAACATTACATAACAACTACGTCTCCACAGCCTTAGGTAATCGGAGAATGTTGTCGCTTCATAGAAACAATTTGAAAATTAGTCAATGAGCATGATTATTATTGCATGAAGTATTATAAGTATAACACAAAATACGGAATATATCTTATAATGCTACAAATTATTTCCAAAATAAAAATTAATTAATAAATGAAAAATTTATAAGAAAACCTGCACACTGAGTACTCCATAATGGTCTCCAAGGTGCTATAAGTCTACCAATCTCTTGGCCAGCGTGGTGAACTTTGGCCTCTACCCCTCACATTTTGAGAGGAGACCTAACCCTAGTGGGCCCACTGAGCCCAGCGGTGGGACAGTTAGGAGAAGCAAAGAAGAACCCAAGGTTTAACGCATTTGACGTCACTGATTGTGTGCCCGTCTGTCCCGTATATTAGTTTAAAAGACCATTTTTCCAGAGAATGTTTAGATACAATACTTAGTCCAAAAAAAACGGTTTTTCATAATGAACTAGCAAATTTAAGAAGAGACAGCAATTAGGGGCAGCATTATATTATACCAAAGTAAGTTTTTTGTGAGAGGAATATTATAAATAGCTCATTATGATGATTAAACCTATTGACTTAGTAATAATAAGTCAATGATTGAAGCTTTTAAACTATAATCGTTAAATTATAATTGATTTAGTTAGTAATATTATGTAAAAATGATGTAAGTAAGCAATTAACCAATAATAATTACTTGATATAATCAAATCATTTTTGATTGCGAGTTTTGTTCATAGTAATATTAATAAAATACAATAATACATACTTAATTTTTAGTGGATGCTCCTATTATACTGTTTGTGTCCTTAATAAAATGTCCTAGTCAATCAAAACTTATCTTAATTAACGCCTCCAACATACAGTTAAATATAATATAGGTACTTATAGAACAATTAGGTAGGTACCTAAACGATGTTCGTACAGTATCGTAGTAGTATATCGTATATACGAGTATACAAATAATTAAAATAGGTAGGTACCTAATAGCCGTACACTTACAATATCAATGTAAATATTTTAGACAAATTATATTCATCAGTGGACAATTAAACGGCCCGTACACACGCAATATTATCGTTAATATTCATATCATTATTACATGTGTGTGGTGTGTGCGGTGTGGCTAGTCTGCGTCATTGTGGTCATTGAATGACGCGCGCCGCGACTCCGCACCGCGCCGCGCGGCCGTCACGTGGACCGCAGCAACCTCCGTTCGGGTGTTGCCGTTTGCGCTCGGCGCAGCGGCGAGCGGTCGGCCGCGTCACGCCTCGGTTATCTACAATAATACAATTCACTACGAACGACGAACCGCGGATATTGTACGAGCCGATATACATAATACATTAATATCTAAATAACACGGTAGGAACTTACTTATAGAATTCTGGTGCAGGGTTTTTAATTGTTTCCAATTTGGAATGATACTTTGACACACTTCATCCCACATGCGTGCCTTTAGCCTTCGGTCTGTGTAGCCATCGCAGCTCCTGTTCCAAATCGCGGGTCTGTGGTGGACCTCTCTTATTAATTCTTCGATGTCGACGTGGAATTTCTTGGCCGGACGAAGGATTTCCAACGACATGATTGATCCGCGCGTGCGGTGCGACTGCCGGATCTGCTCCCCGCCGCACGGCGCCGCCCCGCCGGCGCCGCGGGGCGGTTGCGGTTAGCATGCTCCGCACTCCGCACTCCGCACTCCGCGTTCCACGCTCCGCACTGCGCAACCAATCGACCTGACACAAAAAACGTGCGTTTCACGATTATGCCTATTGCAGACGATGATTACAGTAACTATGTAAGTATGTATGTCAAACATAGACGCATTGAAAGAAAAATATTTTGTATTAATTTGTGGTTAACTAATTATTTGTTAAAAGTGCTTGTTATAATAAGGTAGCAACTCTTTTTTAATTCTTTTATTCCGCATTCACATATTCGGCCGAAAATAAGGTTTACAATGACGAATATGAAAACACGCGCATGGATACAAATAAAAATGTGTCCAATTCACACGTGCTAGAAGTGAAACTTAAAAAAACGAATACTGTCAGTCCAAATTAATGTTTTGCTATGCTTACGTAAGCCGCCACTTTGCCGATGCTTCCTATCTCATTTTCTCCCACGTTAGATACAATGTGTCTGTGTCTTTTTCGTTTCCGTTACATTTCATTTGCGTGTCATTTCAGTTTCATCGAATTCCAAGTCACAACGATACTATAAAAGCTTGCATTTCAATAAAAATCCTTTGATCGGCCCCAAAAAACCGACATCGATACCTAGCTGAGAACGACCGGATACTCGTAGCGAATAGCGAAGATTCACGAATAGTCAAACGTATACACACTCGTAATCGCTTGTTTTTGCCTCTTTCCACATAGCATCTAATCGCGGCGAGATTATAAGGCGTCTGGACTATCTTCTGCCAACCCTATTTGGCAACAATACAGGTAGATATTGTATGATTAATGTTCGGCCCTACCTGCCGAGTGCCGGCCACACAATGCTATCCGATTCAATTCAAATGAATACAGCTCATGTCGTGAAAGGGACCCTCGATTGACCCGTCCCAACACGTCAGATGCTATCTTGGGTTGCAGTACTCACACCTAATGACAACTAAATGACTGTTGTTGCAAACATGGTAATTGTAATTCATATTGTTGTTTATAGGTTTGATTATCGTCAGTGTGTGCGTCGTCAGTCAGATATTAATGTACCTGGGGCTCATCTAAACCAATCGTATAGCTGCTGAGCGCTCGTTGCAATTTTATGTAAAACAGAACAGTCTTTACTATTTTGACGACCCGAATGGCGCAATGTTATCATGCCGGAACGCCGTTCTAAGAGTTCGACGGACAAAGAAGCCGACGAGGTCGACAACACATCAGCGATGTGTTTGATATCGTGGACGGCGATGGTCATCTACCATGAAGTGTGTTCGTTTGTTGTTTAGATAAAAAATATATTTATTTTTTCATAGCGGAAAATTGCGAAATTTACGAAACGAATATGCCCAAAAGATAACGATAAACTTTTATACCTTCTTTTTACTTAATAATAACAACAGCGGTTGGGCAATTTCTTATCAATTTTGGCTCGAAGGAAAGCGGGGAAATCCCTAATGTAACTACATTATCGGCCCCATAAGGTCCCGGGGGAGCGAATTTGCTGCGTATTAAAATAGATGCTCGCTCAAAAAACTGTCGCAGCTCATTCCTTGCCCCTTGGAGAATTGAGGACATATTTCGGAAATGCGACAATTCTCCCTTTTACTAAAAGGACGAATAAATAATCGTAATAATGAGGGAGATAAGGATATCGGTATAAAATAATGAGGAAGATAAAGATATTTAATTTAAATCACAATTAGAACGAGACTTACTACCTATCAAAAAAACTAGATTATTACTAACAACAGCTAACAGGACTAATTTTATCAGTCAGTCTTCACGTCCTCAAAATCAAAATCATTTATTCATGTTGGTATTTCTCAATACACTTACGGACGTCATTACTAACGAACGAACGTCATTACTAACGAACGAACGTTATTAGTAACGAACTAACCAACAAACATTTTTAATAACACCCTCTGCTAACTGGAGTAACCATCCTAGTCCCGATTTGAGTCTTGTTCTGGGTGGAACACAGTTGTCACGGGCGGCAGCGGAAGAAAGGTGCTGCATGCTCGTTTGCTACCGTTTCACTTTAAAAAAAAAATATCCATCTCCAATTACACAGGATTAAGTTTGCATTGGTTTACTGCACCTCGTTCCCGAAAGGCGTTCTTTTAAAGAGTTCTGTAAAAGCGCAGGTTATTTGTCCAAATTAAGTATTTACTCGCTACTCGCCCCAGCGGAACTTGCTGCAATCAAATATGCATGCAGTTCCTAAGTGCATTAGTGAGGCTATGCTTTGTACTGGCTGCTTGGTAAATGAACCCGGGACATCGCATTAATAATACAACGGCGCTATCAATGTTGTTTTGTTTATTGATTTAGTTAAATAAATTATGTATAGGTAACAAATTATTTATTTAACAAGATTGTTAACAGTTCTCGCTTCGGGAAACCTACGCCTTTGTACGCGCACTCGAAAAAATGTATAAACGGAATTATTTAAAAGTTAGGAATAAATCATAAATTATTAGTTAAACACCGCGACCGACTGTAACATACAAAATTCAGTTATAGTTGATAAACATCGATTACTGGTGCATCGATATCCCAATGATCAGTTAAAATGTTCATCACCCTTCAAGGATACACGAAGTTGTCCCAAACTCACCATAATAATATAACGAGAAAACGACGATCTTCGCACTTTCCGTGACGTTACAGACACTTACTGATTCCTAACTCATTCTAAACTAATAGTCTGGAACCCTCTCAAAGGTCGGGGTTGCGCGCCCGGTAACGTAATAAATTGCGAGAATGTACTTTAATAAATAATTACCGCTGAACAACGCAAGTGTCCTTTATTATTTTCGCGTTGCGCCTAATTGCCCGTTGGCTCGCTATTAATCAGTGGACACGATCAGAGGCCTAAGTTGTGAGAACTAGCGATTTTGTAATTGAGGAATAAACTGTGGCCGTACAGCGTCCTCCGGTTGCTTCAATGTCGACGTCTGTTAACTTTTGGTAACAAAGGAATTTAAAAATAAATACGATATTTACTCATTTAACAAAATATAAATTCATTCAAATAAGACAATAATATTTGTTTCTATCTTTATGTTTAATTCCTAGTGGGGAAAAGGAGAAAAAATGTAGAACATTATTTATATTAAGTTAGTTAATTACTTCTACGAAAAAAATATGCAGATTCCATAAAAATCAAGTGATAAATCTTGATAAAATAAATAATTTTTTTTAGAAAAATAAATAACCTTTTGTGGCAAGTTTGAAGTAAAATAAAAATATGGATCTAGAACCGAGAACTATTCAAAACCTATTTTACTTTCGGTGTTACCTTACATACATATCTATACTATACATACTATACATACTTACCTACATAATTATATTAACACTATACAAACACGGGTCAATCAGGCGGCATCGTCAGTCCGGTCAGGATTTCGCCAGTGCAAAATGCACCCGACGAAAAAAACACTTATCCGCTTATGACTTGGGACAAAGTTTGTGGTAACACTTCAGTATAAATTACGTTAAATTGCATGTTTGTATGCGACTATAACTGTTGACAGTGCTAAGAAAATAAGAATAAAACGCTTCTAGTTATTACAGGGATGTTGGAAATAAATTTGCTGCCAATTTGTTGCAAACTTGTTTTTTTTGTTATCTGTTCTTACCGCACTTAGGTATCCAGCGTGGTGGTCTATGATAACCTTCACGGCCGAGCCCAGCAGTGGGACTAACTTTATTAATTTCAAATGATTTATGATTGAATTATATAAAATGTATTGCGTCCACGAGATAAAATTTTCGTGACGAGATTATAGCTAAATTAGATGACAACGAATGAGAACTTAACATCAACTAAGGTGATAACGAGTCAACGAGATAATATTGTGTTGTACTGTAGGTATCTAACGTTTTATTCAAAGGTCCTTAATCCCATGATTATTTAGTTATTTATTATTTAAGTCCAGTAACATTTACTAGAAGAGGCCTAGAGCATAGCAGAAGTAGTAGTAGAGAAAAGATGACTTCAATAAATAACAATTGACGGCCTGTGTGGCGCAATGCTTACCATGCCGGACCGCCGCCGTTCGACAGGTCCTGGGTTCGATTCCCAGGGAGGCAGAAATAACAATGTTGAGTTTAAATTTGCATTTTTTTGGTGTCTTTGTTGTGGTGTTGGTGTCACGGCACAGGGAATCCCGCGGGAACTGCTACTATAATTTGATTTTTGTATATAAACAATTAAATAAAAAGTAATGTCCGTAGGTGTACTACTCTGTACTACTAACTAGAAACTAGCTAACTAATGTTCTAACACCGTCTCCTAACCGGACTAACTATCCTAATCCCAATGTGAGTATTGTTCCAGGACGGTCTTAGTTATCATGGGCGGTAGCGGAAGGGTGGTGCTGCATGCTCATTTGCTACCTTAATTCAATAAAATAAAGAGCAATCTCGGTAGGTGTATCGTGGGAGAGACTCCTTACGTGAGCCTGCAGTATTAACGAACACGGCAAACCGTATAGCGTTGGAAATTAATAATGTATCAAAGTGAATCAAACGCTCGGGGAGACGATTAGATTAAATCGGGCCGCTAAGTAAACGCCACTTAATCTGTAATGAGGAGGTTTTATGCGGAAGTTGTTTTGGAACTTTTTTAATTAATGAAAGTGTCGATGTTTTACGCAAAAATGATTTAGTGACGACACCGTAGCCCACTTGGAAGTGACTGCCTGCGAAATGAGTGGTCTTACGCAACTAATAATAGAATAAGGAACTTCTCGATGTAAAGGGCCACTTCCACTAAAGGTTGTGTGAGCAGGGTTACCAGATACAACACCGGGCATCTATCCGGCCTTTTCATTGGTCCAGACATTAAAAAAACTGTAAAATAAAAAATCATAATCATTCGATTCATCATTAAATTTATCATCAGTCATCTCAAAAATAATAACTTAAATGTGCAGTTAGTAAATAGGTCAAATTTATTTTATAAAAGCTACTGGTTCGAGCTTTTCAATATATGTGGCAACCCTACGTGTGAGCAGCCAGTGTGAAAAAATACTTATCGAGCAAATAAATATGAGGGATGCGTACCGGGTATCAAGCCGTCCCTACCCCTACCCGGCGCAAACGTCATTACGCAGAGTCAACCCGCGATGATCGATACCCGGTATGAGACAACATACCGGATACTGCTAATATTTACTCGCCGCGAGACAGCCCTGTTGACTTGGGGCCACTAACACCACGTGTGGAACTACCGCAAGATACAACCGTTTGTGAGCAAGTCATGTACAGAATAATTTTATTACTCATTTATTTAAGACTTTATGTGTAGAGAGCAAATTGTACCGATATAAACCATTAAAACTGGGTACTAATAAAATTTAACTTTAGTTGACACTTATTTTACACAATTCAACACAAAATAAATGTGTGTATACTATATATAGATTAAATAAATAAAAAAATAACACTCATGCATTAAACAATATGGTAATTCGGTGGATTAATTTATATTTTTATTATTTAAATCTTTACTTTAAATTAAAAAGGTAAATGGTAAAATTGTCAAATAGTGCATGCACTGAACCCTTATAAAATGAACGTGGAGTAAAGGCGTAATACCTAATATCATAATAATTATATACTATTGCCGTGGTAATACGTTACGTTACTCGCTAACTTGTTGGCCACAGCTCGAGGTGTCCGGGTTTGCTCGCTCGCCGGGCGGCGCGTAAGTAGCAGTCGTACCTTCGTTATCGTATCGATCTTACATTATTGACTAACTTTCACTAAATATATTATTTAGGTAGGTTAGTGACAAGTGATAAAGTACTGATGTTTATTACGTGGAACAGGCTTCTGTGTAACTTTAAGGGTTATCAACCTTTTGTTTTTTTATTCTTTAAAAGATGTAGATTATGTTTGTATCATTTCTTAGTGACTAAACTGTTACAAATTGACACGTCCATTATGAATCGTTTTTAAAAGCTTTTACTTGCAGAGTATGTAATTGCAAATAATTATATTTATTTATTACTACCGACACAATAACTACTCAAAATATTATTTACAAATCCCATATTGCTGGAACAGTTTATGATTATAATGAGAAATGTCGCTTTAATGAGTAACAAATAATAATAAAATGTGTAACTTATGATAGCTTAATATGTAACCCCGTGACATATTGTTGGCTCACGACACGAGTTATTTGACATTTAAGATAATTGTTTAACATTTGTTAAGTGCAGTTTATAGACGTCTGGTAATATCACAGACCACACAAACCAATTATTGGTTGTGTGGTCCGTGGGTAATATTCATAAACTGTGTCGGTAATTTGCATGTTAGCAATATTGGCCGTCCGGGCGGGCTGTGTGTCGCCGCACGTTACGTATGACATTTTTGTAAATGACGTTTACTTACCTATGCATGATCATAATTATAAAATTTATCGTTTTTTTTCTATGTAGAAGATATTTAGAAAAAAAACTTTGGGGTGGGACAATGGACTGAATACTGAATAATTTATGGGATTTTCAGAAATTTTATCTGTTTATCTATTTCTCAATCTGTCTGTGTTTATTCCCGATAGTATCAAAACGACTTAATCGATTTGGATGCGATTTTCATGAAAGAGGAGATCTGAACCCAGCACTGGAACGTTCATGGGTGCGAAGAAGAGGAAATATCATTCAAGAAAATTCATTCATAAGTAACCCATAAAATATGTTTCTTGACAAAAATGACAATTTTTTAAATTTATTTCGTTGGTATTTTATAACACTTTACTGACAACCCTAAGCTTTAAATTTGGCGTATGTAAGTGAGCAAAAGGTTGTGGCTACTTAATATTGTAGGCTATACGGAGTAGTATATATATCTACAGCTTCGCTTAGCAACAACAACATTTAAGCTCCACTTCCTAGAGCAGTAGTAAGCTATGTCTATAAATCAACGTGAACAAGCCGTGGCCCGCCGCGGCCGAGCCAAGCAGACAATGGGCGTTAAGGGGCGCTTCCTGTAAATTAGACGACTGTCCCAGGTCAATCAGCTCGCCTAACTAAATAAACTGTCACTTCCATGTCCATACACGCGGAGTGTAGTAGGGCTGCCAACTCATAATCTAGTTTTATCTGTTTTGATGGACTTGTGCGTCTATGGTTACCGTGCCGGACTGTCGTTAGAAACGTCCTGGGTTCGATTCCTAGCGAGGCGGAAATTAAAATGTTTAATTTTATATTTTCGATCTGAGTATGTACAATTTATGCTCGTGATTTTTTTTTGTTGTTCATGGCACAAACGACACACGGAAGCCAAGTAGGAGCGAACCGATTGTATTAGATGTAAGAGTCTTCGAGAAGAGAGTGAATAAGCTTACATTTACTTACATTACTTTAATACAAATTAAAGTTAACTACGTTTGATAATGTCTTTAAAATTTAAAATGTTATCAAATCCACTATAGATACAACACGAAAACAATCCCAGTTATCTAGTGAAAGAACAAAGAATTCAACGTTGTCATTCCTAATCTTCTTTGCACTACTTGCTAGAGCTAAGAGGCAAGAAAATATGCGACAACCATGAAATGCATCACAGAGTAGCAACGCTTTAGAGACATTCATTGGACAGATACTTGGCATTTGTTATTGAAAATTTAAATTGACATTTCAACCATTTTAAAATGAAAATACATAGCTGAAAGCCAACATAAGATGTTTAATACCTAGTCAGTTATCAAGCATGCATATACGTACATACATTGTGTAATCACTGTTAATAAGATCTAATAACTATTTTTAAACTGGATTTTGACCCTCACTTCCTGATTTAAAAGTTACTTATACAATAAATTGTTCTAACTATAGGATATAACGAAAATATTAATCTTTCCAAAAATATTACTAAAATATTTTAAGTGACCTGTTAACAAAATAAAAAAGAATGTGTGCATATCACACATGCTACAAGGGAATCCTTAAAAAAAACGAATACTGTCAGTCCAAATATTGATGTTTTGCATTGCTTATGTAAGCCGCCCTTTTGCCGATGCCTCCTATCTCATTTACTCCCATCGCGTCATTTCTGTTTCATCGAATTCTAAATCACAACGATACTATAGAAGTATTCACTTCAAAAACATGGGATACAATACTATGCAAACGATTAATTTAATTAACACAATTTTATTTGACAAAGATCTAGCATGTATCATGAATATCGTAACACGTAAACTGCTCTGTGGCACAGTAGCATCAGAGCAGCCGAGATGGCTGAAACGAATTAATATTGTTGCAATGGCGTCGCCGCTCATAAATTATTCTTATCGGAGTTTTTAAATGTTCTTCCGAGGGGAAACAAGAGATTTCGGTTTGTAAGCTCCCGCGTGACTGTGTTTTGCTATTTTGCCGTTTATTAGAGACTGGGCTTTCCGCTTTATACGATTTAATGGACAATAGAAATATAAAAAAAATTGGTTGTCTGTAAAGTCGGTTTACTGACGATAGTTGAACGTGACAACGTCTTAAGAAAATAATTTCCTTTGAATGAGTAGGCAAGCACAATAAAAGAACACTTTTTCAATACAAGTTAAGTCATTTATTAAAAATGAATGCTGGATACTTATACATCCTACATCGTGATTCAGAATTATACCGCCCCACTACTCAACGCCATCTAGTGTACTGCGAGTGAACTACCAGCTCAGCCAGCCTTCCTCCATCGATAAATGGACCCAATCGAACTTAATGAATAATTGTTCACTGCACAATACATAGATGGCGCAGGTATAATAATTCACCAACGGTAACGACGGTAACGCATGAGTCATGTTTTTTCATGCGTGGCACCGAATTTTAAGACGTTTTCACGTCAAAACGTATGATTGAGTTGCATCTCAATCATACGTTGCTGAGTGATATTTTAGGGTACCTACAGCCAAAACATACTCGAGTTATTTTACTTATTTGGTAATTTAAAATAATTTCAATTTGAAACTAGTATTATCTCGCGACGTCGATCGCGTGGGAGTTGGAAAGTGATAAAACATTGTTAATATTATTATTAAGTGTAAAAAGTATCCTATGATACTTCTAATACCTCCAAGAATATGTGCATAAAGTCATGTAATTATCGGTTAAGTAGTTTTCGCGTGAAAGCGTAACAAACAAAATAAAATTCACATTTACAATAGTAAGGATGGATAAAACATTTACGGCGAGTAGAGAGTAAGTAATTTGCTTTACTCTAGTACCTGCAGGTCCGTTATTAGAAACGATTAATAAGGAAGCCCGAAAGGCCAAGAAATTGCAAACACCTACAAAATCAACGATATTTACTATTACAGTCAAAATAATAACTGATGCCACGCTAATAATTATGATACTGTTACCGTGCTGATGCCGACAGCTTTACTTCGTCCTTTGTCCTTCGTATGAATTAGTTTCATCAAAGAGTTTTGGGCAAAAAGAATTCAGTTCCAAGTATTGCTTTCAACAAAGCAATAAATATCCTTTCCCTATTTCCTACAACACACAACCCTAGCGCTCCGCGACTTCCGACTCGAACGCTTATCGTTCATCATTCGATCTCAAAAATGATTCCCACGCTTGAACCTTATTAGCATAGCCAAAAGGGTGAAAATAACATGTAAGCCTGTGCTCGGACCGAACGATGTAGCAGGTGCGGATCGGTGTACATTTCCTGAAACACAACCAGTGGAGCGTGACCTTTGCCATTAATGGGTTAGTTTAGTGATGTGGTACTATGATAGGTCTTTGCGCGCTGGTGTTATTGGTGAGTGATGATGTATTTAGAATTGCGCATTTCGTATCGATACAGTTAGCAGAATACTTAGTTTTCAAATATAAAAATTTTACTGAGCTATAAATTTCTTGAAGTTTAGCAATCTCGGATTGAAGTAACTTTTAAAGATCCAAGTGTATTATTGAATTTGGATTCTTTAATACACTTGAATCTATACGGCCGACTGACGGTGAGAGGTCACCGTTGCCCGACATCAGGAACATCACCGATGCGTTTCCGTCCAATAAACAAGGAAGAACACATTTCGTTGTGCGGCGGAAATAAGCAATCGAGTGGAAGCTAGCCAGGCGGGCTTCACGCAAAGATGATAATCCCAGCAATAATATAAAAAATAATACTTATACTGATAATAAAATCTTTACTGGCTTCCGCTGGATTGAGAGGGCGCAGGACTGGTCGGAGCGGTGCCTTTTAGGGGAGGCATATGTCCAGCACTGGACTTAAAAATGATGATAGATAGAATATAATCTTTACGCGAAGCCTTACCACTAAGCATTGACTTTGGCCGTCTCCTACGACACCCCTGCCATGGTATAAGAGTTACTAATCTGGTTATGTCGACGTCGACGTAACGTTTTTGCCGACGCTCCCGTATCACGGTGATGCAGAGGCAGTGGAAGCAGTAATTCGTTGGCTTTACGCACGGATCATGTTCGCCGTGAATGGACGCAGTATTTACAGCTAACGGCCGGATTCACTTTGGGCGTAGATCTGCTGAATGGGACTGCCTATACATACACTTCTTTGAAGTAAGTTTCAAATATTTTTTATGTATTAACCGGCAAACAAATATATCTAGAGTGTAAGGACGTCGCCCGTCTTGAGTCCAAGCCAAAGTCGCTGCTGCTGCTGAAAGATGATGAACAATGGACAAGGCTATGATTTTAGGTTACTGCTGTTTTAAATCGTTGGGTTCCAATACAACTCAGATGACTCCCGAGGGTACTCATGCACGATGGAAGGGTTGTTTACCTCTAACATCACCCTCCTAAAAAATCAATCGTAAAATGTATTTTCGTGCTTCGGACGCAGTGGAGAGACGAAATAACCCAATAGCATGATTCGGGCTTGTCGTGACGTCATCGTGTGACGTGAGGTACTCGTAATGCCGTGTCGTCACAGTGTATTCGAAGAAACAAAATAAATCCATGGACTTGAGTGGGCGTCTATTCAACACCCAATATTACATTTTTCGTCAACACAAGACCACCAATATCGTCTCACGAACCTTTCATCGCACCTCGTTCTCTAATTCTCAATTTTTCGGAACGGCTAATTTTACCAACGTTCCTGGTATCGCTCGATTAGCTCCCGAGTAACGCCCGACAGACGGACGGACACATCTCTAATAGGATTTCCTCTATTAACTCTCCCATAAACACACGGAATTGAGAGTAGGTGGGAACTTTGTTAACAAGTGGAGAAATGTTCGTCTATTGAGGATACGGTAATACAATTAATGGGAAAGTTAGGGTGATGCGAAAGGCTGCCTTGACAGCTGAACATTCAGGAGATCCCAGAAGTCGTCCAAGATATTTGAGTTTTGAGCTTTGAAGAAGACGGGCCTTGAGCTGGAATTTTAAGGGTTTCGAATCACCGTGCAATAGTATTGAGATATCTCGACAATTACTTACAGTGTATTTCAGACAGTCGAGATGCGCTACGAGGATATCCTAAAGGCAGCCTAAGAGTGTATAGGTACTCAACATTTATGAATATTACACTTATTATTAAACGGGCTCATTTTCAAAAAAAGAAGGTTCTCAATTCGACTGTATTTTTTTTATGTTTGTTACCCGTTACGTTGTAACCCGTTGTTGTCGTTAAGTAATGTCGGACGCCATCGGGCGACATAAACACTTCCGAAACTTGTGTTGGCCACTAACCCATCCACCTAGCCGCACTGGGACAGCGTTGCGGAGCTCATGCTCTAGACCACCTCATTTGATTATGAGGAGAGAGATTTCACCCTGTAGACCTGTAGGCTTTAGATTCAATAGTAGGTTGAAGCTATAAAGTTATTACTATTTAGTTGCTTTTACTACGATAGGTTTACCAGACAGAAATTGAATGTTTTCTTAATTCCAGCGGTCTACACTTAAATAACAAGCGCAAAAATTAATTCATAAAAATTTTCATACACCCGACGGCGGTTCGGATTAAAAAAGCAAGCTCAAAGGGACGTCAGAAAAATATTGTAAAACAAATAAAGTTACTGAAATTGTTGGCACTCATCTCATCTCTACATCAACAGAATAATATTGTGGGAGCGGGCGGCTGCGCCCGCGGACGATCAAAACAAGAAGGTAAATTACGGTTTTAATAATAATATATGAGTAACAATATTTTTGTCGAATTAAAAAAGTATAGGAGGTAATAACCGTCCACTACCAGAAACATTCAAATTCAAAATCTTTAAATCATATGGGTATTGCTTACAATACCCACACTTAAGAAGGTTTTTGCTTCCATCACCGTTTCACAAAGGTGCTTTAACGTTCCTTTATTAAATTCATCTTGTATATTTTAATCGTATATTAGAATATAGGTAGGTACATTAATTCGAAGAAATTATTAATTTGATTTTACAATATTTAAGTTTCGTCTATGCCGTGTTGTCTTTGAAATAATTCAGTACTAGTTAACCTTTCTTTGTAATCATGTACTTGGTGTATTTGTCACACACACACACACAATTATTATATTATCTTAATATATATATTTCTTGTGTGCGTGTGTATGTGACTGAACTCCTCCTAAACGGCTTGACCGATTTGGTTGAAATTTTTTGTGTGTCTTCAGGTGGATCCGAGAATGGTTTAGATTCACAATTGGACCCGGTAGGTGGCGTTGCTGTCGATATATCACTAAAACATTTTTTAATTATAAAGCGGTACGAAGTACGCTGGGACCACTAGTTTTTTTATAAATATACCGAGGTATTTACGGAGCAACTAGTTACGACTAGACTAGTTTGACGAAGTCTAGAATTTAAATGACATCCATTTTGCCCTAATTCTAAAATAACTATTTCTAAAACTATAAACACTTCATAACAAAGTAAAAGTATGTTTAGCAGGTACGTATACAGAAATTCATGAGACATCACTAACAGACATGCACACAGACTAACTCACTCGTCGTTAACTATCAAACTGGAACAGTATTTATACGAAACTAATAAAAAAGTTGGAAGGAAGCTGTCAATCTGCAGTAATCCCTCGAAACTCCCTAAATCTTCGCCAGATATAACAAAGCGTCATTGAAAGAAAATTCTAGAAAAAAGCATTTCGATACTTACGACTACGACGTGATTTGCTACTATTGTCGGATATGTTGCACAATATTTATGTCCCTAAGGTAATAATATAGGCCTTTGTTAGTAAAAACTGTGTATAACAGTATGACGACCCGTGTGGTGTAATAATTGCCATGTCGGACTGCCGTTCAAAGGATCCGAGGTTCGATTCCCAGCGAGGCGAAAATTGGAATTATTATTTGGTCTGGATGTGTGTATCCTCGAATTTGTAGCCTTGAGTGAGTGGTGTTATTTATTATATCTACTGACAATGAACAGCTTAAAATTGGTAAACACTCGTCCGTAAAATATTTTTTTCATGTTTCGGTCGCAGCATCGAAGATCCAAATAATGTGGGCTCCTGCTTTTTTAGCTAGCATCACATTTTAGCAACTTAAAGTGGTCAGTCGCACCACGACATATATGTCGTGAGTTGTAAAATTTCCTAAAGATAATATAACGGTTCTTTTATCTGTCGGACCATTGTGATCCTCGTGATTAATGATTAATTTAAGGATTAAAGAAGGAGGCAGCTGTAAGGAAAGCGTTAAAATAAATCAATCAAGTAGGATTTACGTATTTTTATTCACCTCATTTAAGAAGTCACATTTGCTTAACATTAAAAAATACGGTTCCCAATATTGGTCATAGATCTATCAAATGATAGATCTGATAGATTTGTGCCCACTTTGTGTCTCAAGACACCTATTTTATGTTTGTCATGGAACACTAACATTTCATTCATTGCTGAACTGTTATGTCTTTCAAGAGAATAAATTCTAAAAGGAAGTAGCAATGTAAGGCGACCACGCACAAACTTTGCGCTAGTTAGCCACATTAACATTAACTGCTAATGGCGGGAATCCATTACTAAAATAGTGGTACGAGAGAAAGAACCGGGAAGGAAGTTAACTACATCGTGCGTAAAATAGTATGACGTCAGCAACGAGCTCTCGCGGCCGATGTTTCCGGAGATGTAAGAAGAAAACTATTACTGAGGGCATTAACTTAATAGACACCATAGCAATGTGATTAAAATTTTTGTCTCTTTGTGCGTGTGTGCGACCCCGCTTATCTAAGCAGCTTCATTGATTTCAATGTCGTCACCAATCCGCACTGGAGCAGCGTGAAGTATACTCCAGGCCTCGTCAGTTGTGAGAGACCTGTGCTCAGTAATGGGCTATTAATGGTAACATTTAATGTTACGTGTAAATAGGGCGATAAATAAAAAGATATGTCAATTTAAAGGATGTCTTCTAAGCATTTTTTCAGGCTCAGACCCCGTCCCAAACTGAGTAGGGTTAAGGTTGCAGGACACGTTCGCTATTTTGCCACCCTGCCGCCGGAAACTATGAACATTTTCAAACTGCAGCACTTACACTTGGAAATGTATAGGAAATTGCTAAATGTATGGCGTAATACTTTTTTTTAAACGGGAAGAAGTGTACTTACTATACGTTTTCAGATACCATCACAAAAATAAAAGGAAGAGGTTTCCTTAACGTTCAATGGTTAACAAGTATTATACGGAAACCTTAACAAATACGGCGACCGAGATTTCCGTTCCGGGGGACCATTACGTCCCGAAGGGTCGAACAGTCAAGTGTTTCACTCTCGCTGGATACAAGACGTCATCGTCTTGCGAATATGGAGTATGGAGGACAATTGAGAAAAGCTGCTGTTGGGGATAAGGCAATAGATTTCACAACTTCTTTTTGCGGTGATATTTTTTAAAGTTTTACTTCAATTGTTTTCAGTAATTCATCATCATCAAGCGAATCGCTCAAATTTATGTCTCGCTGGGAATCAAATCCAAGACCCTTGTAACGATGGTCTGGTTCTGGTATGGTAGCCGTCGCGCCTTACAGGTCTTCAAATTTAGGATCTTTAAGCTCCTACATCATACCCATACAGGTGGGATTACTAAGTATTGAAATACTATACCTACCATACAAATTCCCTTTATAACCAAAATAATCTGCCAACCCTATAAGTTAAGAAACTGGAGTAGAATAAATTGGCGGCCTTCCACCTTGTTATAAATTTTTGCTAGTTGTATATATTAACGAGTCATCAAAACCACCGCACGAGTGAGGTGAAGGCGTCGAGAAAGTTACGGAAATATAGATCACAATTACATCGAGTGATCGAGTTCTCCGTTATTAAAATAAACTGTACCAAAACAATAATTCTCAATCGCAACGCTCCAGTTCGTTTGCGGAGAGATTTATTGTTTCGACTGGAGATATTTGCACGCCGAGTCTCCTGATGATGGGAATATTTATTTGTTTAATAAACTAGGGTTCTCCATTCTCTTCGCTTATCTGATAAATATAAATATGTATAATGAAATTGGAGGATACACAAAGCATTTTAAATTATATAAACATTGTACCACATACATATAATTTTAAGCAGCCTTGATGACGCTAAGCAGTTCCAATCCCCTGTCGGCAAATAAGGTAAGAGGGGACGGAGTTGGTAATATGGCTTCGTATGAGGATTATATTACCAATACAAATTATTAATACGTCATTAATATTATTACTGAAATTATTAGATATCCGTGAAGCCTGTCTAGCTTATTACCCTCTGGCTTGAGTGAGCCGCCAGACGATTCGTCGTATCTCCCCTATGGGCTTGAGAGCCGGTAATTCCTTCTTGGTTTTTCTTGGCCGACAATATATTGGTGATAATTTTGGTGTTACTGATGTCCGGGCAACGGTGACTACTTTTCATCAGTCGGCCAAAAACTACTTTTTCGGGTTGGCTCAATCCATTATTAAGTCGAAGCCTCCTTTCCATGTGATGCGTCCTACTGGTCAATGAGCGATTATGTCGACAATATTCACCTGTTGAAGATAGTTGGGCACAGCAGCAAACCACCCATTGAAACAGGGTGCTGATGCAGGACGATTAGAATCACTACTTCATGGTATAACTGTCACTTTCATGATTGATATTAAGTTGTCTTTTAGTCTCCTTATTGACTGACCCTCCAATATTGAAACCAAAATACAATGCGAAAATGTCACGCGTGGAATTTTAAATTCAGGCCTATATTTAGTGAACTAAATGTCATCTAACATCAATAACGGGATTTACCGCTTTAGATTTGACTGGCAATGCGTCAGGGTCAGCTCTGGTGGTGGGATGGGACGATCATCCATCGGAAATGATCTGTTAGCATTAGTTGACTCGGCTGTTTCTTAACGGTTACTTATATAGGTATAATGTATACTTACTTATCTAGATTATTTATAATAAACTAACTGCAAATAACATTTGAGAAAACACAGTTATTTTGAAATCACAGACAGACACTTCAATTTTATTTATATGTATAGATTAAGTTACTGTTTGTTATGTTCATATATCAAGAAGATGAAATATACGATAGATATGTACCTATGTTGTTACGTCATCATGATAATAAAAAGGAAATACGAACTAAACAACTTTACAGGTACCGTAAATAAATTCCCTTTCGTAGAAATTGTTATTCTTTAATATCGGCGTATTGAAATAAATATTTGTCATTCTTAAGTATCGGCAAATTCTTATAATCATTTTGTGTTTGTATTCTGAAAATACGGTGCAATCTATTTTTGTTACTACTATATATTTATTAGTATAATCCTATTATTATAAATGCGAAATTAACTCTTGTTTTTAAGTCTGTATGTATGCTATACTCGTGTAATATGTATTCCTTTTCACACTAATCCGCTGAACCGATTGGGATAGAATTTGGTTTGGAGATTGTTGTTTGTTGATGGAGATGGTTTGAGAGCTAGGAAATAATATAGGATAGTTTATATCCTGATCATAGCATACGTTCCCTTGGGATCATTGTAACAGTATTCGGTCGTTATTCAACTCTAACGCGGGCGAAGCCGAGAGAATAAAAACTAGTATTATTATATACTTATTTTGTAAGTAAGCGAGACATTCTTTTTTTAATGCCGTAATGATGTAAGCCAATTTTTCAAGCAATTTAATGTCAAAATGTATGAATCCGTGCAGTATTAGCACAGTGATTTAAAACCGTCCACCCCTAAGAGCAAAATTTATTTTATCCTCCCAACAACGAGCGCCCTCTATCGCCGCGCCCGCGCCAACTTTGTGCCGACAGTTTGTTTACCTTTTATCTTAATTGCTCCGCGCGTCCACAATCTTGTAGATTTTAATTAGCAAGATGCGAGATATTCCGCGCTGCAACTTTAAATGGCGTCATGCAAATGAAGTTTGCAGTTACAAGTCAGATCGGTAGCGGTGTAGCGTTGTTAACAAGCGGTTGGTTCGTAGTATCGCTCTCGATGTTTGCGCAGCTTCGTGGATTTGCGTTACAAGTCTTCTTGAAGTCTCATCGAGTCTCAGTAAAGTCAATTTATGCATTAGCTTAATGGATACATTAGAGCTAAATTATTTAATAGCTTAATTTTCAAATGTAGACACTTGTTGATTAACACAGTCCATTGTCCCAGGGCACGAAGGGGGCAACTGTATCCAATTGAACCAATTACCAAGGCCGTTGTGCTTGCGAATAATTTATATCAATATTCCTTCGTTCCTTCTTCTTCTTTCTTCGTTGGCCAGTAATCAGCATCAGGTGACCCGTCTGCTCGTGTGCCTGCTTAGGCCATAGAACAATACAAATTCGAACGCACACTCACGCGCCGCAAAACATATTATGTAGTACGCCCGCAAACCCCACGCACACCAAATATATACCTAATAATAAACTAAGAGTGTTTATATTATGGAACTAAGATTTTTTTGCTCTGCAAAATAAAAATGTTCTAAGCTGGTTTAAAAAACTTTTCAGTTAGTGTAAGTTTAAGCATTAGGTCTTAAGATCTGTTGTAAAAGCAATTAAATTTTGCTATTATTTATAAAAAAATCAAAGAAGGAAGTAAGACAGAAAATGAATAAGAATCAAGATTATCTTAATATAAGTTTTATCTTAGTCATAAACCCGTAATCGCCCGTAAATCGTATTACCGCACACCAAGCTTCCTCTTTAACACTAGAGCGCTCGCGCCTTTAACTACTCCTCGAGTACTCGCGCGGGTCACATATGTCACCCATTATGATATATTTTTATTTTTACCACTTCTATTTGGTGCAAATAAAACAAGTTGTAATATTACAAATCACCTTTATTTCTCACTAAATGCTTAAACAAAAGTCAACAATTGCTTAAATTATTAAAATTATAACAAAACAAAATTGCTTCTATAAAAATCAAAATAATTTGGGTTATCGAGATCAAAACTCTCTAATTCTTTGGAAACATTACTTTGACAAATTATCATCATCTCATTAAATAGTTGATAAACCGGTTGTTCCTATTCTGCAGTAATTGGGGCACGGCTGAGGCACACTGTGACTTGATGATCAGGACAAATACGTCTACTACATTTGTCACATTGTTTGCAAGTACTTCGATCTCTCGCTCTACTACAAAAGTCACAACGTCCTTTGCCACTTCGTATTGGCAAGTTTTGTGCTTGTGGGTATTCTGGCAAGCCCAGAAGAAGTCTGGCTTTTAATTTTATAGCCGTTTGCTCCTCTGAACCACTATCTCCCTCTTCTGATGAACTGCTTTCCGTGAATTCTTCTCTAACCACCTACTAATAGTCAACTCCAAGTTCAAAGGCATTATAACCTAAAATAATAGATATTTTGTATCACTTTATGAGTATAAAATAATATAATATTGTAAAATAAATTATACATCGAACTTACTTGTATTTAAACTCGACTTCAAATCGACATCCTAGGCATTCAATAATTTCCTCGAATGCTCGCGCGGGGGACATGCGTCACCCACGTAACTTCAAAAGTGCACTGCTCACACGTCGATGCCCCTATCAAGATGGCGCACTACTGAGATGTAGGACAATTCATACTCGAGGAATAGCTGAGAGAGTAGTGTAGCGCGATTATTTATAAAAATATTTAACAATTTATTACCCTGGGTGACATATCGACGGTGGAAAGGCAAATTGTATTAACCGCCATTTAGTAAAATGTTCAGGAGAGACGATTAAAGTTTTAAAAAATTCATAACTTTTAAAGTATTGAAGATATCTCTATGAAACTTAGTGAGTTAGTAATAAAATTTATTACAAATGGATACATGTAATAAAAAATATCGTATGTCTAATATTTGTATTAATTTATGGAGTTAATACAAAATACCACAAAATCTCAGATAGGTAAAATTAGCTGTTATCCAAACATTATATCCAAAAAATTTCAAACAAAGTGTATTATATCCAAAATATAACTTAAATATTTTCAAGTAAATTGTTTTATATCCAAATAAATATGATATTGCTATCGAGTAAAATGACTTTAAAACAAATTCAATCATGACCAGAGAGAGGTAAACACTTTTATGTAACTTTTTCATATCTATTCGAACCTGGTAAAACAGTTGTACAGACATCATTGTATTCGAACAAAGAGGGCAAAGTGGCTTAACCATACACTTATATATAATTTAAGTCAAAAACTAAACTTTCAAAAACTTAACTTAATCCCGAAAACTGTAAAAAAAAAAGAAAAATTAAGGTAGTCCTAAATGTTTTGCTAAAAGTACATACATACATAATAATAATCACGCCTCTTTTCCGTAGGGGTAGGCAGAGACCACTTCTTTCCACTTGCTACGATCCTTACATACTTGTTTCGCTTCGTCCACTTTCATTATTCCCTTCATACACGCTCTTTGGTTTAGGGTACTCTTGATCTGGCGTTTTTTCAAGTTGTCCCTAATTTGGTCTCGAAACTTCTGCCTAGGTTAGCTAGCTACCTTTCATTCACACTCGCCTTATACACTTATTTCGTCAATCGTTCTTAATTCATTCTCACGACATGGCCAATCCATCTCAATATACCTTTCTCAAATTTGTCACTACATCTTCTTTCAGACCACAACCTTTCCTTATCTCACTATTTCTTATCCTGTTACTCAGTTTAACTCCTATCATACTTCTTTTTGCTCGCATCACAACCACATTTATTCTGCTTTCATGTTTCTTCTGCTATGGCAAAACTTTCACTTCCGTACAGAAGTGTGGGAACCAACACTCCCTCACGCACAGCCAAACGAGCCTTGTTAGACACCTTCCGACTGTTCATAAAGGAGTGCAAAGCTCCATTCACCATGTTTCTTGCATTCACTCTTCTTTCAATATCACTCTAACACTTTCCATCTCTTGTAAACTTTGAACCCAGATACACAAACTCATTGAAGCGCTCATAGCCCGGGGGCTTGCGTCGATCTCAAGTGATCGACAAAGTTAAGCAACAGATGGCGCGGTCGGTAGTTGGATGGGTGACCGCTAGTGGCTAAATATCTTGAGCGCTTCCGTGCTTCGGAGTGCACGTAAAGCAGTCGGTCCCGGTTGTTATCATTGGTAGCAGTCGTTAAGCCATGTCGGATACCTTCGGGCGGCTTAAAATTTCCGACACGTGGGTTGGCCACTAACCCCTCCACCAATCCGCACTGGAGCAGCGTGGTGGAGTATGCTCTAGGCCTCCTCAGGTACGAGGAGAGACCCGTGCTCAGTAGTGGGCCATTAATGGGTTGTAGCCACACAAACTCATTCACCTGTTCAATTTTTTCATTTCCAATAACGATATTGCAGTCTGTCACTGCCTCATCTCTTTCAAACACCATCACTTTCGTCTTCTTTACATTCATCTTCATTCCCTTCCTAACAAAAGCTCCACTCATAGCAGTTACCATCTCCTGCAACTCCTCAGCCGAAGACGCAGGTAATACTTGGTCATCAGCATAGAGAAAACATTTGACGAGTAACACTAACAGTAGCATTCATTCTGAACCCACTTTAATTATCTTTTAAATCTGTCAAGCAATTGTTCATGAACAGACTAAACAGCCACGGTGACACTACACATCCCTGTCTAACACCTTTTTCGATATTAAACCATTCGGTGTATGCCCCGTTTATCCTTACACAAGCACTAAAGTCCCTATAAAGAGATTGCAATGCTCGTATGAGGACACTGCTCACACCGTTCACGGACAATGCTGACCACAATTCTTTCCTCACCACACTATCATAGGCCTTTTCTAGATCCACAAACGCGCAATAAACCTTCTTGTTTTCTCTCTCTCATACTTTTCAACGCTTTCAGTATTTCATCCATGCTTATCTCACTTTCATCAACATTTATATTAGTTTCCATGGAAGGTGCCGGATGTTGTACCTGCACTTCCTCTCTTTCAAACAAACTTTCAAAATACTCTTTCCGTCTCTTTAACATTCTTCTCCTTTTATAATGCTCCCATCTTGACTCCTGATTGTACTCAGCTCCGAGGTAGAAGTTTTTCCTCTGGCTATTTTGATGGATTTACGCAAAAAATTTATGTTTGATTGGAAATCTTCAGTGACCCTCCTATCAAAATCATCCTTTCGTTCTTCTTTCTTTCTAGACACAACTTCTTTCGCTGCTGATTTCAATCTTTTATACTTCATTCTTGCTTCCTTTATCTATTTGAAAAGCGTTCGATGGGTTCTACAGCGTGACACTGACAGAGGACGAGGGGAAGAGATTCTTCTGGAGTCGTTTGAGGAGGTCGGCTGGTGAACAGTTGAAGATGTGGAAATCATCGCGTTCCAAGTTGTGTCCAAGGAAGTTAGATATCATAAGAATCGTGACTATATTGTGAGATGGACAATACACGATGTACTGGTGATTGAATCGATTGCTTTTATTGTAACCAACATTTCCCATGCAACGCCCACAAGAGAATATCGGAACCTTTCAAAGAAATATTACACAGGGACTCCGTTCCTTTATCTCGTCTTCCGTTGGCTTTTGAACTTTTTGGTTAGCTTTTGTTGCTAACCAATCCAACCACGCTTTCTTCTTTTCTTGCACAGCCCTTTGATGACCCACCTCCGTGCAGATTGGTTGGTGCATAGACCCCAAGGATAAACAAGCGAGTGAGTCCGACTTTTAACCTGATCCAGGGGAGTGTTGGGCTTGCACATTCATGCTCCATCACACATTCAACTATTCGAGAGGAAAGAATCACGCCAACTCCCTGACAGCCTCGGCTGCTTTGGGGGACTCCCGACCAGTATGCCGTGTAGAGACCATGAACCGTGGTGTCACATACTTTCCTCTTGGTTTCGTTCACGTACGGAATGTCTACTCTCTGCATCGTTCATCCATCATCTGACATACTTCATCTACCTTACCATCCATTCCTCCTCTTACATTCAACGTAGCGAAGCGGCTCTCCATGGGCCGCTTTTGACCCCTGCGAGAAACGAGACGTGATGTGTGGCGATCCACTTCGCCGCCATTTTGGTTAATTTAATAATTATTATCTCTATATATATAAAATTCTCGTGTCACAATGTTAGTTACCATACTCCTCCGAAACGGCTCGACCGATTATCATCAATTTTATGTGCTTATCAAGTAAGTATGAGAATCGAGCAACATCTATTTTTCATACCCCTAAATGTTAAGGGTTGCCCTAGAATTTTTTTTTTAATTTTTTGGTCAATTTTTTTTGGTTATTTTTTATGGTGTGGCATAAAAAATACACATAATCCCAAATTTTTACTTCCCTACCCCCACCCCTCAAATTTAAATCGTGCTTTAATCATTCACAATCTATATGGCGGAACAACGTTCGCGGGGTCAGCTAGTATTTATATATAATTATATTTATATAATACGTAATTATATTTATCAAAAAGTTACAATTAAAAAAACTGAATTAAACTTTCATACTGACGTTTACAAACAATAACTATAATAATGGCAAAACGCGAGGGTTGACAACGGCACGAAGTGCGCGCAGCCGTCCTCTCCGACACAAGAACTAAGAAGGGTGACTGAAGCGCCTACGCATCAGCCCGTACTTAAATATTATCTCTGTTTTACTAGCAATTTGCTTTATTTTGTATGGTTTAACCAACAATTTTGTATGCGATTAAAAAATTGTAAAGTAGTTTTAATGCAGATTTTATTTAAAAAAAAAACAGGTAAATTTGTTTTATTGTATTAAAATTGGTTCTAGAAAGAATAGCAAAACGACTCAACGCATAGTGTTTTCTTATTTTGGATAGGTATAATGTATTATCTTGGAAATAATAGCATTTTAGAGTAGAGTAAAATGTATTAACTTACAATGACTAACATTTAAAATCGGAGTAAAATGTTTTAATTCTATTGATGATGAAAAGTCAAGTTGGGTATAATGTATCAATTACAAAAGCTTATAATAATATAATGTGGTAAATTGTTTTATCATTTAAATTTAGTTAAAGTCAAGCAAGGCAAAGTAGCATAAGGTAAATTTTTTAGTTGAGATGTGTTTTAATGACAAAATCCACTATTTACTATAAAGTTAAAACACAAAAATATATGAAAAACTTCAAAATCACTGGTGTATTAACGACCATAAAAGTCGTCAGATCGAGCTGAAACCAAGACCATTCGAAAGAGAAAATTCTCCCGATTCCAACGATATATATAACTCGATATCGCCTAAAATGGCAGTTAATACATTTTGCCTTTCCACCGTCGATATGTCACCCGCGCGAGCCCTCTAGTGTTAACACTTTAGAAGCGACTAGCAGGGAATTACAAAAGAGCAATGTTAGCTCTAAATACGGCAAGAAAGAACCTCCGTAGGGGTCTCGTTAAGTACATAATACGCGACGCGCGCCAAGCGTGCAACGTCGACATTGCAACCAGGGATGTTATGGGTATGAAATTTCGGATCTGGATACGGATATAGGAATAATATTATACTAGTCATAGATACGGTTGCGGATATGTAATTATTTCGGATTATCCGTTAGTTTGGAATAGTTTTGGATAGTTTCAGTTACGGATATTAGATAGGTATAGTGATGACTAAACAATAGAAATAATTATGTAATAACAAACTATGCAAGTCTCGCGTACGGCTAGTATCGGCTCGGCCGGGCAGAAACAAAACCCTGTACATTACAATGACATGTCTCATTTAGGTTCTGCCCTTATCCGACATTTCCGTAACTTTTATAACGGATTCGGTAACGGTTACGGAGCTTCATAACATCCCTGATAGCAGCTCAGTTCTGAAAATAACGCTAGTGGTCCTTAGAGACCTTAAATTCTCTGCAATAATAAACGATCTTACCACCGCGGTTGAATCTCGTATGGAGCAAAAGGCAACCTTCTTATGAAATTAATAATAAACGATAACATACCTACTCATACCCTCGCACAGTCGTATAGTGTATATAGAGGAGTGTAGAATTCTTAATTAGTTTTTAAAGATAATGCATAAAAAATACAATTAATCAATAAATAAATAACATTACACACAATAATGTTACTTTATGCACACTAGCATGCCTTTGACACGACGTTTGAAATGTGTACGTTTATAGTGTCAATATAAAGTAACCGTTTGACACAGTGATTTACAGTCGAATTTCGAGCGCAGAGCGTGTAACTAGTAATAATAGATCGACTTAATAATACAAACTTGCCTACTTTCATAGTATTATGTCTTATGGTATTTTACTATGGGGTAAATCTGCGGAAATTAAAATAATCTTTGTGTTACAGAAAAGAGCCGTTAGGGCAATTTATAAATTAAAATCACGCGAATCATTGCGTGAAAAATTCAAAGAAATAGATGTATTAACTGTAGCTTCCCAATATGTTTATAGCAATTTAATTTTTATTAAGAAAAATTTGAGTTGTTATAAACAAAAATCCGATATTACCGATCGGCAAACTAGAAATATGCACCATTTAGTGACTTCCTCGTACCGCCTTCGTAGGGTCCAGCGGTCATTTGTGGGGCTCGGTGTACGCTTTTTTAATAAGTTACCAAAGTCTGTTATTGATTTGCCCTTACAAATATTTAAGAAACATGTAAAAACACGACTATTAGAGAAAGGTTATTATACAGTAGAAGAATATATTAATGACAAAGATGCTTGGACATAGACATCTGCGACCAGTTCTACTCATGTTAGTATGTATGTATTTGTATGTAGGTATAAAATTTGTAATCTAGCATTATTATTTTATTTTTTTAAAAGATGTGCCGAGGAGTTTCTTTCGCCGTTTCTTTTTCTCCTCAAAGATTAAAAAAAATCAATATTTAAAGGCACCTTAGTGAAACGGTGGTAAATGCAAAAAATTGACGTTCATAAGTGTATGCATCATACCTACATGAAATAAATGATTTGAGTTTTGAGTTTGAGTTTGAGTTGGTACTCAGACCACCCGAGTAGCATAATCTTAAATCCTCACTACTTATCGTCGTGTTACATCATATAAAACAGAATATTTCGTGAAAGCACTTCTATATTTTCCGCCCTAAATCTACAGGTGTGCTCTATCAACGACCCCCAAAAAGTATCAGGTTGCTCAAACAAGAGGTAGACCCATCGATTATGCGATGGCAAGAGTCACCAAGGGACCCGGGGATCCAAGTACGCTAGGGTCTTCGCTAAAAATGCAATAACGGTAATGAAGGGTTATCATATTCCACATAGGGTACATTAAACCTGACGCCGGCAGCGGCGGGTCAAATAGACCCAAATTACTATGATTACGTAAATAACTTCATGCTCTCATAACTCAACAAGACGTATCATTTCCTGTATCATCAATGTCATGGACTCCAAATAAAGACAAGAACATATACCCAGTCTGAGACCAGAAATTTAAACACATTTATGAAATTAATGCTCTATTGTAAATTGAACCCAGGAGCAGGACCTTCCGAACGTCAATATCTTTGAAAGGTCCTGCTGTGGCGTTACCAAGATGCATGCGTTTTCATACAGCATGGTAACGCCACACGAACCATCGAATTCTTGCCGGGTTTGACCATAATATAGTGATATAGACTTGCATTTAAGCTAATTAATTTGTTTGTAATTTTATTTTGTCACAAAAATTTGTAATGGCCCAAAGAACTGGCTGCACAGCTTTAAAAAGTAATTGAAACATTTATGAAACAATCAACCCTAGTTGTTATCTTTAGACAGTAATCAGTGAGCTTATCGGAGACCTTAAGACGGCTAGAGAACTGCCATTCGGTTTGATTACTAATCCTTCCAGTAACTCGGTGTGAAATCGTTGCGTACCTCTGAGGTTTCTGGAAAAGTTGGATCGTGCTCCGCAGTATGATAACTTGATAACGTATTGTAACAACAGTCGCTGATTGGTAGAAAGTCTGATAAAGTAACAGTATTGTATAACAGTCCCTGTTCTTTAGTTTACGAATTGTTCCGATTTATCGTCTGATTGAATTCAGCATTCGCGATTATAACTGCACAAATAGTTTGTTGTGCAAGTTATGCTTTAGTCAAGTCTGAAACAATTTGTTCACTATCATACGTTATAAATTAGGAAGAGATAATGAACAACGGAACAGATTTTTCTTTTGTATCTTACAGAATAATGTGTATCCCGCTTTGACAAAGAAACCCCAAAACTTATTAGGTATGTCGTAATGTTCATTTACATCATACATGTTTGTTTTGTTGTCATGTAAGAAACCACCTCCTGAGACCAAAATACGCCTTGCGACACAAATAGGTGTGGCGACAGTCCCGCCATGCGCCATTCGAATCGTACCTACTCAGATTGCAATAGGTGATTAGTTTTAATTAGATCAGCGATATCTGGAGAACATTAGTATTTACGTGCAATTGCTGGTAATGGCGGCCCTCGCACGCGACACAGCTGCCGGCGTCGGCTACCTGATGCAACGTCAGGCTGGCATGGTACCAGTTGATGCGTGTCACGTGCAGCTGGGACGTGGGAACACTGGACACTGGGCGGCGACTATTGCGCTATGAACACTAGGAGCTAACTTGGTAGTGCCGAGTTCACTGTTGCGACACTAGCAACTCCCCTCGATGTGGGAAGTGGAATCTGTGTATCATAAGGATTGTTTATTTATTTTTGATGAAAATTGACGCAACGAATTGACTGATTTTTTGATTTGGTTCGCTTTACAAAATTTTAAGGTGGATGTATCACACGTTGATGAATCTGTAAATATGTAGATATTTTATTACATAATAGGTATACTTAGAGTTACAACCGGCATTACCAGTCATCCACAGTAATGTAATAGTAATTCAACAACACCATTAACAATAATCGTATTCAGTCCTAATCATTCCAATAAAATCAATATTTCTCCTACCTCATTCGAACGGCACATTTGTAGGTATTAACATGTATCGGAAATCGCATTTAATGGTCGTTTGCAGCAGTTACGGTAACACGACGTTATGCGAGCGCGCGGTGCAAGGCGGAGGAGGTTGGTCTCAAACATCATTACATTTGTATCTTCATTATCTAAGATGTCGTCTAAAGTAAGACTTAAATAAGTCATATTAAAATGACTTGTGAAATGTTTAACAAACTACTTATTTTGTAAAATTTTAGAGCCAGATTCTGGAGCCTGGTTAAGATTAGCTATTTTATCATAGATAGTTTTTTTTATGTTACTACCTAAAAAACCTGATACACCTGATACGTGGTCACCGTCTCCTATGGACATCGGCAACCCCTCAAGCATCACCGATGAGTTACCAGCCAAGAAAGAAAGAAGTAAAATAAAGAAATAGTGGGAAATAGATGGTGTGATGCGATATTAAGTAGGAGGTAAGAGGAAAGTTCTTTACCACCTGTTAGCTAGGTGAGTGGTTAGTTGATCCACATTGAATATTTTCCACTTAAACATGTCTACTTAGAAGCATGAACTGTAGTGTTTACATTCCACAAACCTTTCGCGCACCGCATCCCAACTACCGAATGATGAAATAAATGCCTTTCTGCTTTTAATAGTCTACGCGAGTTGATACCATGTTATTTGTGGTTAAGTAATAGTTATGTAATGTAAATACTTTTATTAGTCAAAAAATTATCGAAGATTTTAATTATATTATTAGTTTAATTCCACCTCATCATGTTCATAATTCATAAAAAAATTAAGGCTTCTTTGTAATGAAATTCCTTTTTGTAACAAAATTTTTGGCACTTCCCCATATGTATCAAATGTTACGTAAAGTAATGTCGACGGTTTAATTCATTAATATCTAATTAAGCTTATCAGTGACGTTTTCAAAATATACCAAACTTGGTGCAACATTACTCAAGATTCATAGTAAGTATACTTTTACCTCAAAAGCACTTGATGTTTTAGAATATTACATATTATCTCGTCGCACTTATAGCAGCGAGTAGTCAATATCTCATCCGTTGCCAACTTGCCAAGTACCAGCTGAGGTACGTTCACTCTTACCGAATAAAATTCGCGAATCCGAATCACCATCGATTTAAGAATTTGATACGCATGAAACCGTAAGTCTAGGGGTCTTAGCATCGAATTTACTGCAATGAATTTTCTAAAGAACCATTCGATTTGGCTTCCAAGTAAGAATTACATTCAATAAATTTGTGATATCATTCAGAATAGTCGCGATATTGCCGAACTGGACCAACTTGCCAACTTAAGAAATTTTGTATCTCGAACTTGTTAAAATGTTTGTTTAAAGTCTCTGCTCTCTGATAAACTCCGCTTAGAAATATCTTATGCCCGAAATATTCGAAAAACGATTCATTTTATTACGGATAGTAGAACTATCTACGAGGCGTAACTAAAAAGTCTTCCTATAAGAAAATATTACAACGAACGACTTTAACGACTCGTTACTGGTAACTAAAAAACGATTGGTTTACGATTGGTTAAATACAGCAGTTCCGCAAACTTTTTGTATTCGAGGTACATCTATACACACACTTTGCGGAACACTGAAATATAGGAACGACCACAATCTCCTCTCCTCCGCTCGTACCTTGGGTCTATCCTATCGAATATCAGCTAAACCGTTTAGTAACTAGTATTTATGACGCCGCTCGATATCACTTTATTGGTGTATTGTTGTCCAAACGCCTGTCGACACCAGTACAATGGTGATATCAGCTCTCAAATGTCTTTGGACAACGGCCAGTTCGTGTTCGGAAAGACTTTTGGAATGAGATTTTAAGTAACTAGCTGTTAAACCTGGTTTGGCTTTTCATTCTGAGCATTATTGGTAAAATGTAAAGGCATCAATAAAAAATTACGTAATAATCAATGCATTTATTATTTTGGCTTCTGTGAGAGAAAATAATATTAATGAAAGTTTGTAAAGTACCTATATAAGTCTGTAATATCAATTTTCCAGATGTATGAGAGGAGATAGAGGGAGAGAGAGAGGATTTTACTGTGAATGGTGGGTATTATAAATGATACATACAGGATTCAGGTTGAAATATATCTCATACTTAACCAATGTTACGTTTGAGCTTGGACACAAGCTCAAACGTACGTATAGTCATGCACTTTCTTTCATCAGTGCTTAGTTCTTTGATCAGCGTTAACATTTTCTGCCAAGCCCCAAGTCGTTGTTCATAGCGACAGATTCCCGATACTGTCCCGACGTGAACCGTGACATTAGCATACTAAAACTTTATGTTTGTAATAAAATGTTACTATATGGTTTATAATGTCAAATACTTCGTTATTTAAAAAGATGCCTGGTTTAGTTTAATTCTGAATTTGATAGACTACCTCTCGTATCTCATACGCCACTATTGATTTGTATTGCATATTCATCAAGCAATCAAGATTGTTTTATACAAAGTGTTTTTAACATTCCTCTACTATTCCAATAAATGATGCCAAATTAAAAAATAAAGATTAAAATAAATCCATTGGCCCGTACACCATTTATGGTCTCCGTACCTCCATAGAAGCGAAAAGTAATTCCGAGTAAAAAAACGTACAAATCAAAAGCTCACGCATTTACATATGAGCACTTAATAAATATCGCTCACCTTTTGAGCGAACCCACGCGTTCATCCTGCACCCGATTCACGCCCCTTTCTACTGTTATTTTAAACAACTTACAGTTTATAATCCTTTGACGATAGAACGCAAACTTGCAGGAGAGGCCCTCATGAACCGTTTTCTATTTTGCTGCTTCAGGGATAATGGTTTGTCAACTTTGGCCTTTACTGCTTCAGCATTAGAGTTTAGCTGTGATTTAATTTTAATTTCGTGGTTGGTGTTATAATTTGGTACTGTTGTATGAGTGAAATAGTCAGTGTTGCCAGTGAAGTGCAGTGTAAATTTGCCGAGCTCCTTGTGTGGTGCGCTCATTTATTCCGTGCTCCAAATACGTGGCTTTGTGATTTGTTTTATTGATATTGTGTCCTCTTTGTATGACTGGGCGCTTCGGAGTCTCGGCCGCTATCGCACCTTAGTTACGAGTACGGCCGTACTAAATCCTTTATCACCCTCATACTAGATTTACGATTCTACAGGTCTAGCTCTGTATCTGCTTTGATAAACACCTTGTTACAAATTCGATAGGGTTACAGGACGCGAAAATTATTAAACTAAAACTGATCTTGTTTAAGAATGTCACTTTTTAGAATTTGGATCCCGAAATAGTTTTAAAAATCTATTTTAATTATATCCGATGCTGAAGAACATTTGAAAACACGATGTTTTCATCTGCCCCGGCCGGGAATGGAACCAGGAACTCTTCGCTTTGCAGGCATTGTCACTGCTATATCCCTATTCGCTATTAGGAATAAATTAATCCCTAATAAAAATATGTTTTCTTGTTATACTTTCTTGTTTTATAATCTACTAAATCTTCCGAAGAGAAAATTTGGTTTACTTAAATTTTTGTTTTTCAGCAATAAAAGAAAGCACTTTACAGAGCAGTTATTAGAAAAGTGAAATTTATCATCCAAACACCGGCACCGAAAACAAAGAACGCAGTAATGCGATCCCCGGCTCCTAATTCTTAAAGTGTTCGCTTTCTCGCAAAATCCTTGAAACTAATTTCATATTGCTGTACAAGTTTCGAATGAGATTTCGCGAGCGAGTGGTGCAAATGAAAATTTCACGAGAAAACTGTCAGCGCGGTAACACCACGCAAACAACCCGGTTTAAATTCCATACAGCGAATACTTCGCGCTGATTCTATTTTTAAAAGATTTACTCGTTCATATTTAACTTACTTTACGTTAAGGTGTTAAAATCTGATGTGTATTTAAAACTTATAATTATCTTTTTATCTCACACGATAATTAGATCTTTCAGTTCAATTTGTTAGGCAATACGCACTAATACGCAGGGGTAAATTTAACGAGATGCCCTAAGTGTTAAATACAATGCTTGGGACCCAGTACTTCCTTCCTTTCGTCTTCATTTCTTTTGGTGACGCATCACACCCACGACACTGACCACTTACCATCAAGTGGCTCCGCTGCTCGTCTATCGACTGTTGTCACAAAAAAGCGGTAAAATAATTATTACTGTATTCTAACACTGTATTAACCAGGATAAAGTTCGCAGGCGATTAATAGTTTAGTTACAAGGTCCAAACAAACTATACCCTCTGCCGGCAATACTATAATTATATTCCGGCTGATTAATCACAGCAAAAGTTGAACAAGCTCTCTGTCCGCCCACGACTTGGACAATGCCGGCTACATATCACCGGGCCTTTGTCCTGGCTAAAGGCGGCATGGGTTAAGGTCTGTAATAAGTGCTTTTTGTTCATTAAAATTATATCGAGAAACAGGATCCCATCCCGTCACTCGCAATGATGTGAAAATAAACTTTAAACAGACTACTCGTATCTCTAATTCAATAAAATTCAGCCAGTACCTAATTTATTTGAAGTATGAACCAAGTGGAACTTATGATGGTGATAAAAAATTCATGCAAAACATTTTAGATATAATAATATATCTTGCTTTTTAAATAGGTAGTAGGTCCATTCTCCACATTAACGTAAATGAGTCTATATAATATTTTTCCTAAACCAGTCGTGAAGTGATTTTGTGAGCAATAGACCATTTCATAAAATCAGTTTATCAATTTTGGAATATCCCACTACGTAGGTATTCTAAACGGTGAATATAATCCAAATTGTTTAGTAAATTACAATACAATATCTCGTTATTCTACGCGAAATTAGCATAATATTATTATTAGTAGTTCCAGGTAAATATGTATTTACTGAATCGAAGGTAATGTTAATCTGTTTAATTTCCATATAGATAGTTTTGCGACAATATTCAGCATAGCAAACTGTTACTAATATTATTTGAACGTTACGAGTATACGCCCAACTAATACCTACTGAATTAGCTTTAAATAATGACTACGATTCCTGGTAATACTGTTGACGTTTTCGGATTTAGATTAAAAATAGGCAAAATAAACAGTTAGAGTTCTCAAATTATTACTTTTTGTTTATTAATTATTAAATTATTTTTCAAAGCAAATTTTGAGTTTATGATGTTTTGTGTAATTTTTACGTCAGCTCGTGTAAGGTTTTAACTCTACAAAGAATCTTATCAAAATATCTCTTCCACTAAAATTTTAAATTGTAGGTGCAGCATTATTCTTTCGAAGTCTTGCAAAAATATCGAATTTCAAGGAGATTTTTAAGCAGCCGTACACTACAATCGAATCGAAACTTAACCCTGCAAGGTGTCTTGATAGCAGGTATAAATAAAATGGTGGTAATGGTCATCGGAGCAGGCAATAGATAGAAAGTGTTAGCACGCGCGGAATATCAACTTACGATACTGGGAATAATGGCAGGGGCAAGCGAGATTCCATATCGATTTCGTATCGTAGCGATGTTCTACGAAGTTCTATGAAATTTTTTTAAGTAGGTGATATTTTATAAAATATCACTTTTAGTTTTTAGCGCTTCACACGGATTGAATAAATCTAATTAGTAAGTAGGAAAATAAAATTTTCAGTAGAAATCATTGTGCTGACAAATAAGTACAACGGTTCAGAATGAACGTTAAACTTTTCAGGTCATAAGCAATTTTTTTACATTATACGTACAGATAGTTTTTACGGCAAGTTTAAAATCGTAATCAGTTATTTGATTATTTGTTTAGATTAATGATTATTGTGTGATTGCTTTACACAACTTATACTTTAACCGTCTAAATGATTCGAGTACGTTTCACTTACGTCTTTGCTTACCACTCATGCTTGCCCAACCCCCGGTCCATTTCAAATTCGACGCATTACTCGATAGTAACTCGAGCCGCGCATGTGGTGTTACCGTAAATCCATTCCAGAATATTCCGGTTAGAACAAGGTGAGAACAGAACGATTTGAATTGATAATGGCACCCATATATTTGCGTATGCGAGATTTTATCTACTTCAGAAATGTATGACCTGAACCTTCGAATAGGATTTGAAATTGAACATCTCGTGTGATCTATGTACTCGATTATGGGAAGAATAGAGCTTTGTAACATTCTTGATGTTACTAATATTAAACGTATGAAACTCTAGTAGAGTAGGTACTAAAACATTATCTTTAATAGATTTTTATTATATTTCAGAAAAACAAAGTATATTTTATTGTATTTGTCAAAGTGTTACAATATAGTTCATAAACATTACATTTCACAGATAATTTAGGAATATGGCCATAATGAACCATACAATCATGTGCATATGAGTGCCATTTGAAATGCTACATTACCATCCCTCAATGGGCTCTAGTCTAATAATTTACAGAAATAGGATTCTGGCGATTACCTCGTCCATTGCCTCGTCCATTGGTCTGCAGGGTCAGCCGTTACCTATAAGTTCATAGATGGAATGTTTGACATTAAGCATTGACATAATTTGCAAGATTGAAAATAATTGAAATGTATCACAAGTTATTCAGGGAAGTGCAAAAAAATCCACATATTCAACAAAGCGTGCATTAGTATGTAAAGATGAGCATGAGTACCTAAATTAGCATGCATACATTAATTTCAACATAGTATTTAGAAAAAAAAGTAATTTGTCAAAAAACCCCCATGACTTCCATGCCACTTACTCCTCTAAAGCCGTAAAGTCTTTACGACCGTTAACTTGCAAAACTCGATGCTGAAAGTTTAAACTTGGGCTTAACCTCGCCTAAAGGTTAAAGACTGCTGTGAACTTGTTTAAAGATGATCCGGGAAGTTTCCCAACAGCTTAACTAAGCTTTTGAAAGCAGACGAGATAAATAGTTGATAAGAAGGTTTTGTACTGGTTCTTACTCGACATGATCACTGAAATTCCTTGAACTATTTCAGCTATTTCTTCTGTCAATAATTTTGATTCAATCAAATTATCATCCGGATACAAGTAGCTCCAATCAATTGACATCGGTTGAGGCAGCATCAAGTAAATATATAGCATAGCTTATTATTTCCATTACTTTGGAACCATTAGGAAAAATTGTAATACGTCCTCCGCCAATCCGCACTGGAGTAGGGTGATGGAGTAGGCCTCCTCAATTACGAGGAGAGATCCGTCCTCAGTACTGAGCCATTAATGGGTTGAAGCCATGTAAAAGGGGTTTGGTTACTAGTTCTAAGTTCACATAAAGGCCGTCATAAAATATTTTACATGATTTGACCAAGGAGTGAAGTTAACGGATTGGTTGCTGATCAATGGTTTAAATAGAGTACTTTCTTACAAGGTTATAATGCAATTTGAGGAAGTTTACGAACAACTTTTAACTAAGCCCATGAATAGCTGGCAGACGCGATAAGAGTTCGATTTCACCGACCGTCTAAGGTCGAAATTAGTTAGCGAATCTGTTGATGTGATAATAAAACTCTCTTGTTTAATATTTTCAAAGTTTACGAATTTTATAAGCGGCGTCTCAGAGGGTAAGGTATGAATACAAACGGCTCCAACTTTTTGACGGTAGGTACTATTTTACTACTTTTCTGAATTTTTTGTACAACTCGTATTAGCAATGAAGTCTTCCACGAATCTGCACCCTCAAGCGAAATCTTCAGCTCACTATAGGTAGAAATGAGCTTGGAGTATTTACACGAATAGTTCATTAGGTAAAAGTTTTAGGATGTTCGCATACTTATATTATATTTATAAATTTTCCTCAACCTAATATAAATTCAAGATTTCATTGCTAAACTAAGTGTATTAGTCTTCGTATTTTAACGACGTTACCATGTATCAATTTAAAAATAAATTACCTTATTAAAAACAACAAAGGCTTTAATTCCAACTTTAAAATTAATAAAGCTATATTCAATCATGAAAGTTTATTTATAAAATAAACAATGTATCCCCTTATTGAAAAATATAAAAACGTAGTACGTATGCATTACTTAAATGTGGATTAAAACATTCAAAAGAATTTGTTGATCAGAAAACCATGAACGACTTTTCTAAACGTACCTACCGTTTAAAGTAATCGTAAATCCAAAAGTTAACTGATGATAGCTCTGACAGAGACGTTGGAGAAACAAATGGTACAATTTGTAAGGCGACCGTAAAGTAAGCAAGGAACAGAATCGACGAGCGATTCTTCACGAAACTATTGAAGCAAACAAAAACACGACGATTTGGCGAAGCATTAACGAGAGGCGTGGAATTTGCATAAATTTGCGTTAAGTAAATGGGGTTCCTTGACAACTTTAATCTTGTCTTTGGAATTTATTGCCTCTTCGCCTGCAGCCTCCTGGCCTTTGCATTGACTAAATAAATATTTGGCTTTCTGCTTCACGGTGAACATCTAAGGATGTTAGAACAAGATATTGTCCGTGGAGTTAATTGGATTAATGCCGTTATTTACTGTTATTTATAAAATAATAATATTTTAAGATAATTCCAGATGAGACTGTCTAGTTTTTTAATTTTAACTGGATTCTCTTATTATACTGTAAATAACGAAAGAGCTAAGTTATATTTAGCTAGATTAATTTTATTGACAGCTTAAGTGTATAACTTAAGCTAACGATTAGCAAAAAATCCTCTATCTTCATATTCTGCACTACAACCCATGAATGGCAGCTCCAAAGCACGGGTCTCTCCTCACTATTGAAGAAGTTCAGAGCTAACTCTACCAAGCTGCTCCAGTACGTATTGGTAGGGACTTGGTATTGACTTTGGCTGGTTTTTTGCATTATTGGAAGGAAGGATTTGTTGATATTGTGCCGGGATATGGAATAAAGAGAAGCAATTTCCAAACTCACACAAGCATAGCCGTATTATAAAATCAGATGTCACTAAACTTTGGTTTGTTAAATTAATAGAAGTGCTTGCAATCTGTAGAAACTTATTTAAGCAGCTTCTGTAAGCATATTAAAAATATAAGTCCGTTGGAAATCTATTTCATTTTCGTCTTTATCGTGGATTTCATGTGGCTTGCTCACAGCTTCCACCCTCTTGATAAATTTATTCTCTTCAAAGATTAAAATCGTTGCAGCCACTCGGCTTATCGTAAAGCTAAGGATTTTGAGCTCAAACAAACAACTTCAGCTCTCGTAGAAAAATAAAAAGTACTTCTTTGTTCACTGGTTGAGTACATAAACAATATATCTTTTAAAATGTAGTTGGAAAGAAACTTCACGATAAAATTTTGTTTTTGAACAACATTGACTGATATTGAAATACTGCAATTTTAGTGTTGAAATCTAATTCACTAATAAGTTTATTTGATTGTAACCTCAAAAAACGGACAAAGAACTATACACACACAGAGAGAGAGAGAGAAGGTAAAGAACATACTTTTACATAATCCGGAGGGTAATATTACTGTTACTCTGGATTTTCGGTTTTCGATATAACTCTGAAACCATAAAATTAAATGCAGTGTGGGAATGTGAGAATAAAAGAATTAATGCATTTGTTATCGATATGTCTCAATTTCTTTGGTAACAAAAATAATCTTAAATAAATAAAATTGAAGTTTTTAACAATTATACTTTAAAATCTAATTAGCTGTTCACACAGTCGAAGGGCAGGTGAATTAAGTGTGAGTTGCTCGCATCCACTTGAACTCACGCCCTCATTAGGGCGCTTTTATCTTTTTATTAGTTGTCCATACCCGCATCATAATCTTCTAATACATCAATGTAGCGATTAGACACTTAGCCATGTACCGCGCGATCTGTTTCATTAATCACGTCATTGTGAAAACTACATGCACCTACATCATCCAGACCAAATGAAACCATATTGCTATAGACGTGAAGTTCACTTTTGTTAGATCGTTGCGGAGTTTAGATTAGAATGCGGTATTTAGCAGGATCTGCTTGATTGATTGGCGTCCCCGGGGTCAGAGATCAGTTCGCCTTGAGTAATTCATTTGTTGGTGTATTACAGGATATAATATTATTTTGAATTACTTATGGAGCGGCAAGTGTTTGATATAGACTTACCGATAACTTTATAATGATTAACAAAACCTAAATTACAAATAGTGATAATAACTCTTCCATTCTTTATATTTAAACGTAATTCGGTCGCAGTGTCGAAGAGCCAGTAATAATAATAATCCGGGTCTGCTTCTTCCTTTTTAGTCGATAACGTGTCGGTGATGTCTTAGGTTTTACTAATGACTATACGCGTCGATTATCACTTCCAGTTAGGGGAGCTCGATTGTCGACTAGTTAAAGAAATGGTGTCTGGTCCAACCGTTAGTCGATCCTTGGACGCCTTGTTCAGAGCCAGGGCCACTGGCAACTGAGCAACAGACCATCAATTTCAACGGCTTCGATAATCCAATACGACAGAGGAGGGATAAAAATATTTAAATTCGTTTTTTATCTGGTGCTAAATTGACGTAATTGTTCCTAAGAAAGCAAATTAACATCAAAGTAAGCTACCCAGAGGGAGATTCAAAGCAAATTGAAAGGTAATCAGCATAAGGTTCGAATTCAAGACAATTTAGTTCGTTACTTTACAAAATTAAGCACAAAACCTATATAACTGCATTAACATCATTTGTCCGTGGGCCAACATTTCCAGTTTTACAACGTTTACGGATGGGTCTTATGCCCCATGCCGTAAGGATGATTTTGGGTAGGAATTTTTATCTTTGAGGGAACTGCTGAATGTCTAATTTGCAAATGGAGTCGTGTCGTAGGCCGTGCAATTTGGCTTAAGCGAAAACTCTTAGCGTGCTCTTTGCGCAAGTAATCGAGTCTAGGAAAAACGTCTTGGAATTTGAAATATATTATGTTGATTTTTGGCCTCCATTAGTTATAGAAAGAAATTCATTTCAAATGGATTGGCTCTGCATTTGCAATTTCTGTATCATTTAAGAAAGTATTCTTTAAAACTCAAGAACTTAACTATAGTTTTAAACTTGATCTGTAGTAAACTGAACAACTTCTCCTCTTCAAAACCGAGATGAAGAGAGCTAGAGTATAAACAACAGCTTTATTTGGACGCTGGAACTTCGAAACTAGGAATTTGAAAAGTAAAACTTTAGAAATCTCAAAGAGTTTTGAAACCGTACCTAGGAAATGTGAGTTAACGTCATTTAGAAGTAGGTACTACCAGACGAAAGAGAAATAAAATAATACGTTATTTAAGAACTGAAATAATTTGCTTCGAAGATAATCCTATAGGTATGTATATTTTTTCCATAGCCTAAATATGTATATTAATGAAGTCTATATTATGTCAAGGTCTGTCTGACCTTCTTAGATCTTCTCAATCACGCAGCGGATTATGCGATAATTGTAGATAAAATTTGTTAATTTGTAATGTCTTTACTTTCAAAGTATACAAAAATAGTATTAGTGTTGCCGACGCCGTGCGCGACGGTGGCCGTGGCGGGCGATGCTTATACAATACATACTGGTATGAACACCTCCCGTATACCTACTTTATTATAGACAGTAACATTAATAAATCGCTCCACAATGAAACCACATTGATACCTATAAAAGTTTGAAAAATAATAATTTCACTGCTTTACCACATCTAGTAAATTGAATACTTCCCAATTCAGATTGTCAGTGTCTAATTGACGTTACCATGTCGTTTCCAGTCGCCAATATTTGTAAAACATTTGTTTACTGCTTTCGCCAGGGCTAGAAAAATTGACTATACATTGCATCCATGCAATGCCGTGGTGGGTCAATATAATTTTTATAAAGAAATTCTCTTCAGCATTGAAATACTTTTCTATGAAAGCAATGGACTAATGTAGGCTATCTGAGGAACTTGTACAGAAACTCGATAAACCGAACTTTAACAATGGACTCTAATGAAATAACTCCTCTTGTTTAGCGGTCTCTCGCCGCTCGCCGTCTTCACGCTCATTTAACTTACAGAAACTAGTTTTCTTTTCACACGATGATTTTCATTCGAACAAAGATACGTGTGTTCAGCCATCAAACAATCTCCAGCCTTCAGTTACTTATAAGAGTAGTTTAAACGTATTCTATATAATGCAGTTAAAATACCAAATAGATACGTCTATTGTATTTCATATTTATTATTTTAATCTATAAACAATTTTGGTCTTTTATAGTCTACGGAATATATACTATATTTTTAGTTTAGTGTACTTCTTTTTATCGGTATACAAATAAAATAAAAAGTCAATTTTAAATTCCCGTCTAAACATAATTTTCAAGTAAGTGTACGTACTAAGGAATACGTACCTGGGTTTACCAAAGAGCGGGCAGTTAGTTTCAAAATACGATTCATCTAGCTGACTTCGTATAAACAGCTATACACTGTAATGCCAGTAGATACCCCGAAGCAAGTTTCATTGGGCGGAGGAGCATCTTACCGTTTAAGCTTATGATTAATTTCTTTTCAGCGATAAGTCTTACGTTCCCGAGGGTATATTCGAAGAAAATGTCGTAAAATCCCATTTTCTGTATCATACATCAGGCTGGATGAGCTGAGTCGATAGAAAACCCCCGGGAGCGGGAATATATCGATGGGTAACGCCCACTCGGGAGGATGGCGATTGGATACTCGACACACGCGGCTAAGTAACGATTTGGGGTCGTTGTGGTCATTTCAATTTTGTAGTCAAAATTAAGAAAGAACTGAATTTGACTTTCATTCATAATACCACTCTTTGTCTCGCTAATGGTCTTGGATCGCCTATGATTATTTCGATTGTTATCGAATTTCGATTATTGTCTCTTAATTCAATTGGATTTGAATAAAATATTTTAGTACGCTGATTTGGAACTCACGTTAAACGGCTTTCGACGATCCTAAATGATCGGCCATTTTTAGCAACAGCGGACGCGGACACTAGTTGCATGGGTGACCGCTATTGGCAAAAATGTGTTGAGTGCTTCAGTGCTTCGGAGGGCACGTAAAGCTGTCGGTCCCGGTTGTTATCGTTAGGTAGCAGTCGTTAAACCATGTCGGAGTCCTTCGGGCGGCATAAAAATACTTGGGTTTGTCACTATACCCTCCAATCTGCACTGGAGCAGTGTGGTGGAGTTTGATCCAGACTTACCGAGGTGAAGCTTAAGCTCTATGTGGAGTCGCTGAGAGGTTAAAGCCCTGTGCAATAAGTTTAATGCAAATAAGTAGCTCTACTATTATTATATTCACCGCTAAAGCCATTGGTTTGGTAATTAGTGTTAATGATTGTAGTAATTTACTAGGTATTTATGCTACAGCGCTACATCCATAGTTACTCAGGAATTTACGCCGTTTAATTGCGTTATATGGAATGTGTAGTAGATAGCGTTCAGTCGACATTTATCACCTGAGGGGTTATTGTGGATGAGCCGGTGATGATACAGACCTTCACTCGTGCGGTTTGCGGTTCGCGTTGCGATTACCGCGCGTTAACCACTTCCATTTAGCGTTGGTAACAAATTTAAATTAAGAGGGGGTATAAAGCAAAATTGGCAATCTTAGATTCAATTTTTACAGTAGTAGATCAGGTTTCTAGAACCTGAAGAAAAACATAGTTATACTTCATTATATTATTGAGTGCAAGATCTAAGCAAAAACAGAAAAAAATAAAATTTTCTCGATAGAAAAAAATCACAAAGTTAGGTCTAATTTTTCACTTAAATCAATTTATTTTCAATGTGGTGCATATTTCAGAGTCAATATTTTAATATATTATGCTAATTAGTATCACGGAGGGATTAGATTAGCGATTTCAAAATCAAATCTATAATTTACGAATTATTAAAATAAAATACATTTGTAGGATTTTGAGTATTTTGACATGCTCGGTTTCATTAATCAGTCACCATTGCTCCATTGAGACGGGAAGACTGCGTCAGTCTTCTCGACATGTGAAATTATTTTTTGGTGTACATTTGTGACTGAAAGCGTAGTTTTTATTACAAAAACAATAATTGTGTGTGTGTGAACTAAAGTTAAAAGACACTAAGATCCAACATGGGTAACAAACGGAATAAAATCAACATTAAAAAGGGATCATAGAAAGCTGAAAATTCAAGTCATGGCTAGTTGTCAGAGGTAAGTTGACAAGTACTATTTCATATTCAAAATTAGACCTTATTGTTTTAACTTTGTGCTCACAATACAATGTTGATGTTGATGTTTGATCGCTGAAGCAGCATAGTATATACGAAAAATTCACATTGTATGTATCATTAATAGTTAGTATAGGTATGTACTTTCAAACAAAATATACAGCTTTATCCAAAAGCAAATTTAATTTTGAGTTAATTATTTCCTCTTTGCCCCATAATTTTGTTTTTAAAGCAACACCTATATTTCTGGTAGTCAATTTGATCAATCCCTACAGTAGTTGTTACTTGTGTGTGTTTGAAACTATTATTGTATTTTCATTTCAGAACAAGATTTAATCCAAAATCAAGATATGAGAAGAGAGAATAAGAAAATATTCCAAAATCTATTGATGATGACGGGAATATTACACCAGAGAAGTGCGTATCAATTCATCTGTCTATGTATTGTTTCATTTATTATTTGCTTGTTGTTGCATTGTAACGAATCTACAAAATAACACATAAACTAAACTTTTTTTATACTATACATACATGCATAGTTAGGCAAAATTACTTTAACAAAAACATAAAATTTTGTATAAATGCATTTTTAAAGCGACTTTTTTATTTACTTTTTAATTGCTAATTGTGTTTTCTTAAAGAAAAAATATATATTTTCAGGCTTACTATTTTACGCTTTTACAAAATGTAGAAATTTTAGAACATACAGATCCAAATGCAGATGAATTTATTGCACCGGAACGACTGGCATTAAAATAAAGTATTTATGTAATTTAGTCCTATATAAAACTTTCAACCGATTATAAATGGCGCAAAGTGATACCTGACGTCATCAGTTTCAATGTTAGGGAGTATAACAGTGTTTGACTTTTTTTTTAATTTCAGTAACATCCACCCTCGTGTTTATGAACGGGTCAAGATAAATATCAAGACAAACGACGATACTAAATACACATGTGAGACAAGTCAACGGCTTATAATAGACAAGATATATTTTTTTGAACAATTAAAACTTCCAACCATGCATAATTTTGGCATTTTATTTTTTCTAGACGGATTTTGGAGTTAGTGAATTAAACTTGATTTCGAATAAATTCATTTTGGTTTTAAGTAAGCTTTGTTCGATTTTATGCTTATTTTTAATCTTCAAAAAAGTTTAGTTTGATGACTTATGTGTTCTTACCATACCTTAAATATTTTGAATACCCATTATACATTTTTCCTGTTCTCACGCATAATTATATCATCACGCATCATATTTCACACACTGTTTTTTTCCTATATTTTTAAAGCTAACAATTGTCGCTCAAGAAGTTAGTGATTGTCATCTTTTTTATGATATTATTGTCACTTAATTAGTTTCCTTATAATAACGGCAGTGGCATTTGTAATTTTTCTGTTTTATGGCGAAGGATTTATTTCAATTTAAATAAATTTAAAGGATAACTTACTTTATCTTTTTGTAGCGAAAAAATGAAAACAATGTTATCTATAATAATAAATGTCTGAAAAACATTGTACGTGTTATTTATTTACATGTTATACGGCATACAGGTGTCATCACGTAAAAATAGAGCAGATATTCTGCTTTGCGAGAATTTAAATGATTTAATGGTCACACCAGTACGAACATTATACTGCCTTTCTTGTCATAAAAGTGATTCAATCGCTCCCTACACTAGGTTTCCAGCGCAATGGTTACATGATGCGACCGACACTACCTATAAATGTTATTAGTTTCAGAAATACAGATAGTTACAGCGAGAAGAATTGCTTTAGATTAATAGATACCTACATAATAATATATTCAAAATTATTACTGACACCTAATAATGTATTGTGTTGTCTGCCATTCACTGGCTCTCTAGCTATTAACATTGTATAAAAATCTAACCCTAATAAAGAAAAAACAGCTTGCCATTTTTGAGGTAGATGATTCTACATTTATTGAGCCGAAATTTGTCTCAGTTTTTACATTATACTGTGCCGTATTCTTGACTGATGCCATGTTATATAATAGCGGCTGTACACTCTCGTGCGAGAGTACTCGCTATGTCTCGTGACGCCTCGGCCGAGACGTCATGGGAGCGAGAGTAGGCGAGACCCCTCGAGACATCACGAGGCGAGGCGAGCGCTACCAAGTACATTCTCATACGAGTGCACTCGGCTAGCAGTTTCGCGAGAGTGTACAGCCGCTAATAAAGTCAGATGCAACCGGACGCGCAACTGCTGCGGCGCATCTATTTGACGGGCGGGGCGGGGCGCGCGGGTGAAATTTGATTTTTTCCTAGCTTTATACCCCCTCTTAAGCTTTTCGTTAAATTCATTTAAAGTGTCTGTTCACACTTGCGACAGATGCGTCAAAATGGCATGCGTGTGAATAAGGCTGCTCATTTTGACGCTGACTTAATTTTGATTTTGATTTGCCCCATGCAATCACAGGAATATTTTTGCGATAATATTGTTAAATGTGTTTGTTACGATATATACTTAGTTACGACCTGGTAACATTTTGGAGAATAACTGAATGAATAAATGGGTATGCAGTTGATAAATCATTTGAAGACACATACATAACGTAAAAGCAAAAATAAATGAAGGTAAGAATTTCAGTGTCTCGCATCACCTCGAGTAGTCCTCGTTACAAGAGCGCTATAAACGTGAAGCGTTTCCTCTGTCCACACTTTAGCCACAATCCACCCAGAAATAACTGAGTGGGTTTATCTAAACCTTTTCAAAGCGCGCCCTCGCCGGGCCCCGTAAATCAAACAGCTCCGGGGCTATCTGCAGCCGGACACTCCGCCGGACGGACGGCAATAACCCGCTTCGCATGATTAGTGGGAAATTGTGCGGAAAACTTCTTTCTGACATCACTAGCCAAATATATAAAATAATCTCTTGCTTGCGTATGTACTAGTTGGATAAAACATTTCTATGTTTGCCTTCTGTGCGATCATTGTGATAAAGTTGTGAATTTTTGGGTAGGTTTTGAATAATAATGATGAAAATTAATGTTTAGTCCAGCGTACAACCCGTTATATTATTTATCTTCTATTTTAATACACCATTCGACTATTTGAGATTATTCCCTTAAAATGTTTTCGGAAGCACGAACGTTTTGTCTACTAACGAACTGACTAACCATCCTAGTCCCGATTCGAGTCTTGTTCTGGATCGGTGGCGGTTGTCATGAGCAGCAGTGGGAGGTGTCGCGTGCTAGTTTACTATCCTAAACCAATAAAAATCTCTCATTTACAAGCTACCACCTGGTGTGTGGTCTTGCTACACCAATATGCCACTGGTAGATCTCCTGCGAACTGCCATTTGGTGAATCGCAGTTTATTCCAATCTTTCCTCGCATCACTTTCTCCAAAACTAGCAGAAGCTGTTTATACAACGGCCCACGGTCCGTAAATCAGGCACTGCCCGCGGCATCGGTTCCGGATGGATGGCAATAACCTCACGCCTCCTGTGATTCATGTTTACCCCCGCACCCAACGATCCAGGAAATGGCTTGAGATTTGTGGAACTACATACAAAAGATGGTTTGGTTTAGATGAATTTTTGATGAAACCACAAGAATTTCAAGAAATTATGATATAATTACAAACATTCTTAATACAATGATATTAGGATCAGGTATGTCACTTTAAATGTGGCTTTAAACCTATTAGTAGAGACAGGGATCTTTATGTAACATGCTGCTCAGTGCGCATCAGTAAAAGGTTTAATGGGTAACCCAAAAATTTTATTCGGAATCTATGTCTGTCTGTAATTTTTTTAATGACGCTACATAGCTAATCATGCATTGTCATCCAAACTAAACGTGTATACAAAATTTCAGCTCGATCGGTTGAAGATATCTACTTCAAAATTGAGTTGCAAAATTTCACCCGAACATAGTTACGTACATACATACATTGCAAGTTCAATAAAAGCTTTTAAAAAGTTTCATCTTTTAAGTAGAGATAACATTTTTGCAACTGAAAATTTACTTAATTTATAAATTAATTTCCCGGAAAGGCATTATAACGTTAAAGTAAATTGAACGTTAAACCTAAAAGCATAACATGACGATATTCCCCCACACGTCACAATCAACCCCATTGATTCCATCGCGAAGGAAAAAGAAAATAAAAACATAAGAGGCCCATTTCCCCAATGGCGTGCAGAAAATAACCTGGAGACAGCTTTGAAAAAATCCGATATATTCATATTCCGTGTGAAACACCTTTACAACGCTCGCGGAGACTCGTAAACAAGTTTTATAATCTTGCGGAAGGAGCAAATAGCGTTAGGAGCGGTCCTGCCAATGATCTTTGGGTTCCTGCTTTACACTCTTTTTATGGTAATAGCAGACAAAAAGCAGAAAACTTGATGCTAGTGGTCACTACCATTGCATTGCAAAATTAGGTGTCATCGAACGAGAAGGAAGTGTGAACTACTACTACAACTTTGTGTGTTGTTGTATGACTTAGGAATCTTAGGATAGAGATATGTATATCAGCAATGGCTTGAGAACTGCTTGAATGATTATGTTAAGATGATGATCACAACTTTGCAATGTAAACAAATTATAAAGGGTCATAATTATAAAACTCCTAAATTTTCTTCTCCACCATCGTCTGTGAACTCACGGAACCCTGAAGCATTTACTTTTTATCGCCACCTTTCTTTTATAAGGTCTCATTCCCGTCTCCCGGTATGATTTGTTCGTGCGAATTCCACTTAAAATTTCGTCATTCAATGAAAGAAATGAAATGTTGCTTCTGGTCACGTAATGAATTATTATGTTGTGGAGGCGTCGAGGGAGAACTCATCTTTCTCTCCGTAGTAAGGACCTGGAGTAATGATTCCGGAAGTACGACATGAAAATCATTATTCTCAATGTGGTTCCTTTTCGTTCTCGATGGCTATATTATTCAGGCGGACCATTTGTATTTTGTAGGACAGGAAAACATTTACCTGTTTTTGTATTTGTGAATGCAAATAATATGTGTGTACCTTCACACTCATGTCAATTAAAATATCGTCACGTTTTTTGTTCGTTGTCATCATCTTACTCGTATCTAAGTTGGTACATCTGAAATAACATTACTCTAAGCGCTCAGGTTTGCAGGTTTCACTATATTTTCCTTAAAAGCAAATGATAAGTAGATTTTATTACGCAGTTAACTTTACTAAAATGAATGGTACATGGAGAAAAACCGACGTTCAAACCGGCTGTAACTATATTTCCGGAGGTATTACCACTGTGGTACTACCGAGCATAAGTTAAAATAAAGTAAATAGAAATATAAGGGTATTCTTAAATGATAAAATCAGACTAATTTTATATTGAAGAGGCATCACGAAAAATTGCACCCGTAAAATTCTTGAGACTCCAACATAAAACATCCAAATGTAGTTTTTCTCAGAGACGACTCTAAATCTCAGTGTAATTCGCCAAACGTTTAAGCTTTGAAGACGCACGGGACCTACGAGCCCTAACGATCCAATAGCGACTTTATAGCTTTTGGGTTAAAGTTAATTTAAGAGTGCATTCTCTAAGTACTCTTTAAGTACAGTGGGTCCACCTAGGAAATAAGTTGTTGAAGAACGCAGACGAACTTGATAAGAGAGCGCGCATACTCTAATGAGCTTATGGTCCAAGAGCTACTGGCAATTTTTGGGTAGGTATTTGAGGCAAGCTGAAAACTTGTCTGATAGCTTTCCTACTAAACCGCAACTCGGAGCTGCAGACCTGGCTGCTGAGTAGCGGGGCAATATGGACCCCTATAATTTTAAAAATATTATTTTTTTATTCCAAAAAAAATGTTTGAGGCTATATGCAATTTTTATAATGTTGTAGTTTAATGTTTAAAGAATAGAAAAAAAAATAAGCCAGACGATTTAGTCGGGGCTTTGACATTGCCAGGCGCGTGCAAAAATTAAAAAAAAAAAGTTTAAAAAAAGTGTTTGAGGCAACTTGAAATTTTAATAGGGTGTAATTTATAGCTAAAAAATAAGATTCTCAAAAAGACAGATCATTTCGGTGGGGCTTTCTACCCGCCAGGTGATCTAACAAATTAGGGTAAAAAACGGTTTATCTCGATTTCAGGCAAAACTACAAGTCCGATGGAAAAAAGTTTAATGACAAAGTTGTAGGTAATAAAAAGATCTATAATCTTTGTCTTGACACTTTTTTCACATAACCTCAAAATGTATGTGAAAAATTAAAAAAACCAAATTTTTGATTTTTTATTTTTATCTCTTCCAAAAATAATTTTTTTTTCACTAAATTTGGTGAAAACCTACCTTTTTTTGTCTCAAACACACTGTAATTTTTTTGATTTAAAATATTTATTTTTGCACCTTATATTGACTTAATATCGAAAAAGCACCCTAATTTTCAATCTGTCTTCAATTCAATCAAAATTTCCTTTTTTTCTAAGTCGGTGGGCTTTTTGTTCGTTGAAATCAACTTTCCGATGGTGTTAAAAAATATATTATATCGGCATCAGGTAGGCAGTGTGTTTGTATGGGTTTTCACTCGATTCTACTCTGTGTAGCATGTATTTTCATGCAAGTAGGTATTCTTCATCAAACATCCATTGTGGGATTGTTTCATGCCAGGACTTCAGATTAGGATTTCAAATAAAAGACAAGAGTCCGGACCAACACATAAACAACTCATTTATTCACTGATCACTGTCTGGCTCCGTTTTAACGCTCTTTTACTTTGTTTATTTGGTTATTTACGCGGATCTCCGATTCCGACCTGTTTAATTTACTCAGCGATACGCAATATTGATTTATCGATCGAACCACTCGCTCTATCCGCGAGTTATGTGATAGCACGTTTTATTAGAACTTTATTCACTTTCAGCGATTACTCGCCGGTTCTTCGGTTCTTAGCGACCGCGACGCGCGACTGCGTTCATCTCCATTCAACTACGCGACCATGGTCGCCTGTCGCGGGGCGACCCCTAGATTTCGTTGTCGTCGTGTTCGTTGTCGTTCTGTTGCAGTACGATATGTCGGACAATTTATCCGCAGCAAAGTAAAAGTTATCCATCAGCTATTGGTGGATGAAGATGATGATATTCTTATTATGTTATTATCTATGCCTCCGAAAAAAAGGAAGAAGATTGACTCAATTTTCACATCACCAGAAGTTGAGGGTTGCTTTCAAATACTCATAAAACGACATTTAAATTATAAATAAAGAAAAGTTCAGAAAATATTGTAGGTAAGTCATAAACAGTTTGATTTTGTAAACAGATTAATAAATAAAGACATCAGACCAAGAAGAAATGGCACATCAGTAACACGGCACTGCCTATTCAGTGGATGAGACGCGTGGAGCCGCGCCGTCGCGGGTCGTGGTCGCTAAGAACCGAATGCTACCTTTAAGATTACCTTTATAACTTCTCCCGAGAATTCCTTTTATGTGGAACGACATCTTAATGAACTGCATTTTGACAGATCACGCGTTGATCAATGGATCGGGAGTCCCGATCCATTGATAAACAATACCATCGATTAACGCGTATCACAGATTAATTCGTACCATCGATTTACCACCTCCGACATATATTCGAGTATTACTATGGTAAATTTTCAGAAAATGCGCCTTTACTGCGACTAAATCAGGCACATTTTGCACATTTCTGAGAAAATTTACCATAATGTATATTTTTTACACCATCAGAAAGTTGATTTCAACGAACAAAAAGCCCACCGACTTAGAAAAAAAGGAAATTTTGATTGAATTGAAGACAGATTGAAAATTAGGGTGCTTTTTCGATATTAAGTCAATATAAGGTGCAAAAATAAATATTTTAAATCAAAAAAATTACAGTGTGTTTGAGACAAAAAAAGGTAGGTTTTCACCAAATTTAGTGAAAAAAAAATTATTTTTGGAAGAGATAAAAATAAAAAATCAAAAATTTGGTTTTTTTAATTTTTCACATACATTTTGAGGTTATGTGAAAAAAGTGTCAAGACAAAGATTATAGATCTTTTTATTACCTACAACTTTGTCATTAAACTTTTTTCCATCGGACTTGTAGTTTTGCCTGAAATCGAGATAAACCGTTTTTTACCCTAATTTGTTAGATCACCTGGCGGGTAGAAAGCCCCACCGAAATGATCTGTCTTTTTGAGAATCTTATTTTTTAGCTATAAATTACACCCTATTAAAATTTCAAGTTGCCTCAAACACTTTTTTAAACTTTTTTTTTTTAATTTTTGCGCCTGGCAATGTCAAAGCCCCGACTAAATCGTCCGGCTTATTTTTTTTTCTATTCTTTAAACATTAAACTACAACATTATAAAAATTGCATGTTGCCTCAAACATTTTTTTTGGAATAAATAAATAACATTTTTAAAATTGTAGGGGTCCATAATGCCCCGCTACTCAGCAGCCAGGTCTGCAGCTCCGAGTTGGGGTTTAGTAGGAGAGCTATGAGACAAGTTTTCAGCTTGCCTCAAATACCTACCCAAAAATTGCCAGTAGCTCTCAATCTATTAATTTGCAAAAGTCACAGCAAAAAGACGAGATCCCACGCTAATAGAACTTTGCCAAAGGACAGGACAAAGCAAGACTGAGCTATACCGAGTTTTGTTGTAAGGATTAATTTAATTACGAAGTTGTACGGATACTTGTCCGAAATGAATTTATAGTCGAATTGAGTTCATAGTTGAAATTAGTTCAAATGAGTTTGTAGTTGAATAATATTTGAAAGTTAGATTTCATAGATCAAGAAACCTGTTGGAGTAGGCATATTAGAGAGGTGAAAACGTTAAGTTTAATAAAGTGAAGGCGGTTTCTTTTACCAAATTACAATAAAAATTAGAATTAGTCCAAATACTAAAGCGCAAGCTTTTTATAATCAAAATCAAGCAAAAATTCTTAATTATCTAGTTTTATTACTTTTGTTACCACCTACCTGTGTACACTAAATAACATTGATTGGTGACGGTAAAATTAAAATAGCAAGCACATATCTATACCCCCTATTCAATAAACCTATGTATATCTTTAGATCTCTGCATCATATACTAATGACGAATTCCGACACAATCTTCACCATGCCCATGCCATGTCAGATGTTTTATCGGTGACCGATCATAAAAAGCCGGCGGTCGCAGTAGTCATTTAACACTAAGTAGACTACAAGCCATTTACTATTTCCATATCAATAACATAACATACCTCGTAGCAAGTCGCAAACTAATATAACACTATTGCTACAAGGCTTAGTTAGATCAGAGCGACGTTAATGGGCCTCAGAAACCATGTCTTTCAATTGAGCAGAGAAAGCTCAATTTAGTCCGAAATGGACACATAAGTCCGGCAATACACGGCTGCATACCGCGCAATCCTAACGAAGCTTTGGCACGCCGCATCTCATGCGCACAAATTACATACAATTACAGCTTAACTATGGAGCACCAGCTCAATTTGACCTGCCTACCCCTCCTTTCGTTGTACTCCGACAGAACATCCAGAGGAAGCAGGGAGGTCGTGTGCGGGTCTAGTTCAACCGGTCGCTTTCAATCCCCATCTCCTGCTTTATTGTGACTTTAGACCGCTAGCTAGAGTTTTACGACCGAAATTTTGCCCTGAGCGGTGCACTTAAGGCAGTAATTTGTTTGATTGCGAGCTGTTTGGGGGTTTAGAGAGAAGGCAATACAAATTGATCTCATCACCGGAAGATCCCAGGACTACGGTGTTTAGGATCTGTCTACGGTCGGGCGTGATAGTGTCTTAAATAACATTATTTATGCAAGCGCTGAGTAAGCCCGCGGATTCGTCTATGTGGAAATGTCTAATCGGTCGGCTGATTCCTTAGCGCGGAAGTCAGTACAATATTCTGAAAGATTTATCTCTGTAAATCGCTTGGGTTCTCAATTGATGGTCGTATTAACAGAGAAGCGAAGGAGGAAATAGATACAAACAAGATCCCGGACTCAGTTTTCCATTACAAGTAACATTAAATATGCATTTAACTTAAAATTCTTTTATTAGAATTTCACACTAATATTGGAATGTATCAAAATTGAATATTTTACAAATATTTCTAAGAAAAGTTTTTATGACAAATGTTGAAAGGAATTTTTCAAGATGATATACGGCAGGCAAGAAATTCAGCACGGAGCAAGAGAGCGATTAAAAGAATTTCTAAGCATAGCTCAACGTACATGTGCACGCCTTTAACAATGGTTAAAAATACAACAGCCATACTGCCATATCGTTCCCAAACGTTTGTTGAAAGGGAAATAAATCCTTAAAACAACCGCACATTTTTTCTTTCCATCCAGTATTTAAAACTGTCTCAATTTCCTAATTTGTTGAAAGCTGTCGTTGTAAAAACGAGCCGAGCCGTGGCAAATGAACAAAGCACCGAATACCGGCAATGTGCCAGTTGTATCCGGTTATTGCATAAATAAAGAGCAAGCATCGCGTCGCCCCCGGCGTTGCGTGCCAACTGCGACCGTCGCATAAATATAGGATCGGGCAGAGGTGCTGCGGCAGGGATGTCAGCCCAGTGGTTGCTTCATCCTATTAATATTATAAATGCGAAAGTTTGTATGGATGTATGAATGTTTGTTACTCTTTCACGCAAAAACTACCAAATGGATTTTGCTGATTCGTTACAATAATATAGCTTACACATCAGAATAACACATAGGCTATAATTCATAAAGATATAGTGTGAATTATCCAAAATATATAACTAAATCTTTGCAAATCGAAGGAATAAGTTTCCCGAAGCGAAGCGAGGGCGGGTCGCTAGTGTTAAATAAATAAACAACACTTATATTAACACACAATAATAGAATAAACATAGGACAAGAATACACACGCACAGGCCGAGAATATTAATTAAAAATTATCATCCAATTTTCTGTGTCGCTGGGAATCGAACGACAGGCATTCCAATATGGTAACCATTGCGCCCTACGGGCCCTCACGTTTCATTACTAATCTTTATCAAGGAGGCTGGAGACCAAATTGTATCCATTTGTATCTTTGGGAGCTGTCAGACGCGTTTAATTCGTGTGTGCTTTTCAGCATTATGAGTATCTACTTGTTAGTAGGTAGGTGGCGCTGTACTGGACTATGTTTAGTCAATTATTATAAGACCTCATCTTTTTTTCAATTTTCACGTGTCTTAAATACATTTTGATTATAGAAATACATAATTATATTTCATTATAATAAATGCATTTATTAATTATTGGTTTATTTAGAAATACCTAAAAATTTAATTCTGAAACTAACACGAGAAAATAGCCAAAGTATATGTCAATGTACTTAAATAATTCTGAGGAATTGTTTAATCGTTTCCCATCCCTGATTCCCATACAAAACCCTTTAAACTGGCGAGATCTAACCGTGTTTGATTTGGCGCACTTTCCGATGTTATCAGCCGTTCCACAATATATTGTTCTGATAACCATCGGAACGACTGTTGTGTTCACTGTTCTACCCTCGCTCTTATCTCTCTTGAATAACAAACAATGAATTGTTTCGGTGGCAAATTTTGAAACGATTAAATTTATTACTTAATTTTAAAGGTTTATGACTGCGCGGAGAAATAATTTTGGAACGGTTATTTTTGAAAATCGAACGGCAAAATTTGAATTTAGAGAAGTGATTATGAATATTTGGATGTTACACAGTATTGGCAGGTATTGGTGTCATATTTAAAGTGGTGGTAAACTCATATGAGACAGCAACATTTGTATTGCAAACTGTATCATAAATCATATATGAATAAATTCAAGTCACTTCTCATACTAATTTAAACTCGCATTCAATATTCGTCGTGCCACCCACGTTGATGAATTCCATCGGCATATATCATGTTTTCATTACGATATCAAGGAACCCATATCCCGTATACGTACCAATCAGACTCATCGGGAAACTCCATTACGCATTCCACGAAGCGATTGAGTTTGATTTAACACAACACAACTTAATTCTATTGTATTCTCTGTATCTATTCAGCATGCGATACCAGTTGGCATCAAACAATCAAGTGATAACAATCGATTCGGGAATCTCATTACTTATCGCGATCCCATTGATGTAACAGTAGACGATTTACACTGCATCACGTCCATAGAATTGTATAGAGACGAAACGATAGTTCAAACTGTAATAAATGAAGCAATGGATATCAAGAATGTGGTGATGTTGATGTTAGTAATGTAATTGGTAGTTGATCACAAGTTCGGCTGGATGCGGGTATCGTATGCGAGTTATCTAAAGGAACATAAATTTATTTACAATTGTTCGATCGAATCGTAGATAAAACCCGCCTCGTTAGTGGTCGACAATTTGTCGCACAGAACCATTGTCGCCTGTTGCTAGTAAATTGCTTTCTTATGTTCCTGTCATGCAGTATTTGTTCTTTAAGTTAGCTCTTAAAATTTAACTACGTGTTATGTTTTATGTCGGGTTATTTCCAATTCATGGATTGGTTACAACACAGTTGAAAAATTGCTTCACTTTATGTTAACTACGAATGTAAAAGCTATTTGTTACAGACATTGAACTAAAATAAGTAAAAAATCTATACTAAGATTGACATCGTTCCTTTAGGATTTAGAAACGTGTCCTATCATGAGCAGCCATCAACGGATTGATAGAGCCTTCAACTTTTTATTTCCAGGTAATTTAAAACTTCTTTTAGGTTGGTGCAAAATAACATTTCGCAACAGTACTTGTTTATTTGCAATGTTGAGGCCTTTTGAATATATTCAGAGTGAAGTCTCTCTTCAATTGTACGAATGTAGCTGTTGTGTTATAAATAATATCAAAGGTATCACCAGAGCCTCGTTACGGTGTCGTAAAGACGATTTATTTGATCACCTTGTTATGTTACACCATATACTTATGTTTTTTATAGCAATAACGTTGCTATAAAAAACATAAGTATATGGTGTCATTTCAAATATTGTTTCGATTATTTTTTACTTTCACGCATACAACGCTAGTTACACTTTCGGATCTGTTCCGACGACATCAGCTGGATGTCAAAGATAATTACGAAATGCATGAAACTGAAAGCGCTACATGAAAAGTAGGATAATTAGCAAAATTTAACTGTCGCACTTTACGCACGCTAGTGACTAATCTACTTATTTTTTTACTTACATTAACATTACTTTCAGCCATAGATTTCGGTTATACGGACTGCAATGCAAAACATAATAATATGTTAAAATATATTTATGTCGAGTGTTGCTTTTGATATAGCGACCGATGTCACCGCACTCTTCAGACGGCACCCCAAGGCGGGATCGCCAAACATTTGCTCGGAGGTACTGAAAAATGTCGAGACCACTCAAGAAGTGTGGAGCGATCCCTCCCTCCGCAAATATGTCTTCATTAATAAAACTCTTCAGTGATGTGTAACTGTACTCTGAACAAATACAAGTTTTAATGAAATTGACAGAGAATGTGCAGCTAGCGTATGTGCTGACTTTCAGACAATATTTACATGGTAGAGTTTCTCTCCTGAGGATTCTTAAAAGTTTTAACTAATTCTGCCATTACGTACCTATGTACTACCTATGTTTTAGTAGAAAGATTCGTTAATTCAGGATAATCTTAACTAGCAACTAGATTATTTTAATACTCACCCGTAACCTGGATAATAATATGGGGGTCTTTAAAAGGAGAGTGAATGGCCTTTTATTAAATCTTGGATTTCATAGCTGTTACGATCAGATGAGTTTGTTGTAAAGCAATAACTTATTTTAAATAGACGATAAGATCACTCCATTTTCTTTTAGCCTGCGAGTTATCTTTGATAACTTTGCTGTTACTGATGTAAATAGGCAAAGATAACCAAATGGTGAAAGGAACGATACTGCCTGCCTACTGAGCGAGGGGGTTCTAGGTTCGAGACCCAGCCGGGATACCTAGGCAAAAAATTTGCAGAACGTAAATACGAGTATGTTGATATTCTGTGTTTTGAGTAACGTGACATAGGTACAACGTGTGATTAGGTCACATGCTACTCATCAGCTAAACAAAATAGCTCAAGATTATGCTCCCATTATAATTCATAACTCATATACCACCACCGAAACCATTAAAATTTCAATCCCATGACGTGGGTCTGACCGAACCCCTCCAATATTGTTTCTGGTTTCTCTTCTTCAAACAACCATAACAACCCTCGTTTGCTGAGAAATTGAGACGTTTGTCTTTGAATATCGTGTGACAATAAACAGCGGGACTGATGCTGTAGACATCGCGGGGTGATTTTGTAGAGGGTGAAATTAACTAAATAATAGAAGAAGCGAAACGTTTTATTCAAATTCAAAATAATTTATTCACGTACATAATTATATTGCCAATGCACGTAGTCTATACACTAATGCGTGAAGCAAAAACTTTGTACCCCTTTTTACGAAAATTACGCGGACTTAATTATACTCATAAAAAAATTATTTCTTACTGTTTACTACACAACATCCCAAACTAAATATTTATACTACAGAAGTTTCATAGGTCTAGGGCCACTAGTTCAGACCTAGCGTTGTCTGTGCATTTAATGCTTTGTTTAAATAGACAGAATGAATAGATACTTGAATAACAAAACATTCAAAAACAAGATGTGAATAAGGTTCGTAATAAATATTTCAATAATACAGCTGTGTATTTCAACAGACTAGGGATTATTCGGAATTAATGTTTTTATATAGAATCTAGTAGAAAATAGAGCGAGCACAAAGGCCCGCGTGGCTCGGGCAACGGAGAGTGTAGAAACACAAAGGGACCGCCTTTGATACTTCACAATAATAACACTGTAGGCTTCAGCGAGTCTAAATTGCTTACGTTGTGCGAATGTTACATTCAAACGAAATTTATGTATTATCAACTCACGCTATTAGAGATGTGCTAAATATCAAATGTATTATAAATATAATTATTATTATTTTATCACAAAGAAATTAAAAAATAATAAATATATTTTTTTTGTGTTGCAGGTACGTTGCCACCTCTAGAGTTTTTAACCCAGTGGTCGTGAGAAAGTAAGTGAAAGAAAAAAGTCGATTTATTAAACTGTGCCTACTTTGTATGATTATAATTTTATTATTAACTAATTTAATTCGAAAAAGAAACACTATAAATTGTTCATTTATTCAGTACCTAGGGGGTAAACTAAAATATGTATGTATCTACCTATTATTACGTTAAGTATTTGTAAATCGGTGTTGCTACGAGTAAACTTATTTCATTCTAATGAAAGCTTTTCTTCCATTGTACAATATGTTTTTCGTCAATACTTTTTCATATGCCTATAATATACAATACACATGCGTCACACTTCCTTGTATTATGCACACAAATGAAACTTTATAAATATCATAGACGGGAGACTAAACAGTTAACATCGTACGCAGACGGAAATCGAATCCTGCATCTCTCGCTGGGCAGACAGACTATAAACTAGGATACCTAGGTTCCTGAAGTGACGTTAATGAGCACTAAGAAAGTATTTTTGCAATTAAGAATTTCTCGCGGACGAAGCTGCGAGCTGAAAACTAGTAACGTACTATAAACTTTAACAATAATATCATGTAAATGACTATGAACTTTAAAATCGATGATGTAAAGTTACAATTCGAGTCCTTTCGGGGACCGTAGCGACTAACGCTACAATTTTACCCGTATCCGATACGTTTGCTCTTTATAAATCTTAGTAAGAGCCCTATTAAACCAATTATCCGGCGGTTATTATTTGATTTGTATATCGGAACATTTAAACGGGCTGATAAGCCGGAGATATGACCGTCGGCAACCGTCGGCCGGCCTCGTTGGCTAATAATTTATCTGAGGAAATGTTTCTCAGATATTTCGTCTACATCACTTTCCAACGGGCCGGTGATATTGGTCATGTTGGTTCCATTTCTAGAGTATTAAGAATGTAAAGAGCCAAGAATTCTATTTGACGATTTTTTACTAATAGGAGTACCATCTTTGATCCATTTCTAACTAGAACACCTAATATACATTATGTAACATCTATAGGTACATAATTATGTATATGAAATTGACGTATCTACCTGTCATTTCAAAATAACTGTTTCCTCAAGTGCTTATGGTTATTTACACGATACTAGAACACTTTTTAAAATTTCTCTATCTGTCTGTCTGTTTGTCCGGGCTTATCCTTATAACGGCTGAACCGATTTTACGGGACTTTCACTGGAAGATAGAATAGCTTATAGGGTAACAACACTTTTTATCTCGGAAGTCCCACGTTTTTTAATCGAGAAAATCTCCAAACCAACGAAGTTGCGGGCACGGCTAATATTTGAGTAATAATAAATTTATATTCGCAATCAAACCGTTTATTTAGACCAGATTATGTCCTCTGTATCTCTATTTAGTGACATCACTTCAAAGAGCAAATATTAACCCATCGTCCCTTCAAATTAACCATGGGTCTAAAATAAAGACATCGGTGATGAGCAGAGAGGAAATAAACAAACCGTTCCTTATGTCCCCAATGTCCCCATAAGGGTACCGTGGGGTTGCGAGATACGCAAATATTCATCCGAACGTTACTAGACGATGGTGGTCAGGGTTGTCACTTTATATAGTACTCGTATAGTTGATATATGGAAAGATTTATAAAGATGTTATCATAGGATACCAAGAAATTAAAAATTATTATTCATTAATATAAATGAATTTTGTTCTAATGATAGTAATAGTGTTATAGATAATCTGATAATATTAATATTTTTATGCTTCATTGTAGATATCACTTATGTATTATTCCAATATGATTAGGATTGTTTTATAATTAAATAAAGTTATAGTTAAATGGTTTTTTGCCTAATGCTTTTTTTCAGTGACATGCATAGCTTAAAAATTAATAATACGAGGACATGACTATCTCAAACATTCCTCGTAAACTACAATAAACGTATAACTAAATTGTTGAATATCCCAAATATCAAAAACAACAGTCATACTCACCCTACACCCTACTTGAGTGAAATATTGAAACACATCCCGTTTTAGCAGCTGCTACTGTAAACTACATTACTACTAGTGATTTGTCATTGAGCGTTGATAGGCTTAATTTAGTGCGGGATGCCCCGGCCCCATAGCCCCATGGCAACGGATTTATGGAGATATTAGACAAATACGTTGACGACGATATTACATTCGGGCGCATCCATGAGTTGCTGGCTTTGAATAAACACAACCAATAGTTAGAGGTTGGTTTAATATAATACTATTTTGGAATTATAATACAGTCAATAGTAGATGACGGCCGAAGTGATGGAACAACGGTACGCTAAGATTAGACTGAATAAATTTACATAATAAAGGATTTGTTATTTGGAAGTTTCGATAGGTTAAGGTTACTTATTGGTTGTATTTTACTCTAAATTAGGTATTAAAACTTGAATATACTATGAACTGTTATGATGTTGCTCATAAACGTCGTGTATCAAATTATGATTCTAATCTTTAACGAAATAGTAACGTTATTTTGAAAAGAATAAGTGATGCTATAAACAGAATATTATATCAGGGAATTAGGGCCATTTAATATTTAAGTTGAACCTAATATTTTGATGCTAGAATTACTTACGAGCGTCAGACTGAAAACGAAATTATATTCATTAAAGTTAGTTTGATAAATTGTATCGAATACAAATTGAACAGGATTGTGAGCCGTCGTATACTAAAATAACTCAGATAAGCTAAGATAAGATGGTTGTCTTTTAAGCACAACTTGATATGTATGCTAGCGTATGCTAATCACATAAAACCTCTCAATAACATCAAACGTATATCTAATAACTCGTTGTAAGCGAAACTAGTAAAACTAATACAAAACTCATTCCCACGTTTAATATTTACGTTATAAATCAATGCATACTCAGCAAAATTGCAAAATAGGAAACGGAATGGAAGTTTTCAAATAATAAAATCAGAAAGAATAGACAATTGTATCGAAAAGTTATCTGGCGAGCGGCTGACAATGATAGATAAAGCTGCTAAGGTAGCAAATAACAAATGTCATAGTAAGATGGCAAATCCGGAGGATAGTGGGAGATCCGATTTGGCGAACGACTACTTCCCTGCTCGGGAAGATCTTGCTGGAACAGCATCAACGCGCGAACCAATACAAAAGAGTATTTATGAAGTGTATTTTCTGCCAACTGTTGAAATAGTGGATGTCTAAAAGGAAATGAATTCTTATCTTTATTGGTTTATCGGACTGAAATTAATATTACGATATTGATTATGTCACTTTTCATAATTAATATATGTGGAAGAGTGATGAGTCAATTAAACCTCAATTAATACTTCTCTAAATAATTTAATTGCATTTCTACAAAATTACAAATGTTTCACAGTCGTTTTCACAGGTTGACTTTATATTTAATACACTTGTATATCTCATTAGCCTAAATGTTTTACTTCTTTCTAATTCACATTATGTTCATAACGATTTAATCTAACTTTTAACCTATCAGAGTTAAATAAATTATGTTTATTGGTTTACAAAAGATCTCGTTTATAGTTAAACTCTTCACGGTGCGACCATTCGCATGGGGAGGGGCTGCGAACCATTTATTTTCCTCCGTTTGATCTCTGGAGGAATTTCTTTTATCAGGTTCTCTCATTCATGTGAGACTGAACATTCTTTGCTATTATTTAAACCGACTGCTCGCGATTTATTATGAAGTTTCAACTGGAAGCCGGACGGAGGGAAACGATCATTTCAGCAGCTTTATTTATAGCACTATGCTTTTGTTATTTCTGTTTCTTCTTTTTGAGATAACAGTCACTTTTATATCCTTTTATTTTGTATTTTATAAGTCTTAGAACAAATTTTACTGATATTTTGACTTTAAAATCATATCTTGTTGTATATAGTTCTTGCTTGAAAATAATAATTGTATAATTTTATTAATGACAACTAGAAGTTTCTTGACTTTATTTGACCCAAGAGTTCGAATTATGAGCACTTAACTAATGTTTGTATACTGCCTTATGCTTTCGAAGATGTAGGTATATTAAATTGAAAAGTTATTTTAAATCCCTATTGTCGGAAAAGATCCTGTCAATATTAGAGCCTAGCCATATGAACCGTGGATACAATGAAACACGACGGTAGCCAAAGATTTATCGATTTCGTATGTCGAGCAACATGGATAAACAGCTATCTTCTCGGCTCAGTGGGCAGCCGACTCCGAGCCCGGATGGCCAGATGGCCACCGACTGAATCACCTTCTTTTGGAGTATTGCTATTTGGATACAGATCTTTTTCAATCTGCTTACTAACGCAGAGATTTGAATATCAGACTTTAAGTAATAGGATTTTTGGTTATAAAAATATAAAAACCTAATTAAGTAGAAATACTTAAATGATGACTTTGTACTATGTTATCTCGAGTTCATTTACTTGTTTTTTTATTCCTGTTTTTTCTAAAAAGTGATTTTGGCTGATATCTTTTCAGAAATAAATTCTTTAAACGTAACCTCCAGCTTGACTCCACGGTTAATTCCTTCCCCTACTCGTGGTGTACCTTATTAAACAGCAGGTGACAATATGGCGTCGGGTGTCTCCTGTTGGAGGTCACTGGTCTCTGTATCACTCAAACTAATTCCTTCGGTAGGTACTCATGCATGCATGATAGTAGGATATTTTCTCCGACCATAAAATATTTTACACGTGTTTCGCTCAATCTCCGAGAGTTTATCTATAAATAAATACTTAATACTTAGTTGCTACATGCTGAAGTTCTTCAGTAACGTGAAATTAGTAATTACTCTGAGTAATATTGTGTTAGCCTTTACCACAATTTACTTATAGTCCGGCCTCAGCCGCGGCGGCCGCGAGCTCGCCTACCGCAGAATCGTCCTAAGTACACTGCCTTGTCACGCTCCGATAACTTTCTCCTGACGCGTTTCGTTTCGCAGATCCATTCTAACTTGTTAATGAGGTAAACTTTACTAAAATACTATTAAGTACCATGAAACGTAGCTAGCAACTAGGGATGCTCATAGTTTTCTGAACGTCATTCCCTTTTTTGTTCTCGTATCTTGTATTTAGAAACAAATTCTCTTTGCCTAGAATAGATAGCATTAATTCTAAACTTTAATTCATCATCATCATCACAACCCATAACTGTCCCACTGCTAGGCACGGGACTCCTCTCACAACGTGAAGGGTACAGGACACTGCTATAATCATAAATGTTATTTCTCAGCCGTAGCCGTAGCCAAGTCGACCACAGCCTTGGCCTAACCCGGCCCTCGACGCAGTCTTCTCACGCCCGAATAACTTTCTACTTGTTTAGGTTCCAATTACATTGTAACTTGTTAACAGTAGGTACTAAGTACATAAAATCGTGTACCTAACGGAATCCTTTGTAAATATTTTTCTTCTTATGTAACTAGCCGACAAACACAACCCATGGCAACGTACATAAAGAACAGCAGTTTATCTTCACACTCATTGATGTTGAGGCTTGATAGGGTGCGCGCCATGTACGTACATACATATACAAACAAACATAGGCTTTCAACAAAAACACATCTCATGATGAGACAGTAGCGGTATGACATATAGACAACCAGTGGGTTGTTTTCAATCATGTACCACGCGGGAGAGCAGAGACCTCACTCACACCGGGCGACTACCACGGCTGTTACCAATTGAATTTTATTGCGACACTTGCAATACATAGCTCTGCTACTTTATTACCTGCAGGTAACCAGCAGTTACTTGTCAGATCCACAGATAGCGGTAGCTATTGACTAGTATTGATGTATTAGAATGACCACACAGGAAATTATATTGGACATGACACTTCTATGCATCTATAAAGTGATGATAGTTCTGACTGTTCACGTTAAAAAATATGAGGCAAAGAATACACTCGGACGAATTTTTAATATTGAGTTTTTGAAAACAAGATTATTGAAGTTTCGTGAGTCGTTAAAATTGCTCTCAAATTTAAGCATAAATTCTCAAAAAGATAAAATCACTAAAAACCACTTGTGTAGGGTAGGGCGGGGCATTTTTCACAGCATAATTCGAAATGGTCAAAATGGAACATCATTTTGACCATTTCGAATTATGCTGTGAAAAACCAAGCGTACTATATCAAAATAAACTTAATATATCACTAATCATACAAACGGTTATCTGACTCTGTTTAACTCAATTTTTGATTTAATTATCGTAATAGAAATATTATGTTACTATACAATTTTTCTTTCTTTAAAAATTGAATAATCACCAGGATAGCTTATAGTTTTAGAAATTTTACACCGAGTCTTTATTTTAACTTCGCAATTTATCAAAACGTTACATAAATGAAGTTATTACCATACACAGCTTAACTAGAGCAGAATCTCACGAATAGCGAATTGCTGGCGCTCGTGAGGCTGCTGGTACAATAAGAGGAATTATTAGATCAGGTCTGGCTATTAAACACCTCCATCCGTATCTCAGGTTACCGGCCACGTCACGACTCGCTTCAGAGACTCGTGAGTTTGAAAGGTTACTTTTCAAATAAATATCACGGTCTTTTTCTGCCCTTTTGCAATTGCTTTATTTGATTTGTTACGCTATTTGTTTGTTAATATTTTCTTACACTATTTTGATTGTGACTATACATTTGCAATCAGTAATAACTTACAATTTAAAAAAGTAGATATGTCAGTAGCGCACGATAAGTGGTAGTTAGGCAAGCCGCCTTGCTGTGAGCGCTTTCGCTATGAGCGAGTATTGTTTAAATAAAATCTCATTCGATCGCTCGTGAACACCAACACAAATCTGGAGCAGATTAGATAAGATTTTTAACCTTATTATTGAAATTAAATCTAGAAATAAATAAAAAGAACCTGTATCATATTGAAATGTACAGCGCTATAAACCTACAGCTAATTATATCAATGCATCCATCAATAAACAATCCGTCTCAAGCAATTACCGCATTAGTAATTTATAGCTACTGACGGTTAAAGTTCAGTAATTTACTTTCAAGACATTACAAACAGCCAAAACACTAGAAATCAAATCTAGCAAGTCTCAGCTAACTGTGTCATCCCGTCCTCAATTTAATTAACGAAATAATTTTATTCACATAAACTCATATTTTCGTAATAAACAATATTAAAAAGTTTATTAACTTTGTTAAAATCAAAAGAAAGACAGCTCTCGAGTACCCTAACGAACTGAAGAGTTCTTAATCACCTCAAGTTTATGACCACTCAGCGAGGTCGCGAGTCGTCGTTCATAGCCGAAGCCTGTAGATACATAAACTAAATAGCTGTTGAGTTATTTAGTCCAAACTCCAAAACGTTAAATTATGAGGCTTTATTAACTTGTTTCTCTAAATAACACCTAAAGTTATCTTGTGCTATTAAAACATAAGGGCATCTAGAGATAATAAATAATTTTTGTTTCACTTAGACTAACAAGTCATCATCATAATGCAAATTTAAGACTTAGGTATATGGTTTTCTTATGGATGCCATTGTCAGAACTAGACCAAATTTAAAAATACACGAGAAGTACCAGCTTTCAAATGAAATAAAGAATTGTAAAGATAACAAAAATAACAAAAAAGTACAGTGTAATTGAGAACCTCCTCCTTTTTTGAAGTCGAAATTTTTTTGGTGGACGGACTTTTGTATCTATGCTATTTTAGAAGGTTCAATCGAGTCATTGCTCTCCCTTATATCGCCAGGAGAGGCCATCCAAAACGTCTTTCATTTTAGCAGGCACTCGTGAAATTAATCTGGACGGATATTAAAAATAACATCTTTCATTTATTTTTATTAAGAAACAAAAGGAAAATGTAACAGAAAATTAAATAGACTGTCTCACAATCACAAACATAATTTGGAGAAACGTTCTTGTTTACCAAATAATCCAAATATCAGAGAAAATTGAATTGTTTACGACCAGTTCCAGACAGTGCGCGAATGGTGATCGGCGCGCGCCGCAAGCTGTCTGAACCAATGTAGCGCTAGCTTGACCGCTTTCATAAAGATCTTCGTTACTTCTCACAAAATTATGAAACATGAGGACACATTTTGTTATTAGTTTTCGTTCGCAGCTTTAAAAGTGTCCATTCGCACGACAGTTTATTGTTTAAAACATACTCATACTCCTAATTGTGATTTTACATCGTAGGGTTTGGTAACGTTACGGAATATAAAAAAGATTCAACGAGATGTAAGGATAAATTGATTAAAAAATTCAATACTTACATAACATACAAATTAAAGCAATTTTGCTTGCAATAAAATTATAATCACAGAAGCCTTTCAGTTACCTAAAATCATTCCAACTAGGTCACACATGTGCTACTCTCGAGAACCAAGATGGTCACCTCCAAAATGTAACCTCTCGCTTGTTCCTTACTGCCGTAACGATAACCTACTCGTATATATATCCTTCTGCTGAAGACAACAATCAAAATTCAGGATTTGCGTTATTATTCTTCAAGTAATGTTCAATTTTGACCACCATCAGCGTTACTGTTCACAAGCTATTGCGACGCAAAACTTTACAGACTTGGGCGATCCATCTCGCGCGCTAAATTTAATCCAAACTTCCGCACTTCGTCAAGTGCACGCGTCGTGAGCCCTTCTCGTGAAGGATCGCTCGCGATTAAAGCTAATTTAATTTTGTCTCTTCCGTCATTTTGCTGCGTGCTTATATAGAGCAGCAGCGAAAGGGCAAAGTAGCAAACTAGATAATTAAATGATCACTAAACTCTAGAATTTATTTGAAAGGTTACAGCTGTTTCGCGGAAAATTATCATCGTAGACGGTGGATAGCAAGACGTCAGTACAGTAATATTTATAACATGTATAAGTAACAAGGAGCATTTACGTATGTTTCCAGAGATGTATTATGACTTTTGTCTTAACACTAAACTGTCACTAAAGCCACACACTTACACCTACATAATTAAATACAATTATGTTATTGTGTTACTTTATTCTTTATTAATTAGGAAATTTGAAATTAGATTCAATAACTCATAACTTGCTGTTTGGTGGTTCTACAGCATTATGAAATATTTGTTTTGCACGTATTTATATTGAGGATAAAAAATAATTGTAGGTCTTGATAATGCTGCTTTGCTCAGCATCGCAGTCTTTGATGCCAAGCATAAAATACATACGATACTTAGTTCAATAACATTAATTGCATTGCAACACCTACGATACTTAGTTCAATAACATCAATTGCATTGCAACACCTCATCTCAGACAAAACTTTTTAATAAATGGAATTTATCTGTTTTGACTCTGATCTACAAGTGTCGGGATTTAGGCCTTAAACTTCGGCTACAAAACGATAAAACGTGTGAATCGCTTCTCGAATTTCGGCGCGAGTAAGACAGGTGTCAATAAAAACATTTAAAGCAGCAAACTTTTCATCGCTTGTTTCCGTAACTTGAACTTTGTTAATGATTACAGCCGACTGTCAAGGGAAATCTTTATTACTCGATTGCTCGCTTCAAGTCAAACAGTCGTAAAAGTTCCCGCCTTTTTATTCGCAAGTAAAAACTGTAATAGAAGATAAATTCTGATTTCTCGCCCCTGCGGCCCTGCGAGGATATCGCCGATTCGAGTGCGTTTTTGATTGTCTACAGGCTTACCTGAGTTTTAGATGAGATATTTAACTGATATGAAAGATACCGTGGTAAAACCTTTTTTTTTATTTGAGATGGGAGGTAATAACTGATGTCCAATTGTACTTACTGTGTACTTATTTACATGATTCCTATTTTCAACCCGACAACGAGACCCATAGTAGGGTAATGTTCTAGGTTACCAGTCTACGTATGTATGTTCAAATTGTGGCGATTTTATTTTAATGAAATGAATGCCCTACATTGATGAGGAGAATGGTGTGATGACTAGTACCTGATACCTATCATTTTTTAGCTTTAATACATTTATCATCATAATATATTATTATAATTATAATCCATCTTTATAATTATTTTTGCCATAAAGCGTTTACGTTAAAAAGAAATACTTATTTTGTTTTGTGTAGTTAAGTTGTAAGTTACTCTGTTCTTGACCACGTCCGGGCAATTATAAACGTAGGTAGATAATAATAATTATGTTACTAGCTCACCGAATGTAAGGCAGTCAAATGACACTACTTAATTCATTTTTTTATTGAGCTATATTATTTTTCTCATACATTTTGTAAGTATCTTTTGCATCCATAGCGTCATCGGAGCGGATCTAAAACTGCTGCTCGCGTTGAACCTAAAAAATCTGAAGTTTTAATCATCTTTTCGTACGAATATGTCTATAAAGAATATTTCTACACCTACTTCAGTTTGGTTTGCATAATAAACATTTTAAGTAGTTTAACAATATACAAAACATAATACATATATATTATTATCCCTAAAGCTTTGCAGAACATCGCTTGTATTTAGCGCGGCTCAGCATGTTAATGAGGAACGGAGGGGTTGCACAAGGGAGCACTCTGCAGCCTCTTTTGCATAATATTTCCATTCAATGGAAATATCATAAGCACTTCGTATGAAAAGTGATAAATGACCTATGACGGTACTGTAATCTTCTATTTACTGTGATTTTCTTTCATTGCGATTTATTGTGACTTAAATTGTAAAGCTTTTAATAAATAAAATTTCGGTAATAACATTTGTAGGTACTATTTTTAAATCGTCTAGAGGTTCTAATGTGTTCCTACGTAGATACGCACTACTTTTATAAGTTGGACCATTGAAGAAGCTCGAAATTTTGCGTTTATGATGAACTAATTTTTCTAGTAAAATTATTTCAAATATCAATTTGATGACCTGTGTGTCACAATGGTTATATCATTCAGCACCGTTCGGAGCAGCATCGGAGCTGGTCATGGGATCGATTCGAGCGATGCAGAAATTTGAATGATGACCGTAAATATCTGTTTTCGGTCTGGGTGTGTATTATTGTCTTAAATATTGTCCATGATACCCACGATACAGGGAATCTTAGTGTGTAGTGTTGATTTATTATCAATTATTATAATACCTTCGTGAGTATTTTTGATATTATATCGTTAAACTTTTACTTAAACTTCAGTAGAAGTCAAAACACAGACGGTTGTAAAGTTTTACCTTGTAATGGACACCATAAACCATAGTTTGTTAAGTTAATCTTAGTTTTAAATGGTACGTTAAATAAATTGGATTTTCTTCTGAACCATTACACTTCATTCCTTTTAACTTCATCAATATATTTAATTTATATTACAAGCTTCACCTTTATCATGCTTTTCTAAAGGAATATTACATAATTAAAGCGTTCAATAATTGTAGGCGTTTATTAGATTACAAAGGTGGCACCACGATGTCCGGTTTTATTAGAATTCGTGGGACGTCTTCTAAACTCTAATGAGCTGTAACGTTTTATGATGTTGTCGTTAACGGTAATTTATCGCTGGTGGGTAATGTTTACTAATTTGTTAATTTGCAATAACACAGTCGAAAGTTCAGAGCACATTCTATGATGTACCATTTGCTGCCACATGTAAAGGTAATCTCATAGGAGTTTGATCTGTAATCTATGTCATAAATACTTCTTACAAAATATTTTCTTTATTGTCGTGCATTAATAAATTGATTAACTTATTAGTTAATGCATAAATTTTAAGTTTGAGACGAACATGTTGTTCCAGGTAAACTTGACTATTTTTCCCAATAAACAGCGAGACTTTAACTATACCTTGACTTCCTTATGGATTTAAGATATTAAATTATGGTTATAGTCCGGTTAGCAGAGGGAACCTATTAAAAACGTTAGTTGGTTAGTTCTTTAGTACGTATAAGGACTGGGGCAGGGACTATTAGAGACAGTTATTATTGTTAGTTGTTTTTAATAATTGTCTCGTTCTAATTCGGTCACAGATATGTTGCTCTAGAAAAATGTTACCGGATCAACAACTTGATCATCATCCAATGGATTATATCAGATGCGTCATATTTTTTGGTCTCGCCTAAATGAGTTCTCAACACGATCGGTCAAAAACGTGTGTGAACTAGGGTAAAACTGAAATATTTCTCAATAGACATACGAGTAATTCAGGACCAATTAATAACAAGCTGAGACCGAGCTTAAAGTTTTCAACAGATCCCCTGTCACTTGTTCCATTAAAGTTGTGCGACCTGCGGGAAGGGGGGTTCTCCAGCGGCCGTTTCCAATTACACTGTTCCAGTCAAGTATCTTAGGTAATTATTAACTTATTATTAGTTAAACAATAAATTGAATTAGCGCTGCGTACTGTGCCGTTGCGGGAAATTATAACCTATTGAACTTTAGCCATTACATTTTTGATTGAACATTTCTTATTTTATATTACAATTTCCTTCTCATTTTAATGCTCAAACATGATTCACAATATTGAATCCGTTAAATGTAAAGAAGATCAGGATTTAACAAAGAAGCCAATTTGGATGTTAGAATTTTAAGCGACTGAAACACCTTTGAAAGCATTCAATGATTGACTGAATACTTTATACTGACTAATTTTACTACACTATAGAACGAATCACTACAAGAAATGTTGACTCTAGCGATATTCACCCAGAAATGCAACCTTTGTTAATTATAATTTTGTTGACATATTCGTTATTATAATAGTTTTCGTCGGTGACCACTTACCATAACGAAGCCCTATTGCTTTGATATAAATACAAGTAACATTTTACAACAGTAACGAATCACATCAAAGAACTACTGTTTTATTAATACACGAGCCGATTACATAGACCGGCACGCAGCAGTATTTATGGTTTGAAACTTTTATGAAACCAATTAAAATATAGTAACATTAAACCTCACTTCAAAGCTCTAAAGGAATGAAATTTCGAGCCATTTAGATATTGATAAAGTTATGTCTCTGGCGCATGTAATGTACTGTTCGCTATGAACAACTGAGAGCAATGAAGTCGTCCGTTTAAATATTATATTTTAATACTAGAAGCTGTAGTAACTGCCGTAGCTTCGCTTCTTGAAACCTAAGTATATCCACACCCAAAAATGTTAAGATGAAATTCTATACATTGGCTAAAAACTTTTTTCTTATTTATCAATCGATTGTAATAAAGCAAGCACAACACACACACACACACACATACACACACACACACACACACAACCACATTTCGGAGATTAGCAAGAACAAACATACAACCACCAACCAACAACACAACAGAGCCATCAACAAGCATACAGACGCACCGACATACATTTTAAAAGTAATTGTCATCCAATCTTTTGTGTTAATAAATAGTTATACTTTGTTTATAAAGTTTTATATATATTTGTTGGTATATATATATTTTATTATAATAGCGATACAATAAAATTAATTCAGAGACCGAAACGTTTGCATTTTGCACACATTTAATATATTTTTGTTAGTTACTTGTAGGTTATTTATTGTACTTTTAAGTCCAAATCCAAAGAGTATATTAAAATAACACGAGCGGGTTCGTGAGATAAAGTGAGTTAAAAACTGGGTAATGTAGTCGAGAGAGTGGTAGAGTCGTATAGTTTTTGTGAGAGACGGCGCTAGCGGCTCCACTCGGTTTTTAATGACTCTATTAAAAAGATTAATAGCTCTATCGCTTATAAAGAATCTCCTTTTTTAATCTCTACAAATTTAATTAATGCCGATACAGATCTCGGGCTAGAGTTCGGGTTTGTTGTGTTATTATGTTCCCGACAATTTGTTTGGAAACTTGATATTTTAATCTGTACATAGAATTTTGACGCGCAATAATCATAAATAATAGTTAAATGAATTTTAGGAATTTGTTGATGGGGCATCGTCGACATAGCGTTTGTTAAAACTTGTTTTTAAATTTTTTATGAGAATGGTTGACAAATGTATAGACGAACCTCATGGTGGTACGTGGTCCCGGTCCCGAACCGACCGAACTCGACCAACAAGGATACATTTTATTCATCTCAAAGCACCGCCGACGGAAGCAACCCCTTTTCCACATGATTTCACTGACAATCTATTGCCCTATTTACTACGCCCGGGTGTTGTCGTACAAAGCATGGCGTCCTCATTAAAATTCTTTTGAATTAATATGAATTAAATAAATAAACGCTAACACAAATAACACATCAATAAAACCCATGACCTATGAACAAACATTCATCTAGATTTCAAAAAGTCCAAAATTCACAATCCTTTATTCATATAGATTCACTGATACACTTGTCTTATGCACGTAATTTTTTTGATTCTATCGCATAATATATGTTACATAAATATATGCACCGACCGAAATCGAACCAGGGAGCCCGCAATTCGCAAGGAGGGTTCACTACCAACTAGGCTACGGGGTTGCCAGGCAATGGAAAAGTCATTGTGACTTATGACACTAAAACAATAAAATTAAATACTATCGGAACCTTCAAACTACACCAGTGAAAACGAACAACCATGCATACCATTAATCAGACGTCAATCTTAAAAGCATTGATATGGGCTTATTATAATACCTATATTATATTCTTATACCACGAATATACAAGAAAATTTCTTTGATCGGTATGAAACTTTGATCGGTGACAGTTTTATTTTAGTTTGAAATGATAATAATGTTAAAAATATATCCATGGGCTGCATTAAGTATTTCCGAGAGGTTTCGTAAATTTTGTTGAAATTACAAGCAATGTATTAAGTATATTTCTTCATAAATTAGATGTAATCGGAGATAAACATCCAGGATTCCTTATTACCCAATTCCGATTGTGTAGGGACGCATTGCAGCGCGCGGTAGATTGCGGCCAAGTCGGTTGGAAGAGGGGAGCGTTCTGTTACATTAAATTGGGTAGGCACAGTTTCCACGCATTTCGCTTTTAATCAAATTATACACTTATAATACGAAGACCCGTATGTCTATGTGTATGTGTATACCGGATCGCCGCCGCTGTTCCAAGAGTCTTGGGTTCGACTCTCAGCGAGGCGAAAAGTTGAAGTTTAAATTTCTGTTCTCGGTCTGGGCGAGTCTTCCTGTATTGTGTATGGTCACTGGCATCCACGATGTTGAATTTTGACAAAAACTTTGTATTCACTGCAAAGAACGAAGTATAAAGCAAATAACTAATTTATATTTAAATTATTCCAATTCCAAACGGTAATAATATTTCGTACACGATTTGATAAATAATCAAAACGAACCATACATTTGATATCAACCGTTATCTTGTTTTGTTGGAATATCAAGAACACGAATGTTATTGTTGGCATATTAAAGGTAGGTATACATCTTACCTATTATGTATATTTAAGGGAATTAAAGTTCAATAACATTTTTGTAATACACGCAAGTTCAACAGTACAGTACAACTGTACATCTGCCAAGTACCTACGCTCTAGCTAGTAGCTAGCATGTATAAACAGTTTTAATTAACCGTCTAAAAGGTCTATAAGTGCTGAAAAATTAGAAAGACTGACAAGTTGAATAAAAACAAAAAATCGCTTTTTTTATTTTACATAAGCGTCCCATAACTTATCTTATGGTGTTTTCCTATACCGAAGCGACTGATCAATAATTTCAGTTACGTATAAAAAAAAGAAACTTTCGTTTAGAATTCGATCTCGGAATTCCCAGATCTACTGAACAGAACATCTTTGTGAATAACAACTCTACCTAAACCTATCGGTGTAATTAGTTTCAATCATGAGTGAATTTCAATCGGTTGAATAGCTTTTATAAAGATTTTCAGTCAAGCAAGTTAACGGTACGCAAAGGCAATGTTTACGTGTGTTGTGCACCACAGCGCATGCCTTGTGTCTTGTGTCTAGTGTAGTAGTGTCTGCCGCGCGGCCACCCCAGCGGACGAGGCGGATCGGGCGGATCGGCGGATTCAATCCAACTGTGGTCTCCCGTGTCCCGGCTCAGTGGCGTACCGCCTTCCGACTAAGGTGGTTGTGTACTCGTCTTCTCCGCGCGCGAACATCGAAATAAAATACGATCGCGAATACAAAGCGAAAACTTACCAGTTTCAAAATCAAATATTCTGAGTAAAACACCGTTACTTTAACATAGAATCAGTGATGTCTACAACGTTTTAGTAATTTTCATTCAACAATATCTAATTATCGTGAAAAGTTCCGTTTCGGACGTCCGTTTGTTGTGCAATGTAAAATAAATTAGCAATGTCGGTCGGAAACGGAATGATATGAGATTAACGATGATTTTCAAAATGGGGGAGAAACCGCCTCCGGGCAAGGGTCCGGCCCGGCAAGAAAAGGAGAAAAAAGAGGAAAAGAAACAGCAGGACACAAAGAAGGACAAATGCGACGACAAATGTCCGGGGGACCCCTGGGTGTACTGTGCGGTGCTGTGGTGTGCCTGTGCCATGAGCCTGATCTCGAGCGGGTACAGCCTGTACAAGCAGCAGGGGCTGCAGGACAGGCTGTCGTTGCTGGAGGAGCAGCACCTGGCTTTGAGGAGTGCGGTCCTGGAGCCGCAGCAGCCGCTGGTGGAGAGACTGCGGCGGGAGGTGCGGCTGCCCAGCTACTGGCGGCCGCGGCGCAGCATCAGGGATTACGGAGACTGCGTTTGTCCACCAGGTAAGTGTTTTATTTCAAAGATGAAGAACTTTCCACGCTCATTATACTCGTAGATTGAAATGAATTTGTGTATTTTATTATTCTTCGTCTTCCTAACCTAAACCTTCGAGAAGTTTGGAAGTAAACAAAGACGGTAGGCTTACTCGGCTCGCAGAATCGTTGACGAAAAATTATACCCACGTAATAATAATATTGTGATGAACATTGAACAATAAATAATAAATACTTAGGTACTCGAATTCTTGGCAACATGCAAAATGTAGTAACAATAGAAAAGTTATGGATCCTACTTAACATCTAAATAAGTTATATTATTAGGTAGATTTGAGGAAGATATCATTTGTTTGCAAATTAAGTAGGTAGGTAAGTACTAAAGTGGATAACAACACGTGTTTAAAAATCTTTGAAGTAAAAAATAATCCTAGTTAGACAACTTAGCCACAGAGAAGAGAAAATATTATGAACATAGTCATAAAATAACCTGTTACTGTTTAATTATTTAACACAACATTATGTATCAAAAATAGAGCTAATTAATTACAATATTAATTCCAAGATGTAAAGAAATAATGATGTCGTTGATTCTGATCGTAAATTTTAATTAACTTACAAACTTAATCAATAAAAATTAATCACATACAAACGGGTTAGAATGTAAAACAAGCTTCGCTACTGTTTTTTAATTAGCATCTATGTATCTCGGTTGGTTAAAACGTGCTCGTTTATGTGAATTGGAATAAACAGTAAATCTTTTTGTACAGTAAAACTTCTTTAGAATGGCTATTTGAAACTCGATGAAACCAAAAAGCCATAGAAAATAGAGACAAATAAGATACTTGAAGTTGAATCCGAAGCCGAAATCAGAGTCAAAGTTAAAGAATAAAATGACTTTAAATGAACACGATAAAATACTATATTATACTAATATGTATGTCGTAAAGAAGTTCCACTTTGTACGTGTGTGCGTGTGTGCACTAATACGCGCACACTTTTTTACTGCAAGTAAAGCACTACAAATAAACTTGGGACCCGTATTTCCATACGTCCAATGTCTTATGGTTTCCATAGAGCGATACCTACACCTATCTGCATGTTCTGCCATGAAGCAACTTGCTTCACGTGCCTAGCCCAAAGGGTGTTGGAGATGATCACATCTAATAAAACCTATACGCCCCAATCCTCACTAGAAACAAAACTTTTGCGTCGATCCTGATTGGGATTGGTTGTTAAATATGATGAGCTCCAACATCATGTTGTCTTCAGTTGTTTTGTTGCTGTCAAATCAACAATAAAAGAAACTTAATCTATAGATAATTATATCGTTCACTTTGCCTGAAAGACTGGGGAAAAATTTGCATTAAGTCCACCTTGTTTCTGAACAAATTTGTATAATGCATAGTTTCAAATAAATATATCTTGTGAATACCATCCACAATGGACGGTAGGCTAGTTTTTCGCAACGATTTTTATCCGCCGCGCCGTAATGCCAAGTGATGCTTTTTCATCCCAACAAGTGCAATGTGCAATAGGACGCACCTGTTATTTTTCTGTGCAATAGATACTAGGTCTTCTCGTTTTCAAGCAAATGTTTTTAAAGTAAATTGGTAAAAGAAACTTCGTGACGTAATTGTCGTCCTTTATTCACACTCGTCGTTCGCTACTACTCATACCGTACTATACGCTTGTCTGTACTATTCATACATTTGCAAATAAGTAAAAAAAAACTAATTTCTATCATATTTAGAAATGTTGTCTGTGTATTTGTCTATAGATGTCTAAATACTACTGAATTAAATTTAAGGGATTGAAAATACATCCATAGTCAATATCTTGGGGTAACATTTACATAGTCTTTATTTATTATAAAACTAACGATATTACCGACAACCACGCGAACGAAGTCGAGGACACGGCTATCGTAACTACTTATAACAGTAACTAACCATAATTATCTCATGTGTTGGCAGGCGTACTCAGCAGCTGGTATTAACTGCAGATTTCTATGAGAACTAATCCTCGTGTAAACCAGAAAAAACGTTTTGTATATTGATAGTAAAAATCCATCCGAAAACATCTCACACCCCTTAACTTTTCGTCGATCACCGACATTTACCGACAGTCTGGTATCGCATAAAATTCCATAAATATTGAGCGTCACGCCGCAATACTCCGCGTCCGACAACAAATTGAATCGTCAAGCAAACACGTCGAGTGTTTGCCCCATACCGATAGTTATTAAACCCGATCAACTTTATCAATATTTACACAGCACCAGACCGGCCGCGGCTTTCAGAAGATGCGCTGCAATTGTTCGCTTCGTTTTATTAACTCCGCTTTTAAATGGGTTTATTCATGAAACTCGGGAAAAGCATTAGCGATCCCACTTTCTAGACTTATAATTCGAGCCGAACTCAGCTTAATAACAACGTTACAATTTTTTGCCATGCTTACAAACAGAGTCGTTTTGCTGCTTTTTATTGGATTGAAGTAGGAAGATATACCTACTCGTACTTCATTGTGGGGCGACTGCGTTCACAAAGATCTTTAGCCAACTACGGTCAAGTCCACAGCGTCATTGGAAATCGGATTCACCTTCCGTAATACCCTGAAATGTTATTGACTGATGGGAGACGAGAATTAAAAAGTAAACAAGCTATGACACTGACGATATTTAAAGTCTCCCTGAAAGATTGACCGGATGGCAGATGTGTAAAAACACCGACTAATGTCCCCTTTAATGTGCCCTTCGAGTTTGAGGCTTGGGGCTTAAACTTGGGACGAAGTTCCCGTCCGAATTAGATTGTACGCGACGTTATCTTACACCATTGACCAGTCACTAATTTAATTACCTACATACGCTACGACAATACATGCATGCCTTTCAGACTGACTCCGAATGCTACAAAGCGGAAAATAAAGATTTGCTTATAAATTTCGCCCCATAGCACTCTGCATGCAAATAATACGGTTCGCCATGCAACTTTCAGCGATAAAACCTTTTATTTCGATGGGCATAATCACATTTGCGTTCCCCATAATCCTTTCACCTTTGGTCGTCGTCAACGCGTTCGATGGCATTGTTTATAGCGTTATTAACGACGGCGCCAAACTGCCTTGTTTCGGTGCATCGGACAACATTATTGCCGAACGTAAAACAGGGTAAGTTAAAAAAATGAAATTAATTTTACCTATCGTTGACATAGCCAAAAGAAAACATGGCGGCAAATAAGCTTGGAATATTTAGGAATAGAACCCGGGACCTCTCGTCTCGCAGGCAGGGCCACTACCAACTAAGCTACTGGTCTTCGTCAAAAATATTTTAATAATCATCCTTCTTCGACTTCATTCCTTCAATCTGTGAAGTCACCTAAACACTGCTGCCAGACATAATATTTTGTGACAACGGTGGAGGATTATGACCACACCAACTTATTATCCCCAATCAAAACAAGTCAAGCTAAGCACCGCGTAATTTCCATAAAAACATCACTTACGTCGTTTCGCTCGTTGTCCTACGCCGATGAATTATTCTATGCGCGGAACAACGACACATGAATATTCGATTCGATATAAATATTCGACGCTCGCGTTTGATTCCGCGCTGAGTGCGGTAGAGGTGTAATGATACGTCGCAAATGGCCTGTTATTACTGTTCAGCTGTCTAATGCATAATAAGCGTAATGTATGTAACAGTTCAATGGTTATTGATTTGTGTTCGAATACGCGAATAAATTTTTACTTATCGTATGTAAAATTACCGGCTTTAGTCCGCGATTAAAAAACAGTTGAAAACAGTAAAAAACTGATTTTCAAACAAATTTTCATCTCGTAGTTTACCCCTAGGGCGGCATGTAACAAAATCTGTTCTTAGCTGATGTCTCCTACTCCTAAACTACCTCTTGTCGAATTTTATCTTCATAGGTCATTGATTATATTTCATGCTTCGTCCTCGAGATTAGCTTATAAACACATGTAGTAACGCATAGTACATACCATTCTACACTATTTTTAGAATATTAATTCCACCTACTTTCTTTTTTTTTTTTTTTTTTGTGAGGGTAGGAACATTCTTCCCTCTGCTGTACCTGCAATTTTGACTCATTCGCTTTTTAGTGCTCCGCCATTCTACACGCGCTCGCAAACGTTTATAAAATTTGTTAAAGTGATTTAAAAGTTATTATGCCTAAACGTAGAAGTGACGATTGTGATCGAATTAAAAGTAAAATAAGGAAGTTAGAAAAGAAACTACGGCGTAGGCGACGCCACTCTAGTAAGGATTATAACTCGGATGATTCGGATGCTTCGATTACATCATCTTGTTATTCTAAACGACGTTTACCGGATTATCAAGGTTAGTGAATTTATATACATATAGTGTATGTACCCGTCTACTATATTAAGTAAGGTATTAACCCTTCTAACTAGAAAATACACCATTTATTGTTCGTCATTAATATATACATAAAGAATTAACTTAAAAAGAAGTCAATTCTTTAATAATAAATAAACTTTACTTATAACCTTGCTATTAATTTTAATATAGTATGAAAGTGTTATAAAAAATGTTATTAATAATAGTTATTGTTAGATGCTTCTAATTAAAAATAGGACGGACATAAGTATTATTTTTCGACCCACCTGGCAGCATAATAAATATTTTTAGACTGCCTATTGTTTGCGGACAGTACATGTTGCCATAACTGGGGACTGTCTCTTACAATACTTCGTAAACCTACGGTACTTATTATTTACTGTAATGTACCAGTACTATGGCCCATCGATCAGTTTATAAGGACTGCTTCACGGTGCCTAATTTTATGTTTTGCGGACAGTACGTGTTGTCATAACTGGGGACTGTCTCTTACAATACTTCAAAAACCTACGGTACTTATTATTTACTGTTATGTACTAGTACTATGGCCCATCGATCAGTATATAAGGACTGCTTCACGGTGCCTAATTTTATGTTTTGCGGACAGTACGTGTTCTCATAACTAGGGACTGTCTCTTACAATACTTCGTAATCCGACTATACTAATTATTTACTGTAGTATACCAGTACTATGGCCCATCGATCAGTTTATATGGACTGTTTCACGGTGCCTAATTTTAATGTTTTGCGGACAGTACGTGTTGTCACAACTAGGGACTGTCTCTTACAATAATAATATACTTCAAAAATTTGCTGTAATTATGCTTATAATAATTAATCAGTACTATGGCCAACCGATCAGTATAAATCTGTTCCAAGGCGACTAACATAAATTGTATGCGGACACTACTTGTTTTCAAAACTAGGGATTGTATCCTACAATAAAATAAGATTATTAGCAGACTTAGAGAGACTTGGCATCTCGTTTACAGAGACTGAAAGGTTTGAAGATAGCAATGAAGAGGTCACGCTAGACATAGCGCCGCCCGAGATACAAGACGAGGTGACGTCACAACCTATCCCTGAGATGGATTCGGAGCCAATCCCTGGCCCTTCGGGTACTGTACCGTCTTTACCATCTGTAGTGGTGCTACCAGAAAATACTGCAACCTCTCCTGAGGAAGTCATGTCAGATCCATTTCCAATAGAAGAATTGGATAGTGAGTTGCTGGATATCCTTGGAGCAGATACCACTGTCGATAAAACTTATGGTAAGAATATACAAAAGGATTTAGCTTCTAGATTACAGCACTGGACTACCGAAGGCCTTACAAAGGAATTGCGTAAAGAGCTTAAAGATAAATATTTAACACCAGCAAACTGTAAGCTAATTGATGCACCACAGCTCAACGCTGAAATAAAAGCGGCTGTTTCTGATGATGTTGCAAAACGCGATAAAGCACTCATTATAAAACAACAACATGTAACGTCAGCCATCACTTGCTTAGGCGAAGCGATAACACTTTTACTTTCCGAGAAGGAGAAAAATACTAACATGATAAAAATCATGACTGATGCCGCACGTATTATGTCCGATTGCCATTACAACTTTTCTACGACTAGGAGAAATTTTCTACTAGGGGCTGTAAAAAAGGAAGTGAGAGATCAATTAAAAAACACAAAAATTGACAATTTTTTGTTCGGCGATAAGTTAGCGGATACTTTAAAATCTGCGAAAGCTATAACAAAATTCGGATCGGACCTAAAGGTGACTGCACCTAAAGTGCAGGCAAAAAGGCAATCGAAAAAAGATACAGCACGCTCTTCAAATCGTAATTTAAACTGGAAAGGTCAGGGTCCGCATCGCAGGCTGACGGAGCCCTCGAGGACCAGGGAGCCTGCGGTGGCTGCGACGCGCGGTCGGCCAACCAACTCCTCGAAGACGTCGCAGTATCCGCAGCAGCGGCCGATCTACAATCGCCGCTAACCACGGTAAAGCCTGCGGGACGATTATCATTATTTTTTAATCAATGGTCGATGATCACCGATGATAGTGTGATACTCTCATATATAAAGAATTACCGAATTCCTTTTTTGCAAACACCAATTCAAAAGGTACTTCCTAGTGTTAGGAAGTATACAGACAAAAATAAGGTTCATTTCAATGAAGCAATTCAAAGTCTGTTGCGACTAGGGGCTATTTCGAAATGTGAATTTCGACCAGGCCAATATTTATCAAATATTTTCTTAATTCCGAAACCTTACGGAAAAATGCGCTTTATTTTAAATTTAAAATCTTTAAATAAATTCATAGCTACAAGCCATTTCAAACTAGAAGACCTGAGAACTTTATCTAAACTAATTTCAAGAAATTGTTATTTATGTACACTAGATTTAAAGGACGCATATTTTTTAATTAGGATTCACGAAGATGATAAAAAATATCTTAGATTCCAGTACGAGGGTTCTCTTTATGAATTTAATGTCTTGCCTTTCGGACTGAATACTGCACCCTATGTGTTCACCAAAGTAATGAAACCGGTGATAAAGCTTCTAAGAACTTGTGGCTACCTATCTACGATATATTTGGATGATGTTTGTCTCATTGGCCATGATCAACAGTCATGTTTAAAAAACTTAGAACAAACCAAGAAGCTTCTCACAAGTCTTGGTTTTATAATAAATGACGAAAAGAGTGTTGTTATCCCTTCACAGACTTGTAAATTTTTAGGTTTTATTGTAGATACAAAGAAATTTCAGATCAGGTTACCACAAGAAAAAATTAATAGAATTAAATCAGAACTTAAAAGATTTTCAACTTTAAAACGTTGCAAAATTCGAAGTTTTGCTAGTTTCGTGGGTCTGTTAGTATCCGCGTGCCCAGGTGTAGAATACGGCTGGTTACATACAAAATTGTTTGAGAGATGCAAATACCTAAATCTAAAACACACAAACAATTTTGACACTTTCATGAACATACCTACGTATTTACAATGTGACTTCGAATGGTGGGACCGGGTTATCGACCATGCAATTTGTAAAATTAAAGAGGACTATTACAACCTAGAAATTTTTTCTGACGCCTCAACTACGGGGTGGGGAATTGCGTGTGGACCTCATAGGGCAAGTGGTCTATGGAGTATGGATGAAAGAAACCATCATATAAATTTTTTAGAAATCCTTGCCGCCTTCATAGGTCTAAAAATTTTTGCTAAGGATTTATCAAACACACAGATTCTACTACGTATAGATAATACCACCGCAATTTCCTACATTAATCGTATGGGGGGAATACAATATCCACATCTGACAAAGGTCACAAAAGAGCTTTGGCAATGGTGTGAAATTAAGAACTTGTGGGTATTCGCTTCATATATTAGTTCCTCAGATAACTTTGAAGCGGATCGAGAATCAAGACGAATGCATCTCGATATCGAATGGAGACTCGCTGACTATGCCTATTTAGAAATCGTTCAAAAGTTTGGTATTCCAAATATTGATTTATTTGCTAGTCGAACAAATAAAAAATGCGATAAATACGTTTCCTGGCACAGAGATCCGGATGCATTCGCAGTAAACGCATTCACCATAGCTTGGTCTAAGTTTTATTTTTATGCATTTCCTCCATTCTCTATGATTTTAAAGTCATTGCGAAAAATCATATCTGATAATGCAAGGGGTATTATGGTTGTTCCAAAATGGCCAACACAACCATGGTATCCAATGTTCAAAGATCTTTTAGTGTCAGAAATGTTAGTTTTCGAGTCAAATGACAACTTAATTGTATCATCTGATTGCAGCCGCCGCCACGTCCGCAGAACGATTACCCTGGCGGCAGGAGTCTTATCTGGGAAGCAATGAATCGGAGAAATATTCCTCTCTCATGCAGGGAGATCATGCTTAATTCTCTTTCAAAAAACTCTTATGATCAATATGAGGGTTGCTATAAAAAGTGGTTTATTTATTGTAAGGAGAATAAATTAAACTTGTACGATGCATCAATTCCAGAAATCCTAAATTTTTTCTCGACTTTGTATAATAACGGTACAAAATATGGCACACTTAATTCATACCGATCGGCGTTGGCGTTAATAAATAAAGAAAGAATTTCTGATAACGAGGACCTTAAGAGGTTTTTTAAAGGTGTTTTTCGCTCCAGGCCCCCAAGGCCAAAATATAACGATACATGGGATACTTCTCTTGTTTTAAATTACCTGGAACAATGTTATCCGAACGAAAATATAAGCTTGGAAATAATCTCGAAAAAATTAATTACTCTCCTAGCACTAGTTACTGCACAGAGGGTGCAAACATTATCAAAAATAAAAATAAGTAATATTGTGGTCGGTGATTCGGACATCAAAATAAAAATCCCCGACCTCATCAAAACGTCCAGAGCAGGTTCTGCTCAACCGCTGCTTGTTCTTCCATTCTTTCGAGAAAAACCAGCAATTTGTCCAGGAAAAACTATGCTTGAATATCTTGATGTGACTAAATTACTTCGTAATAATGCAGATACCTTATTCATTAGTTTTAGAAAGCCTAATAAGCCTGTCGGTGTGCAAACATTGTCGAGATGGATAAAGGATATTTTAGGCAAAAGTGGAATTGATACATCCACGTTCACTGCGCATAGCACCCGTCATGCTTCCACGTCGGCTGCGAAAAGATTTGGAGTCAATATTGATCAGATATTAAATACTGCAGGTTGGAGCTCAAGCTCAAAAACATTTGCGAGATTCTACAATAGACCGCTCAATGATATATCAGATAATGGTTTTAGCAGGACCATTGTTATGAATAATTTTGATACATCATAAATTTTAAGACATTAAAATATTACATTAAGTTGATCTCCTGATTCTTGAGATGATTCTTGATCGATTAGTATGTAATGAATAATAAAAGAAGTTGCTTATAAAGTTGCTTGGTTTTCATATTTTACGAAATATCTCTAAAAGTCTACATGTGTTTATAAGCTAATCTCGAGGACGAAGCATGAAATATAATTAATGATTAAACGAACTTACCTGTAAGTGAAGTTCTATCCTAATTATATGAATGCTTCGTCCGAAGAGATTAGGAACCCTCCCACCCCTTCGCTTATTCTCAGGCCCAAGTAATCGTAAAATATGAAATAAATAAATAAAATAAATAAAATAACTTTGCTCTAAACTAAATGAGTCAAAATTGCAGGTACAGCAGAGGGAAGAATGTTCCTACCCTCACAAAAAAAAAAAAAAAAAAGAAAGTAGGTGGAATTAATATTCTAAAAATAGTGTAGAATGGTATGTACTATGCGTTACTACATGTGTTTATAAGCTAATCTCTTCGGACGAAGCATTCATATAATTAGGATAGAACTTCACTTACAGGTAAGTTCGTTTAATCATTAATTATTGTTGCACCACTACTATTACGCTTTCTAAGTGTCGTCTGAATCGTACTGTTGTTAGGAGAGCAGCAGTGTGTGCTGTATGAGACACGAAAAGGTTGTAACAGAACAGTTACTAGGAGCTTTTCGTGTCGCTTGCTCGATTTAAACTTTGCAAATATGCTTCAGCTTATAGGTTTATAGGAGGACCACAAAATATACTTTGTTTCCCCTATTACTGAACTGACTCACATTTATTTCTTAGAAAACGAAGTGAAAATATACATATTTCCCATGACGCATGTGACTGCGTTGATCGGATAATGGCACGTCTACACCGGTCGACTTACCAACTGAATGCAACGTTGTTTTCATTTTATAGTATACTACAGTAATTACTTTTTGTAGACTTTTATAATACATGTGAAAGACACCAAATTAATTTATTGACTCTGTTCTCTTTCTTTAAAATAAAATAAATAAATTTATAGGTATTCGCTCCCTTCTTCCTTGACCGGCAACGCATTGGTGATGTTACGCTAGGTGACGCTTTGGGGTTACAGCGAAGATTACGAACCTACAATTAGATAGCTCATCTATTCATTTATCAGCTATTAACAAAAAAGTCCGACCCGTGTGAATATATTTTAATGAAAACGTCACTCCGGGGGGCGCGGCGCGGGGCGGCGGCAACGGAATAGTTTTTATTGCACTACGGGGTGCAAAGTGACGGGTCGTGTGTGTTTTTGTGATTTTGTTGCGTGATAAGGAATTGGAAGTACCATTCGCATCGTGGTGGGTCGACATGGGGGGACACTTGAGAACTGTTGAGGCGGTGTGTTGGGGCGCTGATAGCTTACCCGACAGTGGCCGGTTAGTAACACGTTAAATTATAACGTCTCTTAAGTATAGTTTCGGTTGTTTTGATCTTTTTTTGTGTTACTAGCCGACAAACGAGCAAATGAACCACTCAATCAAGTGGTTCATTTGCTTACAATCGTAAGTGGTTAATAGGTGGAATTACAGTTTATTACATTTAATACAGTAAAAGTTCTCTGTTTATCGATTGATCCAATCTTAATTAAATAACCGTTGTATTGGACAAAAACTTATTTCTACAAGACACCGGCCGGAATTCACTTCGAAGTGATCCATACATAATAATATCATGTTACGGCCTGCTCTAGCCATCGTTACCACAGCAACAGTTACTACAGTACCCGTATACACAGTACTTTACAAGTTTTACGGCCGCAGGCGTACGGAATACTTTGATTCCGCGTAATAGGTAGGACAAAATTAGAAAGACTGAACCAAAATATGCCTCTATATTGATAAGAAAGCTGCTTATGATCAAGTATTCGAAAACATATTTAATTTGCGAACTTGCCTCTGTACAATTTTAATGTCACTCGGTTTAAGTAGATGTTTCTTTTTTAAAATAGAAGAATAATTTCGAAGTGTCACTTATCTAGCTGAAAATCTAAATTTATTTAGTTATCTTTTTTATTTGACAACCGATTGAAATAAAAAAAAATCTTAAATGTTACCCCAAACTTACTACAATACAGCATCATGCATCTAGTAAGTGCATCAGAAACAGAACGCAGTGCGCATAAACAAATTTTGCATAAAAAGACACGTATCATAGAGATAAGACCATTCGTTTACCGTACGGTTTCCATTAATCTCGCAACGGTTTTAATCTTCATTTTGTATCAAGCGGGCGGCTAATCCACAGTTTAAAAAAATTAACGTTTGAATTTCGACACCATAATTGAAAGCGGGCTTATCGAAGTGATGGGCTCAAACTGAAAGCCGGTCCTGTTCAGTTTTTACCGCAGTACGGGGTTAATCCAGCGTTGACGGCTGGCAACTAACCCTCGGTCTCCAATACCGAGGTGGCGCGGTTATACGTTATTTAATTTTTTGAGTATTTTTCATAGAACTAAGTGGTTGGTCAGCCGATAAAAAGGGACCAATTTTATCAAAAAATCCATTTCGTTTATAGAGTATCGTATATATCATGAATGTAATTAAGTTCATTTCAATGATTTATGAAGTACCTACGTAAGTAAGTATTTGTTGAAGTGAAACTTTTATATAGACGCGGGGTATTAGGATTTTTCTTCCTTACTTATCTATTCATAAAAGACATGTACCTATGTATCTCCCTAAACAAATATTTTTTTGATCACCAGCTCATTACAACATCCAAACATTATCTACTTTACAATCTCATCCTCAAAGGAAACTCATAAACACGATATTAAACGGAGGTGTAATAAAAGGGCTATTTCAACATTAAGCGCGTCTTATCCCAACCCTTAAATAAAAGTGTCACCCCGGGCCCCATCCGGGACGTTTATCATTTTTTCGATCGGTGAGGGTTAATACTAGGGGATGGTGACGGCTCGGCTGAGGATTATCTGGTGTACGAAAAAAATTAATAGCTTTTGCGTTTAGAACCACTGGACTTTAAAAAGGCTTTGTTTAGGGTTCAGACACCTCAACTTTAAACCGTGGCTGTCGTGGCTTATCTGCGCGTTAGTTCTTCACCAGTGAACTTGTGTAACACTCTACGGCTTGAATCGTAAGTTAGCAATAAATATAATGTTTGACGTGATCGGAGTAGAAATGGTAAAAGTTCTAAAAGGTGATACTGTTACCGTTAGATAGTAAACGTTAAACCTTACCGAAATACGTCGGCTAATCTGCGTACTGAATACGACGTTTCAGAAATCGATAAGATATCTATTTTATAGTGTAAATCAAATAGAAACAAGGAAGGATTAGAAGGAAGTAGTTGTATGAAAATTTTGCGTGGAGTGAGCTGGTGATACACAAAATAATACTCTTAATACAATAAAAATAAGAGCGCGCGAAAAATGCAGACAAAAAATAGGACTACACGCTAAATACCCTAGTTTGAGGACAGTGTATTTCAATGGCCAAATGCAGAAAAGATGTAGTTCCAGCGCGTCTATTTCACAAGCTCACAAAAGCGTCGCTAACAAGTAAGCCGATGTTTACACACTCGTTAAATATCGCTCCATAACTTAACAATGGTTGTTTTGCTTAACAAACAGCCATAAATTGAATTGATTTGGCACGCGACGCGCGATTTGGGAAAGCGTGGGAACGATCGGGAACGGAAAAAAATTAGGGTTGTGGAGGCGATAAAAATGACGCGTGTGGCTGACAGCCGCTAGGCAACCCTAGCCGAGTAGAGGCTAGTGCATATTGATCTATAATTTTCAAGAGCGATTTCGGCTGCGTTTGTCGTTGATGGTTTGAGTTTTGAGTGTAAGTATTCGAAGTTTACTTGGCGTTTCACATAAATGTTATATTTTTCTGTTATAGATCGCTTGTCATCATTAGTTATTTTTTGAAGAAATATTAGCTTGTTTTACATAGAAAATATGGATGTTTTTTTATTTATCTTATAAAATTTACATATATCCGTAAAATAGAAAAAGACTTTTGTCTATTCTGTGATTAGATTTTTTATGTAAATAGCCGTCAGACGAGCAGACAAGCCACCTGACGGTGACTTATTGGACAATAAAGGGTGTATGAAAATGACTATAAATTAATATGTTCGCAAAATTGCAACACTATACCCCTTGTATGTACACGGCTGACGCTTTGAAAACCCTTACTAAGCACTAAACTTCACCAGCGAGTGGACAGCGCGAGTGGTTTTTATTTTCGATGATCGGGCACCATTGTGAACGCCGTCCTAGCGCCGCTCGTTACCGCTATTTATTTGATTTGTTTAAGGCCAAGACCTGTCACTGCCCAGATTTATTCATTTATCAAACAAAAATCTATTGCGAACTGGTTAAGATTAAGAAGCATTTAGATGATAAGCTGTATTTGACTGGATGATTTTTTATTCATTTCGTCAAAACGCGTTATAAAAGTACCTAAACAGTTGTTTACAGCTGTTTGATATATATTTTTGAAAGTCAGCAAATTCTAGTATGTACTACACAAGGGCACTTGGTGATAACTAGTTTTAACCAGTGAAACCCCTTTTTAATTAAATTCGGGTTGACTGTCGGGGCGATTGCAATAACTAAGTGAAAAAAAAATCCACCAGTTATCGACTGCACGTCACGTTTGCCCATTGCCGCTAAAGTCAGTAAATTCCGCGAAACAAATGTGTACAGTCGATAACGCTGGTAATACTAGGTACTTAACGTTATCAAATAAATTGAAAACTGAACTCCATTAAGCTTACCGATCATTCAATACTTGAAAAACAGCGAATCGGGATTATTGCTAAGTTGTGGTTCGTTTGGAGGACAGACGCAATTCCGATGACCGATCGTTCGTCTCGCTAATACCTCGTGAAGGGACGTATGATGAATGGGATTTCAAATTGTAAAATGCGGAGCAGGTTTATTAACTGATAGATTGAGAGGGAGTTCTTGTATGTTATAAATATAGGTATGTATGTTATAACGTTTCAGAGAAAGCTTTATATTTTGTACTTTAGATCTTTTATATCATTGAAGCAAATAAGTATGAAATACAATATTAGGACTCGTAAGGTGGTATTCAGGGCTACATTAATGTGGACTAGATTTTCATACTTTTTCTGATTGTTCCAAGTTTAAACGAGCCACATAGGGCAATGGTTACCATGCCGGACTGCTGTTGAAAGGGTTCTGGGTTCGATTACCAGCGAGGTAGAGATTTTAATGATGAGTTTAAAACTCTGTTCTCTGTCTGTGTTTGTGACCTTGTCTTTGTGTGATGTCCATGGCACCCACGACATAAAGAATCCTAGTGTGAGGCTGTCAGTGGTTAGCGTTAGGTATATAAGTGTACCTATACCTGCTCATATGACAAAATAATTAATAAGATAAAAATAATCTAAAAGAAATTCGCCAATATACTTGACTTAAAAGTATACGCGTATATATATTAATCCAAAATAGTCATGGATAATTCAAAGTAAATAATTCAAAGTAATGTTTGAATACAGTTGATTTTGCATTTGACGTTAAATAAAATATTCACAGTCATGGACGGCACTCACTAGTAAACTCAATTTGTAAGTCACTGCAAAATAACCTTAGAATTTCTATACACTACACACAATCTTGTGAGCTAGAGTCAACACAGGTGTATTGAGCGAGACACCGCACTCGACGCTAACAATGCATTAGCAAAACCAAATATAAACAAACTGTTATATGTGATATTGTCCGTTATGGTAACTGCAGTATTGGTCACTAGTCACTGTTAACATACGCATATGAAAGTCCACCGATCTTTAAGACCCCACGGCTCGACGCAAGGGGTTTAATGTGTTTTGCAGTCGGTTGCTTTATGGTATTCTAAAGATAAAACGCGTGGGCAGTTTTTGAAAATTGACGCTTGGCCGAATTATTGATATCCTGCCTTGACTTTTACGGCCCAGATATTTGTTTGCAATAGATTCTAAGTGTATGTTCAAGATAATTTTCTAAATGGATTCTTCTTTGAGCTATTGTGAGTGCTTAAAAAATATATTCCGGCATAGAACATGCCAATTAGATGATTATACCGCATGCACATGGTAGTGGCAGCGGAAGTCTTTACATTGTCTCAGAATGTTCTAAATGAAACAAAGTTGGAAACTGCATGTGAACCTGAGGTAAATGTACCTAGTAAAATTTTATTAAACTTCTAACACGTATTCACCTTTGCCTTTAAAGCTTAAACTTGCCCCGCTCTAAGTGAAACACATTTCTAACAAAATGAATTATGTTCAAAGGACTAAATTTTGACGTAGCGCCCGAGAAATTCATAACTTTATTTAAAAGACGTTTTGGAAAATGCATTTTTCGTTAAAGTACGTCACGAAGCTTTTCGAAAGCTAACTCCCGCCGCGTTCGCGTTAACTGGAAATCTATAACCTCCTAGTTCCAGTCTTTGAGCTCTCTTTAATAGGCTTGCCAAGTAAGCGTTTCCATCAAACGCTCATTTATTGCTGATCGCCAGACTATTTATATTGATGGAAAAGTAACCGAGCTCTGGTTTACTTTGTTTGTTCAAATGTTCCACAGCAAAATTAGCGGACTTAATGGTAACATGACTTTCATTTTATTTAGTAAAATTATTTTCTGCAGGGTTCTTGATTGATTCTACTCCGCTTAAAATAATACTTATGGCAAAACATTCAAAATAATAAGGACAAGGCATACCAAAATCACATACTTCAACAAGAACCTAATCAATTATAAAAGATTTAAACGTATCAGTGTGTGAGTGTTCAACGTAACATTTTCAAGAAACTAAACTGAAAGCTAGAAAGTCAACGTTCTCGAACTAACTGTAAATCTATAATCAGCTTAAGTCTAAATGAAAAGCTTGAGCTCCATGTAATTGGTTGAAGCAGCATTGCTAGCGAATACGTAATATGTGTGTTAAATCTCGTTAAAACTACTTTACTTAAATAGCAGAAAACATTTTGATGCCTTTTATAAAGATAACACAAGATATTGATCTTATTGAGTTATTTGGTTCTAATTTAAAATGATTATTTTTAATATGTAGTTGGTAAAAGTTGCAAAGAAATAAATACAGGATTAGATGTAGTTATCCCACCAAAAACATTTCATGTAAAATAAGCCATGACAGTCGTAACGTTTTTACTGTTAAAAGTTATCAGATATTATGAAGAGCCAACTTCAACTAGGCATGATTCTACTAGCCAACTTGGCAGGGGCAATCCCGAGCCTCCAAATATAAAGTTTTTCATCGTATGTAAATTTCAAAATGAATTGACCTCAGAGTCGCCTGGTCTCGCCTAGAAATTGGATTTTCGAATATATTTTAAGCGTAAAATGAGCTCCTTAGGTAATATCGGCGACCTCTTTGCCATTACTAGTGTCATAAGCGATGTTGACCTTATAACAAATCGTTTATTGGTTATGTACCTAATAACTATCAGCTTAAGGGTAGTCCATAGTCAATCCATATTCAGAACGTGCGATAAATCAAATTATAATAAAGACTCGATTACAATAAGAGGACTGGATCCTTCTAAGACGATGTTCTTAACACACGAATGTATGCTCGAATATCTCGAGAAACTGTCGTAATATGTCTCTAAGTACATGGAAATAAATTACACGTGGGCGACACAGTAGTCACGTGCCATACTGCTGACGAGAAAGCGTCTAATGACTGAAGATACTAGCGCTTGGGTTTCCTATCAAAATGTGAGAGATACGGGCCATAGTCCGATGTTTTCCTTTTCCAAGTGATAAATAATTTCTTAGACGCATAATTTTTTTTTAATTAGAGGTGCGTGCTTGATTTCAGCTCTCTCTCTCTCATGCCCATGTCGATCACTTGTCGCTGATCTACTAATGTGAGACGTGCTCTTTACAAACGGAGAAGGCCACACTGGAGTTAAACGAAAGGTCTCCGGATACATTGTTTCGTACTTACTCCACGCTCCTAATTATTAACGGGTTCCCTTCGCAACTTCCAACATAACATACGGTGTGCTATTTCTCGGCTAACAGCTTTATTGGTAGTCTGTCGTAGCAGCTTTGCTTAATAATATTTATGGTCAGATTGTTAGATTTTAATAAAGGTTCACATTCAGTTCGAGACTTAGGTACTGACTTACCGACAGGCCTTTGTGTGGTAAGACTGTATGAAATACTTATCAAGGATCTCATTAGTAACGAAAACAGCGACACTGTGGACCACATTCTATAGAAAACTGTATAGACAAACTTTTCACCTACTTCACCGTTCAAGACCACTCGTCTAAGATTGAAAATTCCACACCAATTTGACTTGTGGCGAACCTCTACTATCCTATTCTCACTTATTTTGCCACACAACTGCAAATTCTGGAATGATCTTCATTCTGAGGTATACCTGAAGTGTTCTCTTTCAGGGCCAGTGTTGCATTGGCAACTCCCCTGGCATTGCTCGTGTCCATAGGCGATTGACCACTTATCATCGGTTAACTCGCCTCCTATTTGTCAATCCTTCAGGCTATAAAACAAACAATTAAAATTCGAGGTTAATCGCATTGTTTAACCCCGTATGTTTTCATGTAGGCTGCGAATTAGTCCCATAACTAATCCTTTTAACTCCTGGTCCATTGTTAAAACTTCGCCTTGTGAAGTTGTCGCTCCAGTAATTGCGATGTCTTTTAAACATAATAGCTTAGCTTAGCGTATTGAAAGATAACAAACGCGCTCATACTGTCACCGTAATTTAACAATGGATTAGAAACATTGATGGCGCGGAATAGATACAGAACAATAATGTTATCTGAAACATTGTCTACGGAGTTATTGATCAAATAATGAGATCACAAAACAATTCTACTCCAAAGTTTGACTGTGGGAGTACCACAATCATATTTTTGTAATAGTACTCGTACATATAATAGATGTGTTGAACATGGAAGACATAAGATTTTGTTTTGATACACTCCCACGCTCAAACTACATACAAATTACATGTTAAATGAAATAGACATACGCAAATGAGACATCGTGAAGAGAAAGACCAGAGAAAAAATGTTCATATATCACATAACGTTAGCCCGTATCGATGTAACTTGATCTGAGATTTCTGTAGGTTTAACTAGAACAAGTAGCCACCATGGGAGTCAAGACAAAGACGGAGGAAAACGGTAGGTAAAACGTTATTTTGAGCAAACACCGCAACATATTTAGGTCATCCTAAGCAAGTATTTGTGGTGTAAAATTGCGAACCGTGGCTTGTTCCTGCTTTCATTACATAACGAAGGGCCGAAACTAATAAGGGTCCGAACAATCCGGATGTTAATCAAAACTATGTGAAAATCAACGGTGCGGAAGTGCGAAACCTTTAAAATTTCGGCCAACAGCAAAGTTTCCGGATACAGCGTATTGGACAATGGAAGCTCCGTTTAGGATCAATATGACATGGCGACCTCATAACTTATTGTAGATGGAACCAATTTATGTTTTGTTGCGTGTGAATTGAAACCAATTATCCACGTTGTTTTTACCACCACCCATCATTGTACGTTCATAGCGATACGATCTGTGGAGAGAATACAGAACGTTTTAATAACTCGTGCCGTATTAGAATTCGGTCCAAGTACTATTTTCCTAACCACTTGTCGATAAAGTCCGAATCTAATTTCACATTGCTTTGAATCTCACCATAGTTCAAGTGTTGGACGACTATCTATCCAAATATAAGTCGGAAAGGATTTAGAAACTTCGGAATCTTCACTAGCCAAAAATATTTGTTGTATAGACAACTAGTATATTCTCTCGGCTTTGCCCATGTTGTAGTCGGAAAACGACATAATTCCGTAAAAATTATCCCAGGGGAAAGTTTTACCAAGAAAAAAGTTGTATCACCACATCAAATTTCATCCTAATCGATTCAGCGGATTAAGCGTAAAACAGTATCAGACAGACAGTTACTTTCGCATTTATAATATTAGTAGGTAAGTAAGTATCGATTGTAGTACAGAGAGCCGTTTCCTTTTCTCCTCGTAAGATTTAAATTTTAAAGGCACCTTAGCGAAACGGTGGTAAATGCAAAAAATGACGTTCATAAGTGTATTCTAAATACCTACATGGAATAAATGATTTGAGTTTGAGTTTGAGTTTCTGAGAGCCCTGTATTGTATCCTAATAGAAGGCATTCTCGCGTACTGGATTTCATTCAGGCAAGTAGTTATCGCGTGGGCGGCGTTACTGTGCCTATAGTTCGGTGTTCTCGTGTGATTCTTCAACAAAACTGCATGGAAGTACGTGGGTGTAGTTCTGTGCCTAATAATAATTGAATGCAGGTCTTGACAGATTTGAAAGCCGCGGTAAAACGTTAATACCTATTGCCACTTGTGGTAATGGGCTTAGATAGGCCCACGCTGTCGTTAAATTATGCTTCATTCAATAGATTTACTTGAGTATTGTGATATTTCAACAGGTTCGCCGATTTGCGTATTGACTGACTGGTAAGTACGGATTTGAGCATTAATTTCTTGTTGATTTAATACTGGTACTATAGGAATATTGTTATTATTATATTAAAATTATATTTATTTTCCTCCTCATTTTTTCTCTAACATTCACGTCGTAATTTGTCAACAGACGAATCTACGCAACAATATTAAAGGGCCCGGGTACAAACCCTGCACGCACCTCTAATTTTCAAAAAATATTTGCTCATTAGAAATTTAAGATATAAGATATTTAAATTACCTGAGAGTTCTCCATAATGATCTCAAAGGTGTGTAAAGTCCTCAAATTTGTAATTGGCCAGCGTGGTGGACTTTAGCTTTTACATTGTAATATAAGACCCGTGCCCAGCAGTGGGGTTGATTGACTAATTTCTACTTCTTGAAAACTCTCACATTATAATTATGTAAATTATAACCAAACAAAGGCAACTTGATAAATACGTAGGTACTACAAAATGGTGTTGAGCCATTCTAAATTTACTTTCTTCAGTTCCAGTGTTGTATGTTGATCGAGATCAATTCGGATAAACTGAATGTATCTGTAGCTATTTCCATAGCCGAACACGACCGCTTAATCTTCTGACAGAAGATTCATTTAAGGCATTACGAAATCGAACGAAACACATTTGTTGATTAAAGCCAACAAGGAATCCTATTCAATGAGATAAAAACACGACATGGCACTGGTTTATATTTTTAAACACAAGTTTAAATAGCTCTAATGTATTATCAGTCTTTCTTAATGATATAACTGTATATTTTAACTTACTGACCGACTGATTCATTATCATAAATTTAGAGAAGCTATAAACACAATATTTGGACAATACTCAACCCCTGAAGAATTTTTTGATATTCCCCGGGATAGAGAATCAAGAAAATTCATATTTTCAAATTGCGGCAATTTCCAAATCCACGCGAGCATAGCCGCGAGCAGTTGCTAGTAAATATACAAATTGGTGATAATATTCTAGTTGGTTTCAATCAACTTCCGTTAATGTAAAATAAACCCAACCTCCCCAGTCACTCAACTGTGACACCCCGTAACAAACAAAGCGAGTCACCCATTTCCACTGTTTATTTTTCCGCTATCAATTTCAGTATGTCTCTGACGATCTTAATTAAACCAACCTTATTAGTACTGTTTGCGTACTGAAGAGCAGTGCGTGAACGGTATGGAATTTACTACCTATATCCCATCCCATCCTCTAAAACGGACCATATTAGTATACGCGTAAGGTACATGTTAATTTATTTGCCTCAATGTCAACTAAAAGCTTTCAAAGGTGGCAGGTCGACTCTAATTGAAATGTTTGTCGATGGAATCCACACACGTCGTAGGATTTTACGATATGCAAATCCATACAATGCATTAATGGTGATCAAATAAAATAATCTTTTTCTCAATATCATAATGTCATTGTCATAAAATAAAATTAGTAGCCCCACGAAAACCGTTATTTTCGTAGAGTTCCACAGAAACAAAGAAAAATTAATCCTAAACGGCTATTCATCTGATGAATGAATAACAGTAATTGCCTTTTAAGATAAACTAAAGCCAAATTCTATCGTTTTGGTTAAATTTAAGAAAACATTAATTTTCTCCTTTCATTACGATGTTTCTAGGACAAGTTAACTTAATAACAGAGTTATTTCAGTGACTTCTCAAAGGTTACCTTAAGTAAATTAAAACTTTCACGAAATCTAAATAATAATATAAACAAAAACCTTGATAGTAGGCAACTAAGTCTTGCACACAGAACAGAGAGACAAGGTCTTACACATGTCGATGATGATCGACGATGATTATTTACGAAGGATCTCAAAATTTTGAACGTACTAACTACTAGTAGGGTTAGGTTACGTTTCTTATATCAATAGCCGACAAACGGGCTACTGTCGTAATGAACCTTATAACGACACACACTAAGGGCGTCACCGACGCGCTAAAGCAAGAAAGTTGGATTTAATTGATCATATTTGCAACGAATACACACTGACTTGACGGCGTAGACTAAATAGACTAGTTGGAAGTGACCCTGTGAATTGAGGGGTCCCGGGTTCAATTCCCGACCGGAGCACATATTTATGTGACAGATAAATATTTGTTCTCAGGTCGTGGGTGTGAGTGGTGTGTAATTTGTGTTGTCCACGCCACCCGCGACACAGCGAATCCTAGTGCGGGGGTATGAGTGTGTTAGCGTTTATTTAGTTATTTAGCGTTTATCTACTATACCTAGATAACATTAAACACTGATCTTGAATTGGTCCTACCTGATCTTGGCACCTACATCTTTTTTTGGTACATTTCTTACTAAAATTAACGATTATATCAAAACCTGTTTTGGATTAGCACACAACAAATGACTTTTAAGATAAAACTGTTGTAGAAACCATAAAACAAATACGTTCAGGGACTACGGTAAATGAATCAGGGGAACTGAATTAAAAGCCATTGAAAGAACAAATGGAAGCAATACATCTGTGCGGTGTTGAGGAATGCAAACAGAATCGTTCCCCGGACGAGTTCCGAGAGGTCTCGTACGCCATTAGCGAGGAGTTACGTCCGTGTCTCAGACTGTTACGAGAGCTCGAGTGTGGAATTAAAGACGGTCTAGTGACACGTTACGTACTAGTTGATTAAAAGTCATACGAAACTGATGTTGTTTCTTTGTTGTAAGTAGCAAGCCTAAATATACTTTTTGTCGTATTGGGACAGTCTAGAGTATTCTAACAGCTTAGAATACTGAACCAATCCCATGCAAACAGACCAGCGTATCGTAAAAGGTAAAGGAAGCACACTCTGGCTAGAAAAACCGCCAAACAAATCAAGAGCTATTGCTGTCAAGCACTACCTTATGAGAAGTAAAAAAACAACTTGTCGTATTCTGTCGTGGAATTTGAGAGCCAGTATTTTTTTCTTGGTCGGTGATGTCCACTGTTTTACTGATATCCAGGAGTGACTATAAGCACTTAACATCGGGTAGCTGTGTTGTGAAGTTTTCCAATCCGCACTTGGCCAGGGTGGTGGCTGTGGTCTGTACAGTTATGGATTCGAATGAAACTAATGTATTGTTGAGGTGTTTTACGTTTTTCATCGCGATATCGCCATCCTTATCAGTTTGCGTAGGTTCTAGCGAACGGAAATAGTTCATGTTTGCTCAAGGTGAGGTGTACGTCTTATAATTGCCTTAGCAAAGGGTCTAACGCTTGCCATACACCATAGAGTGTACTTGTAGAGGTAAATGTGAGCGTATGTTGCATTACTGTGCATGTATGTTCAAGTTTACCTGATGAGTTTAACTCTACAGATTGTATGGCTAGCTTTATATTCCCAGATGTCACCATCAAGAGGAAAAGTATTCTGCATAGCTTTACGATCTTTTCTTTAAAATAAGTTGGGATGATTAAACGATTTGAGGGATCGAGTTATAATTTTAAAAGTACAGTTACATCTCCGAAAGTTGTCTTAACTATCGGTCATTGTCAAGTTAATTGAAATTTTGTCTCACAAATCTATGCGTGTAATAAAAATGTGATGGATCGATGTCTGATATGGAAGACATGGAAGATATTTAAGGAAAATTTTGTGTTTGAGGGAAAGGATTTGATAACTGAATTAAAATTTACTGTGAATTGGTTTACATACATACGTTGTATTACATAGGTACGATGTAATAATGCGAAATAAGTTTTAGTTTCATTAATAAATAAATAAAATAAAAATAAAAAAGCCTTTTATTTCTTGCAATTGTCAATAATAATACATAATACATTTCATTAATATATTGTCATTAATACATTTCCATGCTTGTTTACAATAATTTATTTTACAATAATTAATTAGTTTACAATAATTTATTCGTTTAATATATTTATATTTATCTTATTATAATTATTCTAGTTCTAATTTCTAGTTTTAATTTAATCTTTTATTTAATTACATGTCAACAATTATTTATCAAATGTCTTTTTTTTTTTTGTCAGTAAAATTATAATAATTATTAATGTCAATTTGAGTTGTCATATGCAAGAACCCCTTCATAGGTAAAGGCCTCCTCCAATGATTGCCATTTATTTCTATCTTGGGCTATTTTTCGCCATTGTGGTCCCGCTGTCCTCTTTATCTCATCATCCCAGCGTGTGTATGGTCTTCCTACACAGCGCTTCCCTCGAGTTTCAGTTCCCTTTAGTTTCATTAAAACATTATAATTATAACGTTAAGACTGAACGAAATATCAATACCTTCTCCTTAATTTTCTTTAATTTTATTAAAAGATCCTACTGACGGCATCGCATTGGAAACCTTGTTTAAACAATACAATTTACAAAGGTATTGTAATTGACGTGATTACTTTGAGAATCCTTATCTATCGGTCTCATAAAGCTCCATGCGGGCTTTAAGGTAAGATAAAATAAAAGCTATAAAATAAAATACACTAAAAGCGATACAGCGTATACCAATAACCCTCAAAATAAAGTGGCTTTAAATGGAGAAGCTTAAAAATAAACGAGTAAGGGATAATTTAGACGTTACGCCCAGTGTGGAGCGAAGCATTGTTTGTCCCCTGAGCGCTGTTGACTCAATAGAGCCCGCGTTTGAAGGCGCAAGGCGCGGGTTTGGGTTGCTACGTCACATTTTGGTTTGGGAATGAGTTATTATAAACTAGCTTACCCGCGTCTTCGCTCTTGTATAGCATTTTTGGGTAAAATTTAACTTTTATCCTTATTTTTTAAAATATTATGTACAAAATTTCTGGCTGACAGGGTTAATAATTACAGCGTGAAGTCGAAAGAAACAAACTCACTTTAGCATTTATAATGCTTTACTTAGTATGATAAATACATTCAGTGTATGTGCTATCTACCGTTGTCGCCCGCAGCCAATTGTGTTATCGAGATGCATAATTTCATGCCAATTATCATACCAATAGCAAAATTTCTTTTTATTTATTCCTAAACTTTGTAAACTGCGAGCGTACAACCATTCATTTTTCGAGCAGAGACATTTAAAATATTTACTGCTGTTGAATTTGGCAATGGTTCTTCTGTTGGCACGCATCACGTGGATCGATGACCTAAAAGGTAATCGGTTTCTATATCTATGTAGAAGTCATTTTAATTTTTTATTACTAGTGTAAAGCGTATAACAGGATTAAAAAAATTATAATAATTGCTTAGCTGTTAGATATAAAAACTTTGGCTGAATCTTATTTCTGTATTGTATGTGACTACATACGAGTATATCCCTTTAATGGCCCACTACAGGGCACGGGTCTCTACTCATAATTGAGTTCTTACTCCACCACGCTGTTTTTGCAGCGGATTGGTAGAGATTTTTTTGCCGTGCAGGCGCATATAAAGCACTATCTTAATATTCTACTTGAGAAAGCGTAAAGTATTAATAGTGAATTGTTTTTATTAATATTAAAGTGATGAAATACTCTTATGACAAAGGCACACGGACCCCAAACCCCAAGTTTGGGATGCGTGGGCGTAACATAATTGAGTGCTCATTCCACGCGGAGAGAGATTGTTTGCCGTTAATTAAGCATTCTTCGTGCGGTGTGATTACTGGCCCGTTCGATACGACGAGACCGCATCAGAATATTGGTAATAGGCATCCAGCTGGTTGTAATGTGCCTCTCGGGTACCGACGAAGATATGTAATAGACTTTAATCATGTCTACAAAAAATGTAAATAACTGGCGATGACCTACTTAATATTTCAAGATATTTTTGTAACATCAAAGACATTTAGAAATTAAAGAAATATATAATTTTGGGAAATAATTTATTTTTAATGAGATCTTGTAAGTCTGACTCTTCTTTAAGTCTGAAGACTGACGAACTCTTGGCCAACATGGTGGAGAATGGTCTGAAGCTATCTCATTTAGAAAAAACGTCCATCGAATAAATTACGAGCTTTGTTGATCATTTGTAAATGCCACAAAATGCGCTCCATTACCGCGTCGCTTGTTTGAAGTCAACGTTATGTTTATAACCATGATTATGCAAATATCACGATTGTAGTCTTAAACTTACAACAAACAGAGCACAATGTTGAGCGAGTACAGCTCTAAGTAACTCTGACGTGTTGACAAGCCTTCCCTGGCCTATTAGACGGGGATAGCTAAAACATTCAGTGTATTTGTGTCAATACATGATTAGTAAGTTTATTGTACTTGGGTGGCGTAGGGATTTATTCATAGCCTCTACAGCGTTAGAAATTTCACATTCGACTCTGAATTCACTAACCATACAATAAAACTGTCCGCCCGTGAGGAGAGACCCGTGCTCAGTAGTGGGCCATTAATAGGTTGAAGCTAATCGATTCACAAATAAAAATTTTGCGAATCCCGAATCGACATTTTTAACCGACTTCAAAAAAGGAGGAGGTTCTCAAATCGACTGTATTTTTTTATGTTTGTTACCTCAAAACTTTCGACTGGCTGAATCCATTTTGATGATTCTTTTTTTATTTGAAAGCTGGTGCTTCCCGTGTGGGCCCCTATCAATTAGATCCAGTTCTGACAATGGCATGCATGATAAAACTATAAAAGTCTTTAATTTGCATTATTTTGAAGTCGGGTTTTTTACTTGTAAGATTGCTAGAGCGTGGCTTAGTAGCCCCCTCCTATTCGAACTTTGAGCTTCGAACCTATGCCTGTTACTAAGGCACCGACGATGAACCGACGGCAGTTATTAATAAAGCAAGTACGTCGTTAAGTGTTTACCACATCTGTAACCGTTTACTATGCGTATTGGTTTATTCATGTGTCGCTTCAAAAATAAAATACCAAAAAAGTGCCTCCCGACCAAACAAAATGAAATGCGAGACAATACAGTTCTATACTGGTAATTTAAAAATAAATGTTCACGTAACATCGGTTTTCAAAATCAATTTCAATTTTCTAAAACACGAACATTTCAACAGCTTTCGACACCAGTCAGACAATAGCCGATGATTCATCAAACGGAGAACAATTGTCAAACTGTACACAGCGACACGACGCGGGACATAAACGAACCGTGGCGAGTAAACGTGAAATGAACATCAGGTACAAATGGCCTGGCGTGTGTGACGTCATGCCTATCAGGCTCCAGCTTTGAGAATGATTCATGCATGCACCAGCATCGGTATTGGAGCGAAATAAAAAAGAAAGGGTTCAGATCGTAGACGGGCTATATGGGTTCTCATATGAATATGAACTAGGTTTGCAGCATGACTCTCAATACATCGGGTGCGATGGCATTTTAACCCCAAAAATATTTCATATCTATATTTTACTATTATTTTGAAGTTCTACAGTACTTAGCTTGTTATGTACATAAATGGTCAAATGTAAATTAAATCAAATCTCATTTACTGTGGAATACAGGCCATACAAAAGTTTTGTTCCTCTGTATTCCCGCCACATAATATATGGGAATACAAGTTAAAAAATAGGCACACCAACAACATAATTATACAAAATCAAAATAAATTATTAATAATTACAAAAACAAACACCTGTACCTAAATATTAAACCTTTCATTACTATTTACGTTGTAAATAATATTTACATATTTCATAAAAAGTTATTACAAACCTACCGTACTCTCATCCCTACTATCTTTCAAATGACTTCTTACTTTGATAGTCACCATTTTTTATGCTTCATTCTCGACGCTGCCTCAATCCGTTATACCGTGCGTGTAGCTTTATTCCCGTGACGTCAGGCCTATTACGCGGTCACCCTCGCTTCAAGCTTTTATTTTTATTACAGCTTTATGACGGCCCGTTCTAATGCCCACGTGGTAATTGAAATGTTTTTGTTAATCTAGTAATTAGAACGGACGTGGCAAGTAGGCGGATAATTTTAGTGGAATTCTTGACTTAAAATTCCGTTGTCGTGAGTTTTCTTGGGATAAGTAGTGTTAACTGATATGAAAATTTAAGCGGTCGTCTCTTTCGACTGGTGTTAAGTGGTCACTTCTACCCATAGATAATGAACATTAAAAACACGCCAAGCTGAGGTATTTGAAGTTGATCATACATAGTACTTATTACATAGTACATAATGCTTATGTGTAGGACTTAATTGCTCTTGGAAAATCTTTCGTAACAGTACTTGTTATCTTCACTAAAACGAAGTTTCGAATGTTTTCAGCGTTGAATTCTTGAAGCAAACTAATTCAGTTACTTGATATTTCCAACTAAATAATTGGTTGATGGACCTTTCACCTTTAACTTTGCCAACGTTTGCAACCAAATAAGTGCTGTCAGCTATATATCCTAAAGCGTATTACTTAATCTTAATAAAGCAACCGCTGCGGTGCTCCAATAGGAGTTACGAATGTGTGCGCACATACTACAGCAATTACAATAAATTTTACAATGAACAGAACTGCAGTTAGTTACAGACGTTTAGCGTAAAAGCAGAACCAAAAGCTTTTATTTAAGTTGGAGCTTGACCACGATCCACCACACTGTCGTATGCTGTTATAGCTTGATGTTGAAAGTTTATCCGAGTTTTTAATCGACTTCAAACAAGAAAGGAGTTAATTTGTATCGGTTTTTCATGTATGCTATTCGATTTTTAATTTTCCGATGCTTTATTTTAACGTGTATACATTTTCTTTCTTTCCTCTTCTTTCATTTTTAGCCGGCGTCGGTGATGCCTTTGGTTCTGCGGTGGTCCAAGGGCGACCACATATATGTATAGGTACCATCGGGTGGATTATCTGCTCTTTTATCGGCCGTTAACATTTAAATAATCTTGTCCCAGTCCTCATACTTACTAACAAACTAACCAACTAATCTTCTACCACCGTCTGCTAACAGAACTAACTATCCCAGTCTCCATTTGTGTCTTGTTCTTAGTCGGTCGCAGTTGTCATCAGCGGCAGCGGAAGGGTGGTGCTGCATGCTCGTTTGCTACCTTAATGCCATAAAAAATAAAAATCATATTATAAGTGGTCTCCTACAGACTTGGTCAAATCTGATGATGAGGTTCGGAGATCGAAACCTTAACTAATGGCAGTAAATCAACTGTAACTAAAGATATTTGCCACTGAAATTTGTTACCCTGAATAATATAGGTAGGTACTTATAATATACCTGTTCAAAATCAACTAATAAATACCAGAATAGAAATAACGAGCTCCATTTCAATTGATATGTTTCTCGATTGTCGATGATAAGAAATCAATATTAAGGTAAATAGATTTAACACTTTAGCTGCCGAGCGAGTATAATTAGGTAGGTATATAAGTCGTGTTTTCTTCATAGAAAATTACGATCGATACGATGCGAAAGTTTTACGAATTCCTGATACTGATGATTCCTTTAATAAAATCTATTTCTTTACATTTTAGTGTTCAAAACTTCAGTATCCACAAAACACAAATACGTAGGTACCTATTTAAAAATGGTTAAATAGAAAATATCTTCGAGCACAATATAACCCAAAATTTTTGAAATGTGTAATAATTTTGTAATGGTTGTACCTACTTAGTTATAAAAAGTAGATAAGGTAAATTAATTATGACGGCGTCGACCGGCGACCCCATGATCAGGCATCAGACCATAACCCAAAATTTACGGCTCAGTTAATCGTTTGTTCGTAAATCTCATAACAATGGCTGAACTAGTCTCGAGCCACGTTTATTTGCCGCTACCTTTGAGGACCCTCCATCCCGCTACAGGACCATTCGGCCCGACAAGACAACGACCCCGCGAAAAAACTCACCCTCTGAAGGGTAACACTAACCCTTTGAGCGAGCCCTGTTTGAGCCGTAATTCGTTTTTAAAAATCTTTTGACGACCTTTGTGATTGCAAATTAAAGAATTAAATACGTCGTTTTCTTATTTAACCGCTTTGAGATCTCTACGATATTTTTTTTATGTTTTTCTTCTAAACTTTGCCATTATTTTGTCTTTTATAAAGTAAGCATTGAAGTTTTATGTAAATGTTTAGTAATTATTGATATTTTCGAGCTACAACCATCCAGGATCCATTCTTTGTAGCCGAGTGAAGTGTTTCGTGTTCGATTTCGGCGGGGGCAGATTTAGGTATGTGACTGAAAGAAATTTTGAAGATCACGCCTATAACCGATATTAGATGTTGGGTTAATACCAAACTTTAATAAAGAAGAGTGGTATCATACATTTATTTAACATAGATCGAGAAATTGTACATTTAATAATATTATAATATTGAATTGTTATTGGAGTTCCATAGTTTCTTAATTTCACAGTTTAATAAAAATTTCTCTTTGAAGACAAATGTAGCAAAACCTTGTTAAACATCGTTATCATCAAAGACCACTAACCACAAAGTAGCGTTTTGAATACATGAATGATGGCTTTCAATTGGCTAATAATTACGTGCGGTTGTCGGTCGATACACGAACAAAATTATATTCTTTGATTCCGGTATGGCGATTTGTCAATGCTTATTTTCATTTTCCGTGCTTACAAGACTTGGCGAAATGTTGACTGCACAATATCTTCAGTAGGTACTGGTCCACGTTCATTTATTATTGACGCGTGAATGCACCGGTTGTGCCTTATACTAAGTTCCCTTAGTTTAAATTCGCTTCACTACGAAGCACAACGTATGAATTATAGATAAATTGTTCTTGGGTGGCTTTGGAGAAAATTATAGGTTGCGTTTTAAAATGTTTGTTGTCAAACAACGTGGTTGACATAATTATAGACTATTTGGTTTTGTTCCGATACTAACCTTCTTGAACTCGTTTGGAAGTTCAATTGGTAAAACCAAATATTATATGATTCACATACGAGTAGATGCCATAAGTTTACACTAAGCGAGTCACACTTTTGATCCGTGATGACATTACTGTAACTATGGATGTCTTTCGCATCCATCCAATTACAGAATGAATTTGATAGAAAGAGACAGTTAAATGAAAATTACCTTAATTAGGGGAACAAGACTGCCTCACTTTTGGCGCCGTTTTTGGCGTTTTTATAATTCGATATTTGAACATGAACAACTTATATGTCCACTTGACTGATGATTGCCATATTATTATGTCGTGATTCAATGTTTCTAAATTACTGACGGTTTATTAATCATTTATGTATATTATAGTTACATCTGTATATTATACTCCAATTTTTAATTCAATAAATATTTATAGGTACATTTAAAAGAAAAAAACGGGACAAAACGTTGGCTTCTTAATTTTTTGTCTATCCATGGAGGTCGCGAGCCTTAACATAAATCGCTTCATTGCAGTCCCATCGCAGCTGCGTGCGAACACAAAACGACAAACAAACAGACAAACAAAACAAACACGACACAACAATAACAGACCGCCCCTCCATTTGCATCATAATGCGTAGGGCTGGACAATGTGAGTAATGTCCGCGTAAACTTCAATGTACTGATGCTAATTTAATATAAACAGTAGAATGAATACACGTAGTGGGTATGCATGGCTTTAGATATGTACATCTATTTAAATGGTCTTACCAAGATATAGGTGTCTCTGCATCTAACATCTGATGAAATTTTGAGACCATTTTTTTAAGATTCTGATGTGGTTAAGAAAAACTATATGAAAGGAAGAAAAACAATGTCCAATTAAGTCCGCCTTTTGTTCTTATACTTTGTATGGTACAAAAAGTCATAAATAAATAAATAATAAATATGTATGCAATAATTTAAAAAAAATGTCTATATAGAAAATTAACGCTGCACATTCAAAGTTCAACACTATGACTGATTGTATCGTGGGTGCCATGAAAAAAACACAAAGATTAAGATGAGATTATAAAGGGCTTATTAAACTTCAACTTCGCTAGGAATCGAACTCAGGACCCTGCGGCAGTCTAGCATTAACAGTAACAACTGCACCACGTGTCGTAATACGCATCCAGTTTCACCACATGGCATCGTTTCGACCTTCCAAACCCCTTCACCCATTACTTGACAAATAATGGAGCAACTAATTGACTTGCAATATGAACAGGCGGCACCGACAGAGATTGAGTATAAATTCAAATGCACTTCTCATTTTTCAAACCTCCCCTCGTGTTGAAATTGCATTTAAAGGCTCGAGGGACCATCAGTGGAATAGTGATTTTGACCAGAGCCGGTTTTATGGTCCTTAAATATGCAGTACGATATTGCTGAAATATCAAGAGAACTACTTTGCATTTGAATTTTTTGTTTGGGAGCAGAAATACGGGATTTCAAAGTAGAAGTAGTATAGTAGAAATATAATCATGTGACTTGGCTTCGAATTTTTTTTTATTAAATTCGATACCAGATTCGATACCGATTTTATTAAACGTGATATCCGCTGCTAAAAAGCAAAGTCCTTCTAGCTCTTCTATTCTCAAAAATAACACTGTGAGTAGACTATTTTGAAAGTATTAAGAAATATGTGGTTGTCATACTGTAATAATATCGTACTCATCCACTTAGGGGTCACTTTCATCGTTAAAATAATAACGCTGTCACGGTAATAGTATTATACAGTATTCCATCTTCATACAAACGGTCGGAACGTGAATCATACCTACGCGCCTCGGAGTTTACTAGACATTAAGTATACAACAGCCACAGAAGCGCGGTGTCAGTAGGCATTTATTTCAAGGACAGGGCCGAGTCACACTACTGTATTATACTGTTACCGTGACGTACACGTACACGTACGTGTACACGCATAGCCCAGACAAGGATTGCGTGTGACGTGGGTGCCTTGGACAACACACAGAGAACACAGAGAGAAGATACCCAGAACGAGAAACAGAAAATTAAACTTATCAGTAAAATGTCCGTTACGTTACCATTATTTTTTTATTGAGAATCAGTCGCAAAAGGCACTAAAAAGAACGCTTCAAAACTCAAGTATCCCAATCTAAACAAAAACTGCTTTTAAAAATCCTTTGAAGGGATTAAAAGATAAACCTCGTAAAATTTCAATATCCGGTTGGTCGGCAACTCCTCTTAGGTGAATTTGTCTCCGAGCGCCCTTACTGAGACGGAGAGTCCCCATACTTATGGTTATCGTTCACTTTAAGCTATGCATCGATATAAAGCGTTCGTTGTTTGTGGCAAAGAATCTGATATTGTCTGATCTTCATCAAAGGTCAAAAGTCATAAAAATAGGAGAACTAAATCTTTATTTTCACATTTTACTTTTTTGTACACACTATATACATACATATATTTTCGTCACAACTGAACTGGTATTCATAATGTGTACGTTTATTTAAATCAATTAAGTTTAAAATCATAAACTTAAATGGTAAATTTTATGACTGGGTCGGTATTCTAAATAATTGTGTGTTTGGTATTTTTGGTTGCTGGAGGTATTTCCATGCAATTTTCGACATTCGTCCTTCTACTAATCTAGAACAGTGTGGTGGCGTACATTGTTGGCTTCCATACATATGTATGTGAAGCCGAATGACTACCAAAAAATGTAGAGCTTCCCTCATTGAGTGAGCTGCCCCAGAAGACAGGGCGTAATGATAATGATCAACAATAGCTTTCCCTCGGCCGCTGGTGACGCGTTGGGATCATTTTTCCCAGACCCCATTGTCTCATTGTCTTTTTCCTTCTAACTTTGTTTACTTTTCATTCGTTTTTGAAAGATTAAGGAGTTTAGGATGCTCTGTCTTGCTCAGCGGCGTTGGAGTGTTTTAGAGAAACGACAGTTTGAGATTTGTTACGAAGTTATTTTATTTTAAGTTAATTAATCACAACTATTCGATGATAATAACTCGAGCGTATCAAATTAATCTCGAAAACTCGGTGGTACTCGGTGGTAAATGCAAAAAATGACGTTCATAAGTGTATTGTAAATACCTACATGGAATAAATGATTTGAGTTTGAGTTTGAAAATGATTAAGACAGAATTCTTTAAATTATCTTTTTTATTTGTGAATCTATGTAAATTAAACGAACACAAAATAATAAAATGTATTATTATAGAAAATTATTTAAAACCTATTGGTAAATATCATTGTTATGGGATCAATTGTGTCAATAAATACCTCCAATAATATTTTTTCTCAAAGATCCTCCATACACAAATCGATCAGTTTAAATTTTATTATGTGTATTATTAAAATGAACGTGTACTTGAAAATCCATTTCCAAAACCGATCAACGTTAACCGTCCTGTCCTGACAGATGTTAAGCATTTAATTTTTACGGGCGGTGTTATTACAAGGGGTGATTCAACAATGAGGACATTAAAATTATCGAACCCCTCGGAACGGGACGCGGCAGGTAACGCAACGGAAATTAACGAGGCCTTATCGGCGAAACCAAATTAACCATTTCCACAGGAAATAGAATTGCACCTCCAACGGTTCCTAATTAATTGCTTATTGCCTACCTAATTCCGAACATCATCGGCTTAATTTAATCGATGATACTTCTCCGTTCTTTGCTGAAATCGATTCTAATGAAGTATGATCGGAGTTATCTTCAAATATTTATTTGTTTAAGCCACTGACTAACAATAAAATATTATCAGAACTTTAGCAATACGCCAAAGTTGAGCGTAGCATAATATGAACTAGTTTTAATTAAGCAAGATTGAAAGGAAAACAAAGCATTGCAAGTTTAATAAAAGTTTATAAAAATACCGTTCCGCAATAGAGACAACAGAATAAACAACGTTAGCACACATTTGTAAATACGTAAATATGTAGTGGTGTATGTATTAGTACCTACCGTAGCTACTACAAATACAATTACGGTGGAGTCTCGCTCGCGTCTCGTACGACGCGACGCGTGTCATCCTCGAACATTCATGAATATGAAGTTAGTATTCAGTTGCCATCTCTATGAAGCTCACTGTTATAGAATAGATATTATCTAGTGCTATGGACCCAGCTCGTGGCTTGTATGATATCTCTCTCGGTTCTATCTTTAGATTGCTTCCATTATATTTTATTTTGTTCCGTGGACTTAGCCCCAGTCGGTCATTATTTTCACTGTTTTAATAAAATTGATCAAATATTTAAAATGAGTTCTTGATTTCATTATTCAACTAGTGACAGACTTCGCTGCGGTTCGAGAAACATATTTTCTAAAAACCTATGCACCTACTCAGAGTCAAAAAAATGTTAAGACGAAATTCTTTAAATTGATATATCTTTTTTATTTATGAACCGAATGAACCACCACGTTTGGAAATTAGCTGGGACATACGAACAGATAAACAGACAAAAAAATCTTAAGATCATTGTTATAAGATCTAGTGTTCAATAAATATCCCCAATAATATTATAGTTTTCCTCAAAATAATATCTTCCACGTACAGACAGTATGATGATGAAATAATACTATAGGTACTAAAGATTTCCTTAAAATTTTTGTTTTCGTACATTTAGATTAGTGCCCCGACGACATGGCGTTAGAGAAATTTATTCAGATCAATAAATGCGCATTGCAGGGCACGAAGAATGGAAAATATGGGCTAAAGGAAGCAAAAAACAAATACTCCAAACCACATTTAGTTTTGTGAAATTCAAATGAAATTGTGGCCCGACCAGCGTGTGTAAACTGTAACTAAATAACTTGGTTCAAAGTTTAATATTTAGCGGGTAGTTTTTTGTGAAATGCTGCGAATTTTCTGAAGAGAGCATTCAGCTGAACCTGAAATCATGGAGCGGTATCGTGGCATCTGGACGGTGCGGCTCGCTGCGCGGCAAACTTCGCTCCCGCCCGACTGATTTTCTGCTGTTTTACACTTTTACCCCGCTCCGACCTTTGCAGCCATGTTTTCTTAGCCTTTCTATTCTTTTGACTTTATGAAATTTTATGAAGAAATTTAAGGAATTATTTTTATGACGAATGTTTTTTTATTATGTTTGGTTTATAAATTAGGTGATCATTCTGCAACCACACTTTTTTTAAATCTGCATTACAAATAGAAAGACTGACTTTTTCCAAAAAGCTTGTAATGAAATGTTGAGTTTAATATGAAGTTTTTGCCAACTTGTGTTTGTTTAATCGTTTCAAAATAAATGCCGCTTATTTATTTAACTGGACACAGGTCGCGCGCAGCTGACCGCGCGGCTCGCTGGCTCCCAAACTTTCTTCCACCGAATAAATTCCCTGCTGTTTTTCCACTTTACTTTCCCGCCCGGGGCAGCCTTGTTTTCCTCGGCAACTACGTCGCTTGTTATTCTTATACGAGTTTCAAAGGAAACTTCCCGCAGTCGACTTATGCTTTTGTTTATTCCTCGAACATCATAAGCCTCAAGTCGATTTCATTGGATGGCTTATTAAGTTAATCTCTTTCCATACAATATAATTAGGGCAATGTTTATTCGATGGAAATTGAACCCTCAGTCTCGGTAAAAGAAAAGTTTTCAACGTGAAAAGTTCAGCCAGCAACCTTTGAATTCATTTCGCTTACTTTACTTCGCAACAAAAGTTAAAACAAGTCGTTTCAGATATAAAACTGGGACTAAATAAAATATACCTTTATAAAATAATACAATTCAATTTTATACGTCTGACGAAAGTTCCTGTAGGGTTATTTTATCAAATGAAACCTTGTCATGCAGTTTTTTCGAGTTACAATCGATATCCGAAGACTGCACGCGTTCGCACTGCATTGCCGACTGCAACCATCTACGCTTAATTACTGTATTTGTGCGAAGCGAAACAAAGAAATAAATCTTACTCGCAGTAAGTTAAGTTAAAAGTTTACATTGTTCAACCTGTTTTTTTACATTTATGTTTATGTCTTAAAAGGAACGCAATGACGACGGCAACGATATTGACAATTATGTAAATAACCGACAAACGAGCAGACGAGGGGCGCCACCTGATGGTAAGTGGTCACATTCACTCATAGACTTCAGTAATACATAAGTCATCGGCGTAGCCGGGCAAGAATGAAGGAAGAAACAAGAAAGAAAGAAGAATTTGTGTCTGTCGCAGTGTCTTAGCGCCAATAGGTAATAGTGCGCGTTTCTCATTTATGTTTTGGCCGCCAGACGCATCGAGACTGCCACTTACCATGGTCTGCTCAGCTTCTTCGTCGCCTTAATGTTAATACATTAAAAATATGACGAGTATACACGGGTTTTTTCACGTCCATAGCATTGCATTGTTAGCACATTTGTTTGCCAGCGGCGGAATGCGGCCGTCCGCGGCCACTTATCCAATTCGTCGTAAGTTAGCGTCACCTCTGCAAATTGCTTCGTGGGCTCGCACCAGTTTAACTCGTTAGTGTTATTCTATCAGGGTACAAAGTGAATACAGTTTAGATTTATTTGCAAGACCATAAAAATCTAAACCATATAAATATAATCTTTGCTATTTTACTTCATAGAGTTGGAATACGATCTTCTTCGTCACAATTCATAACTGTAATCTGGTTTCGTCTCAAAATAACAGGAGGCAGGCCATTGTCCATCACGCTGGTCAAGTGCGGATTGGTAGACGTCACATACTTTTAAAAACATGAAGTAAACCCAGCTGCGCAGGTTTCTTCACGATGTTGTCCTTTACCGAAGCAAGTGATAATATATTTCTGATTCGCACATGTTTTTTGAAAATTAGAGGTGCAAGCAGGCTTCGAGTGCAGGACACCCTGTTCGGGAATACAACATTAAAACCACTTACTTACACTATTAAATTAGCAAAACGTCGACTATAATCGATTACCATGATGACATGATCACATTAAACTCAGGAGTTTATATTGCCATTTACTCGGCTCAGAACTGTATACTTACAATTGAATGAATTCTATAATCAATTAAATAGGATTGCGATAAATTAAGTGAACATTACAGGTGTCAAGCTTTAATATATACGCCATTTGAACTTCGATAAATTGACAAACCGTGTAAGTAACGTCCGTGTTAAACAGATTTACTAGCGCTCCGAAGGAAGCTACTATGATGCATGGATTACACAAGGCTTCCGAGCCTCACGTGATATATTGAATGTGTATTTTGTCGGTATTTTCTGCGCTCTCGCTACATGTAATTTTTCGCACCTCACGTTCGATATCAATCTCTACGTTAGGCACTTTTTCTATCACCTGCGATTTATGTAGGTACTTGTTTTTAACACAGTAATAACCAAATTTGCACAACTAATACCCAATATTTTTACGAGCTTTTAACTTGTTTGTATTAGTGTGTATTACTATCATGTCAAATCTTTCAAGCTGAATTATCAGAACTACCTCTTACTCTGCGAAAATTGCTGTATTGACAATGCAATTTTATGATAAGCATGTCGGGATTTTTTCAGACTATAAATTTGTAATTCCTCTTTTATTAAATCTATATTGATATGATTTATTAAACAATTAATGTTTGTTATTAATAAACTAATTTTTGTATTACCTTTAAACTTTCAATTTCCCTTTTTTGGCTGCAGATAGCTCTCTCAGCGTCTGAAATGACAATAGTCCATCGCCTGAAGTTCATTCGCCAGTATTGGTGCAGGTCACTACCTCGTCGGTGCCTTTGTACCAGGTCGACATAGCTTCAAGCGCATAATAGATTAAAGTTTAACACCCGGCGCACGAGATACACTTAACAACGCCGCGAGGGACATTCCTTCACATTCTACATAACCCGAACAGACGTGCAATATGCACGCCGGGAATTAGCTGCGGTTTAATGAGGCGGAACCTCGTAGGGAGGATATGTCTTTCAATATTACTTATGTTATTTAAACGCGCCTTTTATGGCATTTATTATGCATTAATATTTATTGGTTTCTTGATTCCGCCCGCGGCGCTGTCGGTCTCTCTGCTTGGAGCTTTTGCATAATTGTGCTTAATGCGATCTACTTCGGATTTAAATATTTCTCGGGAATCTCATAACATTCAGCTTTATGTCTTGATGATTGTCTTAATAAATATCAATTGGAGTAACTGTCAACTGTAAAATATCATTTGGAGTAACTTAAAATTGCGAACGCTAACTACCCTTGGTTCTCTTTGAGAAACGTTTATCTTAATTCCTGAAAAAAGTTATACATTTTAGGATTACTTAAACATCGTAAACCAATATGATGAAACTTCAGCATAAGGTGAAGTTCAGCATAAGGTGGATTTAATTACTACAGCTGTAATGAGTGTGTTGAATCTTAATATCCACCAAATGGAGCCAAGACAAAGTGTAATGAGGCCGAATAGTATCGCAGGGATCGCTTAAGCGTCTCATGGCAAACCGATGAGGTAGGAACGCCACCGCAGCGGGCGGCAGTAAATTGAATTGAAGTAAGTAGCTTATTGCTCGCTCCCCGGGGTCCCTTTCATCAGCACCGTGTTCGATTGGTGCAATTAACTGTCTGGTATCAACAATTACCTAACTGTGATTAAACATCGTGCCGATGGAAGTTTATGGTGATCGTCTTTCATAGAAATTAATGAATGAAAAATAAGTACCATATATACGAATTTCAAAATTAGAATTAAGAAAAATATCATCATTCCGACAGAAAAACGAATAGTAAACGAATTGCCGTATAAAAATCAACGAAGATATTACACATTTTTTACACTGGAAGCTAAATAAAGATGGTAGGTAACTTATGAATGAAATTTAAAGACAATAGAAAGACATATTAGTTATAGGAACGTATAGAAATAACTTTGAGATATTCCCGGGCATTCACAGCCGCTTTCGACCCCTATTACTAATTTGATACCACGAATACGTAGGCGTAATCTTGACGTTTCGAAGGAACTAGAGGGAACGGAAAGAGGGAAGGAACTAAGCTGCGAGACGGACGTTTGTAGGCCAATGTGAATTTTGAGACAATAGTATCTCTGAAAGGTATCCGGTTGCGCTTATAGACAATGCAAATTATAATAGTAGTTGTAAATTTGATACAAAGTCGTTTGTGAAAGTGACCACAGCAATGTTCACTTTACTTAACCTTTAACTGGTGACAAGCGGTCTCACAGGCCGAGCGGCGTCAGTGAAACATCATTTCACCCCCTTCCCCGTGCTTTCTTTATTTCAACCTTCGAGTAGCTTCGAGTTTACTTGTGTACGCGCCGTAGCGAAGGATAATTGCGTCGTATTGTCCCAAATCGGTAAGTTACATCGACATAAAGTTCGGCAGCGGTCTCTCAGACCCCACGTCACCACTTACGTAACTTTTTAACGTCATTTTGTGTTACTTTTTTTCGCATTTTTAGTTATTATCAACAATGAGTAATTCTCAAAGTACTCTAAAAAAACAAACGAGAAATTCCCAAAGAGTTTTTGCCATCTACGAGTAAATCAAGAGAGGTGGGATCGACACTATGGATTTACCAGTGACATGACTGCCAATAAAAATAACCAAAGTTTGACCATTGCTAGTTTTTTAAAATGATATTTGTGATGAGAAAAATATTTTTTTTTGATAATTAGTATATCATAACTATAAGGAAAAATAGTATTTTTGTTATAATATGTTGATTTAACTGTTTTTGTGTGTGATTATTGATCTCATCTCTAGATTTTTGATTTTAGTTCATACTTGCATTGTAATAGCATGTTATTCATTTAAAATTGTATTTAGATTCTATTAGATAGTTTTATTTTATCCTTTTATATGTTAATCAAGTGTCTTTAAAGACTGCGATAAGCTACCTTATATAGTTTCGATGGTATAGACCGAAATACAGCAGCGGCCTCTCAGGCCGCTTGTCACCAGTTACGTTACACAAAAACCATGTCACCAGTCAAAGGTTAAATACACGGGTATTGTCCTCTGACCTTTAGGTCTGATCCTATCTTTTGTTTCGCCATAACAGTAAACTCTAAACAATAATGCCAGTCATATCGCATTTCACATAAGGAGATATTGGCTCGCTGTGGGGAATATTAATCTCCTTACAGGAAATTATACGAACAGAAACAGGAAAATAAAGCACACTAATTTTTTCTTTTTCTTAAGCATTATCATTTTCAGAAACGCCCGAGGCCGTTGTTGTTTATTCAGAAGTAGATATTTCATTTTTAAGAATAAAAAAATTAAGAACAGTAATTTTGCATTATAATATTACCTGGGAAAAGACAGGGCTACAAGGTTATTCTATAACTGATTACTTTACACCAAAACTACTTCAATTGCCCTAAAGAATATTGTGCATTTATTTTGAAGGAATAATTGTGATTTTGCTCACTTTTGTTGTTTTACTTGGTAGCAGTGAAAAATGATGAATATAAAATGAAGCACCTTTTACCATAGCATTACTAGCTTACCTAAGTCTTAGTTTTGTACCCGTCGCATTTAAACTCTACAAAGGTGTTGCTACTTCTCCTCAAGTAGGATACCAATTTATTACACCTGATGACAAATTATTTTTTACAATGCAATAGCATTCTCTCTTCCAAAATTGGCTTGTGTCCACTTTCTCTAACGACATTGCTGTCGACATCATCGCTGTGAGGACAGTTGGCAGCCGCCCAGCGCCGGGTGCCGAGACATCCACACCTATTGCCGGAGCTAACAATAAGCTTTCTTAGCATAGGTCAGGTCAGAGGTCTTGAGGACTTAAGGTTACATGAAACCTGGAGCAATTTGACATGTAGGTACTAGATGTTGGGCTATATCTTCAAATTTTACTGCTTCATATAAAGGACACAAGTGTCCCCTTGAACTAAGTAGGAAGGCTTCGTCCATTCCAACCGTTGACTTTATGCTCATCTCGACGAGAATAAGATTTCCAAATGGTATCTTGGTAAATTATTTCAAAGGTTTCTTAGTAATTTTTCACAATACTGTGGAGTGTATATGGTTTGCATGGTTTATTTTTTAATGTAATTAGCCGACAAACAGACGAACCACGTAAGTGGTCACCTTCGCCAAAGTGACGCCTTGCCACCTGGTAGTTCTACCCACAAGCTATCTTCCCTTAATTATTCAATTAAAATACTCTTCTCACTTTGCAATACACACGGAATATGTTTTGCAAAATACTAAAGTTAAATAGACAGTAAATTCAAGAAGATATATGACACTCCCGCTTCGTTGTCCTAAAAATTCTAATCTGAACCTGACCTAGGGCTTGTATGCCACCCACACTGAATATGTTACAATGAATAACTTCGAGTGAATATATGAGTGAGTGGGAGGCGATAAATACCGTCACATAACACTTAGAGAAAACTTATGGGATGCTTTATGCCATGGCGTTTGGGCCAAGTTTATAGGCTTAAATCTGATGATCAAAATTTTATTGCTTCAATTTTATAATACACTTGTCAAAAATCGCTTACACTAAAGTGTAGCGGAAGTATTTATTAAAATATTTTTTATTAAGTCTTGGCAGAGGCACACAAAGTCAAAATCATTTAAAAAATATAAAGCTTTTGTGAATTTCAATTGAAATTGAAGAACCATTCAATTGAAATCTTACACAAAAATCTATTGAGTGTATATCATTGTGTTGCGCAGTGCATCAGTTTTAACGATTAAAGTTTTATTCAACATGCTTGAAGAATAGCTCTAAGTTTACGATTTTCTTCTCAACAATACGTTATAATTTATATTCAGTTAGACAAGATAGGTTCTGTATAAAGTATGACACAAAATCATTCCTACTTTACAGTTCTAACTTACTTTGGTCGTGTATTAGATTAAATAATTCAAACTATTCCAACGACAAGCGATGCAATAGTTGCATCTACCCTGCCAAGATGTACAGGAGCTCCCTCATCATAAATATTATTCCCAATAGCGAGTAACCCCACAGGCATTATCTACCTTGCTCTTTATTAACCGCGATTATGGTAATAGACATAATTCTACACTCGCCGTTAATATTCAATTACGCACATCAATAAAAAGCTTCAGCCCCGATAATTACTGGTAACGTTGGTGAGTATTAAATTATTCATGAGACTGGCTCATGAGCGGCGCGGGCGTCTCGGTGGCTCAAAGCTTAAACTATTAACATGTTAATTATATACTATTATGAGATATAAAACACTAGCTTAAGAATAGAAGGTGAATTATGTAGTGCAGAGAAGAGATAGTCCGAAATAATAAGAGGCTATGGTGTTTCGGAATGTTGTTGGATTTTTTATTAATACCACTACTAAAAAAAACAAAATAAAAAGAATGCATTTTCTCTTGGAATTTAATATTATATTTTAAATGGCTTTATTAACAGATTTCACATTCAATTAAGGAAAATATTTAACGGAGCAACGGTTGCTGCTAATTTCAAAATCAACAGATTTCAAATTTTTATTTGAATCAACCCTACTGCTTGGAAAGTAGGAACGACCATTCGATTAAAGCCCAGTAATTAATTCCGTTACAGTTTTCAATTTAGGAGATATCTAGCAAGTAATTTCCATTTATAATAATTATATAAGCACTTTATTATCAGCTCATTTACTTTGCTGCATCATATTAGAGTAAAGATTTGGTATTTTCACGAAATAAAGAAATTTACTTAAAATTTCATAACATTATTATCACTTGTCAAGTACGTTTAATCATAAAACAATACATTTCACATGTATTTTTCGTCGATTTTGATCGATCGTAAATCAATGGCACAATCTGCCCTAGGGGTTTATTTCACAATACCATCAAGACTGTGGCCTTCTTCAACTAATAAAGGGCTATCAATATCAGTCATTATATTCACTATCAAATGAATTGATCAATTCCCGTCGGTGTATAGGTAAGTAGAGTTGAAGCGGGCAGACCACACGCCGCAATACTTAGCGGATGATTTTATTTTTACTGCCATTAAACCAGAAAGGCAAGTAAGTGCGAATACAACGCGTAATCAGTAACATTATATTTGATTTCTTAGAGTTTGCATTTTTAATTACTCGTACAAGGATTTTACGACACTTACATAATTTGAAAAATAGTTCTTATACTGATAGAAGGAGGTAGTTTTGTTGTAGTGGTAGAAGAAGGTAATTTTTATTTATTATATTTAAATGTATTTCAAGCATTGTTTATGAAATCCGCATTTAAGTTGGTAAACCAATTTCACAAGAGTATCGAATAAACTTTTTACATATTGCACAATCAATTTAAATCTTTTCCTATTAATTTAACATCAGCATGTATCTAGTAGTAATTCCGCTTCATTATTTCTTGGTCTCCAATTATTTCGCGAAGTAGATTATTTTCAAACGGCTGTCAGTTGCTATAGCTATCATAAAAAGACAGTAATCGTAGACCACATAAGGAGCAATAAATCTCTAACCTGACCTAATCTAACTCTGACCAATCTCTAAGCTTTAACTGAGATACTTAACAGATGTCCATGGCCAAGGTGCATGTCCGCTTGCATATTTAATAGGAACAAAATTTGGCGGTTTAATGTAAAATATCTGGTCCAAAGGGTTCTCGCACCAGAACAGTATCTTAAGACCTTTTAACCTGATCTTTTTTGCTCTTCATTTCGAGTTTTAGTTTTCAGTTGCCTTTTTAGTTATCTTTCGTTCGAGAAGATTTATATCTAGCGATCAGAATGCGCGTAAGCACGGCATAAATGGCTTTTGCTTGTAGCTCAGCGCACACGATAATGAACGAGACCCTCTGCGTTCAAGTGTTCCTTTTCACCTTATGTTTGTTTGCATTTCAAGCAAACTTTTTGCTATTGTATCTTCTAAGCATCTTCATTCTTTCAACATTGCGGGATGAGGTGTGGGTACCGCCAATTTGCTTCTTTTCATTAAAGTTCTTGTGTAACATTTACTTCTTCTTCTTCTTTCATGAAAGTGTGGATACTTTTTTATTTGAAGGTGTAGGAGAGGAAAGAAAAAAGGGAGTTGTTACTAACATATTACCTTTACCGATGTTCACGATTGCTGTAATGATTGTCAAATGGTCGCCAGAGCATTGCTGCTTTTAAAACCTAATGAAAAATGAAACCCGCGGGAATCGCATTGCACATTCGCCTCCGTGATTTATACATACATTTATCAGAGCAAAATAATTAATTTAATATAAATGCTGTATGGTAGCCTCGTACTTTAATAATAATTTAATATATGAGTTTAATATAAAATGTTTATCTAGAAGATTTCGAAAACGTCGTGGTAAGTTTGGAATGTCGATAGTACCTAAAATGTACCGATCACTTTATTCGTCAAATATTTTAAGACGCCTACCTAAACTGCTAGTATTTGGTACAAAATATCTTACTGAGTAATACATTTATATGATTTTTTCTAAGCACATACACAATGAAGGTTAGCAATTACATTATTCTTCTACCGGACCTATTTAAACGAACCATCCAAATGTCGGACCATCTAATCCTTTATTTAGATCTAGCAACCATAAAATCGTTGATAATTAAATTAAAATTACGTTTTATTACTCCTACGCTACGAAGCCCTCATAGCGATTTGATTTTATCGCAACTGAAACTGTATTAGGCTTAATTACTCGGATCCCGCTCAAGATACAAATACTGTCGATTAATCTTAATTTGTTGCCTGCACGCTGCTCGCTGGTGTAGTGTTACCGTTACACTGTATTGACTTTAAACGGTGGATTCACGACGATTATTGCTGCGAAAGGATGTGGGCGGGTCTTAGGTAAAGTACCAGATTTTATTTACATTCTAGATGACCTCGACGCGAGAGAATATCATTGATTTCGGTGAGAGACCGCTAGAAACGAAGAGATATAAGAATATTTACTATGTTGTATGAAATTTTCATTTTAATATGATAAGCGGGAAACTAGCAGGCATGCTTCCCTAGATTCAGTCACCAAAACCGTAACTGACGGGCTGCCAGGCGAGGAAAGAGAGAGAGAGAGACTATAAGATAAAATAATCTGCATTTCGGTCAGCTTATAAGATAGGCTGCCGGCCGCGAATTAGGCTTAGGTACTTAAAAAATAAATTTGAGGAATATATTTACAGAAAAATTGCGTTCAGAACACAACGATAACACTAATTAAATTAATTCATACGAGATTCGCCGTGACCATGACCCATGCAATTAGGTTGAGATATCTTATGTGAATATTACACGTGTGCACGTTAAAATTAAATATTTGATGAGAGCGATCATTAAAGTTTAAAATCATCAATCAAATAGAGAAATAAAATTATATTCGTTACTACTTATATTATAGAGCTGATACAACCACCAATAACGCATACCCGAAGCACAATGAGCACTTTCATGTACACTTATAAAACGAAACGGACAATAAACAACACATGTAACATTCCACATTACACACAACATTACATTAAATATAATAAGGTCATCGCCTCTTTAACCTTGTCACGATCCATCATAATTATAACTCTGTTCGTTCCACGTAATCCTTTGGACGCGGAGAGCTATTTAATTACGTCTAGGATGTTGGATGCCGGCGCTCGTGTGATGAGAACGACGTTTAGAAAATAATAATGTAGAGGTTCCTGAATACGTCGGGAGATAACTAAATCTCGTGCTACTGTGCACCGTGAATAGAAACGAATGAGATTTACCAATCGCTCGCTAAATTTGCTGACTGATTCAGGTTACAAATTGATTGCTGGAGAAGTAAGGATTTTAATAAGAAAGCGTCGTAGACCGGCGGCTTGGGTCGATTTTAAGTGATCGTCAAAGTTAAGCATCAGCGGGCGCGGTCGGTAGTTGGATGCTTAGAGTATATATTAGTTGGATGGGTGACCGCTAGTGGCATTTCTTGGACACTTCCGTGCTTCGGAGCTTCGGTTCATCCTTGACGGCCTGGCCCACACACGTATAAAGAAAAACATCTCAGTTATCAAATAATAGAGAATTACAAAAAACTGTCAAGCACAGCAGAATACAATACAATAAAAACAAACAAGAAACAACTTTCAATTTGGATCGAAACGGTCAAGGGAAGTTTTATAACAAAAAAATTGGACAAGAAATATCGGAACTGTTTCGGTGTAAATAAAACAAACAGGGTCTTCATCGGACTAACAAATCATTTAGTTTTTGTAACGCCCGCACACCCGCACCGGCTTGCGCGGACTTGTAAGGACTCAATTCAATGAAAGCGATATTTAAGATGAGAAATAAAATAATATTATAGTTGTCGCATAAATTTCAATGTTCACAAATGAAATAGGTGTTACCACGGTAATAGTATAATTATTACCGTGGTGTTACTGTGTATATACTTTTTCTGCTGTCCAGCAAAGCATCCTTTTGACGAATTTTAAGTTCAAATTTTTAGTTTTAATTGACTTTAAAAACGGACTTATAAATTACGTTTCATCTATTTTTATACTAATTAAAATTCAATTACAATATGACCGTTTTATTAATTTAAAATATACAGTTACTTCAGAGAGTAGATACCTTCATAATACGTTCTATACCCATTTGTAATGTTAACAAAATTTCAATTTAAAAACGTAGTAACTTATTACTTACTTTAATTATTAATTAAACAGACAAGATATAAAGTACTGCTTTGACTATACTTTCAGCCTTACATCCGTTATCGAAGGACACAAGTTGGCCCTCGCGATATCTATTCTTAATAAAAGTATTCCTGAATAAAACTATGTAAATAGCTTTTGAACAGTTGAGGTTTATCTCAAGTATTGGGAAAGGTTTTTTGCTTTCTGTTCTGACATACTTCGATTTTGTTATTTGATTCCTGACCCAATAATTAAATTGAGGTAAACATGATATAATGGCTAAAATAAAGAAATAGCAATTGTTTTAGTTGCGAGTATAAACCATAGTTAACGTAACCAAGCGAGCGTGGGTCACTAGTAATATTAATATATTGTACATAATTTGGACTGATACCACTGATTGCGTCATCATTCTCAATTAGCCGTGATTGTCGTAAATGATAGCCAATTAAACTGCTGATATGTGCAAATGAATTTGAATCAAGTGCTGCCCACTGTGACCACTGTCATTGATACTGTCTAGGAATGGGTAGGCTCATATACTCGTCTGCTATGAGGATGTTCCTGACAAGACGCTGTTGTCGAGATTTATAAGAGATTGAGAAGAGACAGATCATTTCCTTAAGGTATATGAAGATATGTATAATGTCTTTTGGTATAATATAAATGTGTTGCTGAACACCGTCTCAGTGCTAGGGTAATGAAATAAATTCTTGAAACTTGGAACTTATTATACCTAAAGGTACGTCTATAAACCTTTGTACGGACCATTTATTCTGTTACCAATTCTGCCGTGAAATGTTTTTTGGAGAATATTGTATTAAAATATTAGGAATTTTACCCCCTTTCCATCACAAAATGCTCATTCAACGGCTTGTTTATAAAAGTGGCGCCTACCTAGAAAAACTTAATTTTCATGAATAATGTAAGAAGCATTTGAATTTTAGAAGAAAATCTTCAATTAATTTAGGGAAAGTAAGGTAAAACGGAAAAAGGTTTTTCTTTCTTAATTAGACGATGAAAAAATAAATAAGCGGCCCAAAAAATTATAACTTTAATAGAAACAGGTTCGATTCAAGGGGTTTTTGCAACAAATGATAATCATGACGTAGTTCGATTTCACTTCTTTAATATAAAACGCGTAAATTTTTATAAATGTTTCAATTACCCCTTACATACATTAGGTGGGTAGGTACTATTAGGTAGTCTTTGGTAATTTGGTAACGCGCGTTTTAAGATCAAAGAGGTCACATACGATAAACATTTTTAGGTAATGCATAAACGCATTCTTGTGATTAAAAGCGTCTAACGAGTACCAAGTGTTATTGTTGCGTATTATATAAAAGCTTCATTCACTAATAGAACATATAATTATGTACTCGTATGTCATCAATTCATTGAGCAAAAGAAATATTTACGCGATACTCTTCCGTCGGTGTCACAACACCGGCGGGCTAATAAAAACCCTATTGACTCCCGGAACTTAGTTACAAAGGGGATTATAAATCACTCTCGATGGAATAGGATGCAGCCATCGTTCTCGGAAGGAGGGGTTTTTTATGCAAGCGGGGCGCCCCGCGGGGCTGAGCGGTATCGAATTGTTCGATCATCGAGCGCACAATGTGTGATATTATCGATTGCATTGATCGAGTCTAGAAGCTGGAGATAGATGGATACGGTTTATTCTAAACGACCTGAGTGAGTCAAAGTTGCACTGAATAAACTTTCTGTAATGTTTCTGTTTTTGTTGAAGTTATACTTCTTTAGGCGCGTTATGAAAAAATGATGAGAGTAAAATTTTAATATGTGAAGTTGGCGCGGTGACGAAAAAATAACAACTTGAAGTTGCTGCGAGTGAAGTTTTGTCAATGTCTTATGTCATGTGAATGTCAAATTTTTTTAGTTTGATTTGATACACATATAATTTATTTAATTGCAATATCACAGTTCATAAATTATAACTATTTAAAGATAATTTAGAATGAAAATACTACATTGATTGTTTTATTCGAAGCGGGTTTTAAGCACAGCGCCATCTAGGGGTGAACCTTCCTAACTTAAAGAATAAGAACGCCATCGGCCTAGCGCCATCTAGTAAATAATAGTAGAATAATAGAACTCGTTAGTATGGATTAAGTAGATAGTTGGCGGTATATTGTATTGATTGAAGAATAATGAACGTCAAATTATTGACATCATAAACTAAAATAAATTTTCACATTCTTATTTAATGTGTAATAAGTTTATAAATAAATTAATAATAGATACAAATCAAATAATAATAATATTTCTCATTATATTATTATAATAAATGAAATTTTTGAAAAGATTTTTATCTTGTGACGCCAAAGAAGTATAACTTCTAAATCGTGTACATAAGTACACACACATTAATTTTTTTTTCAATAACTCGTATTTTAAAATTGACAAATGAACAAAATCAGTGGTTATAGCAACCACTGATTTTGTGTAATGCCTATTAATTATGACCCTATATGTAATTAATTTTAAGCCATTGACATTAATATTAATAATAATCGTGGATACATAATATTATACTTTACACTGGTCTAGTCCACCACACACAGCTTCGACGAATAATTGCAATTAACGTACACGTACGTTATTGCAGCCGACAATCGTATTTGATTTTTTTTATTCGTACGACTAGTCGTATGATTAGCAACAGCCTTAAGTTAATGAGATACCAAATAGACACCAACAGTTAGGCGTAAAAGCCTTGTTGTTCAAGTTCAAGTGCAAGTGCAAATTCAAGTGCAGAGCAAGGTAGGCAGTAGGCTTGGAATCTAGAATTGATGGAGTCCATTCGAAATTACAAGGACTTGTGTCAAAACTTAATAATTTAACGGGATAAATGTGCCACATCTAAAATAAGAGAGTTTTGTATCTCGAAGCATTCTATTACTGGATGTAGAAGTATTCAGTCTCCTACGGGCGGTCCACGCGGGTGGTCCCACAAGGGGTCGCTCGTACAATACGTGATGTTGCGACATTTTTGATGAACATTGAATTTTCTACACAGCAGTGAACGACCGTTCTATTCTCTGAGAAGTGGTAATGGGAAAGAAATATGCTTAATGTGATTAAACTATCGTTAATTACTAATATACATTTGATGAAATTTACTTCTTATTACTAAGTCAATGTTTGATGAATTCCTTTGTTTAACGTAAAGCATAATTTTGATTCTGATTAAATCAGACGTCAAACATTATGTCTTCAAAAGGTAGAAGTTCTAGTAAAAGCTTTGTTTTGTTAATAATATCTATCATTAGCGATAGTAATGGTATCGTAACTATGGGCAAAACTAGTATGTCATTATCCCTCTAGAGTCTAGACCTAGACACTCTAGTGTGCGGGGAACCAACTCTTAAACTTCTATGTAATCAGAGCCTTTACTCGTTAATAACGAGGTAATGATAATATCGTCTCGGCAAAGGTTTCTTAAATTCTGTTCCTCTATTTATAATAATCAAATTAAATGCGTAAGTAACGCAGCATCCCTGGAACGTGTATAATTAAAGTTTTATTCAACGAAGCGAGAATAACTAATGACTTCATTTGTAAAGAAAGTGTTAATACCATACAATTTATTTTATCTACATTCTCTCCAATAATTTACAAGTTTAATGTAAACACTACATTATAAAGCGCCATTTTGACGCATCTATCTTTATTACTAACGATGCATCAATGATAAACTGTATCGAGCATTCATTACAAATGTTTCTATTGACTCCAATGGCATCATTAGGAAAGAATTCTGTCTCAGATGTAATATTGTCTTCAACTTTATTAGAGTCCGCGTCATTGTCATTATATGCTTTATCTGTGTGTGTATTGAGTTCCTTGTCGAGTAAAGTTAGAATAACAGCATACTTGTGTACGTTTAGAAATACGTTGACATAGTTCTTTGGAGATCAGGGTATGTCAAGTGCAATTAGAGGACCCCTACCGTGAGCCCATTAACGAAAGTACATTACAGATCTCGCGATAAAATAATGTTCTGTTGTTTTCTATTTTTCTGCATGGGGGAGCAAACTGTGGAACACTCCATTATGTCTGTAAAATTACCTTCTGAGATGAGTACCTTAGCGACGATTAAATAAGATTTATGTGCAGTTATGATAACAACTACTTTCAGTGTGATAATACGTTCTACGTATGTTTGATTAGAAATGAAATCTTTTGGCAGATTGTAGGAGTAGGTAACTTTACGGTTTTGCAATGTAGTAATCTATACATACAAAACTCTTGCGTTACTGAGTGTCTGACAGACAACGAAAACTACAAAATAACGTCAAAATAATACCACGGAACGCAAGTCCAGGATAATGTCTGTCCTACTACTGTCCGCTGAGCGTAGAAAGGTAGCACACAGACAGACTGACTAGAGTTAGGTACTTTCGGATTTATAATCTTAGTAGATATGAATATTTTATAAAAAAACATAATTTAGGTACGTTGATTTCATAATGACCTTAAGAATTCTATAAAATAATTACAATTTAATAATTTCTTACACACCAAGATTGTGATACGTTTGTTTGTCCTGCTATGCCGCGGCACACTAATTTGTGTAGCTTTTATACTTAATACTTTAAAACCTAAAATAAGCCGATTTTGGCACTGACTCACGATTCTCACGAATCAAATTTTCTAGGGTACTCGTAGTCTCAGAAACGTGACATTTGTTCAAACCTTGCTTTTTGCCGAAGACGTACGAGTTTGTAGAGTTAAGACTTGTAGCTTGTAGAATCTTGCTTTGTAGAGTTAGGGGCCTGGGTCTTCATCAGATCTCATAACCAATTTAATAATAAGCTTGTTATGAGCTGGTGAGTCGTAGCGTTTTACTGGGATATCAATATTGAAGTTAACAATTTATTGTCACAAAATTTCCTTTTTGTAACTGTTTTGAAAAAGGAACGTGCAGGATAAAAACTGGAAAGCTTCTCGATTACCTCGTTAATTATTATCACTTTGACGGATAAGCATGCTCCTTAGCAGGGAACACGTCAAACGTAATTACTGTGGCACGTACTCGCTGGTCACAAATAGTGACAATTAGTTAATTGGTCTCATCGGTGCGTGCTTTCGCTTCGTTAGCCGGCTCCCGTTGTTTATCTCTTGTTTGTGCTTACTCGGTGGTAAACATTTATTCTTGTATCGACTGCGATTCGATTTGCTACCCTCGTCATGGCTTGTCAGCTCCACGTGATCGGTTGCTACAGTTTGATGTATGCGGGTCAGGTCGTCGGGTTTTAATATTTTGACGTTAATGGTAAACTATTGCGCTTCAATTGAAATGTCAAGTGCTGTCAATTTGTGGGTTAGTTTGTTATTGGATGGTTTGAGTAGGTTAGTATTATATGGAAAGATACATGGATTTGTTACGTTTTCATTCGTAGTGTAAGTATATTGAATTATTTCATACGTTACGTACTAATATCTACAATATTAAATAATTTAACATAGCGTGCACTATTTAGGTACTTTACACATGTTCACACAATTCCACTGATTGCCTTAGATTTCCTGCGTTGTAGGTTGCAGGTGGCATGAACTCTTACGAATGAAAAATCATCAAGCACGTGAATCCGAGAATGGAACATTCACATATTTCACATGCATATTTGTCATATAGATGCTAGCTCTGTCTGAGAATCGTACCCGGGAACTTTAACTCGGTAAGTACCTAGGCCGTCATTTTCAAAACATATTTTTTGTTCTTATCGCAAACAACAATGTCTCTGAAATTGCGAATAAGCCGATCTGAATATTAATCAAAATAAGACATACGATTTAGAGTAGATCTCAAAGGAAGAAAATGAAGGATAATCCATTCCCAATTTTAGCCATGAAGCAAATATCAGCGGCCATTACTCAAGCGGGCCGTTCATCTTGAGTCCTGGCTTCCCGTCTCACAATGCATCAATCAAGAAGGATCATCTGGTCTCAGAACTGTATGTATTTATTACATTCACTAAAAGAGAATAATCTCGCAGCATATTCTGACGGCAACGTAAATAACAAAGTTGCATTAATGAAGTTGTAATGTAAGTTTATCTTATTCTCTGGCGTACCTAGGTATCTCCTAAATTGTTCAAGGCCATCCTCAAAGTTAGCCTGGGTATCTGTTCGTTTAAATGTCTTCTTATCTTATTACTACCGAAAGGAAACCCGAAAGTAAGCAAGTTAAATTATTTACTTGCCAAAACCTAATTTTCCAAAATAAATCAAAGTTTCCCGCTTTCCAAGACATTACTATTAGCATGTTTCTACTGTTAAATCTTGGGACTCGCTACTAAGAAAAATAGTCTCTGTCACTGCGTATATATTGGATCACTAAAGTGAGATCAACTACTGGTGTGCGCGTGAATTATTCGAGCCTAGTGTGAGGCGGCGGGGCAATCAATCTTGCCCCGTCCCGCTTTAAAATGTTATGTTTATACTGCTTTTATTTATCTGAACTGTTATAAAAAGTGAGAAAACACTTTCTACTTATTATAAAACTGTAGCCGGTAAAATCTGGGTAACTTAGTCCCATAATTTACTTCTTGTTGAATTAACGTAATTTTGAAGTGAAAATGTGTTCAAGTATTTCAGAAAATTTATGTTAGATTTATTCTAGACGACAACCTACATAGAAGTTATTGTTGAATTAAAAGCAATGTTTCTTAACATCAAGCTGAACGTCATTTTGTTAACTTTATTCGCATACCTTTCTTTTACTCCGACTAATCTTTGTTTTTTATTTAGTTGTGAAGTTCACCCATGTTATTCTCATATTATTATTCATATTATGTTCTCTAATTATTACATTTTATCGCTTGTACATCAATCATTTATGTCTACAACATGTATGTTGTATATCAACGCATGATTTACGAGATTGAAAATTTCCTATATCATTTTGATGATGAAAAGTACCCTTTTATTGTTCGATGCCAGGCGGAAGTGTTATAGATCACAGCGGTCACTGTACTCAGCTAAACTTCACTGATATCTTCAATAACATCATTGGTCTCGGTGACATATAGCAGCGATACATTAACGGTGACACCACTCCGCCGGATTGACGCGGCGGTTGCGTGTATCTTGAATTATTCACGCTAAGCTGTCGTCTGGGAGCAGCTATACTTTATGTCACGCCACGTCAATATATCTAAGAGTTCTCCAATCATCTACTATTCAGATGCCGTTTTACATTTTATTTATTTCGATCTAACACAAACTAGTATGATACGATTTACATACCAGTCTACTACTACACCGTACGTACTGTAGTCAGTAGTAATGACCACGCGAGGTGTTACGCGTCGGATTGAAGCATTGTCGCGCGCCGGTGAAATATTCACGTGCGAACGGTGATCTGTCGTGCACCAGTGCGGGCGGAGCTGCACTGGCGCGGATTAGCGGAGCATCGCTACTGTGAGGATTTGCTTGTCTACTCTGTAGGCATCATCACAGATACTAAATATTTTAACTGTTTCGGAGAACAAAGGTACGATTTACGTTCGATTACGATGTACGATTATATAATATTTCGACCCAATTGCATTTGAATTGCATTGCCCAATTGCGACCAGCATTGGTATTGAATTGAAACAAAGGTTTGAAATGAGGACAAAATCTCGATGCCTGTTGCATATCTTACTTTTTAACAACGTTTGTAAAACGTACAATACGACCCGTATGGCGCAAAGGTTAGCATACCGGAGCACCGTTGGAAGGGTCCCGGGATCGATTCCCCAGCGAGGTGGAAATTTGAATGACGGGTTTCAATTTCTGTTCTCAGTCTAAGTGTGTGTTATTTTCTCTGTGTGATGTCCTATAGTCATGATGTGTTATGAATGTGATGCGTTATTTATTTTATCATTTATAACTATTGTAGGTATACCGTTGGAATCAATCCTTCAACAGTATATTATACAACGATTAAACAAATGTTAGTCTCTACCCACGGTCATATTTTGGAAAACGCTTACAATTGAATGCTTAATCACGAGACCGTAACCGTTAACCGCACCTAAAATTGATTAATATTGCGTGTGGCTTGTTCCATACCATTATTTAAGGGTCTTCACCACTACATAGTATAAAACAAAGTCGCTTTCTCTGTCCCTATGTATGCTTAGATCTTTAAAACTACGCAACTGATTTTGATGGGGTTTTTTAATAGATAGAATGATTCAAGAAAGTTTATATTATGTAGGTATAATATATTAAAGTTTTTCTCAAAATGAAAAATAACGCGCGTGAAAATAAATTCGTGCGCTGGTTACGTTTAACAATTTTGGACTTGGGTACTAAGGGACAGGTTTCCCGAAGCGAAGCGAGGGCGGGTTTACTAGTAAAAAAAAACGTAAAAGTAAGTGCTATCTTCAGGGAAGTGCCGAGGTGATGCCGCAGTAGACAGAAGGCAAAAGTTGATTGACCAATTGACGTTTCCGGCTCACATTACAATTTTCCGCCACACGCTCTCGCTAACAATTCGGCGTCACGTGTCCCGCGTCATTTATAAACGTGCGACATTGCGACAACGCCATCGCGACAAACGAGCGGCGTGGTCGCGGTGAAAGTAACAGATGGGCCGCTGTACGCTATCTGTGATTTATTGGAGATTTTAGCGGCTAAGTGTTGGGAGTGTAGGACTCGACAATGCCCCTGCTTCCTGTGTATACTTAGAGCTGCTTTCTACATATACAATTAAACTCGATATTCGAATTTTGTTAGAGAACGTTCGAACCAACAGAATAAGTTAATCCAAACATTCAGCCTTAACTGTAGGTAACTGTAACGACGCATGCTAAAGACGATGATGAAGAAACAGTCTGAATTATGTTAGGGCATAATAAAATAACTCAAATCAAAAGCAAATTAATAACCAATTTTTAAGCAAAAAATATTACAGGAATTGGAATACAAATTGATTTAGTCCATTGAAATGTTACATTTTTTGGGCTTAGCGTGCATTTGTCACAGGACGCAATTTCTTAGATGTCAAGAGGGGGTCAAATTCAAATTACAAATTTTGTGTGATTCTAATAGTTTGCCAGATAGCCAATAAAAACCATCTGCACCCTTGTTTCCACGTTGGTCGCTGCGGAACAAGGATTGTGACCCAACAAACTTGGATTTAACACTGACCCCCTCTTGATATCTAAAGAATAAAATTGCATCCCTAAAAACAAACGCAACCCTAAATGTAACTTTCAATGGGCTAAATTTGGAATTACTATTTCTAATCGGTTGATATGGGCATTTTGTTTTTGCTATGTGATATTGCTATATAGAGTATCCTTCGACTTGTTATTACAAACTAGCACAAGCTCGTATAACTCCACACATTAACCGACCCATCAAAGTGTGAACTTTAGAATGACGCGAAAGTGTCGTCAAGTGATTCAAAGTGCGTTGATAACGAGCGCCGTGACAAATTACGTCGACATCCAATTTGGCGTAATAGCGAAACACATTACGAAATCTGTGGAGCTTATATTACCACGAGTGTATAGGCTAGGAGCTGCGATATTAGTCACGTGTTTTGTTAAAGTAAATGTTGGTCCTAAATGACAAGCTTTTAAATAAATTTGTGGCGACGTTCATATAGAAAAGTATCACTGTTATCATTTTTGGTGCCGTAGCTTGATTATTTGCACGCCATGTACATAAGTACCATAGAACGTACACAAATTGGGAGATCGTACTCAGGCCTCCGATGAAAATATTTTGTGTATTCTAAGCTGCGTAGGTATATGACGGGACTTCGAAATCCACACAAACAAGCCGTGTTGGTACCTTTGTTTGAATATTAATAACTCATTCAGAAGCTAAAAAAAACGTATTTTTTCCCATTTTTGATATTAACATTACCAGGTTACTTTTACATAAATGACTACCTTCGCGATGGAATTTGTTGTTATTGATTGCTTTGCAACTACTTATTGTACTTATGCATTATTGTAAAATAGTAGGTATATATATGTACTGTATCGTATCATATAAACATATACGATACTGGTCGTTGGTAGCATCAAAATTAATAAGCCTGTAAGACTAATCTTGCTTTTGGCCGTGGCAGACGCGTGAAAATCGTAAATGAAATTCACTATGAGGCAAAACGTGACCGGCTCTCGGGCTAGAGCGCCGCTAATCACAGAGAATAACCGTTTGAGTTGAGAGGACGCGACTGACAACGGCAGATTGATCACCGCTGGTCCTTCGTATCATGGTCGCATTATACAATGTAGGTAGGTAACACAGTTAATAAGTAGTTATGTGTACGCCTACTGTTTACCTAGATTTTAATTGATTGCTTATTGAAGGCCTGGTAAACGCTATCCTGCAAAATTTCACGACCCCGTAGCCTAGATAGCTGTGAAGCGAGGGGCCCCGGGTTCCAATCCCGACCGGGATTATTTGAATTGATATCTTATCTTATGAGCCTATGGAAGAAAAACAAACAGTAAATATTACGCATTCGAAGCTCTTATAGCGTTTCTGATACAAACAAATTGACAAACAGAGGAAAATTTAAAAAATCATTTTTTATTTGTTCTGGAACTTATTGTGTCAATGAATAGTTATTAAATACGTTATTCTCAAATATTTTTCGTCTACACACATCGATCAGTTACTGTTTTTTACTATGTATGCAGATTTATCCAGTCTGCAGACGTGCTTATCAGGTAGAACGAATGCTACAAGCGTTCTGCCGTTCGAACTAAGCTTATTAATTATATCAAATCAACAAAAAACTTTGAAATTTATAACGTCTCATAATACCTAGACATATTACGTGGAGATATAGGTCGTCTTTTGTGGGCTAAATGAGCTAAACGCGAGTATGAATCACGAGGCGCGGGAAATTAAAGGGGATGACGAACAATTTTATCACAACGGGGTTACGTATTGCCGGTGGCTGCGACGTGCTAACACTGTTATTAAGGTTTGCCAAACTTCTCATATAATTTGACGAGAAAAACCTTTTATCATCTGCCGTCGTTTGCACGTCATTTTCAATATCATCGCCTTAAGGATATCCTATAATACTGTTTATTATATACCAAATAAGGTCATTAAAATAATGAATAGTACCGGTTGGGTACTGGATAATCGACTTGGCGGTTTTGTCGCTGAAAAGAAAATATCTGGGTGAAGCGTAACGATGGGAAACATTAAATAATGGAGCGTAAGTAGATACTTATGAGAAATCGAGACAACTTGGAAAAATTAATTTAATTACTGTACACGGTAAAATTAAAAGTATCTGGTTATTAAGTCAATTGTTGACGATGCAACGAATTATGTAAATATTTTTTAAGTATTATTGTGCAAAATGATTAATAATTGTTTTTTTTTTCAGGTATGACAAACCTTTACTATAGCAGAAATAACAAAACGACTAAATCCGTAAGTATTAAGCTTATAAGTTATACTAACATTACTAACATAGTATTAAGCACAATTGTTACTAACACATTACTAATAATATATGGATCTCGACTCAGATTATTATTATTATTATATTATTATTATAAAATGTAAATTAAAATTGTAATTTATTTTTCGCGCCACGAGCGGGGGTTGGCGTCGACGCAAACACGACACAAAAATGATGAGTATCCTTAACATCCCGAAACACGAACGAATATTCTTGCATATGTTTGTCGTAAACACAACACACTCCCACTCCCACACTAAGATTCCCTGTACCACGGTAAAAGTATAATATACTATTACCGTGCCTGTACCTTGGCTACCATGGACTATACGCAAACATACAAATGTACACATTCTGATTGGGATTGTCCGCTTATCAAAAATCCGCTTTGCTGGTAATCGAATTTAGGACCCTTCGAACACAGTCCGAAATGCGCCAACGGGTCGTCGAGTACAGCAATAGTTGTCTCGTGATATTTCAGTTTGAAAACGTAACCTAACACGGGTTAACTAACTGTAAGAGAGATATACGACATTGCTAGTATACCAGCAATATACCATCGACTACCGTTTACGATACCAACTCAAGGTCTACTAAAAGCAACACTAAACAACATTACGTTCTTAAGATTTTATGTACTGGACCAGTGTCATTCTTACCTACAAGGCAATTAGCATCGTAAGATGTTGAAATAAAGTTGAAGTTTACTTTTTGTTGTGGATCTCTGTCTCTTGACCACTAAGCAGTTTTAGTATAATGGTCGTGTTTTAAACATGACCATATTACCTACTATATACGCGCACATACAGAAGCGAGCGCTCTAACTTGAGTTATAGCGCAGTCATTTAGCTAAGTTAAGGATTAGTCGTAAAGTCAGTCTTATTGGAGGAATTTGAAAGATGAGTTCCGTTCTCGGTCTGGGTGTGTTCTTGTCACGACACAGTGGGCCTGGTCTGTAAGTGTGTAGTGTTATTTGTTATTATTATTAATTTGGATGGACCCTCGATTGGCCACTATCTCCTTTTCTAGCTTGGAAGTGTTGAGACACTTTCAATTTCCTCGCCGTATAATCATAATCAATTTAGAGAAACAATTTAGGTGCTAAAGCTACTGCTGTGCCGAAAACTACTTTGTTTTTGTAACCTGCAGGAAATCGATGATACCTTTGCTTTGGTGAGACTGGCGTTCAGGGGCCTCGCCGACCACTTACCCTCAGGTATCTCGACACATAAAACAAATAATCAAGTAACTGTTTTGTAACTTTTTGAACAGCTTTTGAATGAAAATTAAAGAACGCCGCTAGCGGACACTTCGCGAACATACTTTGAGTTGTCCTTGTTTACTCACTTAATAGTAACAAGCAGCTTACTTCGGGGAAACGAAACAATTTAAAGAAAACAATAGAATTAAAAGTAAAAATGAACGTGATAAAGACAAAACTCTCTTTTACCCTGCACATTGCAGTAAACGTCTTTTACTAAAGTCTTCTTGAGTCTTGTGTTGTGGAAAATAAAGTTCAAAATTAATTATCCCTCGACCCGTTCGCTGAGGTTCGTTTTATTTACCTTCTGAAGTGCTTGCACTCCTGAAAAGTTGCTTTGTAAGAGTAATAGCGTGACAGCTAAAAGAATAAGAGTGATAAAGTGGAGGATATTTTTATTAGAACTGCCATACTCTCAGGGTTTATAAATTGCCTCGGGTTTTAATGATGGGAAAGTAGCAATCCGGCACATATTGTGTAAGTTGGTATTCACATTCAGTAGCCACATGGCAAACATATAATTCATGTAATTCCACATCAAGTTTGTTTTAAAAATACCTATCTGCATAATTCCCCGCTGGCCAAACTAACCAAACTTGTACTTTATAATAAACGTTGACGTGTAGGTACCTCATACTATCTATTGTGCCGTAGTACAATAAACAAAACAAAAACAATACCACACACACACACATACACACCAAGACTGAGATCAGAAATGTAAACCGATCATTCAAATTTCCGCCTCGCTGCGGAATCTACTCCGGCACCCTTCAAACAGCAGTTCGGCACTAACCATTGCGCCGTACTGGTCATCACAATTTCTTATTAGTATAAATTAGCGTTCATACATATTTCTCACATGAAACATTCGTATATAGATTCTCTATCCCATAACAGTTTTCTATAATTGATCTCTAAGCGTTGGTTGGTCTCGGTCGTGGTACAAATTGAGTGATTGTACTCCCACGTAGCGGCGTGGGCGGAGTAATGAGTTCGATGCGCATGCCTTTATCTTAGGAGATGTACTAGGTATGGTGTGGAGCTAGACTCGGAATAGAGGAAATCACTCGCTGGCGATTATTCAATCATGGTGCACTGATGACGCCTTTTAAATAGATTTCTTTGTATTATTAAAATGAAAAAACTGTACACAATCACTTTCTTCGCTATTGGCGTTGATTCAACACGGATAGTTTCAACAGCTTTTTGAAGTTTAAGTTATTCATACTAATAATATAATTGCGACAGTAACTCTGTCTGTGGGTCGGTCTGTCGCTAGTCGCTACTCTTTCATGCTTGATCCGATGAACCGATTTAGATGTAAATTTTCAGGTGTATTCCATTGGAGACGTACTAACTCATTACAACACATCATTTATTTATTGTCAAACACCAACATGACAGATAGTCTATTATAAAAATAAATAATTAGCAATTAGTGAGTCAATTTTAGTTTTTACAATTTAGCTTTGACAAAAACAGGACTTAAATTTTAAACAGAAAAATGGAAACGAGATCATTAAATAGACTAAGTACAATATAGTTAATTACTAAATAGATCTTGAAAAATACTCTAAGACAGACTTAATATCTTATTAAAATATGTACAATCGCCATGCGGTAAGTTTAAAATCATACGAGCATAAATAATATCGATTTATTTATTCGCATATAATATTCAAGTAGGCCTTGTTTACTTTGCTAGCAATGAATACGAATATTTCGCGACAGCTCACCGCAAGGTGTGAGGTGACACATTCGCAATAGGACAGGAGGTTAATTGGCTAGGAGGCAACGACCAGGCCAAGAGTGATGCAACACAGCGTCGACAGGATACACCCACGCCGCGACACGTGCTCCGAGCTTAGGAATGCCCAATGTGGGCGCCGAAGAAGATTGATTGATTGATCTTTAATTTCGAATTTTTAATTAAAGAGAACTAATACTGCTATGATATGATTGGTGGAACTTGTGTACGAGTTTTTTTTTAAATGAATGAAAGAAGAAATAATGAATAGTTCATTCATAGTTTAGAAAGTTTAAGAAGTGTGAATAGGTGCAATGTGTACATTATTAAGATTAGTTATTTGATATGAAATAAATACATTTGAATGCTGTAAGCGGAGTTAATTAAGTTAAGCTAAGTTCCAGGTTCGATCATTAATAAAATTGTAATGTTTTTGATCATTTAATTGCAGTATTTTTGAATTTATTTTTCACCACCATTCAAGTCCACATAATTCCACTGAACTAAGTGTAGCTATTATGTAGAACAATTTACTTAGTCATTGAGTATAACAACGCATTTCCAACCACACTATCGATGTCAATAAGGCTTTTAGACAATTCATAAGCGATAAAATTAATTCACAAATCCAGTATTTATCCAGCGCTTATGAAGCTCCATTAAACCGACTCTCGACCGTCGTACAATAAATAATTTAAAACATTAATGAAAGCTCGTTAATAAATACAACAGATGAGTTAAAATGATATCGGAAAGCGCCGCCGTTCAATTATGTGGTGGTAATGAGCGGACGGCCGCGCGCGTGTCCCACCTTCGGCTGTACATCGCCATCCTTAACTGTTCCATTACTGGTCTCGGGTCTCCCCTCACAATGTGAGGTACAGACCATATTATTTGTTTTACATGTCAAGATAGTTGTGTTGTGAATATAGATAAATAAAATTTATGAAATAAAGTTTTATCGAAGTTGGTATTTTACAACACTTTTCAATAGACATAGCGTAGTGTTGGACTCAACAAATCCTAGCGTGAGCGGTGTTTGAAGAAGAAGCGGTAAGTTTACCATAGATTTTTTCGATAAGAGCACCGACAGGTTGAGCAATATATAAAGATAACAACCGAGGTTGCTCTATCACTAGCGGTATCCCACCAAAACCTTGACGGCGCGGCGTTCTGAATCATTTACGTATTATCAACATCATAAACCTCTATGACAGTTGTCTTCAAGCCAGGCTTTTAAGTAAAGAGTAAAAGTTTAGAGCGTCAGAATCAGTGGTATGAACAAGTTCGACGTACCCCCTTTTTTAAATTATACCTAAGTAGCCCTTGCTTCGGAAAACATAATGCCGTTAGTACCTACGAGTATACTCGAAGAAATGTTTAGTGGGGATTTTAATTGACATTTATTTTTTATTTCTTTCGAAATAAAATAAACCGCAAAATCCAGCTGTATAAAATCTCAACTCGCTCTCGCTCGCTCGTGAAGCACTAACCTTATATGTAACTGCAAAGGTGAAATAATTCTTTGAAAAATTAATGCAGAAAATGTTATTAATATAACGGATAAAGTTAAGAAGGGAATAATTAAACAACAGTTTAATGGAAGGAATGACGCGGTCCCAATCAGTCCCGTGATGCGGAAAAGTAATCTTTGTTCGTGTTTTATGCGATACTATACCGTTTATCCGATTGACATAAAAAAATGTCAAGTAATTGCAATCTGATGAGTTTTATATTTTTTACTCGTAAAATGATTGATTCACCATACAAATTTCCACCCCCCGTTTCAACCCCTTAAGGGATGACTATATTCTTTTCCATGGTCTCAAAATGTTTCCTCACCAAACATCTAAATCAGTTCAGCAGATCAAGCGTGAAAAGGTAACAGTCAGATAGACATAATTACAGAGTTACTCGTACTTTCGTATTTCTAATTTTAGTACGAATTTAAAGACATAGAAACATAGTTCTAAGGCATTCAACACAATAGTTAATTCTTTGTGACTAAATTTATTGCTTTTCACTTATTACTTTCTACATCACAAAACACAACTACATATGTGTTATATTGAATACCTAGTGTTCTGTTTGTCTCATTCAGTATTTCGTATCGTGTTAAATGACTCTATGAGTTATTTTTCACTGTGTTTGTGCTAGTTTAAAGTGATCTTTATTTGGCACACGCCCGCAATCCGAATACGGATTGTAGTAAAGTATGAAATAAAAGGTGTTTGTTCGCAGACTGCATAACCATTGAGGAGCGCAGACATTTGCTGAATTCTTATTCTGTTTCTACGATTCAACCCTGAATAGTTTATACAAATGTATGCATAATAATGTAAACGCCATCTTTTTCGATGAGAGGCTATGGTTCTTTTGGTAGCCCTGCGGAACTGAGGGCTCTGAAGATTCTAATCGGGGCAGACATTTATTTCAGAGATAAATGTTTGTTCTCCGGTCTGGGTTCTTCGTGATGTTTTGTGTATAAATATGTGCTATACAGGGTTACTCAATGCAAGTATACTTCCATACTTGTGAGAGTTTATCGTTTAGATTTATTATTATCATATGTATATCAGTTTTAGTAGGTGCACTTCGTTTGTTCGTTGTTTACAGTAGTCTTCTTTGTATGAAATAGAGAATTTTATCTATTTGTATGACAGTTTCTTTTTTTTTTATTTAGATCGAGATAAATTCAGTCATTTCAAGGCTTGTAGTTAAATTTGTATGACCATGTTGCTAAACACGCATTAGTTGCTTCCCTGTCAGTCTCAGTCCCCTAAAAATGTTTTTATTGCAAACATAGGAATTTTTATTATAACTTAATTTTATTACGTAGTCGTTCCTGAAGAAGAGGAAAGGGCACAAAAAGTAAGGGGTGCGTTACGGCAGTTTGCCTAACAAATATATTACTATGGACAACGTAAATAGCCCGTTGCGCCATACTCCCATACTCGTAGGTGCGTCAGTCAACATAGTTAATTCCGGCGGCACACGTCGCAAACAATCGTTTAATTTGAACTCGATGGTGCATATTAATTTATAGCGCCGCGGGATCCTGAGTTATTGTTTGTAACCAGGTTTTGTCGTTGGAAATGTATACGTAGTACTTTGTCATTGTGTTTATTTATTTTCATTGTATGCTGTTTTGGCATTTATGGTTTTTCTCAATTTACGACTGCGGAGTATTGATCCCGAGATGCGATATTAATCATTAAAATAATAACATTATTTTCAGTTCATCGCAAAACTCAAGAAGTGCAATATTACCCAGTTCAACACTGACACCACTCACTGACAGACTCACTCATGTAACAAATAATAGTGATTAAAACTTATTTTATCATCAAACAACAATTACAATCCAAACACTTAGTGTGATTATTGATTAATAAACTTAGGCATTTTATGGTTACGGAGCTATAAAACCTCCACTTGCTTATCATTCTCCCCAAAAATCCTGGTGCAGGTCCATTAGTCCCGTGTCGCGGGGCCATCGGTCAGTTTACAGCTAATAAAGTTTTATTGGAGTGCATCGAAGGTTGATGAGACCGTTTATTACCGTGGCCGGCGTTGGCGGCTGGCGCTCACAACCTGGCCTTGTTTATGGGATACTCTACTAACGGGAACATATTTATTTTATTGTATCACAATAATACTCATAAATACACGTCATAGAATAGTATGAAAAGGATTTAAAGATATAAACGCTACACACTCATAGATACACAATCCCTGTGTCGTGGGTGCCATTGATAACACACAAGACAAGAACACATCGACACAGAAATTTAACTTTGAACCAGGACCCTTGGACCGGCGATCCGGTATGTTAACCATTGCGCCAAAGGGTCCTATCAATTTCTCACGGAGTATTTGCAATCAAAACATCCAAATCTATAGCGCAGTTAAAAATAAATGAGGTACGATATAATTTATGAAAACAAAGTCACTTTATTATTATGGTTGTTGTTGCCCGCGGCTTCGCCCGCGTGGTATCGGATAACGACAAACTACCGTTAAATGATCCCAAGGGAACGTATTATCGGGATAAAAAATATCCTTTACCCTTCCCCGGGTGTCTAACTATCTCCATACCAAATTTTATCTCAATCGGTTCAGCGGATTAAGCGTCAGGTCGCAGACAGACCGACAGAGTTACTTTCGCATTTATAAATATGTACATAGAAAGTATATTTTTTTTGTAAGTATAAAAAATAAATAATTTGTTTACATTTAATTAAATTAAAATTGGGTACTTCACATATTTTAACATTAACAAAAATATGGCATTATTTGTTTAATGTTTTATGGGCTTAATGGATTAGTTAAAATAAATAACATCCATTAATTAGCATGAGCTTTCGCTGAAAATTAAAATTCAATTCTGTGCCGCTTCTACATTAACTCACAATAGAAAAACAATATTTTTCGCACAAACTCTGAACGTCTCTAGATTCTCCGAGAGGGCCCTCGAGTTGGTTCAGTAAAAGCCGCGGCCTTTGACCTACAATGTGACGTGAAAGGAGTCCTCGAATTCCCAATACAAACTACTCCGTTCGAGAGGATTGTTTAACATACCTACTCGCTACTAGAATAGTAAGTTTTCACTCTACATTACATTTGTTTTATTTTCTTATTTTTATATAAATTGTTAGTAAACAATGTTATTCTCAATTCATGCGGTTAGTAAAATAAAGTGATCAAACTAAAAAAATCTACTTAATAATACTAGGTACAGCTATGGCGGTATACCCCTGGGCATGCATGGCTACTGCTACTTTGTTCACATACATGCATCTTAGACAGTGGCTTAGAAACGGAGAGTCCAGGTGAGACCAGGTGTCCTTAGAATAGGATGACCAATGCTCAAATTATGCATTATCAATTGAACTCAGAGCCAAATGACTTCGCTCGAATTGAACCAACAGGGAATTGGATCAACCACGAAAAGGATGTAATTGACTAATCGCGAATTGGACGAATAGTAGCTAAAAGGTTTTTTTTTGGTATTTCGGACGTAGTGTCGCAGAACACTTATAATGTGGGGCTGCCAGCTGCTTTTTGGCCGCGATGCATTGATGAAGAATTTGGTGTAACTGATATATGAATATCAGCGAATGGGAAACTATGACCAGTTTACCATTAATTGGTTCGTAAATTCGTAGGTGGTAAGAAAAGTACGATCCATCGTCCGAAACGTCGACTTTCATTTTTCATAGTAGGCCTCATCATATTTTAAAACCACTATACCTATCTCTTATTACATTCACACAGCTTCAGAACTTGGTGTTGACGGAAGTGAACCCACTAGTCACTAAAAATAGCAGTCTTTGGGGACTGCCGATAGAAGTGAAAACTAAGTATCTTGTGAATTGTATCGTCGAGCTGTTAGATTATTATTTTTGAATTATTTTTGGTTTATAAAGAACCGTTTATGATCAAGGATTAAAGTTGAAATTGGTCATTAACGCACGGAGGTATAAATATGTAGGTATGTACATACATACACAGTATACATATAGCTCATGGGAAGCGTGCGGTGACGATGACGCGACTTTCACGCTTTTTGTTCACCCAAAAAGTACCTACTCAACGCGCCTAAAGAAGTTTTCACATCAAAAAATACAGGTTGTTACTATTAGGTAGCAGTCGTTAAGCCATGTCGGAGGACCTCGGATGGCATAAAAAATTCCGACATTTGTGTTGCCCACTAACCCCGCCACCAATTCGCACTGAAGCAGCGTGGTGGACTATCTCCTCAGATACGAGGAGAGATCCATGTTCAGTAGTGGACCATTAATGGGTTGAAGCTACCTATAGTTCGAACTAATGCTTCTAACCTGTACCTACATATTTGTGACGATTGTTACCGATAAGGTTCACATAAACTAAGGGTAGCTGACAGATAATTCCTTAAAACAGTGGATCCGGCAGGCCGCAATCTCGTTACTTAAGCAACGAATTGTCGTTTACGATCGTATCGTCGTATAAAAACTGGCGCTCAATGTAATTTATTAGCGATAAAACGCTCCGGTGACACTCGGGCCTCGCGTTGTGAGCCGTGAGTTGGGACGTGTATAGAAGCTCCAACGATTATACTTAGTACTGAAGGATACAAATGATCCAAAATTCGGCTTTTATTCTCTACTTTGATGGATTCATTTGACCAGTGGAATCAGACTCTGAAAAAACTTAAAAATTTAGCTAGAAGGTACCTACAGGTGTTGATAAGATGATTACAAATTATCAGTAAGCGATTCTGATAAACGATGTTTTGCACCTCTGAAATTTCCTCCTTCACCTCTCTCTTTTTGTTGGATTTGCTATATCTTATATTCAGTTAACATTGAGTGTGTTACAATAACACTCTTAACGAGGACTAGTATTCTGATAAAAAAAAACCCACAATAAAGAATAATTCAATTCAATTTAAATTCAATTAAAAACGATGGTGTTACCTACAGAAAACGAAAGCAACAAAAATTGTCGCCTACTTTTTTTTAAATAGCACTCTGTTAGATTCACCTATTATTGTAATGGGCTGCCTGGAATGCTAATGGGTGCTTAATTATGAAAAAAACGTATTAAACTTTGTTTAGGTCACGAAAACCTTTGACGTCGGCTGCTAAATAGAGGGTTATTATTATTATCTCAAATCGACAAATAAGTCAAATTACTTATGCCTATCTTAAAAACCATTGTTTCCCGCCGTTATATTCAACAAGCCGGGTTTTTTTATAATTTGTTTTCCTCTGCTAGGCACAAATAATTTATTGGACTTCATAAAACAAATTACCTTTCAAAATAAATCAGAATTTAGTGTGACTAGTACCTGAAAGTTTTGGGAAAAAACTTTTGGGTACATGTAAAACGACCTTTCATCTACATAATAAAACGATAACGATGTAATTATGTACTACGATAAAGGATGCACATTCTGAACCAGTGGACCTAGAGACATGCAAAGCAGCCAAAACAATAAATCAATTATAATACTAATCAATGTATTTCTCATGAAATTATACTATTTGTTAAACATTATCCAGTACTGGTCCAAGGATTAGACAAGCCTGAACTAGCAATACATAAATTGGAACCAGATGTACCACTTAAACTGTACCTACTGATATCGATTTTATATCTATTGAAGACAAATATCTCTGATATGAAGTCACACAACCGGTTTAAAGGTTTATACTGGCGCAGGTCCATAAATATTGATAAAGATTGAAGCATTCTACGGAAATATATCAACCGCTACCTTCATAAACGGGCCTCGCCCAAGAAAATTACATACCTATGCGAATACCGCCGCTGGATGCAACTTGTGAAGGAGCTACACGGATTCCGATCGGGGTTTCTTCAATAAATAAAAAACTTTAGCGAAACTTTTCCTTGTAAGTAGGGCCCAAGCAGTTGTTCCGCGGGATCACAACAGTTACCATGTTTGTGTTGGGGGAGACGGCCCCTATAAATCGATCGATTTCCTGCATACCCTCCCCGTTGCAAACTCGAGGAAACGTATCACGTTCGGCCTTTGATATTGGGGGAACTTAATTAGCGCTGATTTGACGGTCCATCAATGTAATGGGTTCAAGTAATGGTGCATTATTAAGGCTATAAATCTTCTCTTTTATTTTATCTCCAGTTTTTTCCCTGTTTCTACCAAATATTAAAACAGTGGAAGCACTAGGTTATATGACATACACATAGTAACGTATAAATTTACAGAATTTGCAGTTCAGATACAGGTACATTCATAAAAACTTGAAAGTTTTTGGATAACATGTACCTACTTGAAAATTCATCAATTCCATATAGAAACGAATTGATACTCCTAGTACTAACTACATACCACCAATTTGGCGTCTTCCTGATTCACAACACTACTAACACTAGACTACTAACACTAGACTCGAAAATAAACGCTTTGATTCGCAGGCAGGGTCACTGCGAGCCAGGCTACGGGGTCGTCAATTTAAGTGTGATTTAAATGCAAACCAAAATATCACACTAACCTTCTAAAATGGACGTGTAACTGTAGAACTTGAACCTTTTGAAGTGGAACAATAAAAGGGAGTTAAAGTAGCACTCAGTAGTGTTTTAACAAACAGCGATATAACGCATTAAACTTCAGTTTGTGACGCGGTAAATGTCAAAACTGTAACGACGTCTAAGAAAGAAGACCCGCTCTGTGATCTCTATTGACAAGAGGTTAAGATTGGAAATCAAGCAACAGATGTGTCGTAGTGAAATGCAAGAACTAAAGTTGTGATTGGAAATGCCGCCAGTAGTACTGCAACAGACAGACGGACAGTAAAATCGCTGTTACCCTTCGCCGCTATCAATTTTCTAATGCAGTTAACGTCAAAACTGCACTCAGACGGCTCGTTGTGTTGCTTGCACACCGGGAGCTTGAATTACTCGGGAACAATGTATTGTTGGAGTTAATAATAGATCATATAAATGGATCCTCGGCGGCGGAAAATATGGCACTGCTTCTCAATTGTTTTTACTCTTTGCGATATAAAGGAGAGTTATGTGTTGTGCGTACACATGAAGTAAATGTACATTATTAAACTATTAATAATTTCTAGTACTGTTTAAGTATTTTATCTGAAACTCCTTCATCTTAAGCGATCAGATGTTTGTTAGATATTACAACTTACTGAACATATAAATGACAAAATAACTCTTTATCAATTTGGAATGCTTAAAAGTGGTTTATAATTGATCTAGCAGAAAGGTTATCCAGAAAACCACGTGATTTAGAAATATGTATTTTTAAGTGAGGTCGTGAAATGCATGTCCTTGCTAGACTTTCAACATAATTCTATAAATATTGAACAGTGGCGTGTATTCACCGGCGGGCGGCGGCGCGCTGATGCCCAACAATCACACGTCACTAACACATGTAACTGCGCCGGAAGGATTCTCAAATATAAATAGAGGAAACGGCTCATTTATAAAATGTTACGAGCCGACACAAGGAGTGCCGGGCCCGAGCGTACCTACAACAATATCGAACGCACATATTACAAAAATTCCCCATAATCAGCAAATCGTCGAGTTATGCCCTGTCCGAATGGGCTCTTGAACGTGTATTATTGTCCATTATATATAAAATAGTATCGGAAAACGATTTGGAGCCCAGACGGAATCTCTAACAAAAGGAGGCCCGAGGAGAATAAAACAAAGAAAAGTTTTTATAACTCTCTGAATCGCCGCTATCCAACTCGCAGTCGGAACTCGATGTGGAATATTTTTATCCAATCGCCCGCCGTCTTTTACTGCCGCTTTCAATATAGTTATTTGTATTGAAATTTATTATCTCCACAAACTATTTAATCTGTATTATTTTTTTACTTGTCAGACTTGTTTTAAGCAGATTCAGTATAGTTACTGATCAGCTTTTATATTTGTAGTAATGATGTGTGCATTACTGGGATTACAATCGTATCTTAAAATAAATTTCAGAACAACTTTTGATGGATTGCCTAGCTAGCCTTAATGGCGGTCGTTGGGCACGTCTGTTAAATTAGCATTGTTTTAACTGAAGGCAAAATCCTACTTAAATATTATTACCCGAAGCAATAAAGTTTATGAGACGAGTTTTGGTGACAAACGGCTGTTAAAGTGGACAGTGCAACCTGTTCTAGATATAAGACAACAAATCACTTCGACGCAATCAACTGGTTAATAATCATTTGCATATTGAGCTGAATTTAAGTAAAACATTTATGTTATGCTTTCATAATTTTACAGCAAAGCATTTGAAAAACGGCTGCGATTAACTCTTATTAAATTATTAGTAACGGAGCTTTATCCGCTATTAATCAAGCTTAAATTAATTAATCTTTACTGCGATCTACAGGTATTTATTAAATAACCGTAAACTGGATGATAACATCGAACGACTTAGTTACGCGAATACATAATTCTATGCAATGCTTTATACCTAATCAGCTTTAAAAATATTATACCCCCGTTTTTGTTTTTATTAATAAAAGTACGGTGATACTTTTACATTTCATTACATGACATTTTCTTTTTTTATGGCTGGACCCGCAATGGAGCCACCTGATGCTAAGTGGTCATCGTGACCGATGGACAGGAGCAACACCCGGGGAGTCGCCAGTACAATTCTGGTCCTGAAGGAGAAGTCTGTTTACAACTTTTAAGAACTCCCATGTTATAGCGTTCCGAGTATACCTAGTAAGGAAACTGATTCTGCAGTTTGCACGGATTGCCATACACTTGATTAACTAAGCCTATTTTACGTCTTTGAAGCGTCATAGCCCGGCGGCTTGCGTCGATCACAGTGATCGACGAAGTTAAGCAACAGCGGGCGCGGTCGGTAGTTGGATGGGTGACCGCTAGTGGCAAAAATTTCTTGAGCGCTTCCGTGCTTCGGAGGGTACGTCGTCGGTCCCGGTTGTTACCATATGGTAGCAGTCGTTAAGCCTTGTCGGATACCTTCAGGCGGCTAAAAATTTCCGACACTTGGGTTGGCCACTAACCCCTCCACCAATCGGCACTGGAGCAGCGTGGTGGAGTCTGCTCAAAGCCTCCTCAGGTATGAGGAGAGACCCGTGCTCAGTAGTGGGCCATTAATGGGTTGAAGCCATTTAACGTCTCCCAGAAAACCCTCAAGCAAGATCATAGCCGTGATCAGTTGCTAGTATTACAATAAAATGCAAATCCATTAAATGCAAACACATTATAACTTTTTGATAAGAAATTGTTAGTTTCAATATTTTCATCCTCAGGGAGGTGTCCCTATTCCACTGCTGGACTCCAAAGGGTTGAAAACCTAATCATACCTCAATATAAAACTTGAGCTTGCAAAAATTGTTTATTGTTTGTAAATATAAGTAATATACATAAGTTTGTATTGAAAATCTGGATCCGACCGTAGAATTTAATAGAATCAGTATATTTAATATGTAAAAAGACTGAGTAATATATAAGAAGACTGACTGACTCATCAAACTCCAGCATTTTAGACACAGTTTTTTTAATAGCTGACAAACGATTAGGCGAGGTACCTGGTAGTTAGTTTTCCTTAAATGTAAAATAGCTGTGTCAAGTTCCTGATGTAGGAAAAGAAGTAAAAGGTCTGAAAGAAGGTATCCAGGTATGAAAAGAAGTAAACATTCATTTTATCAGACACAGTACCTACTCCCCACTCGTATAATCTCACGTGCGTACCTATTTGATTCACAAATTTTATTCAACTTCTAAAAAAAGATTCAATGGAAGTGATTTGAATTCGATTACTTCATGATCCGCTTACATTATAATATTTTAGAAACACATTCGGTTCCTCTTGCGTATTTCCCATCCGTCTTTATATTGATAATTTGTTATTGGTTAGAAAATGTCTTGTCTTCGATTTTTTATATTTTTAGGGTTTCGTACAAGGGAGGTGAGTAGGGAGTATCACACGGAACCCTACTTCCTGTCTGTCTGTCACAGGGCTCTATCTCTTGAACGGAAACAGCTAGACACATTAAATTTTTACAAAATTATTGTTTCTGTGGCTGCTATCACAACCAATAAAAATGTAAAAAGTTTCTACATTATTTTTTCTATTGACCAAATCAATAGGGTTAATAGCGCTCGGTGGTACGGAACCCAACATATACGCTACAAATACGGCGTCAAAATTTAAAGTCGTATCGTAATCTTATTTCAAAGTGCGAAGTATATCTATGAAAAGTTAAAAAATAAGAGAAGATTCCTTGAGAGTTCGGAGCCGTGTCGCGCCGGCCGCGGCCGCGGCTGGGTCCCGGGAGAGCCGTCGCCACTGGATTCGAGGAGCGAGTCGATCACGGCGTTGATTCTCTCGCTCATCGCGTTTGTGTGTACAACCACTACAACCAGTGAGCTGTGTTCTGGCATTAAATATAAAGTTAGACTTTAATGAGTAACAAGTTTACGTGAAAAGCTTATCATCGTCAGTTACAGTTTTCTTTCTATGAGTGTTTAACGAGTTTATACTTTAAAGCTTCTATTACGTTAATTGTTGTTCATATTATTGGTAATCTTTTTGTTATTGCTATTTTTACTTTGGGGTAAATCGGCAGATATCGATACAATTTTTGTGTTACAGAAGAGAGCTATTAGGACAGTTTATAAATTAAAAACACGCGAATCACTGCGTGACAAATTTAAAGAAATAGATATACTAACAGTAGCTTCACAATACATTTATAGCAATTTGATGTTTATTCGGAAAAATATGAGTTTATACAAACAAAAATGCGATGTTACCAATCGGCAAACTAGACATATGCACCAATTAGTTACCTCCTCATATCGCCTGCGTAAGGTTCAGCGATCTTTTGTGGGGCTCGGTGTACGCTTTTATAATAAATTGCCCAAATCAATCATTGACCTCCCCTTACAAATATTTAAGAAACGTGTTAAAGCACGGCTTATCGAGAAAAGTTATTATACTATTGATGAGCATATTAATGACAAGGATGCTTGGTAATAGACATCCGCAACCAGTTCCGCTCAAATTAGTATTTAGGTATATAATGGTAGTACCTAGCAAAAATATTGTAATTCGTTTTTAAGCACTATTTTTAAAAGATGTGCCGAGGAGTTTTCTTTCGCCGTTTCTTTTTCTCCTCTAAGATTTAAAATTTAAAGGCACTTAAGCGAAACGGTGGTAAATGCAAAAAATGACGTTCACAAGTGTATGCAAAATACCTACGTGAAATAAATGATTTGAGTTTTGAGTTTTTTTGAGTTTTAAATTGGTATATAAATTACAATTTCGAACACCTATTGTCAACGTGTTGTGATAATGTTCTGTGTAAATAGCGACAAAAAGGCAAATTGGTTATAAATTTAAAACCGGGTTAGTATTGTCTATTCTATTAACACTATCTACAATATTAAAAGAAATACTAAAGAAGAGCTTTTAAAAGTTTCTAAGCAGGTCTGAGTGAGACCGCGCTGGCAGAACGGGAAACTTATCTTTTAGTATTTTCTTTTTATTCGTAGCTTAAACAAGAAGTGCCGGCGTCGGCTATTATAAGTTATGGTGCTCTCTTCACATTATTATTCACATGAAAAATTCAGCAGTGCCGCGCGAGTTATAACGTTTTAAAAAGAAAATAAAGTCGCTGTTAGAAAACAAAAGTTGCGTCAGCTACGAATGAGCATCGCGAGCGAGGAAGGAATAAATAAATTATGTTCCTTCGAAAACACGACGTACTTACGTGTTTAAAACTAAGCACTAATAAGCATATCAGTGTTATACTCGTAGTATGTAGTAATCTAATGGGGTCAAAATCCACATCACTTGTGATTTGTTTACATCTTAGGCAATTAATTTTCAGTGAAATCATTTAATTAGTTACTTAATCAATTAACTTGATAATTGAAATGAAAGTAATGCAAACTATGTACACAATGTATTTACAGTCTGGTGAAATTATCTTTATTTATCAAAAATATGTTTCTAGTAGGTACTATAAGCATCATTTCATAGCTCTTACCCTCTGTGGGTTGCAGCAAAACAACTCTCTTAGCGACTTTGTCAAATTCTATGACGCCATATCTGGAGAATCGTATCTAATGAATTTTACATAGAATTCGTGTCGGTTCTTGAACGCACTTTTTGTGGGTCCGTTATGCGATTATGAGATACATAAAATTTGTTCCGCCGCGGTAACGGGCTGTGCGTCGTAGTGTGGTGTCACCTTGATTGTTGTTTACGATGCTCGTACATGGTGCTGTCATGTTTGTTTATTGTTACACACAACACAACACGTTTCATTATCAACTTGGAAATTATATGAATGACCTAATTTAATATTTTTAATTATTTCCATCTTGTTCAACTTCTGATAAAAGTATGGATAGTATTTCAATAGTGTGGGCTATTGCGTGGGTGCAGGTGTTAACTACAAATATAGTTATTTGTTATTGAAGTTATACTTCTTTAGGCGCGTTATGAAAAAATGATGAGAGTGAAATTTTAATATGTGAAGTTGGCTGCGACACCTAAATTTAACAGCATGAAGTTAGTTCTAGGTGGTATGAAAATTGATAACTATGTTCAAGTTGTATATTCTAGTATTTTTTAGTTTGATTTGATACACATATAATTTATTTCATTGCAATATCACAGTTCATAAATTATAACTATTTAAAGATAATTTAGAATGAAAATACTACATTGATTGTTTTATTCGAAGCGGGTTTTAAGCACAGCGCCATCTAGGGGTGAACCTTCCTAACTTAAAGAATAAGAACGCCATCGGCCTAGCGCCATCTAGTAAATAATAGTAGAATAATAGAACTCGTTAGTATGGATTAAGTAGATAGTTGGCGGTATATTAATAATAGATACAAATAAAATAATAATAATATTTCTCATTATATTATTATAATAAATGAAATTTTTGAAAAGATTTTTATCTTGTTACGCCAAAGAAGTATAACTTCTAAAGCGTGTACATAAGTACACACACATTAATTTTAAACTGTTAAAACGCTGAATGGTAAATTCTATGTTTCAAGATGGAAGTTTTGCTTTTCATTCCAACTTTAATCATCTGTAATACTAACCTGTTACCAATATTTCACATTAACATCATATTATGCGCAAATACAAGCAGATAAATAATTCAATTTAATTTATACATAGCTGAATAAATAGCTGATTTAATGATCAAATAAATTCACAGAAACGAAATACAGACGCTAGACAAATTAGTGACACACAGAACAGTATACGATATAAAGGTTAATTCTTGTAATTCACCCCTTCGGCGTTAATATACCATTAACCCTTTCACGTAGCGGTTCGCTGGCCAGCTATAGAATTACAGCGGGCTTAGGAGCTGAAACTAATAGAAGGTGATTTTATACCAGGTAGCGGCCCGCGGTGGCCAGCTTACGGTGAATTAGAGGCGGGAGTGCGAGGTGAGTGGAGCCGAATTAAAAGCTTCGGCATTGCCACTCGCCTCCTGCCATCTTCTCTGAGAGCAATATTATCTAAACCTTGCTTGATATTAGAGATAAAGTTAATAGGAAAAAGCAATCTACGAACATGGGGTAGCATTATCTTGTTGAATTCGAATTGATGTTTGTGATGTGTGTTCGCCAGTTAGGATTTTGTTGCGATCTTAGTCCTGCCAGACGAGGTGATTACGCCTAAGGAGCTCACTGTGCTCTGATTGTTTATTTTAGAAACTTGAATACATACATTTATGCAAGCGGTATAAAATACTTCGATAGCGATTCAGGTTTGAGATGATACTGTGTGACGTGTAGCGCAATGTTGCCTCACGACAAAATATTGACATACGAGTACATTACTTTGAATTAACAGCCGCACAAAAGTGCCATGCAGTAGAGGTAACCGAATGCAACTGTCCCAGCATATCTAACTATAGTGTCTTCTGTCAGATTCTGTTCGACAAATGTAAACGTAAAAAAAGTTTAAAACACCACTTTGTGCGCCGACCGCGTCGTCGCGTCGTCGCGGAACCGGAGCGCAATAAAACATCGCTCCCGAGTTACGAGGGGAACAGTGACAAACACACGTCAATCAGTTGGGAACGGGAACACCACAAATTCGTGTCATTCTTAAGTAATTTAACTAGAAATTAGAATGTTCCTTGCTTGTTACTGCTTCCGCTGATATATTATTATTATGACTTCAACTTCAACTGATATTATATCATCTTGTAACATTAGTGCCAAGAATTACGGTAGCTACGAGTATAACAAAGATTCGACATGACGTTTAGTGAAAACCAGTTCAAAATTTTCAATGAATGATTTTGTAAATATTAGTTAAAATAAGTTAAGCAAGTTTAAGTCAAACTTATGCTGGTTAATGTTTTAGTCTCAAATGAACAATTTAATGCTATTTAACATTAAACACTCATAGCCCTACGCTAGTATTCCCTGTGTCGCGATTAGGTACTTGTCATCACAATGATCGACGGTAATCTTAAAAGTAAGGCTAAAGATGGCAGCATTTCGCTTGTAAGCCATTGTAACAAATAACTAGAAACCGCAACAAAAGCAAATCTTGTTTTATATCACAAGTGCAAGAATCTTTTACGAGCTAACACGTTATATTGACGCCGGGAGGCGAGCGGTCATAAACACCGGGCGGGGGAGCCATGCAGTAACAAATAGGCGTCAATCAGTTCGGGGCGGGGAAACCGCAGCCTGTGGACCCTCTGTCGCGCACTGCTGGACGAGGACAGATTGTCACACGTATCGGTTCATTCGGTTGCTCTCTAACTTCCTCTGTTCCAGTTTCTTGTTTATTGGCGCCATATAGCTCGTATGGCGCCGTTACCACGCCGGACTGCCAGAGGGTTCTGGGTTCACTTCTCAGAGAGGATGATGATGATGAGATTTAATTTCTGTTCTAGGTCTGATTATATGGTTCTTGTATTCTTACCCTTCTAATGTGGGGCTGTGAGTGTGTAGCATTATTATTGTACGATTACTATTATTGGTTTAATAATATTCATATAAGTTTCATTTAAATCAACTTTATCGATTGCTACTAAAAATAGGTTTAAAACTACCGTCCAAATTCTATAGGAAACAAATACCAAGATTATGTAAAGTAACACATTTACATACAGCTGTCACATAAAAAGCTTAATCAGTCGAAATCAAATTGGAATCATTTGCTCGATTCGCTTAGAGAGCTAAATAACCTGTCTAATTTTATAAGACCATTCATTCGGCATCAGCAAGACATTCCAAAAACGCGATTGAGAAAAATATCGAAATATGCCGTCGTCGTTACTAGACGCAAGATTGACGTAAAAACACGGCCTTGGGATGTGGATTTAGTCGCGCCCTCTACCGCCTAACCGCGTGTCAGCCGCGTGAACACTTATTTGGAGCCTGCGAAACTGGTCCCGACCGACCTGACGTGGGACCAAATTGGAATCGTTATTCGACCGTTTTTTCTCAATTTGAAAATTCTCTTTCCATCGAGCGGAATACCGGTAACGGCGCGAGCTGATTGATCTAAGGGCCTTGTATCACCACGGTACTAGATTTGTTTACATTGAATTATGTAAGTTCTTCTGGTTTTCTAATCAATATATTGTAATAAACTGGAAACGTTCGTGTGTTTAATTTTAAAGAAGCGGTGTGAAAAAAAATGAAGTGATTGTTTTTCATTCTAATTTGGATTTTAGAAAGTGAAGCAACGCTTCATCAAATTCCTACCATAAGTGATATTGGCAGAAGCTGCACAAAACTGACAAACATTACCGACATTACTTACCTTATTATTATTATTACACTTGCGCTAACAACTCTTATTACTTCTTAAACTAAAAGTTCGAAATGAAATCGTAAATTACGATGAGAATTTCCTCACCCCGATGTTCTAATCCTAATTACCATTTTGTTGTTTAATATAATTAAACGAACACGTTTTCATTATTCGCATGCACGATGTTAATGTGGGTTCAGCTAATAATTATAAGCAGTGTATAATTCAAATGTTACTCCCCAAACACCCACTTGATCTCCTAAATTAGCTTCCGAGTAAGTACTCGTGAGTAAGTACTAATAAAGCTTACAATACGCATAACAATTTATCATCAACACATCGCTATGAACAGCTGTGTGTTATATCTCAGACAACTCCTTTATAGCTAAGAATGGTACAGAACCATTATTTTTTGTACCATGCTAACATTCCCGTTGGGCCTTGCAACCCATCAATGTATCACGCCTTACTTGGACGAGATTATTGACATTTTATTCCAAGCTAGTTTCTAACAAAATATCATAACGTTTCAAACCTACTGGTCTTACCTTATCCACCATTAACTATTGTAGAGTCTTTGCCGACCGACGTATCATTATTTTGTTCATTCTTTTAAAAAAAATTTTAAAGATGACTCAATAATGATTATAACTGTTAAATTATTATTAAATATATTATATGGTAATAATAAATTTTCAATTTTATCAGTACCTACTTATCCTACAGTCCATACACATTAATGTAGGTATTACTTAGCCTAATGCTATTTATTTATTTTATTACGTTTTTTATTTTATTTTGAAACAGAATCGGACAAAAAATTAAGTCACTTGCACGGCCTGGATATATTGACGTACTCTAATGTATACTGGTTCTAATATTGTTGTCAAAATAGACAAGAGCTTATTCGCAGAACATTAACACAAAGTACATTATGTTCAATCTCAATGTCTATTAATTTATTATGTTACTCATAATGTTTCATCTTCATTACCCGAGTCCATTGTCCACAAACTGTAAACGCCGTACATCCTCAGTTAAGTACACATTATATTGCAATACAAAAATAAATCCATTCAAAAGAAGCTTTTAACTGTTACGCATTGAAATTCTATGAGTATTCGTCATTCTCTTTTCAAAATGGGGGTGTTTAACCCCTGCGGCTGTTAGATTACAGCATCCGCTGGCATTGTACTTAAACACCTTCCTCGTATGAAGTTTTTGAATGTGCTTTCAAAGCTTTTATTAGCACTACGATAGTATCTCCCCCAGCGTGTTGGGTGACGCACGCCCAAATATTGAAAAAACTTCAAGAATAATAATACTCGATGTTGTATGTTCACAAAAATAGGTAAGTATTTATAATGGTATCAAGTTGCGTTTTCTCGCCTTCTATACAGTGTTAACATTTTAAGTTACCTGATAATTATTATTAGATGTAAGTTTGATCCGTCTCTATCTATTGTAGCTTATTAAATGAATGTATTTGTTTTTGTATTTACATGACTTATTGTTAAAAAGGGTAATAACACATTTTTATTATCACATAAAACGGAAGGATACTTAGGTTGGGTTAGCTCTATTTTACGCGGAAAAAGGACGTCTGGATGTGATGTAGTCACGTGAATATGACTACTTGTGTGGACTGAATAGACCCATCGGCATCGCCGAGACGCAGCAATGTGTTGTATATTTTGTTTTGAGTTTTACAGTAGGATTTTACACATCAATTTCGACTTGTTAACTCCTGATTTTTGAACCATTGATATACTTCTTATTATTCACTGTAATTAAGTTTAGCAATTGCTCAGTTTTACTGCCTAACTTATTATTTCGTTATTATTGTACATTTTATAATTATTCACTTATGGGAGAATTAATCAATATCAAAGTACATTATACTAAATTCACTTTAACTAAGCGCAATTTAAAAATCTTAATTACAGGTAAAATTAAATTTACGATGAAATCCTTGCTGCCGTAATTGCTGACTACTTGATACGATATTTTAAAACAACGAAAGCTCTTTTAAGCTCAATTTATTCAAAATTTCTGGTGCAAATAATTTACGTTAAAGGAAACCTATTTTAATCATAAATTGTATAGGTACACCTAGCACAAAAATTATTATTATTTAAATTTCTAAATATGAAATAAACATAAAAGTTGATGCTAACGTAAAATATCTTTACCTTAAAATTCTGGACGGACTTGAGTAAAAAGTTGAAATCAAAATAACTCCCAGTAATAATTTAGAGAATGTTGTCACTCAACTACTTGTCTCACCGTCAACTATTTACTATTTAATAATTTCATAATATAATTTATGCTTGACATGTACATAATATTTATCAAAATAGATTCCATACTATTAGTCTGTTAGGTTATTAGCTTATTAGCTTCTGGAGTAGATAATCCTAATCCTCCTTTACTGTATAGAAATATAGTTTTAATGTTATTGAACGTTAAAACTATTTCTAAATAGTAAATTTCAATAAAATAGTGAGTTTCCTTATTTTTCCGCTTACTGTTACTCGTCTGAGCTGAACTAAGTTCGTTGACAAGAATATTGGCTCGGCAGTGAGCAGCGACCGTACTGAAGAAATACATCAACGACTCCCCACACCAACTTTTTGTAAGGAATCTGAAATTACATACGTCAACGCATTCAATGGGGCGGTTGAAAGCATCGCCCCGCGTTAGACCGCCACTCCGCTATTTTTAGCAACACCTTGACAGATGCGACGAATGGTGCGATTGTAACAAAAAATATTAATCTCTCGCGAACCCATTTTCCAGTTGTCGGATTCCCCGGCCGAGGCCGAACCGCACCGCACCGTGCGCTCGACGCAAAAACGTTAAACGTTATCGTGTTACATCGCTTTACTAGTTGATGCTTCATTATGTCGTCTGTTGAACGAGTACAAGCTTTTTATTGCTTTACTCGTACCTCGCATTCCTTTGTATCCTGTTTGTATCTGTGGATTTATTATTTTTAATCTATTGTCTATCAATAAATTGTTACTAGTTCCTTAATTTTAAGCTTTATCAAACGCGATACATTTTTACATAATTTTTTTATTCATTATTATCTAATTTTAAAGTAAGGATTATAATGTTCGCCATTATAAAATACGACGCCGGAAGTTCTCTGATATACGGCACATATTTTCTTACCATAAAAATTTGTAATTCAAGCAAAGATACAAATTATTTAAATTTTAGTGGATTGTTATAAATATGTAATTTATGTGTGTGTGAATGAGGAACGCTGGTCGTAAACCGTAGTGGGCAATAAAATGTTTTTACAGCTAACGATTTACAAATGAGGTGGACGTTGGCGTTGGCGCAGCCATTCAGCTTATAGTGACTCCGGCTGATGTTAGTTATTGATCTTGTCTCTCTGATCCATGGTTTATACGATGTTTTAAGTATTTTAGTTGATTTACTTATTTTGTTCGGTTGTCTTTACCTACTCCACTAACACCACCACAAAACAGTATCATTTAGCAGTTGTCCAAATTACAAACTGGGGTCAGGTTGTGAAGCACGACCACCTAATTAATGACTTGTTAACGATTGATGAGAACATTTTGCTTTTGTGTGCACAACGAACCATCTTACGGCACAAGTAAATAAACAGTTGCTAAAACTAAAAAACTTATTAAAAAAATCTTGTGAATTAATAAAAGCAATATTTTTTTAACTATAATCGGAAGTTAGTTAGCTATCTATACATATATGTGTAGCTATACATACTGCGAAATTAAGTACGAATTCCACGTGTACAACTGTACACCGTTTGTTTTGGGAATGCATTGCCTCTAGAACACGCGGCCTTGTCGCTTCATTTGTCGTCTGCGAATGACTCATCGATAATTAAAATAATTTCAAGAAAGACTTGTACCGAGCTATAACTGCCTCTTGACACCATCCCGTCGACAGCAGCGTGTCATTGTCACGGCGGGCGTCACGCCGTCACGCCGTCACGCCGTCGCGTCGGCGTCGTGTCACTCAATCCAACTAATTTACACAACTCTTGGTACTGAATACACCTACTTATTTTTAGATTGCGCTCAATAATATACCTAATTGGTCTTTTACCGATGTCTTTAATGACGAGTTAGTCTTAACAGACTGTTTTGGTAACAATCGTCTTGTATTTTTTATGTTAATAACCGACTAAAGCAAACGACGCGACCTGATCATCTGACACCAGTAAAACCAAGGGCGTCGTATTTGTTACCTACCGACTGAAAAGTAAGGGAGAAGAAATAAAGTATTTTAGTTCCATATTACGAACCAGATTGGAAATAGTACCTACTCACCGAAGCAAGTGATAATTATAATTCGAACAAGCCCCCTCCTCGGGAGTTTAACATTCAAACTACGCGGCTAGCACTGCATAAACGTACTTATGTCTATGAACATAAACTACTGTACAGTACCTATTCAATCCCGTAATGACGTCACGGCACCTTGACACCGTGCCGATGACAGTCGCGTGTCGATGTCACGGTGTCACGTCGTCTGTCGATCCATCCAACTAATTTACGAGAACTCGACACTCAAATATATTTCTGGATCGTCCTTAACACATCGTGGATCGTCTTCAACCGACTTACTTTTATTGGAGGAATTGTTGGAATCCTCGAAACGGGTTTAACATCAGTTTTAATGGGTTTTTGTGTGACTGTCACATTTTCTGGTGTCGTTTGTGGTACTCGTACTTTAGTTATGTCTCGTTGCCATTTAGTTTTGGAAAGCTGTAACATTCATTAATTCATGTAATTGTGTTAAAGCTAGAAATGTCACGCGCAGGAGTATTATTGTTCTAAAGTTATAACGTATCTCGTTAACATATAACCGATAACTTGACTGTCACACGTTATTATGTATCCATGAGTGTAGGTATGAATAACCGCCCTCGCTTCCTTAGTAGATTGTATTTTTTTTAATTTTCAATAGCCCACTTCATGAATATGGCTATCATACACAAAAATATATTTTCTTATCCTACTGGCCGCTCATTCAAACAAACAAACAACAAACTCTTTAGATTTAGTTATAGCTGTGCACATACATTTGCGGATATTTATTGTTTTAAGCTATTGCATAGCTTTTATCGCGGGCCTTGAGCGTGGGGACCGAATCCAGAAATTCCGTAACGAAAAAAACCTAACACTCCCTGAATAAATTACCGACCACTCGGCGGTCCCAAGAGTAGTTTCGTTGAACGAGTAGGCAAGCACAATAAAGATTAAAGAAACACTTCTTCAGTACAAGTCAAGTCAAGTCATTTATTGAATGTTAATGCTGGATACTTATAGATATTACAAAAAACCTCACCAGCGTGATTCAGAATTACAGCGTTTTACTACTCAGCGCCATCTAGTATACTGCGAGTGAACTACCAGCTCAGCCAGCCTTCCTCCATCGATAAATGGACCCATCTAACCTAATGAATAATTGTTCACTGCACAGTACGTAGATGGCGCTGGTAGGGGATAATAATGCACCACCCCCAATCAGCGCCATCTAGTACCTTAATACTAAGGTATGGTACGTATGTTTTCTACAAACTAGATGGCGCTGTTCTGATATAACTATATAACTTCTAATAATTATAATTGCATAAGTTGATAAAAAATGCTATGCAATAGCTTTACCGCGGCAGTCTCCGAGTGCCACATTTAATTTTACGCTGTTAGTTACTAAAGGTAAGTAGGTACTCATAATTAATTTATATTCAGTTACCCCCACGGTAACTATGTATGATTAAAAAAGTTATATTTAGTGGTTTGAATAAATACATCACGGAAGAGATGAAGCTGCGAAAGATGCACTACAATTTATCTCAGTCCAAAATTAGCTTTAGTGAAGACCGACCCGCGAGCATTCAAAACAATAACAATACGACACACGTTAAAAATAAACTATTATATAAAATGCAGTCCTCTGTAGACGAATCCCTTGAACCACTTTAACAACGTTTGAATTTCGTGTGGATTTTGATTTTGTTACGTAAAGTGGAGCGCCGCCGCCGTTGCGTTTTGGCGTGACAGCGTGACACATCTGCTTTTGAAGGCTCAGATTCTGAAAATAGACGATTTGTAGAACTGTAAAATTTTATGTACATACGTGTGTGCTAGTAAAAACTGTAAGCTTACAGCGCACAAATAGGAAAATTTACAACAAGATATAAAATTGCCTCTTTAAACCACTGTCTGTTTGAGTTATTAATTATATCTCTGTAAGTAACAGAATCGTATCTTTAACAATAATCAATATACGTTGATAATACAAATAAAAACGCCTTTACAAAGTGGACTTAACGGAAATATAAATCGGTGAGGCCGGGCGAAGGGAAGCAAAAAGTGTGGATTGTATGAAGACATCCTCCCACACCGCAATGCCGAGCACTCCGGCGCGGCTGCTATATAACATTACTGCAAATAACCTGTTCCTGACGGTATCTATATAAATAATATGGTAACATTGTTCGTCTGTAACAATTACATAAGTTATAAAAAAATATATACCCGTATTATCATTATGGTCACAGACTGTTTATACTAATACTAGTACCCTTCAGGTGGTTTATTTTGAAGATTCAAGTTTCCGGAGGAAACAGGAGATAGCTGATTACAAGTACGCATTCAGACAGAAAGTCCGAGAGACCGACGTCCAAACCACTTGGCTATATATTCTAAAATAACGTGAGAATTTACCCAAAACGGTTGTTTAGTTTAATGGTCCAGTAACTTATCTCGTGTGGACGAAGACGCCGGCAGTGTGCAGTGCATAAAGTGCTCAACGCCCCTCGATCTGCAGGATATCATATGGCTTTTGATCAGATTTGAGAGCGCACACCTGCCTCGGATGCCGCGCACTTTATAAAACGCATGCATTCTTAAAATACATCGCCTGTCGAGTTGTACGCGCAGCCATTTCTTCGCCGTAACACGAGGTATTCGCTGGCGAAATAAAATGTACAGATATTTTTACGGCTGGAGAAATGTACTCAGTGCCGTTTTCGGTATTTTGTTATCATACTTGTAGTTACCTGCGTTGTTAGGTAGCGTATAAACTATACTTTATTAAACAAAACATACATGAATTGTTAACCAATTCTGCTACTAGTTCAAACTGTGTTAATACCAAGCCAAGACAAATATCAGGATCTACACGGTTTAGACCGTCTACACCGTCAGATCTTATGTAAGTCTAGGCAAAATTCTATGCCATGTAGAAATTGTTAAGATATACCTACATATGTACCTACCTATTATTGCAGAACAAAATTCTGCTTGTCTCTGGTCTTTATCAAAGATTTTTTTGCATAAAGATTTTAGGGCCGTTTATGGCGTCAATCTACTTAAAATCCGCTTCCACTTATCCGTTTCCTATTTAAGTTTCCACGTGATTTGAACCAGTACCGCCGCACTCGACGCTCGTCGTTTCCCGCCCAATGGAGCGGTCGTGTTGAATCTCATAAAATTTTATCGACAACTCCTGTAGCTTCGCTTCAACGCAACTTTTTATAACCTATATTCTGAACCAACATAAAAGCTTACACACCTACCGTCTCGTTATGTAATTCCCCGTGTCGCGGGGTAATACGTGCACAATCTTTAAGACATCACAAATGAGATCGATACCAAGTTTTAATGAAATATGGCAATGTCTAAAACGAAAGAAAGTCCAAGAAAAGTTTAAAATGGCCAGAATATTTCAAAATATTTTCAGAAAACAAAAACATTGTAAGTTAAACTGTAAGTTAACTGCTATAATTATTATATACTCTTTTGTTGTTTGTGTAATTCAACCTTAAATTAAATCAAATTGATTTGGTTTTATCAAAACTGACCTCACCAGCACCTCATTGGAAAGTATTCTGGCTACCAACCCCTCCTTTAGGTTCGAAGTAAGCATTGCAACATTTACTGGGCAGTTATGAGATGTGATGTAACAAAAAACAACTTCTAGATCGGTACTGGCTCACTCTATTGTTCATGTTGTCAATATGAGACACGTAAAGTGTAAAGCTAAATGACATTGGCATCTTTTTCCAAAGCGTTTCCAGCTACACATTGAAAGCGTCGATCTGCTGAAGCCTTAATGGACTTTGTGTAGATCCAACGCTTATTGCTCACGACGCCACGCGACGCGTTCAGAATGATTGCTTTGAATCTCCGGAAAATGCTTTTAATGGCTCGATGATTCCATTTCTGATACAAGTATTAATCCCATCCATCCATCTATTCGTTTATTAGTAAAGAGTCCAATAAAGAGATGGAAACCTTAAATTCATAAAACTAGTATAAGTTTACATACAAAGGTATAGTTATGGCTAAACAATATCTATTACATTAATTACAATCTGAATCCAGAAATAACTTTGATCGAGTCGTTAGTACATGTAGCACATTTCAATACTAGACTTCAAAACATAAAAAAAACTCCAATAATAATGCGTTTACCATAAAGCTCAGTGACTAAAAAATATTTAAATGTTTCCAAACAGTTGAACAGCAAACATGAATTCAGAACAACAGGTATTGTCGCAATCATCAGCGAGACGAGAGTCGAGACGACGCGACGCTCTGTCAATAGTATTACAATATTAGAATACATTCCAACTGACAGGAATGCCGGCACTTGACACCTGTGTACTTCGTGGTCCTACAGCCGCCTTTGTATTGTCAACCCTTTCATGTTCCACGTACGCTTCAGTTTCTTTTGAATCGTCGAACACAAAAAGACAGTGTCACTGCTAGAGTAACAATAAAAGTTTAGTGAATAAACGGTTTTCGTATATTTGTCGTCACCGTGTGTATTAGCCGCGAACACTTTGTATACATTCGTCGTGTTATGACATTTTGACATGCCGGGTGGCATTGTTAGAATTGAAAGCATTGGAAATGTCTCTGGTATTGTCAAAACGGAATGAGAAATTTATGGTAATTTTATAAATGTCAAGTAGGACCGTATTTAAAACATCTGCTATTAAACATTCCGAGAACGAAGAACACGATAATAAAATTCATGGAAACAAATCGATTGACTTAATCCCGGAAATGAATTGAACTCTATTTGGTTTCTGAATCACATAATATTTAATTGGTTTGATTATACTTATACACCGAGTAAAAAGTAACAGAATAAATGAAAGAGTACACATTCCTAAAGTAAAATTTTCCTCCGAAGCAATCCCACAAATATTTCGTCCGTGAAATATTGTGAGAATTTTCGCGAACATGCTTCGTTCTTTGGAAGCGGTTCTCACCGGAAGGGAGATAACAGTGAAGCGTGTCCCGTCGACGTCGGATTCCGTCGATGACAGATTTCACGGGCGAGTTCTTCCACTCGAGAACCAGTTTAAAACGCGGAGAGATTACTTTTCGTTAAATCAATATAAAGTTCGTAGCTGTTCACCCGGTTTATTCTGTTACGAAACTGTTGGCTGCAACGATTAACATATCGTTTTTAAATAAACTTTTCTGTTTAATAATTTTGTACGCCTCATCAGCTTCGATCTTCATATTAAATTGAGAGAAAATATTGTGAATCGATATGTGAAACTGTGTCAGATTTGCTTAGGGATTATTACAGAAATGGAATTTATGTTTTTTATACCATGGGAACTGTTTAGTAGTAATTTGATTTTATTAAAAAGAAGCACAATTTCTTCGTGTCGTTAAAACGTATCTGTGCAGCATTAAGATATGAAACATAAAGTTTCATATTTTTTGAACGAATATACTACAGCCATGTTTCTACCTTATCCATGTCGCAACTCGCTCGCTGCCGACCAAGAATAAAGTAGTAATGCTGATTGATAAGTTGTACTACAACACGGCAACCGTAACATGTTGTACAGCCTTTTTTGGAAGTTTAGTAACCAAATAAACAGTAAATAGAGAGCAGTGAACCTCAAGATGAATAGACTTGACAAGCACGGAACCAACCGCTTGGATTCAAGAATGGAATCCCATAAAACACCAATTCAGTGTTAAGTTTTGTAAGCCCACATTAAAATATCCTATCTAAGAGCCCATCTTCTTACACCCTCCTCGCCTTCACAGTTTCCGTTTTCATTAATAATTCAGTTTGATAACCATTAGGTTGTTCCAAATTTTCGCCCGCTAAGTGCCAACCCTTCGCGATCCCGCATCATAAGTCAAGTTCAGCATTAATTTGATCACGCACTTTGATCTAGTCGAAAATCTGTTTAGCTCCAAACAACGTTCGTTTACGAGGATTTAGGGTATGCTATTTTAATGGTCCCAAGACATATTAATCTTCCTTAATACATTATTCAGCTTACTTTTGAGATGCTTCTCGTGGAATTCTGCAGGGAATTTTCTTGCTAAGATGGTATGCTGCCTGAAATATTCATTTTTATAAGACGCAGCACCACCAAGTAGGTACTGCTGAGGCTAGTACCTACTTAATGGGTACTTGATCACAGTTCTCTCGTTTTAAAGCTTCGTGTAATAGTTACAGCGAAACATTGAAGAAGGATCCCGAATGGTTTATTCTATATTATTGAGTGAGTACAAAGTTTTGCAAGCAAATCAACAACCGTTTTAAAAGTCTAAATACCATTTGGAAAGTAGACCTAGTTATCCTTTCAAATAAGATTTTTTCCAAGGGGCTTAACTTAATCGGTATTTTGCTTCGTGAATGTCTAGTTTTTTCCTATGTCAGCGTAATCTTTGGGTCGTTTTCGGAGCCTATTTACATATAAAAAGCCCGAGAATTGCTTGTTTTAGCTTTTATCCTCCGTGGAGCCTACCGCTCGGAGACAATTTCTTTTTATAATTTCGTAGCACTTTAATATACCCCTGTGCGTATGAAGAATATTTACGAATTAGAAAACGTATATCTACTTTTTTGGTTTAAACATATTTCATGTAACCTTTTAATTTTAACTCTTTGAATAATTACTCATATATGTATAAACATATATCACTTTATTAAAGAGTAATTCTCGTAATGTCACATTTTAACGACGACCGCCGTGACATGAAAGGACTCATTTTCCGCATTAAATCTCTGAAGTTTTGAAAGCGAATCTATAAAAAGAATGATTAATTGAGGCAGTATGAAAGCAAAATACAGTATCACCAACAACAAGCCCGATAGTGAAAGTTACACAGTGCGGTTGGTTTGGGCGGATGGTTGACGGTTGACGAGCGGGCGCGCCGCGGTTTCGGGTTACATCGACTGAATGATTTTATTGTCCGGCTCGTTCCATTAGCCTGATTGGGTCGCTTTACTGATGGTTCATTTCATTTTCATTTTCCACTCTATCGGTTTGCCCAATTTTATATCTTCCTTAACGTTTTCAACTCTAATTGGAAAGTATTTAATTAATGGGTCAGATTAAAAATGGAAGCCTCTATAACACTCTGCTTCAATAGGCTTTTATAGATAAATGATTTTAACAAAATGTTAAGAATTTTAAGGGAATTTTATGTGTTATAAGAGTTTTATTTGTTACAAGCTTTTATTTATCTTGCTTTATTATTGCCTACGTTGAGGTTAACTATTGCAATTTAAAGGCAGTAATATGATTTTTCATCAGTGTTATTTATTGAGCTGATCTAATATTTCATTCAGATGCATTTAACAGTTATTTTTTAAAATAAAATAGAAAAATAATACAAAATATTTACTATTTCATCTTTACATTGAGGTATACATTTCTAACTCAGTTCATTAGTCTGATTCGATCGTATACAAAATAGCAAAATGTATAACTAGTTACTGAACTAAAGCTCGCTGCCTGTTTGTTATCAGACTTATCATTCGGTTCATTATCTGGAGCAAGTTTGCTGGAGCCGAGACTGGCTCTAGACTGAGCAATAATGCTAATGGCGGCTTCGCTAGACATAACGTAGTTATCGTCCCTTTTGTGATGAATATCTTGGTTATTTAGTTTCTGATGGATAGAATTCATTGATTTAGTTAAAGTTTGGCTGGAATTCTACAAGGTTTGGTGGATAGCTTGCGGTCAGTTGTGGCTAAGAAAATCAACATCTGGCATATTTCGACATTATTTTGTTAATATATTTAGCTCGTCGTTTTAAGTCTTTGATATTGGGCGCGAACTTCTTATAGAAATAAACTCTGAGGAGTGGGGTTCTATTCTTTATCACACTAAACATTGAACAGAAACGCAAAGTTCTTATAAAGGCCTCTTATAAAGGAGGTTCTTATAAAATACTGTCACTCTTAAAACTTTAAAAATGCCCTCACTTCAAAAACATTTAGTAGTAACTTTTCTGATAATATCTGATTAACGTTGCATAGAGGCTGCCACCTCGTTTATTCAAACTTGCAACAATACTAATACTAGCAGCAGCGCTGGTTCTCCGAACTACGTTCTCCATTACATTATTCTTAGAAGTGCTTGCTTGTTTAATCAAAGTCCCAGCTGCGTTGCCGCTAATACTACATAAATAACAATTTTGTTTCAGCAACTAGCTACGGAACTTACCCTGGGCTGTGCAACAATCCTCAGGGCTGTTCTACTGGAACACTAACTTCTAAGAATCTTGTTCTTAATTAGCTTAGTTGGCTAAAGCGTGGAACTGCATGCAAACACCTTGTGTTTTGATGGCTATAAATGAGTTTTTATTATATTACTCTCATTTATTATTAGATTATTTGTGTTTAATGCACTTTTATTTTGTGGTTACTTTTACAGATCTTTAGTACGTAGGTACGTATATTCACATTGATGTGCTAAAGTCGAGCAACATCGGGCGCGGTCGGATATTGTTGGGTGAAGTATCAAAAAATCTTTTGACACTTCCACGTCTCGTAGGTACGTTAATACGTCGCTTCTTATTTGAGTCAAATCTTATTGCAGGCATTCGGGTTTTTTCTATGCTCAGTCTGCTCGTTAATCTTTACCAATCCATACTGGCCCGCTTCTCCTCTCACTCCTCGACTTAATTATAAATAGAGAAGCATTAAGTCGTTAAGAGTCATAATGAAGCACTCGTATTTATTTTGAAGTGTTCCATATAGCGAGAGCTGCTGTTTGCACATTGTATTCTCGCAGCATGTTTTTATTAAGGGGGCAAACAGGGTCAGTGCTATCGGATCGTATTACTGGTATCTGGCTAAGCAATCTGTATCGGCAGTTTTGAATTTTCCAGCCCAATAAGCATAATAATTTCGCTGCTGGTTGGAATTAATCTCGGTGAGCCTTCATAAGTCGGTGACTGGGCCCGCCATATTTCAAGGGCTCGTTGTAATCCCGGGATACCCTCGGGAAGGACATGGCATAATTGCACCATAAAACATGTTACTTCGTGCTGATGGAAGAAATTTGTCTTTTAATGATTCTGACGTTTAACTACATGAAGTTTATTGTGAAGGTTGATTAAGTTCACGATTGACTGCATATTATGTAGCTATCAAATTAAAGCGGGGCATAATCTGTGTATAAAATAATATTTGTCTACACAAAAATATAATTAATATTAAATGTCCGTTTGGTATATAACTAACTTCGAAAATATTGTAGTAACTAATAAATGGTCGTGATACGAGATGGATGGACCCTTTGTACATATTGTACATATACATAATTATGTTGATACACATAGACTGGAAGCATCATGCTTACGCCCTAATATACAGCTGTGGGCAGCCCACGGTCATTTACATATATAACCACAATCCTAATACTCGTAGATTCCCTCGAGACAAGTAGCAGCACGCCGTGATATTAGATACCTTTATTCTCGCTAGTGTGACGGCAATTGCAATCAAATCGTGTTTTCCTTCAACTATTCTCTTTATGAGTAAACTTACACTTAGACCGTAGGGGTAACAACTCGTAATGTATGGCCCGGGATGTCTCTAAAGACATTTACTGGGGTAAGTTTCCAACTACTCACATATTAAACTCCTCGTCAGGGTAAACATACCTAAACTGGTCCTGAATCCATTAAACCCCATTGAAAACACTAAATATCTTCTAAACTAACCCATTATAAATTCAATTACGCTAAGACGCAGACAATTTGAGCGGGTGTCGGCTGCGTCTAAACATATTGCGAGCCACTTGCTGCGGCCGCCACCGGAGCAGGGAAACTGTACAGAGGACAAACACGATACAAATGTAACGGCGCGCGGTACGTATGAGAGCGACATCCTGACTCTTTATGAACCATGTCCACGATGAATCAATTTCATGATTGGTTGTGATAATGATGACCGATAATCATCATCATCCAGTCACTCATATTTGTATTTTCGAAACGCTTCTTCTAAAGGAGACGTTATTTAGTCAGTCAAGATGTAGTCTTAAAAATGGTTGAAGGTTTACGAATAAAATTTAGAACTGTTGTCTGTCTGAACTGTACATAGGAACTAGCCCACCATTAGATTCACGTTACAGAATGGAGTACTGCTCTTAAGAACATAAGCACTGAAAACGAGTGACCTGTGCTGTGCAATGGTCTTTTGGAATGGGAGATCTCTCGCCAAACTTGTTGACCATGCCTGGGAAACGGCTGTCCTCCAAATGTTAGGAACTTGTATGTCTTATATGCGAGCGGCTCGGAAACCCGCATAGCATGATTCAGGTTTGACGTGACGTCACTGTGTGAGTGATATCGCCACAAGATGGTAATATATTAAGTGATAATAATAATATGTAGCTGAATCTCCGTACAGTTTGTTTCTCACGTGACAAGGATGAGTCGGAGTAATGTGCCGGGCCAGCCCTTTATAGTAAGTCGACGCTGGCGCTAGGTAAACTATGGACAAAGTACCAATTTATGACCAAAGTGCTACGACTTAATTGTTGTTAGGTTGAATGAACTCGAGCTGCGCAGTATCTTCGGGTTGGCAATGGCAGAACTTTTTGAAGTTTCACTATTTACATGTTTGTTGTTGCTATGTATGACATTCTGAATTGTGATTTTTGTTGTTAAGAACACAAGTGGAAAATGTTTTTCAATGAACATTTATCATTCACATACATGTATTTGTGCCTGGATTCCACCTGCCACCTCGTGCTTTGCACAACTAGTTGATGGGTCATCAATGTTCAAAACCGAAAGTGCTAATCGCTAAGAAATCGCTAGGTGAACATCTGTGAGATTGTAGCAACATTTAATTCAATTATAAATTAGTCACATGGTACTTAATATCTTGAGCCTATTTTCTTTGGTTAATACATGTTATTGCGTTAGCTTTAGGTATATCCAATATATATTTTTCAAGCAACGAAACACAACCCCACGAACGCTCCCCATTAGTTAATGGCGTAAGTAGCCCAAGTACAAGAGTTTAACTGGTTCAGATACGAGCCAACTGGAAACTTCCATTAATAGGAACGCGAAAGTATCCCCGAGAACAATACGCCGGTGTAATTCGGAAGTTGGTTCGTTTCGTTGGTTCCGTTCGCTTATTGGATATCTAATTTTCTTTATGACAGTTGGCGTGCTGCAGCGGAGCCAGCGGTAATGGTTGTTGTTCGTATAATTTCTTTTCCTTGAAAGTTCTCTCAGTTGCTGCGCGGTTGGCTGGCTCGGGTTTTGTTCCAGTTCGTTGTACTGGAAATAAGGTGGTTCCAACTGATGGCACGAGTTTGGAGCCAGTGCTCGTGTCATAAAATCTTCCGTGCTTCGAAGTGCCGTCGGTATAATTGGCCGGTCGTCGATTATAGAGGTGCAAATTACATTAGACTTTAGAGAGACCTCTGCATCCTCAACAAATTATGAGAAAAATAAAAGTAATAGTTTACACACCCCGCTACGATTCCGTGTCACAGGTGGCTTGGACTTTACAAATAACACATCACTAAAACCCATAACCCGAGAACAAATATTTATCGTGTCCGATCAGCCCCGGCCGGGATCAAATCTGGGGCCCCTCGCTTCGTAGGCAGGGTCACTACTAACTAGGCTACGGAGTCGTCCAAACGGTTTTATTGTACATTAGGTACCTTAAGTTTAATTGATATAACTAGCCAACAACCTGTAATATTTAAATATCTCTTGCTTAACATAACAAAATTAGAAAACTAAAGAAAGCAAGATTATCCCAGTCCTTACTTTTCTACTGCGCTCGGATCATTGGTGGGGAAGAGGTGGCAGCTGAACTTCGTAATTCAGCGCTATTCCATAAATTTTGCCCAAACAATCGCGGTGTAAAAGCACCCAAGTCCACAGTTCTCTGAGGCACTTCGCGCGTCCTTTGTCTACACGGTGCGAACTCGCACCGCAACACGCTCTGTAACCGAACACTTGCTCACTTCCGCCACCTCTCGAGGAAGCTGCTACCCTGGTATCGTGTGACGGTGAGATGGGATACTCGACGCCCTTATTAGCCGGAAGAGGAACTTTAGTATAAGGGTCGTGTGTCCATTGCACTTAAATACGGTTCCTTACTGAATATTTTATAAGACAACCTAATGCTATTTTATACTTGGTTAACTTGGTTTGGAAGCTTATGGCGTGATATTATTCGTTATACATATGTTGCAATTTAAATAGATTGTTCTTTTGAGATGAGTCCTTTAATCACACTTTGATTTTTCAAATTTCACGCAAATATTTTTAAGCAACTTATTGTAGGATATCCATTTACGGTCACTTATTTTTAAGCCAATGTTTTTAATATGGATTACTTATGCACTTGAGCAGCTTTGTCAACATCTTTTACAAACTTTTTTGGATAGGAGAACTATGGATTGTAAAGGTTAAAACGTCTCAAAGGTTTTTTGATATTTTAGTTACGATATACATATAGATAAAGTTTGGGAGACCAGCGTCTGCACGCGATAAATGACGTCACTCTGTACAAAGACGACTATAAAAACGTAAATGGGCTTCCAAGTGCTAAGTATTTCTTAAAATCAAAGCCAGTACCGTAAATCCAGGTCACCGGAGCAGCGTTCTGATGACTTTGGCCAAAGCCTCGGCTGTAATTAAGCTGGCATTTTTCATTTAAACGGACCAAAGAAATGCATGCACCGCCTTGCGGCCCAAATTTATGAACTTTCGTAAACAAAACAGGAATTTACTTGACGTCCCCTGTACGTACTCGTACTTATAGCCGAAATAAAAAGATTTGAAAATTAGCAAGCACTGCAGTTCGAAATTGTCTTAATTTTAATTGTTTATTCAGGAGGAAGACCCCGTATTAACATCGTCTGGGGATAAATAAATTATTGTGTTAATAAAGTTGTTGGCAAAATCGTGTCTGTTTATATATTCAAAACTTATTCATAAAAATAACAGTTGAACTTTTCCCCTGGTCCATCAATATTCCGGTAAGCATAACACGAAACTTCATAAAATGTTAATTTCTGCTGAAACAAGCGGAACTTCCACCATCTATTAGTTCCAAGTTCGGCCCCGCGCGGGATGCTGCGACCGGCGCATGGCGAGGCTAACGGCAAGATAAGAAATTAACATTAATATTACATTTGTTACGACACTGTGCCTCTCTTTCAGTCGGAATTTCCTGATTTAATTAGAGTTACCTTACATTTGGTATTATTATTAGTAGTATCCAGGTACCTTTTCAAAACGCTGACCTCCTAGTATCTCTCTCTTATCAGTTAGGTATTGCTAAAGGACTTATTTATTATATTATCGTATTTTATCGTTCTCGATTCCTATACTTTTCTCGGATAAAATTCCTACACAATTTACCAAACAACGCTGTTGAACTCCTTGTTATTGCAGCTCGGTCAAATCCAATATTCGTCTAACAACAGTGACGGCATCCATTGTAGCTCTTCCAAAGAGCGGATCGGCGCCCCGGCCCCGGCGCTGGTATTGGAGGAATCCTGTTGTTTCAGCTGCAGCAAAGACAAGCCTTAATGCCACTGGAGGTATAAAACAATCAACTGAACTGACTAGTCTCACCATGAAGTTAAGGCGACAAACGACTTTTATACTTTTTAAAGTTAGGTTTCCACTCATTAATGGCCCACTACTGCGCAAGGGTCTCTGAGGAGGCCCAGAGGCCACCACGCTGCTCCATTACAGATTGATGGAGACATTTTTTGAGTTAATCTAGAATGAAAGTTAAGATAATGCCATTATAATAGTTTTGTTTTAAGGCTATTGTTTCTACGCTATTGTCATCTACAAGCAAGACATTCTATTTTAGTGCTAAGGAAGAGGTACCAATGTTCTGTGACGTTTTATTTAAATAAGACGACAATACACAATCAGTGCTAAGTTATTGTATAATTTTCAATATGTCATAATTTTAATCATTCAGTGTTAAGTAGTTGGTTTAGTGAAATTACTATTTACCGCCAAGTTTCCTATGCAAGGCTGGGCAGCTTCATACCGAGACATACATCTACACATTAATCCGTGCAGATTATATGTAAATCGGTTTAGACAAGGCGAAGATACAGATTTATGGATCGGGGCTTACTGCAGATGGATACGTGAGCGGACGCTTGCATCTTGCAAGGATATCTTGGGACGTATTTGCTTTTTAATCACGACCATAGATTAGAAAATTGCTGGGAATAGTCTCGTTTATGCTGTAGAACTCATTACCTGTATCCTCAGATAAGCATCATTATCACTTACAACACTTTCGTTGAACTTTATTTGTATTCGTTATTCTTTACTTAAAAATAAATATTTCAAGGCACCTTAACGGTGATAAATGCAACAAATGACGTTTATAAGAGTGTATTTAAAAATGCCTCCATTAAATAAATGATTTGAATTTGAGTATTGAGATTCTCTGATGTCTAGTTTTCATCACAATCCATGACTGTTCATTGAGGCAAGGTCGGGTTCCCCCGCTCAGTATCTTTGGTACTTACATATATTTATTTATTATATTAAAACCATACATCATTCATTACACACATCAGGTGGGTCGAATGGTTCGTTAAATTCCCAAACTTTTAAAACATTATTCCTATAACCAAATCCTAAAACAAGGAACTGACTTCAAACTAGACTGACACTTCTGTAGTAGGTATTACGGTAGCTGAGCATATCATAACCGTTTTTAGTATCCCTTATTTTAAAGTTCAGTTAGTAATACATTAGTTATCGAGAACGATCATGATGTCCATTGACAAAAACGAGTAATTGATGTAATTTATACAATTAATCATTAACAATAGGTCGTAAATAGGTCACAATGAAGTTTAATATTTGTAATTAGTACCAGTACCACTAAAACTGTCGAGTGAGGCTCAATCGCGAGGCTATCAGAGCAATTAACAGACAAAGCGAGGCCAGGGCCAGGGTAAGTACCAAATTAAAACTAGATACAAGTTACTAGTTTATTGGCGTTCGACAAGCCGATGATACAGATTTATTGAACAGCTAGTACTTGTTAGCAGATTGCTATCCCTAATTCAATTAGATAAATTTGCACTTTAATTAAGTTTCCAGTCCGCACTACTTGTATATCTCTGACTTTATTGAGTTTTCTAGTTCTGATAGCGGTGTCGGCGCCGATATCATCTAGCAAATTAATGTAATTCCTTTTGTACGAGCTGTTTAAACTAAATGTAGCTACGGCTTTAGTGCGACAACAGAGCAGTGATATAATATTGGTTTTAACTTTTATAGCATCAGAAATGCACAATTTGGTTATCTAAAACCTGATTAGCGATATGTCGCGGATTTTCGAAATGCGAAACGATTTTCGTCCTTATCTCTACACTCTAGTTACATTTCGTTAGATACAATCACAAGATTGGAGGATGTCACGGCTCGCTGTTTCGTGAGGTATGGTATTCGTTGGTATGTTGTACTATCAAATATATCGTATCAAATCAATTGGTGTAGATGATTGATTTCTATCAAATAATACCGTATAACTAAAACATACAAAAAATAACTCCTTATAAAACACAAGGCAGTCATTTTATTAAAACGTTTAACAAATCAGATCAAGAATATAACGCAGTGATGTATGTGGAACAAGTTTTATCTATTTTTCATTGCGCCAGTTGTAATTACAGTGTGGAGCTCGCAGCGGCCCGCTGCGGCCCGCAACACATATTAATTGTAGCTTTCTCCGCGGTAACGATGTTGTCGTTATGATGTCTTCATACTGCTCTGCGCTTCCATGCCATAAGCTGCGGGCGGTGCGCGATCTTCTGTATTATATCAGTTCTTCTTCTGTATTACTGCGGAAGCGTTGCCCGCCAAGAAGGACTCAATGAATCAACCACTAGACTCGGTCCCGCTCCTCCGATCAGCAACGCTAATCTAGAGTTGCGAGTAAGTTAAAAGTAAAACCCCATTTGAAAACTATCGCATTCAATTGTACTATTGTGTGCAAATAAATTTTGTGCTATATGACTGTTTGTGTGGGCATGTTATATTGAAATAAATTTAAATTGATTTATTGTATTTTTGCTTCAGGTACGAATTCACACCACTTCTCGAATTATACTGTCTGCAACGCGTAAGTAAAATTATTTCATCATATTATCACGTGCAAATTAAACTGCGAGCCTCGAAAGGCAGTCCGACATCGTAACTATTGCACCATACGTGTCGTACTTGCTTTATATATTCAGATTAAAAAAGGTAAATGAAAACACCTAGACCTCTTTCTGAATTTAATAAAGTTAATACCAGTCATTGGATCATAAATAAGATAGTAAACCTTAGTTAATTCTACTGATCTCACTACTCCTAATTTAGAAAGTTCATTGTCCGCATGTTGATTTCCCTTTTCTGGGATTTTTCCATTTTCGGTAAATCACGATTCCTTTGTCGTGTGTTATCTTTATCACGTAGTAGTTTTTATTGCAGCCAAGTGGGAGTAACGAACGAATAAGGTATCTGTAATACGGACGTAAGTGGAGCGTTCCTCTAGCGATGACAGAATTTGCCACACACTTTCATCTCGAAAGCAGAAGTTTGGTAACATCGCGAATGAAGACATTTTACACTTCACCCCTTAAATGGCCCATTTCAGCGCATGGATCTCTCATTCAGGAGTTCCGGAGCAACCATCAGCCACACTGCTTCAATACGGATTAATGGCGATATGCTATTAAGAAACGCTTATAGTATTTCTAAAAACGCATCCGCTCATCCCATAGATGCGTTCCAAGCCAGCGCAGTGTACAGCTCATAAACGACGGCCTGTTTATTAATTTTTATTCTTTATGTTTATAGTACCAACCATATTAATGCGTGGATCGCGATCGCAGACAACTAAATTGGTAGTAAAGGTAGCAATTAACGTGTGGCCAGGCTATTGTTATCCTGGCGTGGTGTGATGATCCTAGGGTACAAGGGAGAGAAATAAATCTTAGGAACTGTAAGACAGGGCCCCATTCCGTTTTTTAGTACTGGATGCGTCCACAAGCTTGTACCTCAATATTTTGTATAAGTATTGAGGACAGATGACAACAATCCCACCTGATGGTAAATCGTACCATCCGGTGGGATTGTTGTCAAGCATTAACTTATCTAAAGTTAAAAAAGTGTGAATTGGCAGATGTCGCAACTTTCAGGTGCGCAATTTCCTCACGATATATTCCTTTACCGAAGCTAGTAATTCTAAGTAATTTAGAATTCTAAAACGAACATAATTGTTGAAAATTATTGGCGCGGACAGGACTTGAATCCAGGTTTCCATGTTCGACATTCAAATGTTTAAACCACTGGGCTATCGCTGCGGTAATGAAGTGGACTACAAGAATACATTGACAAAACAGACTGACAGTAGTAATATTTATAGGGTAGCTGCCGCAATCGCATGCCACAGAACTACGGTACCGAATTTCATAGGTGCTGACAAACCGAAACGAAAGATATTTTTTTCAAATTGGTTGCTAAGTATCCGGAGTTGGTCACAAACATTAAGAAAAAAATTCAAATAAAATAAAAACCTCATCCTTTTTGGAGTCAGTTCCAAACATTATTTCTGTATAGGTACCTACAGATATTTTCTTAATGCTACTAAGGAATCCTTTCTAAATCAAATACATTAATTAGATTTAATTTGTTCATAAAAAACTGTATATTAATCTTGGAAACATTTAATAATTCTATGGTCCTCGTGTTAATAATTTAATAAATTTTTGCAAGTAATAGCAGAACTTTGTTCGCGAGCTCACGTTGTTAAGTGGCCGGTATTTTTCACGTAAATTGAGCTGTCCGCTTTAATTAATACAGAAAATAATGAGTTTAGAAAATGTATGCAAAAACTGCATAATATATTTTTTGCTCGTGCAGTTTAGCGGATAAGCTGGGGAAGAATTTAATGTAAAATTATTTAAGCCTTGCATGGATTTTAACAGGGATATTATGGATTTACGTATGTGGATACGGATATAGGAATATTCTTATACCGGTTTCAGATACGAATTGATATGAAATTATTTCGGATTTTCCGTTAGTTTGGGTTACGGATATTAAATGTAGTTATGACTAAGCAATAGAAATAATTACAAAATATGCAAGACTTGCGCGCGGCTACTGCCGGCTCGGCCGGCCAGAAACAAAAACCATAACATATCTTAATTTAAGTTCCACCCCTATCCGAAATTAACTAAAACTTTTATGACGGATTCGCTTACCGTTACGGATAGATTTTTAGTTCGGATATCCGATAGTTTCGGTTACCGTTACGGAGCTCCATAACATACCTGATTCTTAACTGTAGTCTGCCTGTTACCACAGTGTCTAACTATTAACGTTTAAAGTATGATGCCAACAAGAGCCAACGACCAATGGACATTAGATAATGAGGCTGTAAATTCTCGTCCTAAAAAGGACCTATACAAGCGAGGTCGATTCGAAATAGGACTTATCTCGTATTTGGAATTGGTTATAAATGTTAGGTCTGCATTTGCAACACATCACGAAGTCGCGGTGATACTTGTGACGTTGAAAGATCAATTGCTGTGGTCATATACTGGGAAGCTTCTCGATTAAGATAGGTAGGTAGCTAGATCTCAGGAATCCGCAATGGCTACCGGCTCATTCACTTCAGCTTTTTGGCTTTCCATGGGCGTTTAAAGCCGGTTAAGGGGGTTTCCGTGGGAATAATAGGATTATTTAATCCAAGCATTAATTCAACTCAATATTGCATCACCATTTCCTCGATATACCCTATCCCATTGCAGAAATTGCTGAAAAGGGTAGGGAATGTTGTACTCGTAAGAACTCACAAGATCCGATTTTGTGAGGATAGCTCAACCCCAAAGCATCATAATGCTTCCATCATCTGAATCAACTCAAACCTCATGTAAATTTAAAGCGTATTTAGTTATTCACCACCCCCTCCATAACCCCATTGGGTTACATTACATTTAACCCGCTAAACAGTCGGCACGGTCGATACGCAAATGAAATCCGATCAAATGTTTGCCAGACAATCCAATTACTTGTGCACATAGCATTATGTAGCAAAAGGAACCACTTCGCAAATTGTTTCGCCAACAGCAAAAATTATGGACGTGCAGTCGACCAGCTAGCCCAGTAAATTTAGTTGGTAATGATTCTGTCTGCCGATCGAATGGGTACGATTACCGGATGAAGCGGAGAAAATAAATATGCGACGTATTTTTTTGTACTAACTAAGGGAGTTCTGGCTTTGTATGTGTAGGTGCGTTATTATTATCTCTCTTTCTGTCTCTCTCTCTCTATCTCCATCTCCCTCTCTTTCTCTCTCTAGGTGTGTATAAGTGTCAGATACCGACAATATAAATCTAAAGTGAGTATGACATTGTTAATCAGTTATTTTTCGTGTATGTTTATATAAACATTGGTAATTATATTTTTCCAACTTCTTCGATTTTAGTTTGTAATCGTGATGGCGTACGGGAAAATATGAAAATTGCTGATAGCTGGTAATAAAATATATTGTTAAGTCTTGCACCACGATGCTCAGTAGCTCACAGTAAACTAATACATATTTTTAACGTCTAGATCGAGGCTATTTTACTATCAATACAGATTATTAAACTATTCCTATTTACACAATAATTTCCCATATAATACAGTTGTATCGATTAATCATGTCCCAGGGTTACAAGGCATTAGTCGGGCTACAACGGCTTGTTACGAGGAGCGAGGTAATGACGTCAAACATCCCGCCCGTTATTGACTGAATAGATATTTTCACATTAATCCGTTTATTCTCAACTTGTACAAATAGTTATATTGTAGGCGTAAGGTTATAGAAATAGAAAAAAATACACGTAAGTGTAAAATAATTCAGTGTAAGATAAGTTTCAAAGTTGAAAAACTGGAACGTTTTAATCGTTCTATTTGAACCAAGTTCCAAATATGAAATTGGATTGGAATACAATGATTAAATTAAATATTTTGCATCCACGACCATTTTGGTAAAATGTCATATCAAAGAGGAAAATAAACTACGAAAGAAAGTCTTCATGATATTTTTTTAATTTTAAAATAAGTTGCTGTCTATTTTTTCCCAGCCAGTTTTGAATTAGTTTTGAACGATAACTTAACTGTCTTTTTTTACCTCAGAATAATGTATAGCTAGAAATCAACGTAATGCTTCACCCTACGTGTAACCGCTCTAAGTTAGCCCCGCATTCGAGTGCCAGTCGAAGCAAACATTTCTGCGGTGGCCAAATATTTGCTGCGGTGTGAGTGCGTCGTGTTGATATGTCAGTATATATGTGTTTGTGGGAAAGCTGAAGGGTGGTCGGAGCGCTTGAGTAAAGAAACATGGAGTGCAAGAATCATACAAACCCCCTTTTGCTTGGTTCAGTTTGTTTGAGGAACAATAAACAGATCGTGTTTGGTCATGAACGCGTCATTTTGTTATTCTGATACCAGATAGTCCAGTAGTCAAGTATGTCACTGAAATATTTCCGCTGTCAACTGTGCTTTGCCGATTTTACAGATAAAATACGCAATACATCCAGATTTTTTTTATTTTCTTGCAATTTTTAAATCGCAGCTTTGAAGGTTGTAAATTCAAATCGGTAGATATACATACCAATAGTAGACCGAGGAGTTTTTAATGTAAGCGTAGGATTTACTTTATGTTCAAAAAGATGATGATGAATGTACTAAAATGTTGATACGTCAGAACTTGCTCTCTATGTGTTTTCTTTTCTCGTATGGAAAAAAACGCTGTGTACTTTGGCCATAGTACTATTATTTATTCTGTGGCTATAACTAAGGAAAGTTGAACAAACTTCGGATGTCGTTATCGCGGATGGCGTTAGTATTTTCATCATCATCATCACAACCCATAACTGTCCCACTGCTGGGCACGGGTCTCCTCTCACAGTGTGAGGGGTATAGGCCATAGTCCACCACGCTGGCCAAGTGCGGATTGGTGGACTTCACACACCTTTGAGAACATTATGGAGAACTCTCAGGTGTGCAGGTTTTCTCACGTTGTTTTCCGTCGCCGAAGCAAGTGATAATTAAATTTTAATACGCACATAATTTTTGAAAATTAGTGGTGCGTGCGGGACAAAACCCGGACCCTCCGGTTCGGCAGTCCAACGTTCAACCACACGGCTATCACTGCTTAGTTAGTGTTGCTTAGTGTTATACTTAATATATATTATGTATACTTACTTCTAACTTAATTACAAATCCAAGCCAACCATCTCTGTGTGTGATATCTCTAGTCTACGAACATAATGTATAAAGCACTTCAGTAACAACCGAGTATTGTATAATTTTCCTTAAGAAAATCCTGCTGGAGTGGGTTCCACGCCATATTGATGAAAAATCTAATTTGTGCATCTGGTGAACATAATCTGCACGTGTTAAAAGCACTACGGTGGCACTGGTGGCAGGGCTAGGAAATTCCAATAACGTTATTACTTAATTATGTAATGGAGCTGCCATTAATACCGTTAATATATTTCAACAAACGAAGTGTATGATGAAAATCACTTAGTTAATTTCCCCATCCGTTCGTATCGTACCTTGCGGAAATGAAATATGTGCATATTATTATAAAATACAGTCACCGTCCGCGCGTTAAAGTTAAGTGATATTATCTTGATCCGCCATTATTTCAACAGGAACCCAATAAGGCGCAAGCCATTAAAGAAGTAATTATTATTAAAAAAAAGTAAATGTGTCTATGTTTATAACCACGCGATATTCCAAAGCTTATTTAATTTTATGAGTTCCTAATCTATACAAATAAATAAAATTGGAGTGTCTGTTTGTAACATTAAAAAAAACGCTTTTTACTAAATGCATAATAATGCATATACCATACACGGTGTATACATACACGGTGCATATAAAAATATATTTTTTTACAATTTTCGGCTGTCTCTCTCTGTCTGTCTGTTTGTTTGAGCTAAACTCTGGAACGGCTGGACCGATTTTGACGGGACTTTCACTGGCAGATTGCCGATGTCATAAGATAAGTTAGGCTACTTTTAATTTAGATATTTTTTTGTTAAATTCCACGCGGACGAAGTCGCGGGCACAGCTTGTTTTAAAATATAAGCAGTTAGTTCGATTTCGTTCAGTATTCAGAACAAATTGTGTTTTCACTTTAAAGGGTTGAAGGTGGAGCGTACCTTCCAGTTTGTTTTCAGTATTTCGTTTCAAGTGTCCCCCACTCTCCAGTTCCAATGTATTGGTCCATCGACGCGAGATTAGCTCCGTCCCCGATCCATCAAGACGCGTCATTAGTCCAACCGTCCTTAAAATTCCGATGGAATATTCCTGAATTGAATTTATGGCCGGCCCGGGGCGTCGTGTTATCTTCGCGGTATTTCACGATTATGAACGACGTGACATCGGCTCCCGGGTCACGTAGCGCGATTAATGCGATCTTCTTCCTACCCTCAATCATTGTCCTCCGAATGAAGTACCCACCTACATATCTCGGGACTTGAATGCTGGTGTTTTAACTTCCCAGTTTTTTGATCCTACTTCGTTTAAATTGATTCTCATCTTTTTATTTTATATTGTGCTTGGTCTGCATAAGATTCTTGTCCGTCCCACCTTTTTATGGGGTATCGAAACAGTCATGCATTTGTGAAGTGCATGTCAAAACCATGTCATGTCGTATAACAGCTGTCGGTAAAGGTATTTAAATATATTATTGAATCACAAAGTATATTTGTTTGTTATGAATATCCCGGAGGTAATCAATAAAAGTACGATTCGTTTACCGCTGCAAAATTAAGATTCATATTATATTTTAGCAATATTTCTTACTTTTTCTGTAACCATATAGTAGCTGACACAATGGGTTCATATCACTAAAAGGATATCATTATAGAAATTAATAAACGCTAACACACTCATACACTAACGCGCTGGTTACTGGCTACAACCCATTAATGGCCCACTACTGAGCACGGGTCTCTCCTCGTACCTGAGGAGGCCTAGAGCATACTCCACCACGCTGCTCCAGTGCGGATTGGTGGAGGGGTTAGTGGCCAACCCAAGTGTCGGATATTTTAAGCCGCCCGAAGGTTACGCTAACACCACTTAATTTTTTTTGGTCTAGTGTTAAATTTAAAATCACTTAGCTATCTTGTATGATATTCGTTGTTAAGTCACTGACGGTTAAAGCTGCGTTGGGATATTGCGAGTAATTTATGTAGGTACGAGTATAGTAGAAACTGCGGGGTTTTCAACAATACGTATTTTACGTAAAAAAATACAAATTATAAAGAGTTCAATGAACTGAACGAGCGGGATCGATGAATAAATGGCGTTTGAATGGATATCACACACCAGCTCCCGCACAATGGCGCAGCGCACAAAGGTTGGATGATCTACAGCAGGGAACCGCGTGTTGTTCGCGGCCGCATCCGTTTACAATCTAATTCAATTCAATGTCATTCACCTGTAGCTGATATTAACATACAATCCTATGAAATCTACCGCCGCTCCGTTCTATATGATCATTGGACCCATCTGGTGGCGTCTGTTGCTGAATCGTGAAAGTCAAAGCAGATACATTCGCTTCCTGTTCAAATGTACAATGATAATGAGATTTAGATTAAATTTAAAAAAAAGTAAATCGGTGCTGCGTGTAACTTTTAAATTACTGAACGATGTAAGGCATATTTAACAAAATTGCAATATCAGACAACTGTTGCACTGGTAATGATTAATAACATACTATGTACACTTATTAACAAAAAATATTGTAAACGTTCGTCACTTAAACTAATTTTATTATTCAAATTACCTAAGTACCTAGGTATATAATTTTACGTCCCTAAGCCCCTAATCCTAGCTAGCACTTTAGCCTAAAAAGAATTTCTACGTTTAGTAAGATTAATTGAGAATTAAATTACACTTCCTTTCCTTTTGATAAATTTACTATTGTTTTCGCCATTTAGTACCCAGCAATGGACTCCCTAATCCAACGTTTTGTTAAAAGGCGCTAAGACAAGGGATGCTTACGACTACCTAGTCCAAAAAGACAGCCACCGACCTCCGCGCGCCGACTCCATCCTTCATACGTCTCTCAAATGACCGCTCATACATTGCCAGCGCCAGGATTAACGCATCTCTCATATCTCTCTTGTATCTCTCGTCCTCCCTGTTAAAAGACTTTACCTACTATTAGCGAATATGTTTCAAGTTATAACAAAAAACAAAGTTCCTTAATTGCTCATTTATTCATTATTAGTGAACGATGAAGTTATGGTTTTCCGCCATGTTAATTTGAGATTCCATCTTGCATTTGTTACTTTAATGACCCGAAAATGTACCATCAATTGAATTACTCAGGCCAATTTAAGTTTTTACCATGTACCAATTTTGGGACATTTTCCGGCAAGCATCTAATAGCTTGTAATGTCCGCGTTTGGCGTAACACAGATGGTGGAACACGTTCCGTAAAGGGCCAAGTAAGAAGCTCATTACATGGGACAAAAGGTGGCTTATTGGATAAGCAAAGAGAAAGAAAGCGCGAAGGGGAGAAAAGTACATTCACCTGGCAGAGGGAAGGACGCTAACGACGGTGTGTTCGGGGCGCGGGACATGGCCGGATAATTATATTACAACTGAATTTAAGCAATTAGTGAAGCGTTCGCAGACAAACCACATGTTCTCGGCTAAGTGAAGTGACGAGTGTAATCAGAAGTGGGATGCGCGGCTGATGCAAATTCTGTGAAAGAAATATTAAATTATTTAGATTTTTGTAACATCAATAAGGAAAGCAATGACAAAATTTTGTATTGCATTAAACATTATGGTTCAAATTTATTTGTAGTGCGACATTAAGATACCGCAGAATTTTGTCCCAAATTAAATCCGTCGTGTCGTGAAGAGACGATCTTTTGATCTATTATAACTCTCTTCACAATGGACACGGGATATCTGCCCGCGGCCCAGCGTACCGTGCCGAGTGCGGTTTAGTTACAAGTGACAATGCAGGTAACGTGTCACCTTACCGCATCATGTAAACGGACCCGGGAATTACACGTATTATGGTCTCTCAGAAGTTTATCTTTATGCGGGACATTAATGTGTTGTCGGTAATTTTATGAATACTTCGCCGCGACTGAATAGGCTCAGGCTCATCTTGCATGTTTGATGTTTTGATGTTTTCAGAGAATTTGATATTTGTATTCGCATTTAACATTATATTCACATTCACACACCTGCGCAACCCGCACACGAATAAAGGAATTTACGTCCGTAAGGAAATTGCAGAAATATCCTAATCCCCGCGAGCGTAGCCGTAAGCAGTAAGTAGCCAATATACTAACTATGCACATATTATTATTAAATAAGTATACTTATTATCAGTATATCCATGTTACGTTATATAGTAAATTGCAGTCATCTATAAGTCTTGAGTTGTAATATGTCTCTCGTAAAGGCCATAAAGAACTCACCAGTAACTTCGTGTCAATTGCCTCAATAGTTAAAATTTTATAGGTATTACAATCAGTCGTATATCTCTTTGTCTGCAATCAATAACACTTGTACATGAATAAATTGTGTCGTTTCGTGTTTATCTCTGTGGCGAGCGCACGTGCGGGAAATATGTGTTCGCAGAAGGTGCGTATACTCGTATCGGCGGTAACTCCCGAGGTGCTAAAGCTTATCTCCGGTAGTCCGTTGTGGTCGGTCGATTTATGCACCAGATGCAATCTATTGCATTTGTTACTTATGATAGCTCACAATGGCGCGGATATCTCCGTGAGTAATAACACTGTTCGGAGACCGATTGCCGGGTAATATACACATTATCGCGCCGTGTACAAGAAACGTAATTCTATTTCAGAAGCGGCACTACAATGATGAATGTGAGGAACAGGTTATTATATAATATATTACGGCGTAACGTAAGGGCGGAACACGAATTTTCTTCTCCGTGACGTAATATTATGATGATTTACATTTATTTTCTTCTCCCTACGACCTGGTATTTTTCGTGAAAATCTCTAAGGATATCTACAGGTATTCAGAAAAATTTATCACGTGTTATACAAGGATGAGGATGGGAGGATAAAAATTATTTAACCCTGATTATGATAAAGATCATATTATTCTTAATAGGTGTAATAGATAGGAAGAAGAAAAAATTGCATTATGTTCCATAAAACAAATGTATTGTGATCGTTCCTAAATTCATACTTTTAAAATAAAACCTCGATAATTCATTGTTTTTAAAGAGCCTAAATAATTTTCGATGCGTAAATGTATATGACAGCAATACTCGTATAACTTTGTAAAAAGAAACTGAAACACATTTTTGTAAATATTTGATCCGTATTTCAGATTTTTCTGATTTTTTTGCTCTGTTGATATCGTTGGTATGCGTGTACAGCGTTTAAATTGTCGACTTTTCGCAACATGCCGTCGCGCTGAAACTCCCAAAAAATACTTGAAATTCGTGTAACATTTCTGTTTCCAATTCGCCGGTAACCTTTAAACAGTCGCCCGAGATAGTGTCATCGCTGCGTGTTGCAAGCGTGGTAAAATATACTCGCCGAGATAAAAACTGGATTGGAAGCGGTCGGCGGCGCGTTGACAAATTGCTGCGATCGACTTTACAACTTCCCGAATATTGCGGATATAATTCCGATTCAATTCAAAGTGTGGCGATAAATCGCGGTCTCTCGTTCCGTCGCACACCTCCCGCCTTCCTTTTATGACTAACATTGTACTGAGTGTAATTAAGCTCTTGGTATTGAAAGAAATAACTGTATCGATATAACTCCAATGTATTGCTTTAATTTGTATTTTAGTTATAAAATCCTTGTCATGTAATAGTTATCTACTACTAACATAGTAGTCATTGTCGTCGTATGACTCAAATTTTACTACTTACTTATCCTAAGAGTTCTAATGATCCTTCAACCTGAAGATATTTCAAGGTGGTCAAATACCCATGATCAGACCGAATAAATCATGGATTGGCATGGTTCATGTGAAATCTCGTTTTGGACTATGTAGTGGCAGCAGAATTTCCGACGTAAAGGAGGCGGTTCGCGGCCGAGACCGAGACAAGCGACCGAGACAGGAGACCGAGACAGGAGACCGCGGCCGGCACTTGACCATAGGCAATGTATAGGCGACAACTCGCGATCGAGACCGAGACAAGTCTGTCGCGCCTATACAAAGTGACGGTCGCGGTCTCCTGTCTCGGTCTCGGCCGCGAACCGCCAGCTTTAGTATGACACGCGTAGTCATGCACAAACGCACAATAGAACATTAATTTTCCTCCAGGGGATCAGCCAATAAAGACACAACTGTCCTCCACACGACTAAAGACAAAAAGAGTAAAGTTCAGTTCATCCATAAATATGTCCAACAGTTTATTAACAAACAACAATGGCTGTTACTCAATGCTCGTTTGTATTCGTTTTTGGCGTATACTTTAATACATTTAAAGTCATGAAGCGAACGCGATACCGTTTTCATCGACGACATTAATCGGCTTACGGCCGTGTGGCCGCCGCCCGCAACACCGCCGACCATCAATACCGGAACCAATAACTGCGACTTTAAACGTTATACTACATATATTCTGATAAATAAATCTTTTTGTTAACCGCGCTCGAGGTGTTTGACATCAACTTTGTGAAGTTGAAACGAAAACTTCCATACACGATTTGTTTCGCAGGTTTTGGTAATGTTTTCGATGCATTGATCGATAAAATGAATAACGCATACATTTTCCAAAGTGGCTATCACATAACGCAGGACATCATAATATAGTCTAGAGCCAACCGTTATGTATGAGTACCTATGCATTTTATTTAATACGTTGTTAACAAAAACAAAACAAATGATTAAGTAATGGTTGTAATTTGTGGTACTCTATGCTATGCGATGTTGCGAGTATGACTAAATTTCATTTACGTAAACTTTCCTGTTACAGATGTCAAATAAAGTTGAGTAATAGTACTGTGGTCACCTAATGGAAAACTCGTATGTAAACGAGTACGAACATACAAGGAATAACGCATACCTATACGGACACAAAATACAGTACTTGGAACTAGAACTACGATATCAACCTAAGGCCTCTCCCGACTTCTTCTTATTAATATAATAATAATCTTATAAATAATACTGCGCTGGATGATTCACAATTTCTTTAGTAATCTCCGGCTCACAGACTTGGTCGCTTTCTTCCATAATTCACTCATTCAGCTTTCAGCAATAATTCCCTTCACACCCACTCCACACAATGGGGTACTTAAGACATAATTAAACTCGTCTCAATCATTTTAACGCCGCCCTATAACTCAGTTGGCTTTCATCCTGCTGTCTTATCTAAGTATGATCCGTAAGGAGCGCGCTCCACCGCCGCCTGCCGGCGAGAGAGCGGCACATTGCGATAAGTATTTCGTACGTCATTCTTTTGTTATTTTTTATGGAATTAAGGTAGCAAACGAGCATGCAACGCCACCCTTCCGCTACCGAACATGACAACTGTGACCGATAGAGAGCAAGATTCACATCGGGACTAGATGGTTATATTTAAATTCATATTAACCAACTAAAAACTGGGATTTATCAATATTGAACAAAAATATTTTTTTGTACATAATTTTTTAACAAATAATTTTATTATTCCTAATATTATAATTATGTAGGAATTTAAGTTATTGTAATTAAAGAGTTAATGCCTTGTTGGTATTTAACCCGGATGATGTCTTAATATTGTTTCACACCGCCCGCGCCACTGGGAGTCCTAGAGCGGAGGTATGAGTGTGTAAGTGTTTTTTATTTATTTATCCATGTTAGCTACAATCTGTCGATCAGACAGCACACGTCTGCGGTTCATTGCGAGCGCTTGTGTAGTACAGTAAATAATTTCATAATTAAATCCTCGCTGCGAACGTCTCTCCGCAATCGGTTGCCTTTAAGCCAATTCGAGGCATTAAGATACACCCTGAGACCGACGAGATCCTCCAAGCTTTCAGTTTAATATCTTATTTAGAATTTCTAACGCCATTACAATGGGATGCTTCTTCCTCCATTAATTTAGGTATGTCTTTGAATTTGCTTTAGACCTGCACAATGATAAGGAGAGATCCGCGCTCAATAGCAGGCCATTAATAGGTTGAAGTCATTGTAATGGCATAAGCAATACCTACTAGCCAAGTGTGGATTGGGTAACACACCTAAGAACATCCTCCGTCATGCTCCGAATGATGTTCACTTTTTCAGTTTTGTCCGTTGCACAAAAGTCAATAATTAAGCGAAGTGACGTCTATTGTCCATCGCTGTACCCGGTCGGTGCTGGGGCAATTAAGTACAGGACTGCACGTAGCGGCTACACTAGACTAGGAATTTAGCTCGCGGGCCATTTAGTTAGCAGTATTACTTAAATTACTTTGTCATTACTTTGTCATAATTGAATAATTAGTTCCATTACCCGGTTTCTATATTCGAAAACCGATTAGGTTTACTTACGGATAGAAGAACTATCTACTTACGAGACGTATCTAAAGAGTGCCCTATAACAAACGATTATAAAGAACGACTTTAACGATTCGTTACCGGTAACTCGATGGTGTATGTATAGAGGAACTGGGAATTAGTTTGAGTCACTAATGATTAGTGCGTGTGATATAGTGACTTCGGAATATTAAAGACTTACCTTTCTATAGTTGGTAGGTAAATTCAAATTGAATTTAAATTTATTCCATTAAGTATGCTCAAGAGATTGTTTTAGGTGCTAAACTCTTTCATCTAATTACGTAGAAACTTAACGCCAATATCGATAATTCGAAAGCTTCGCCTTAGCTTTTTGATGTATCAATTAAATTGTATCGATTCTAATTTTCTTATTCCTTTTTGTTTTTTTGTATTCATTGAATCCTTTCGTTCTAACTCGCGGTGATCTGTGATCTATCATAAACAGTAGTGAAAAATTCATTGCATTTTTTAATTGAACTTGTCCTAAGGTAAACTGGCAACCACACCTTTATACGCACCATAAAAGGACACTCGAAGATTGATGATGACCGAAGATTTCCAGAAAACTGTACGGTTTTCAGTCAGCTCCGTAAAGACCGTCACGCAAACGTTACCCTTAAACTCCGCGCCAAGTGTCGACGCACGACTTATTTCTTGATAAACGATATTTGAGGCGGGCGGTTGCTCGTAACTCGCGATACAATGCAAGTCGAGGCCCGCTGAGCCGTGGTTTCATCATAACTCGAGGGTTATGGTCAATTTGTTGGGCCTCGGGATCTGGGGATGGAACGATCAAGCTTGATGCTATAACGAACGATTATTAAATTCCTTCGTCGGGCAAATATTTTTTACCTCCCAATATCATTTAAAGAAGAAAACTTTTCGAGTTTCACCCAGTTGAATGGCGACATACCACTCAAAGAACACCAGTATACGCCAGCACTGTATCGTTGAATATCAAATTGTTCGAGTATTATACCTGATATAGATTTGTTACTAATTGTTCACTATTGTAAACCTAGTCAATAAATCTTAAACAACCTAAACAAATCAGTTTGGAAGAACTGGAGTTGAACCTTTGATTTTCGTGCTGATCTGCAAATTGAATATCATTTGTGACTGGATAGTTTCACTAGTTCTCAATATTTGTCCACTTTCCATATAACAGTAGCACTTGATGCTGCCTCACATTACACGTCATCAACGCTCCCCGCCGGTAGTGGCTGGAGCAGCGGCAATGAATACCCCTTTGAGCCGCAGCCACGCCCTCTGCCGTCATCCCGACTGTAATTGCGACGTGAACAAACACGCTAACTAGCTGTGAATAGCGAGATGAAGGAAATCTGCAGATAGCGAGGGGCTCCCGTGATTAAGTCGTTGAAGTGCTGTTTTAAATATGAGCCTGACTAAAGTGTTGGAATCAGATAATAATGCCTTTGGCTAATACCTATTGTTTTCTTACTGGCGTTTTCTTTTTCTTTTTCGTTTTCGTTTTCTCCAGCAACTTTCAGACAACAGAATCCATCGATGTTGGCTCTTCACAACGCCCCGGATTCCATATTTCCTTCAGCAAATCATGAATACTTGTGGCCGCTGCACGGAAACTTGTCTTAAGAACAAGTCATCTCTAAGATGACCACTGTGACGATATCACTGTCATCCGGGTGATACCCAGAAACCAATAACGTGGTCATATTCAGTACCAACATACCAGCAGTCATATAATCGAGGAAGATATAGAGTAACATAATATACAGTAAAATATAAAATTTCATTGGAAACGTGAAACATAACACGACACTTGTTAGCGATAATCACATACTAAATCTTGATCCCCTGGTACTCATAACCGTTGTTTATGGCGTGCCGCAGACATTATTTTTTGATGGCGTCGAATTAACACCGTCGCCGTGTTATGGCGGCCCGTCATGCATGCTCGTTGACACGGAGCACCATGGACTATTAATTAATCAAGGATTAAATAATATCTTTATTATCTGGTTACCTGGTTAGTGAATACATAAGAGAGAGACATTTATGTATCGAATGTGCACATTGGATATTTTTGGGAAATTTTAATATAGTTATTCAATCAAGAGTGAATAGGCTGCTACTAAGTTAGTGCGCTCTACCACCTAAGACCTCCACATCTCCACTTACCATCAGGTGGTATTGTGGTCAAGCATTAACTTATAATTAATAAAAAAAAAACAATATGGTTTGCTAAAACATTTTTTTTAATTAGTGTTTGTCGGACTGTTTGAAGGCCATCACGCGGGAATCACAGAACAGATTTTAATGATACTTGGCGTATTTATAACGTAAACCATGGGTTAACATTTTTCATTATGGGAAATGGTTTTTTGACTGATAAAAGTTAGTATGTAAATTCTGTGAAAAGGTTAGGTTCCCCAGGGTAAGTTCATAAGCGATGGCGGGTCGAAAAATAAACAAAAACGCAAACTCTATACTCAAGGGATGATGATGATGAAATGTTGATGTTTCTAAGTGCAACTATCATCGGGTGGTAGCTGACCACGATTTTGGCAGTATTGGGGCGCAATAGAATACTGACCTTATAGCCATGCTGGTAGACCCGGGTGTCGTTTGACGCGATACAAGCCGACCCCTGCTTGGTGGTAGCTATAGCACGGCTATCTACCAACTTATCGTGTTCTAGCTGGACACTTGAGAGCTAGTTTTTTCTGTTTTTACTTGCTGACTACGCATAGGTTTACTGAATTTGGTGTTATTGGTGTTGCCCGCGACTGGTTTATCGGCAATTTAAAGAAAAATAATAGCAAGACAGGAAACAAACATTACCAGCATGCAATTATACAGGGACCCTGCCAGGATCCATATAATGTTGTCGTAAGGAAGCAATTCCCTGACAAAACCCTGTTTATAATAATACATTACACCTCTTACCTAAACGTAGTAAAAAGTAATATTACTAAATGTAACTTACATAATGCAATTTATAATAGTGCTGCACTATACCACAAGTAAGATAGAGAACCCTTCGTGGTACCGGAGCCCGGCGACCGACTAAGAAAGGACCAGGCAGAGAGATTATGTCGTCATTTTCACAAAAGATTCGTGAACAAGGACTTCATTGGGATGCACCATGAGCTGGTAAAGTTGTCTTTGTCTCCTGGAAGACCCTTCCCTACCCTATTATGAAACCACGTGTTTCTGCTCGAAAGTTAAATTTGCATCCCGTCAGCAATGGGGCGAGGTTCGGTCCCTGGCTATTTATGACGCCTGCGGAATATATTTCAGAAGCCATTAAATTTTACGGCATCAACTTTTCAGCCAACGACATCCCCCTTTTTACTTTATTGCTACAGTCATGTTTTGAAATGGTTTATAGTTCTCTATTCAAAGTAAAACGAGCTATTGTAATGTATATTATTTTTGTCCAAAATGTTTCTAAATGCTTCAACAATAAATAAATTTATTAAAGAATAACAGAGGTGGAGATTTAGTATTTTAGTTTTGGCCAAGGATTATCTGACCAAACGAATTTTAATATAAAAAGTGCCTTCTTATGTACTACATATTATATGTATTTTATATTCAATTTAATTAAAGTATTGTATTGGAATTATTAAAGTTACAATTCCTTTTGTTTCAGGTATGTTTCTGTTATAAAGTTCTAATCACTCTACATAGTTATCAATGGACAATCTTGTAAGTACAGTAATTTTTAAGATTTAATTAGACCTAATAGTACATACATAGGTAGCCAAGCGTAACAACATTCAATCAAGGTGCACGGAGCCCATTCAACCCCAAAACTTTTACTCGTTTTCCCAGAAATACGTTCAGTATATTATATATACATATATATATATGTTTCGTAAGAAAATTAATTGCTTTTTATTTTCGTTGGAACAACAAACTCATCGGTGATTGCAAGTAGGGGCAGTGCAGGAAGAAAATTACAAATTAGAGCGTGTCCCTGCGGATCCCGCGGGACCTGCGGCGGGGGAGAGGAGGGGCGGGATATTGATGGCTCGTATTACTGCAACCACGTTACAATTACTTGATATGTTTTCCGCGACGTCGGGACTGCGGGGGAACTGAACGTATACAGACTTTTTTGATTATTTGCTGCCTAAAATTTGACGTAGTTTCTAAAAAACATTCCATGAGTGTGGATAACTCATGTCGAAATTGAGTTAATAATACCAAATTGACCACGTGATGCAAAGTTACTTGCTCAAAAAAATTATTAATGTCATTTATGACTTACCAACTCACATTGTATGGGTTGAAAAAGTTACGTAGCTACTAAATGAGTAACAGGTACGAAGACATAAATTCACAACAATGGAGAATATTCAGTGTGTAATAGTTGATTGAATGTGCTATAACTTGCAAGGATTTATTTTGGATTGGAGTAATCCATACTGAATTGTGTAGTATTAGATACATTGATTTGATGAATCCATTCTACTGAATGCATTGTATTGCAGTATTATAAGACAATCCTAGAATCTTGTCCCTACACGTCAACCTATATACCTAGTATTGTAAGGCTTTCGTCACTACAAACACTGCTCCCACACACGACTACAGTCCGTAAAGTGTTAGACAATGGGGTGGTGAAAAACCCCCGGTATAATTTACCTGATCTCTGATTAGTTCCCCGTAACTTCCTCCACGAGTAATGGAAATCGTAACACGATACATCCGACCTTACCTTTCAGTTCCTAAAGGTTGTTGCACACTGGCTTTATTAGAAAGTAGAGTAACAATTATATTAGCTATAGAAATTATTACACAACTTGATGCTCACACTCAAAGAGAGACAGATAATAATCGAAAAAAATGTTTTCACCTCTGTGTATATCAATAACAAAGCCTACATTAAAATTTCTCAAAAATATTCAATGTAGGAACAGAATTCACTTCGTTTCAGTCTTTCAGTTTATTATTAGCATAGACATTTAGTTCACTCATAGGCCACAGTCCTGGGACTTGAATGGTATAACTATAAATATCAATAATATTAAGAGTTACAATAGAAAAAGAAACAAAATATTTATTTTATCTCTCATATTCTCTACGAGACTAAACTATAATCCTATAAACCCATACCTCACGATTCTTGAATATCGCTGCATGTTTCAAATGTCATGTCTTATTCCTCTCAGCATTGAAATGTCAAATATTTCACACGTTGTAGTATGATTTTGTAATGACATTTTGTATTAAGAGTGAATGCTTATCACTCTAGACTCTAGACCTATATTACCGCTTTCCGTTAAGTGGTGCATAAGTTATAACATTAAGTTGGTTAGTCTAATCATAATACAGTCATTAGATCTTTTTAACACTTACGAGTATTATGCGATGTTTCAATTGACACAAATCCCATAATTGTGAATCTTTGATTGGATGTTACTCCAACAAAGTGCCCAATCGGTACAAAACTAAATCCAGTTATTCAGGTACTGTACAGAATATGTAAAGTAAAAAATGTAGGAGTAGACTGCAAGATGGCGTCTCCCGATTGCTTTTTAAACGGCTTATGGGACGGTTCTTTGTTCGACACGTATCTTTTCTCTCTCCACTTAGCGACGCTCGAGTCAGATTTTCATGAATTCGCTTTTTAATAAAGCACTTTCCAGCGGATAACAGCTGACAGACGGAGCACAAGTTTTATCGTTACTTCTGTGATGGCATCTCGATGATTACGGCTATAGAGCTTTAGAGTGAGTAGTCAAAGAGTAGTAAGTCTTTATAATGTTCCTCTAAAGGAAATGATGACCGGTGGCAGCGCAAGTTGTGTTATTTTATATTTTTTTTGGCTGGCTGTTATGTTGTGTGTGATATGTGAAGTCAATCGATGGTAGAATACACAGTAGGTAGCCCTTGCCTTTGTCATGAGAAACTAATATTAGGTCAATTTAATTTAAAGGAAAGAAAATTAAAATTAAAGTAAAGAAAGGTCTTGTGAAGACCGTGTGCTTCAATAACTGTTATTTATATTGAACCAAATGGAACAGAGCCCAAATTGCAAGCAATGTTAGAATTTCCTTAGCGAACAACCTAAATAATCGAAATCTACGCGTATTTTAAAAACTGATGTATATTGAGTCTATGAATTTGTCGAATGAATCGTGTGACCGTTGGCGGCGTGCCAGATGTTGTAAAACGTGAAAAGAAAATTACGAAGTTGACGGCAGCCGTGTAGCGGTGTCGCGCAGTGTGGACGGCGCTCAGTTCTCGCTTTGTATCGCCCAGTTTCACCAGTTTGATGGATGCGGCGGCCGGCGAGGTGGCGCCGGGGCGGGGGGCGGGGGGCGGGGGGCGCGCCGGTACTTGTTGCTCATTACGATTGTTTCTGTCCGTGTCTCATCACGTGGTATCGGCTTCCATATGCCTATGTGTCCCTAGTAGATATGTGTTAGGGGTTATCTTCAAATAAAGTATCATTTCACACCTAAGGTATTATTGTTGTTTTTATTATTATTAGCCGATTATTGTTGTTAAACAATTGTAGCTACACTCTGTTACGTCTTGGTTTCATGAGAGGTCCTAACACCTTGACTGTTAATCACCTAGTGCTTTAATTCCTCAAGCCAATGGCCCTCCTCTGCCAGTGATATCAACCCATAAAGTAGGTATTAATATAGGTTAATATTTATGTAGGTACGTTGGTATTCCGACGTGCGCCCCAATGCAACTTTCGCACTTTCTCATTTAACTTGACTAGTTACGACGAGAAACCTAAGCTAAGTGCACATTTTAGTAACTGTAGTTAGTTGTATATGAATCAATAAATTTATATCATGTGATTTGAAACCTAATTCATCATACTTAACATATTGTACACTTGTTTACTTTAGGTTTTTCATATTTTGAATTAGTTTCATCGTGGACCGTTTAACATTAATGTAATCATTGTCATGCCGCTCCATTGGTCAGAGCGAAGGAGATTGATATCATTAGCCTTTACGGTTATTAAAATTACTAGTATTATTAGTACCTTCTACTTCTTTCTATTAAAATTTTAAGAAGTCACTTAAAATATGGATTAAATCAGCAGCGTCGTCGTAACAACTTACAATGTACGTGAAGTTTTCCCGCTCGGCTAATCTAACAGCTATGAACTAGTAAGCAAGTTAGCCTCTGCTAAGCAACTCAATCTCTGTTCAAAAGACCGGCAGGTGTGGAGCCGCGAACACTTGGTAATTGGCCTTACATAGAGCTCTAACGAGGTTGTCGCTCAGTTCTGCTCGCACGGGAGACTCGCTATGCGGGAGCTATGTCGAGTGTCGAGCGCTGATTGCCTACTTAGCCTGATGCTTTGTTTTGTCTATGTACCTCGATTGGGTTATTGAACGTTATCTGTGTAGATAAATTTAATGGTTGGGAATAATACAAATAGTATAGTGAAACACACACTGAATAGTGAATACACTTTTACGATTCTTTGTGGAACATTTTGTCTGTCTTAATTTTTTATGTAGGCAGTCGATAAATGAATCGACGAGCCATCCGATGGTATGTGGTCAACTTCACCCTTGATTAGGTTAGTAGTACCAAATGTATCCCGACGCTTTGCCATTCGAAAAGGAATCGGAAGATCCGTATTACTACTGGCCCTACGTCACTTCGATCTTATATTCCTACTTCGTATTTATAATTTGAGACGTAACTAATAGTACTAACTAATAATTTTAACTAATTTTAACTAGAGTAAAATCATAACATAACATAATCATAATAAACTTAAATAATATACACAAAAACTAAAACTAAAAAGTTAAAAAATAACATAATAACTAAAAAATATTATTAAAAGGAGTCCCTTTAGGCAAGGTTCCGAAGATACTGGCAGCGTTCCCCCTTTGAATAGCTAGGCTAATTCTTTGTCCGAGGTAGCTGCCAGCTCTTCGGTCTCCTGTGATGTCGACTAACCTTTTTGCTATTTCCTTAAAAAGCTTAATAGCACTAGGACCCCACGGACCAAGGGTCTCGACACCGAATGGGACAAAATCGTATTCGGAGCCTAGACCCATGTATTTAGATGCTTTCGCTTTTTCAGCCGCTTCACAAGCCGCACCAGCTCTGTTGTTGGTTCCATGTAGATGGGAAGGGGCCAGTGTGTTTGAACAGGTTGCATCCAGCACCCGGCCCATCTTCCATGGAATCAAACTCATACCGTCCGGTCTCTTGACATCGTCTCTGGCAATACCAGTCGGCTCAAGTAGACTTGGCACGTTGACGGTGGCAAGGGACCGGCGTATGATATCGTTAAGTGCGGCATGTCTCGAGAAGCGGCCTGCACTTTTTTGGCATGACAGTCCATGATGTCCTAGCTTGTCGACATCACTGCCACAGGGACATTTATGAGGAGCGCAGGCCGGAACCCCAAGCCGTAGACAGGTTGCAATTCGGAGCGTGTCAGGCTCAAGAAATGTTCCTGTATTTGACGAAGGGTACGCGTGAAGCCAGTAGCCAGCCTCATGCGCACCCACGGCCAAAAGCCTAGCACGCGCCGAACCTGTACTACAGCTCAAAAGATTGTCATAAGTCAATTTACATTTTATGTCGTCCCAGCTCCTCTGAGAATTTGGAGAAAATGGAAAATTTTGACCTGGGCATGCAATTAAGAAAGCGTTTCTAGCTTCTTCCAAGCCAACAATCTCAAAGTTTGAAGGGGATGCTCTTAAAATTTTACTTATGAGATTTGCTGAACTATGGACAGAAGATAGGAAGGAAATTTGAAATTTGAGACGTTACGAACGAACTAGGTAATAGTGCATATTATCCGTTCTTTTAGAGACATGGGTATCATAAATGGTAATGTAGCAAACCTCTCCAGAAAATCTAGTGAAAAGCGACAAATTAGAAGTCTCCTCAAGTTTTCTGATAACATTTAGAAAAAAGCCGTTATATTTACATTGTGGGGAGTAATCGGCAGAGTAATAAAGTTGTCCGTCGACCGCACGAGTTGGCTAAGCAGAACACGTAGGTAATTGTTCGTAACGAAGTTGTTCCCAAGTAGCTCGCGGCTTAGCCGCGTCTCAGCGTAGATGTACCTACTTTACTCTGCAGCTTTGCTTGCGACGCTGATACAGCGGCTAATAATTATCAGGTTTTGACTGTAACTGCCTGAGTTAGATAGACACACCACCTGAAATTTCATTTATGATGTTATTGGTGATCAGACCTTGGCTTCGATTGTATAATTTTTAGAAACTTAATGACAAACGGCAAAAATTTAACACAGTTTGGTAAGGTATGTATAATGCACTCGGAAGATCATTGTCAATTTCAGAATGATTGTAGAAAATAATTTGATTAATACAACGTCACAATTTCACGTCACCGTAAAAATACAAGACGCAAGAACGTAGTGACGTGACGCTCAAGCTAAACTCAGCAGGTCTTGTGTTAAAAAAGTTACTGCAGGTTTGTAAACTTTTTATTAAATTTGACACCGTACTAACAAACAGAAAATCCAAAATCTCACGGACAGCGCCCGTGGCGCAGTGGCTGCCCGGGGCGGGGGCGGGGGCGCGGGCGGGGTGACATTGGCTTAGTTTATAAAAATGCGCCGACCGCACTAATTATGTCCGTTGCTCGACGAAATTGAAGAGACGTCCTGTTAAGTTATTCGAGGAATATTTTGGAATTCATTTTAGAATTAATTAAGGTAACAAATATCAATTATTTTCACGAAATTTTTAAATAAATGTTTATTTACTATCTAATTATTGTACTATTACGTAATTTAAACAGTATGCTTTAGTCATTCAAAGATAGTACTTAGATAGCAAGAGGCAACGTAGCTTCAGATGATAAAGCACACAAAAGCCTATATGTACGTTGTTGAAATAATAATAAATTTGTGCATAATTATATAACATTAACGACTGTAGGACATTATAGGCATAAGCAATTATTATACTGTCGCCTGTGGGTTCGCCTGACATCAGTTGCTGCAGTTAAAATTACAACGGAATTGAGAGCCTCATCCGTTTTTGAAGTAGGTTAAAAAAGACGCCCATTAGTATGCATACTTTGAAATGAGATGAACTGCATCATCATAACACCAGTGGCATTATAATATTGTACGTGATCGAGCCGAACAGTTCCGTCTCGGGGTCGGGCCGAGCGCGCGGCGGTGCCGGCGGTAAGCAGGATATCATCAATTGCGACCGCGACACATCCGCGCCCGGCGCCCTCAGTGATCGCCTCATCGCTGTCACATTACCAGACCATATTTAAACAATTGTCTACCAATCCGCACTTGGCCCGAGTGGTATCGAATGCCCTGGAGCCCTTACGTCATGAATGATCCCGAGCCCATCGGGACGGTTATGGATTGCAATGATGATTAAAAAAGTAGGTTGCCTTCAAACAAAGGTACCAACCCGACTTGATTGTGTGCACGATCCTGTTCCGTCCTATACCTACGCAGCTTAGAACGCACACAAAGAATTTTCTTGGAGGGATAAGGATGATATATGTGTAGAGCATACTGTTCGTTTGTGTGCGGAATATACATAGATACGCATGAAACAATTTATCCAAAATATAAGAAATTTTCTGTATGTCCAAACGTATCCACAAAATGAGGAGTTATTAAGAATATGAACCTCATATGTCCCTGGACCGCACAATAACCCTGATGTGCGATACAAAGGCCGGCATCGTCGGGCTATTAGAATTAATAAGGGGCATGTATTTGCGAGTCGGGTAATACGTGAGTGGGCGGTATTTTGTTCAGTGATTACTTGCTTGAAACAAAAATTATGTGCGATATATAAAGATCCTTTCCAGACATTTATGAGTTTAGTCTCTCATGAACTGGTCAATGTATTGTTCAACCTCATCATTTCAATAAGTTATCATAAGCTTTACTAAATTCTCAGTCTTATTTATTGTGTCTAAAATCTTTCTTCAGAACACACCGTTACACAAAACAAGAGTTATTTCTGACTTATCTACGAATGTTACCAACTTCGAGTCTAATTAATGATTGATTTTCAGTCCAGGTAGCATTTCCACGACGTATTGTCGTGGTGTCGCCAATCAGCAGGCTTTGTTCCCCACTTAGCAAGTTAAACTTGTTTACCGATAAACACGGAACAACAGAATGCTTGTTGACGCCTGTTTCTGCCTCCGACACCAAGTTAATGGAGATTTGAATTAGTTATTGTGCTACCTTCATTCCTCAACTTAATGTTGACATCTAACTGGTTCAAGCTGTTGTTATTGTTACTAATATTGAAAAATGTTTCCTTGGAAATTGATATTTCCATTACATTAATGGGTTCCGAGTTTACTTCTTGTTCGGCAATGCGTTGTCTCTATACGGCGATGACCTTTTCGTCACACCTCCCACATATTAATTCGCTCGTCTGTCGGTTATTAACATAAAAGTTAGTCGTGAAACTCTAAACGTCTAGTCAGTCTATGAGTCAGGTCCAAGTTCATAGACAGTTGCAGTGCACGACGGGCGGTGGGTGGCGGACGTCCTCGGGAAACAATTGTCGGTAATTGATCGTACAGCGCGTGGCACATCGGCGATCTCGGCTACCATTGATTAATTCGACGGGAAGCTCAGCTTATTAGACGACGTGAGACCTGGATCTGGCGTCGTAAACAAATTTTACGTAATTGGATAATAGATAGAGGCAGAACTCAAATGAACGGATGTTGGTGGCATCTGGACCGCGGAAGGATTGTTTAAAAAAAGATTTAAGACCAGTAAAAAACTAGAGCAAGCTCTTATTGAATGTGGCCGTAGAAAATAGGCATTTAGGTTATTTAGGGCTAATTAGGCAATACAACCCACGAAATTTTGTAATCTTACGCAATCAGACCTCATAGTTTACTATGTAATTTCGGTATGGAAATATGTTACCTTCCTACATGAAAAAATTATACATGTATAAATTTTTTTGACGTACAAAACACAAGCAGAAATGTCATTAGAAACTTGTATCGTATCAATCGTAGCAGGTAATTAGACAAGTTTCTGGACAATGGTCCTGATCCACTTGCGTTTAAATGTAAATGTAGAAACTGCTGGCCATTAAAATATGAAATAGTTTAATTTTTAGATTTCAATCAGGCTGTGGGGCAGCTTGAAATTGATAACATATGAATGACTGATCGCTTCCAACAATTGAAATATACGTATTATAAATAATATGAAATTAATAACTTGAACCAGCCACCATTCTGTGGTGAGGGTGCTGACTGCGCGCCATATTATGTCGGCACACCGCACGTCTTAATAAGCTCCACTGAAATCCGCTTTTTGTGCCTCCGCCACTGCGGCGTGCGGCGCGGCGTGTCACTTCATCTCGCGTGAGTAATTACGCCCTCCGATTCTGTTTCATTTTAGAAACACCTTATCTTTAATAATCCGATTAATCTTATTTCAATATAGGTATACTCGTATTTACGTCGACCTACTCGGGGCCCCGATTTGAATTCTTTCTACACATTCTATATTTGTTTATTTGCAGTTGATAACTTCGTTTCATTAAGCAACGAATTAAACTTAATTAAAACGAATCTTTCATCTTTTTGTTGCATGTTTTTTATCTCTCTTGCCTTGCTTTACTTATCTTAATTTTAACCCGCTCATGAGTTACATTTTAAGATTAGCTTACTTATTAAACAGAAGGTTAAATTAACTTTTAAAACGGAAGCAACAAAATAATACTCAACATTACATTTAAAGTACACCTCTTCATTATCGCTGCACGCAATATCCCCGGTACTTTGACGCTATTAACTTTTGATGGCTATTTACGAATTAATATAACAAGCCGTTTGGAAGCTCACCGAGAAAGCAATATTGTGGAATGGATCTTTTCGGAGGAGATAAGGATACCGGGTCATTTCAATTTGCAAAAATTATGCCGTAACTTGGGGACGTCGGGCCCGGCGAGATACTTGATGATATCGGCCGATTCTTCAGTAGTCAAGTCGATAACTTTTTGGTTTTCGCTTTCAATTAATACGAGTGTTTGTACTGGACTCATCTCTACTAAACGGCTATACTACTACTATTATATACTAATACTACACTATACTAAAACTATCTTGTTTCTGTTGTTGTAACTTGTTTCAGACCTATACATATAAGGTCTTTAGTCTTGAGCTGCAGGAAAGCATGCCTCAGGAACTAGAGGGTCCTCTGGTTTTCCTCTGGTTCAAAATACCTTCTATAGTTTTTCATTAGTGTTTCAGAATTGCGCTTGGATCATCATAACACAACATAAGGCCATATCTCGCCATGCTTGCAAAGAATTCATATGCGATTATAATGGACAATCTGCGTAAAAACTGTGGTATATATCAATTTCTGAATTCTTAAGTAAACTTAATTAAACACCGAGATATTCGCCTGTAAGGTAAGATTATAATAGAGTTGGAGGGAGCAGTGTGAAGTGTCATAGTCTGAACGGTGTTGTCTGTACACGTGATAGCATGATAGGTATAGCAGACGTCATACTCGTATCCACGTGGATGAACACTATTATGGAGGTGTCTGCAGGTGAGTGCATTAGGCTGCGGCGAGCCGGCGAGCCCGCCCGCGCCGGGTAATGCGTTTAACACCGCGCCGCGTGCCCTGTCGCCCCTGTCTCCCCTGACCCCGAGCCCCTTCACACCTACTCTGTAATTGTGTAATGTTACATTCGTTTTAATATTCGTCATTCTGTCGTTAGTCGTTGGGTTACTCCCACTTTCCATTTCCACCTGTCTCTGTTTTCCGTGATTTTTAAAGTTAGATTCCACGACTTTATAATTTGTATTAGATATGTCGTAGGTACTTACGAGTTCATAACCCGACACAATATAATGTTTCAGCTGTAAGTATGTGGTCGATCAAATTGATTCGTTGGTCCCTTCAACGACAAATAATTATAATCGTCCTGACCATCTTGAATAGAATGTCCATAAATCACCACTGTCTTTAATAACACACATATACACGAAAGGATACATGAAGTGACGTAAATCTGTATATCACAAGATCTGAAAATATCTGAAAAATAAAATCATGTACTATAACATCACGTGTGTCGCGTAGTGTGAGTGTAACACCAACGCGTACGGTGTAAGCGGCGGCGGGCGCAGGTAATGCGTTTAGCACCCGACAACGGTAATTGGTCTCGCACTGCCGCAGCAGACAGCTGCGCCCTCGGCAATGGCGGCTTTCGAACTCAGATAGACTCCTGTACTCCTATCCTTGCTTTTAGTTGCATTTGGACGGCGTATGGCGCAACGATTGCCAAGCCGTTCTAAGGGTCCTGGATTCGATTTCGACGAGGTGGAAGTTACATCATTTTAAATTTCTGTTTTCGGCCTTGATTACCCATGACACAGGATATCCTGCATCGACATTCAGATATAATCTAATATGTATCCAACTGCGAACAGTTGTCAGCGACAATTACAAATGGGGTCCGTCTTAGTAGCCCTCGGGGACACCAATGCATTGGTGAACGATTTTAAATAGAATTACAGTCATACAGATGCTTTACCCTTGCGAATGTCCTCCCCGTTCTAAAATTTTGAATTGGTAGGTAATTTTACCTCGCATTGTACTGACGTATGTCCACATACGCTAATGTTTTTGTAAGTGTATAGGAGAAGAGAAGGGATTTCTGATCTCTGATGCGTGAGCATATCACATTATAGACGTACCTCACGCGACTTACCACTTTGTACGGCTTATAGTACGTGGGTGGTATGTATGTTATATTATGACAAAAATTATCTGATTACACATACAAGTAACACCTATTACTAGGTATCATATATTTTTCTTCTTCTATTATTATCAAATTATCAATAGAATCATGTGTTTACAGTAGCACAAAGTTATATTTACGGTAGGTAAGGTAGGTACGGTACGGTAGGTTAACGATGTGAATGATAGTGATAGTGTCAACCACGAAAAGCTACATGTAGTGGATCACCAGGTCGCAAAACTGGAAGATATCCGGACAAGAAGTCATCTTACAAACACAACTTTTACTCTTCTTATTTTCAACTTGCTACTGTAACACTTTGTCTTTGAAAACATAATTGAGTAGTGCGTACCCAAATTAACATGTTGAAACAACTTTAAGCATTTACGACGTCCGCGTGTCGGTGGTAATGGGCCCGCGCCTATCAGTGCTCCGGTGATTAGGACATAAATCCGCGGACCTCATCCATACAAATGTTTGCCGGATTTAAATGCTGCTGTTGCAAATGGAATCGAATGGACTCATTTGTTGAACCAAGTTTATGTGATCAAATCACTGTGAGACATTTGAGGAATTTGCGAGAACTGAAATCAGTAGGTACTAGATTGGCGTGTAGTAACAGATTCATTACGATAGCGTTTGTAGTCTTCCGACTTTGCCAATTCAATACCTATTATCGACAACACGTACTAAGTAATTGCTGTTGCTTTATTCTCGCTTCCATGATTAGGCACTTTTTCGAAACTGTAGTAGAATCGAAATAAATAGTAAAAAAACAAAATTATAAATGCGATTAGTGTTTAACTATTGTGTATTAAGATTCAATGGTGCTATAAAAGGCCTCCAACATGAAGTTCTGATGTTACTGTGAAGTAAACTACGTTAAGATGTCCTTCAGCAGTCTTGAGTGTTCCGGGGACCCTTCATTCAGCAGCACAATCCCTACCAACTGCTACGCAGTCGTCTAAACGTATAATAGTTTATTTCCATGATTAAAGTACGATTATGACGTCACGACTATTGTATTACCCTTAGGCTGACTATTGCATGCCAGGAATAGTTATATAGACTTTATTATTTACCTGGTACTACTATGAACCTGTAATTGTATTTGTATGTTTAAAGCAAATAACAATTTTTAAATTTGAAATTTCTAGCAACTTTACAATCAGCACTAAAACATTGTCAGCTAAGAATACTCGTACATGTCACTAGTTATTCACACAGCGTCCAAAGGACAAAAAATATTTTCTTTCGCACATCTGCCCGCATTTCGAGATAAGAGTATTTTGATGTTTGCAATAATAACACAATATAAAGATATTTTTTCCAAAACGTGATGTCGCCCAGCGTGCTCCAAGCTCCAGTTAATCCCAAATTCAATATCCGTTTCGGTCACATCGAGGGCATTAACCATTCTCCTTACACCGAAACTCCGTCCAGATTCACTGAAATAGTTGCGTTTGGGGTTGTTTAAAATTCAAGCATCAGACGCCGCGCAATCCTGAAAGGAACGTTTCTTTTTATGGGGTCACTCGAGTAAATAACGCGTCTTCATTTGGGCTCCGAGTATTCCGACCGCGTCCGCAACACGCCCCCTGCCGGACACTTTTGAATATTTCTCTTTGATGGTCGGTCAAACAGCATTGGCTTTTGTTAGTATTATTGGATTTGTGGTGCTATTAGTCATTGCAGTGCCATTAAAATTACTGTATGAGCTCGAAATAACCACCAATGTTTAGCTTTCACCATAGCTCATTCCAACTATTAACATAATTTCATATTTTCATCGTCATCATTATTTCGACTCACCACAATTTTTTCAAATTTCAAATTTAAACTTCATTCATGTAGGTATTACTGATACACCGTATTTTCTTAACGTTTCGTTTCGCACAGGTCTATAATGCTTTTCCAGTTCCAGTTTTTAGCCATGTTTTTGCTGTTTAGTTCTGGTCTTCATAATATGATTGTCAGCTTTCGTAAGTGAATTACATATATTTTGATCTTTACATTAAGTGTGCTTAATATTTCAAGCACAAATATGAAGGTTTTTCACCTGGCAACAGCTACAAAGCAGCAGGAGTTTAAAATTTCCTAAAATGTTATTTTTTTGGTTCACAAAATTCCAGCTACTTTTAAAAAGCTAACGAAACAGAATCTCTTAAGGGGTATGTTTAACCAGGCGGCGTGCGGGCGTTTGTGCCAAGATTGCGCTGTCACATGCTACATCGCACAGGGCTATCTACTCTTTTTAATATTTTTTTATAATTCATGTACTGAAAGAAAACGTCGCAATCAAAAGTTTGCATAGGAGACTTACAGTGTAATAAAGTTTTAAACATTACCGCATAAAAATATTTTACGATTCTTTTGTTGATTCAAGTTTTGAGTTATTTACACTATTCTCCCTTGCAACAGAGTTGCATCAACGTAATCCTTTTGTTGTCCGGTTGTACACTGTATAAAACTTCTAAGAAGTTATTTTCAATGTTTGGTTTTGTCTTTTTTAATCACAACAAAAACATGTTAAAGTCTGAAATTGTTTAGAAATAAAAAAATAGTATTTTATGTATATTTTATTAACGTTGACAACCCTAGTGCACGTATGCGAGGCCAATCGTTCGTTCAAACCGCATACTATCCGATCTCCGTAAATTGCATTTTGGAGTAACGTCTTGAGTATTTATGTTGATGTTTGCTTCATTTACTGCGGTATTAGTTAGAGTGGACTGCAATGTACTTCTCCACTGGATTTGACGACAAGCTTTGTATTCGAAATGGACCGAATAGTGCATACTATATGTATATACCCTGTGTTGCAACATTTTGGATATATTTTTTTCTAACACTTAATTATTCTTGACAACAACGTCATATATTTTGAGATTCTTTCGATATCCAACAAGATAAAAGAGATAATAAAGAATGAAACCTTTATTAACAAAGAACGCATAATAGAGACGGGGAAACAGACGTACGGGAAAAGTCGACTGTGTAACATCGGGCAGTATCAAAAATGCATCGTGGGAAATTGTCAAGAAATACAAAAATTGAAAAATCGGTCGGAATAGTAACATGAAACACAAATTGTTTGTCCGAGCATCGCCTCATCTTGAACCATTCCAATTCCCTCCCCGTATTGGTCCTCTATTGTAGAGTTTCTTCACCCTTCATATTGCTACATGTTTAAGTTGGATATCGTACGCCAACGAAATCCTCTTTAGCATTCTAATGAATTGGATCCATCTCATTTGCCACTATTGGATTTCTGAGGTTTGCAATTACTTTGAAGTTAGCTCTATTTAAATTCAGATTATTTATCGATTTCGAAAATTTACATTGGCAAACGAATTCAATTCGTAATTTGAGAAAGACCAATCCTCAGTCATGCGCAATATATAGATATCACTTCTAAACAGTTTAATCGCATGCTTGTGTAAATTCGATTAGCGAATCAATGGAGATTTCCACGCGAAGCTCACCCTCGAGACGAATGCAATCGATTGGTGCAGCGTCTTTGATTTCGGAATTCAAGATGCGAAGCAAGCGGAAATATACAATCGCCGATATTATTCCTCGCTCCGACCAAACCATCAAGCTTCCATTCGGAATTCTACGTTTTTAAATTAGTATTTGTACATACTGCGGACACGAACGCTATAAAAGGTGGAATAAAGTCTCAACTCTACATCACTAAATCGTTGGCCATTAAATAATAGCTTTTTGTGCAGTCTGCAATTTCCGCAAAAGTCTCATTAATGCAATCGCAAGACTTTAATTGTTTCCTCTTGAGAATAGGAAATTTGAGTTTCAAACATTAGAAGGAGATAATAATTTTCAATTGTATGTATAATTTACTTTTTCTAGTAGTATTTCAAATACTTGTTCTCAAATTTTCATGCACGGAATTGAAATTTGGGTACAAATATACCTAGAGATCAGACAACTATTATTATTTTTTTGCTTCAATTTGCACTGTCACTTACGGATCTACTACATTAGGGAAAAAGTTTTTATTTTATTTTAATTGCAAAATATGTTTCAATTTTTTCTTTAAAACTAAAAATTGTTAAAGTGCCTAAAATTCAAAAATAAACTGTGCTATAATCCTAAAGACCCCTAAACTTAAAGGAAGTAAAAATTTAGGGTACAGTACGGAAATCTTTCATATTATTTAATTTATTTTTCGCGTTTATTACTCACGCGAGTCCAATGTGGGTTTAAAAGTTCCTTCACATGATTTAATTTATAATGTATCATAAAACGTTTTAAATTTTTATTGTACTTTGCTTAACCCAGCGATGTATAGCTTTCTCAAGGATCGATTCGTTCCAGTCCCAGCTTAGACTTTATTTCGAGTCAGTATTTTCGTTACAAATAATTTGGGTCGACAATCCCGACAAGAAGACTAATGGATCGCATTTGAACCGATTATATATCACCGCGTGTCGCTAACGAATTCATCCTTTCCTTTACTGCTTTTTTTCTTCTCTGTATTTTTTTTACTTTTTATCTTCATCGTCAATTTTGTGATGTACCTTTAGAAGTCGACAAGATCGTTGAATTAAAATTGACTTGCGTCGGTTATAATTGAAGCCAATAAGCTGTTCGTTTTGTTTCATTATCATTACAAAACTGTATAACATCATCATTAGAACATCATTAGGATTTATTATCCAAACCAAGTGCTTACTTTTTATTTGATGCCCAAAATTGGAACGAAATAATTATATTAGGTTTTTTTAATAAACAACACAACAACGCAGAACTTTTGTTTAGTTGACTAATGTTACTCATTTAAATTCTCAGTTCGGTGACCCGTGGACACTGTTTTAAAAGTAGTTCACACACGTTCATCTTTAACTATTCTAAGAATAATTATAATACTATTCTCAGCGTATGAAATTTTTTACTTCAACAATAATTTATCTTTTCGATGTAAGTTTAAATCTTTCTAATTAAGCCGTCTTTTGAAACAATATTTTATCATTTATCTTCTCTTCGTTTTGTTAGGGATATGTCATTTGTCATCAGTATCTCCCCTCTGAGTTTTTAAGTGACATATTTATAACGCTAAACAAAGAGTTCATGCTCTGCTGTATTATTAATATCGCTGGGAAATAAACAACTTTCACAGTCGATTACCGAGAAACTTGCTAATAAAATCTTGACTTTACTAAATTGCTGTCTCGGCTGCCGTGCGTCCCACTTCGTGTGCTGCCACATTATTTATACATCGTATACATCAAGTTTTTTTACTTCTTTACAACAATCAAAATTTTTTATCCCGTGGACTGTTTATCTTTCATTCGTTTAGTTCATCGACGATTGAATAAAATGCCAACGTATCATTGCTACGTGAAGTTGTAAACACACAATGTGATGCAAGTTGAAGTTACCGTAGAAACTAAATTGGTTCTTATTCTTTTTATCGACACTTCTTCTTGGATCCACGATTTTGTGTTACTATTCCAGCTTATTCAGACTATCGCCGTTCTATTAATCCTCGACAAGAAAAGTAAATATAACACAGCTTCTTACAAATAACTCACATACTCACAAACAATTTAATGTGGGTAAGTTTTCACAGATCGTATGTGACATGCAAGCGAACTTTCGGTATTTTAATCAAAAAATTACGAGACCATAAAAATCAAGCAGCCCTCGCCATGCGGCTTTGACTGTTATTGGATAAGCGCTGCTTCTAAAATAGCTTTAAGTTAACGTGCATTAAAAATCTACTTAAATATATATTTACCCTATAAATAAATAAGATAATTTTCCGTATGCATATTTAATGTATATTGTTTAGGAAGTACCTACCGTTAATTTCCGTGTAATAATTTATGCAACGACATGACATGTTACAGAAATATAATAACCCATCTGTCCCACACGCACTGGCAAGATAACACACTGATCCCTTTTCTCTTATTAGCTCAGGACATAAATCAGGAGACGGTTGTAAAGTTGCGAGTAACGCTTCGCCGGCCACAAATAAAAACGCGCCAAGCGACGAGCCCGCCGCCCGCCATTTTGGATTCGCGCCAAAACTACGTTCGGTCACTGCCATGGACTTTATGCTCTTAAAAAGTTATGACTACCCTCTATTGTGTATTATTCCTCTCTGTCATGAGTTGGTGAGTTCTTTCTTCATATAATAATGTTAATGGATGTCGTGTAGAGAGATAATGTTGCGGAATTTATTTCAAAAGACAATTTTGCCGGCGAAGAATTTGTTTCTTAGAAATATTAAAGTAAATAAGTACACTTATTACAGACGTGAACGTTTCAGCAATACTCTAATTGTCTTGCATTGTTATTACGAAGTATTTACGTTTTTATGTGAAATTTAATTTTAAACTTTCAACAATTTTCTTACAAACGTATGAAATTTGGATTCATTCGTTTACCTACGCTGAGATTTTTCAAATTTGAAAGGTTTATTGGGGTGCCACTTGTAATGTTAAAGAGTCGCAATGCGACACATCGAATTGTTCTGCGATTGTGACCGTGCGTTACAGCATTTGAGTGCTTGCTATGCTCTTTTATTGCTATCTTCTTTTTACTTACCTACATTGGGCCTTTTTTTTAATATACTCTTCTATATCTTTGTGATAATTTTGTTCTTTGTTTGACCTCTGTTGTATTTAATACGATAGCAGGAATTTATTTTATTCAAATTTTGTTTTTACAATCACTTTTCGAAAATTACCATAATTAGCCCAACCATTAATGGTATATACCAATTATACCATTGCTTCAACAATTGATGTCTACCGCGTTCGTGAAAGAATAACAAGAGGACAATATGAAGATATTATTAGAATTTTAAAGATACTGCGATATATCTTAAAGTCAAACAGTCACATTATGGCATGTTGTAATGAACAAATGAAGTAGCAGCGCCGTAGATAGATGTTTCTCACGCGACAAAGCACGAAGTATCTCGAATCAATTTTCCCACTCTCTATTATAGTAAATAGAAGACAATTTGTAGTTGCCGGCTACTGCGCGGCTAATGATGGGTTATCTGCTGGTCGCCGCGATAAATTCTGATTAGTAGCGGGTCTAGAGCTCCGAGACATTTACATAAGTAACGCGGGACACATGCTATTCGATGGAAATCTTGTGTACTGCAGAATGGATGGCAGGAGGAGTGGTTGTAATTGCTGGTGTTCAAGTAACAAATGGTAAGGGCACAGTGTCACATGTGCTAACTAGCAATGTAACATTTATTTTTGCTTCAGCAGACGATGTCAGCTTAACTACAGCTCTGGGAACTTGGGAAACGGGATCGACGATAATAGACTTGTCTTTTTATTTTTGTCTCGGGGCCGTCTTGTAAGCGCTACATTAACATTTTGTTACGTCACTACGTGTGCTGTAATCTAACTTTATTGTTACTTTGGATAAGTGTTTCGAGTTTGTTTATTTTTACTTTATCTAAATAATGTTTTCTGATGATGTGTCTATTACTTTTACTCAATACAGCAATACGATAGTAGCTATTACTACCGTAGCTATAAAAATACATAGTTATTAGTAGCAATAGGCATTAGGTATACATTAATGCCTAGGTAATTTCTCTTTTTTGTACTAATTTACCGTTGAGTAGTTATAGTATTATCTACAACTCGTTTTACAATAATGACCATTTGTTCAACAGTAGTACCTACATGGAGTATGTTCTTAGCTATTCTATTTGAATCCAGCCTACTTACAAATGCGTCCCGAGTCGCCTACTGATCTTTGTAAATAGTGCCCGACAAATTGTCCTTTTAAATAGTGCGTAGCTGGATTTGGGAGTTTAGCGTAACGGCCCGAGACGCGACCGCATTTACATTCTGATGCCGTTTGGACGCGGAGTTCGGAAACCTTCCACGGGAACATGGATGCGGTATGAACATATTGAGACTACAAAAGGAAATTTATACTACATTAAATCTTCCCCTTGCTTGTATATGAATGATTCATATCCATTTGCTGTTAAAAGTTATTTAAATACCTTAAGAATTCATAAACCATAAAAATTTAGAAAAACGTTTTCTACATTATATACTCGTCACTTAACGCATAAATGATGATTAAAAACAACATAATATTGATACTATATAATTTATCAATTTAGTAAGTGACACACCAGTGTACATAACAATTTTGAGTGAGTTTATGAATACTGGATAATCTTAATTATATATATTTCTTCTGTGCGTGTGTATGTGACTGAACTCCTCCTAAACGGCTTGACCGATTTGGTTGAAATTTTTTGTGTGTCTTCAGGTGGATCCGAGAATGGTTTAGATTCACAATTGGACCCGGTAGGTGGCGTTGCTGTCGATATATCACTAAAACATTTTTTAATTATAAAGCGGTACGAAGTACGCTGGGACCACTAGTTCTATGTAAATTACACAATTCATTATTTTCCGCATGACTAGCTTAGCAGCGGAATACCTTTATTATTCGGCAGTTTGTTTTCCCGCAAGTATTTATAGGGCTTATCATGGAAACTGTGTTCTTATCATTCCATTTGCATCCCTCGGATCCCTCGGAAATTTCCGAAACAAGTCATGTTTCCCCAATTTAGCATAAAGCCTCACGTTTTCACGACATAAGCTGTCGTTATCTGCGGCCGCGGGCGCCATTTTTCTGTGCGTCGGAAAATATTGTCCGTCGCTTAGCGCATCGCACCCTCCACGCATTTGCATACATTTACATTATAATCCGTGTTGCTGGAGCACCACCAGCGGCACCAGCCGTTGAGTGCTGACGGTTTTAAGAGAAAATGCAGCGTAAGTTGTTGTCGCTACCCCGGATTGTAATCTCCACGCTGGATGTGCATGTCGGGTCCTCTAAACGTGAGGAAATTTGGATTGGCGGTAGAAAAAATGGTCAAATTCAAATAAATGTTAAAGTAAAAATATGAATTTAATGAGAGCTCATTTTTGGAACCCTTGAATTAATTTAAAATTAAATTATAATTGACATAAACTTCGAAACCGATCGTTGTAAATAGGTTGGCCGAAGTGAAGCCGTGATTCCGCGGCAATTAAAATCTGTGTATAACAAAAGAGCATTAACTGCAATTACTGAAACTTTAAAACTAATCAGAATCGTATATTCGTCATTGTAGCACTAATACGCGTTATGGAGATTTCTCAGGAAATAAGAGTCGCTCACTTTTTTGTTCATCTTATTTCACTCTATACCTTGATTTAACAATTATGTAGGTACCTGAGTTGGATTTATGTAAGGCTCCCCTTGTGATTCTTTTCAATATAAACGAGTACCATTGAATAGTGTTTCTTAAACAACACAATAAATACCTAAGAAACAAAGTCTTATACATAATACATATTAAAGTTCAAAACCGTTTCATTACAAAATTATAAGGTTGAAATAAAATAATAGACAATCAACCCTTCTTTTAATGGCTCACACCTCCGGACGCCCTCTGAGGACTATTATTTCAAACTGCTATTTTATAAATATAACCCCATAATTGTCGAAATTGTACAGAAGAACCCCTAATTTCATAGGATCAACTGACCCTCTAATAACACACCGACGTGAGGACTTAATCCTTCACAAATTGTGTTTTGTATCGGTACGAGAATATTACAAGCCTCATTATATTAATGGGGATTCTTAGAATAATTTTAATATTGTTTTGAATTTATTACTTCCTGGTAACTAGATAACCCTTCTAAGTATTTACTGGGTTAATATTAACTTTACATTAAACTGTGCTATTACGAATTTATGTCAATTTAATTGTTAGTTAACTATGTTATATACATTAATATGTCATATTCTGTATTTGTATGTGTAGGTATGATTTAAATATTTTGTTTTGCGTAATGAGCTAAATTATAATTATGAGCGATGCAATGACGGCCATTGCATTATAAAAATAATTGGGACAATTGAAGCATACTTAAGTGGGATAGTGTTAAAGACGATAATTTTTTAAGGTTTATTTCGTTTCAAAATTTATTACATTTAATCAAAATGAATTCAGGTAAATCGAAATTTAAATAGCTACTTCAAATAACCACACGGACAACGTAGAGTTATCGTTTTCTAGAAGCAGGCGGTCGTCGGAGGCACATTTGAAGGCTACATTAAACCTCTATTTTGGTTTATTGCACCTCGCCCGTTTCATCCATCACACCTGAGCTTCGTCTAATGGTGGGTTTAATGCGCCGCGTGTCGTTCCGGAGAGGCGAAGTCGGCGATGTCGCGCTGATTAAACCGTAGCCACGAGATTAAACGACGACGTTGAAACGCGACGATGAAATGAAATAATTTATAGTTAATTGATTATTCTGGTTTCATAATACTTCGCACATGGATAGCGTCGGAAAATTAATTTTACGAACTTTAATCAATTTGAAACGAAAGTTGATACAAAATTATTAAATAATAAATTCAGGGGCCTGCAATTTAATGTCTTTGGTGCCAGCAAAACCGTCGAATAAAAAACATAATCAATAGTCTCTCTTCATAGATTCTGGGAAACTTAAAACATGAAGTTCTTTTGTAAATAAATGAGAACGTTCTTAAAAATATATTACAAAAATAGTTTTTAATTTAATCATACGCTGGTACACTCATACACTCGCCGAAGATTGAAGTTTCATCCACATAAATTGGACTCGTGGAGAGCCTCTACAGTTAGATTCTCACGATCACTTTCGACACGAACATGCAAATTGTGGAAAGAACTTCTTCTGAGGTATTCTCGGAGCGCCATGACATTGGGTTCCTCAAAATTAGTGTACAAAGAGTTTTCCTTCAGGGTCGTTGCACTGGCGACTGTTCTGGTGTTGCTTGTGTCTATAAGCGACGATGACCACATTAGGTGGCTTCATTAGCTTTTAAGTGAGACCTTCAGACTATGAAAAACATATTACTTTTTGAAATATGTTAAAATAATAACAGTGATTTGTAAATGCATACATGGAACAATTATCTATCAGTTTATCTGCACTTGCATCTGCAATTTTAATTAATGACCGTCCGAGTACATTCCACTGATGGTGATGGTGGTCATGAGAAAATGCGTTTCCTTATCGCGCCGCGCTAATCGTAGGTCGGGATGATCGGTGAAAGCGCAGGGGAGGTTAATGAACACATTGGTTTGTGTTGGTCCGACGGATTGCTTTACATATCTTCACTACTTGCACATATTAAATTGCCTAAAGGTCGTAAGGGTAATTTATCTCTTGTTATATTGACTAAACTTTCGTAATTTGCTTTTAATTTCAAATCCAACTACTTAAAGTGTACTTGTTTCAAAATTATGTCGCATTAGTTAATTTTCTCAAAAACGACAAACGAACCATCTGATGGTGAGTGGTGACCGTCACCCGGACATCAGCAATGCCAAAAACATCGCCGATGCGTTGTCGGCCGGGAAAGAAGGGAGATGAGAGAAAGTAGATGTTCTTGTAGAGTGTATTTAATGTTTATTATTATCACGAAACTAAGCTAAGAACTAAACAAAACTAAGAAATAAAATATAATATTTGTTTATGTTACAGTCATTGATATTGATTCCGGCGCATCAGCATCATATTTGTACATTATAAATTCGTATAGGTACCTTCACGACATTTAAAGTATAAACATAATATCTTAACGAATACATAAATGTTATTTGTTACAGGTATGTACTCGTAGGTACCGTGACGACTGCGAACGATTTGACATGGGTATGGCCAAACTTTAATATAACATTAAAATTTATTTATAAGCTGGTGTAAGCGTTTGTAATGCGTTTAAGTGTAAACATACCTCTATAAGCTTTGTTCCACTGCACTATTATAACGTTTTTAAGAAACATTTCGCTATAAATTGCCGTAAATAACACGAGCGCAGCTTTCCTTACAATTTCTGAGCGGCGGAGCGCAGGAAAGCGGATACCTCTAGCTAACATAGAAGCTAAAACAAAAGTAATTTTCCACCGCTTGGTTGACGCCAGCTTTTTGTATGATATTTTTTTAATCCACACGGCGACTCGTAGAACGCCTCGTGTCAGTGCAACGGCAAGCATTTACTTCACCGTGAAGTATACGAGTATAATATACGATTAGGAATATGTATTCCAATTGATACCTTAGTAATATATAATATTTTTTATTATTTTTTTAATCAAAGTTGCTTAAGATCAGATCGACTCAGTTACATGGATCATGGTCACAGATACAGTCTACAGTACTTGCACTAGTGCAACGATGTACCTACATTCCTGTAGGTAAGCGTATTTCGCAAGCGCTGCTTCGGCTAAGTAGCAGGACAAGTGGAGTGGCCGAGTGGCCTCGTCTCGAGGGCTGAAAAAACACCTCCCTTCTTGATTTTTGTAGAATTTTTTATGAAAAAATAAAACCAAAACAGGAGTTCTGTATTCATGCGATGTCCTAAATCTGCGTTCCTTATGAAAATTACACATAGGCATTATAAAACTAACTTAACGCTGTCTGTTAGCGCCATAAATCCCATAACAATTTTTTTTTACTCTTAAGTGTTCGTTTAATTTCAGTCTAAAAAAATAGTTTCCCAAAGCGAAGCGAGGGCGGGTTACTAGTTTTTAATAGTATATTATCCTAATCTAATAAGCATTTTAAGAGTACATATTGCGTTGTAGTCCTGTACTCAAACCACTAAAAATAATGTTTCATAGACAACCGGCATCGATTGACATTTATTAATTATTAATATCCGCAAGAAGCATGCTCGCAACGTGCGGCATGTGAAGCGCGCGCGACACGCGTGATGGACGGCGGCCGCGTTTGATGTGTGCCTAATAATATCTATGGAATGCGAGGTGAGAATTCTATTGACCTGCGGGAACATATCTCGAATAGACCGTAAACTATTTATAATTATTTGCTCTAATTATCTTTCTCTAATTAGTTCTAAAAATCCACAAGATTTAGTCCATTAGAAATCCGGTATCTGAAATGGTCCAGACTAATTTTTTTTTTATTAAATTGTATAGTAACATAACAAGGAGAACAACATACTAACACTCGACGTATAACATACTAGGATAGCAGAGGTTAATCCGGTTGAATTTGTAACACGTAAACGGTAAAGCCGTTTGTACACAGAGCACGGCGCTCGACGCTCGGCTCGGATAGTGCGGTGTTCGCAGCCGGCTCGCACCGGTTACAACCGGATTAGCCGAGAATTACATTAATTTACATCGGGAATAATTAATACGTTGCGGTTTAATCGAGCGACGCGGCGGGAACATCATTAAGCAATAAATCGCAGTTCGTAAGTGGAAATTGTAGGATACTAAGGAAAGAGAACATTTTTGTAGTAAAGTGATTTGGGAAAGTCATAAGTGATTCTATGAAAATTTTCCGAACAGTCTAGGAAGATAAGTAGCTTATTTTATCACACGAAAAAATAATAGGTACTTAGTTTATTAGGTATTAACTAAATGTTATTCATTTGATTCAATTATATAATTCATTTTGATTTTATTGTATATTAATAATAGGATTTCTTTAATTATTACCATTTGTGCCAATACCAGTAACAAAACCAATAAAGTGCCTGAAATTTGGCTCGGAAGTAGTTTATGACGATGTCAGCTAATGTAAGGTATTTTGTGATACCTATAAGGGGTTTAGTAGATGAAAGTTTGTTTGAAATTTCACCAATTAGCAGGCACTATGAAAATTGGTATTTAAGGTTCCGTAAAAAATAACGTTTTTTTTTTCTTTTCTACAATTTTCCAAAATCAAATATTATTTGGAAATCCGACAAAAGCACTTCGGCATCAAACATACGGCGAGCAACATATACCTACCTTGTCCTAAATTTTCTGATTTAAACGGCTTCATCTTTTGATCGAATTAATCTTCCGGCATTGATTCATACACCGCAATAGGCACGAGTACAAACAACAGTGGCTTGTAGCGAGTGGAATATTAACTATCTGCTTACATGGAGGATATCAACCCGATTATATTACTGGGATCTGGGCCTCGCGCGGGCCACGCGGGACATATTTCACGAGAGCTCAACCTTTGTATAACATCATTTCTGGGTAGGGCTCCCATTAATTCAACAACAAAACGAGGACGTCACACATTTCTTTACGGGACTCGAGTCTGGGTATGGTGTACCGTAATATTTTCAACTGCTTGAATAACAAAAATATTCATCTTGTCTTATCTTTAATACGTTACATTTCCCTTTTCTATTACTTGTAACTCGTACCTCAGAAAATGTTGTTTCGGTTTTCTTTTTCTTATGGAAAGAAAAAACGAACTCTCAAGCCACACACCTCAGTTGGAATCCGCCAATTCGTTTGGCGGTTGTATCAAGCAATAGGGCGGTGCTCGCTGGGTTCAATACTCTGGCACCAGCCTAAAGTTCCTTCGAAATTAAACTGGATGGTGTCGAGTCCAGCGAACTCAGAAAAGAGCGACCGAACGCCGTAATCTCGTCCGTTGCAGGGGAGGTCGGCTTGAATTCGATATCCATTCAAATTATTGTAGTTAACTCCATTCTAAGTTGGTCAATACCATCGTTAATATTAACTGGGAAGAAATCTTGTTGTCTTAATTTTAGCTTAATTAGGTACCGGTAAAAGATCACGGGGTTTAAATGAGCAACAAAATAAATACTTCTTCTTTGGGTGCTTGATATCGACATATTTATATAAATGCCTACCTAAACATTCAAGTTAGAAACATCTATAGAAATGAGCGGTAAGACCGATGACAGGTACACACAGGAACATTACTCATGTTCGTTATAAACACGACTCGGCCTTTGCCCTCCGTGTTCATAGGGTTTCCATCAAAAGATCGGGACCCCACAAACAATTGTAATTTTGCTCGTGAATAATGTCGCTAATAATATTTCAGTTTAATGAACTTTATCACAGGCTTGTTATTGTAAGCACTTAGTAACAAATTAAATGTCGCCAAGGCCGAAACCTGCTAGGCTAGTCAAGCACAGTTTGGGAGATTTCAAACATTGAGAATGTTATGGAAATCTCCATCTTTCTTACTTCTCGCTATTGATGTCTATGGACAACAGAAACCACTTACCTCGGTGGCACGTCTGCTTGTGTGACTGTTGTTTTATCCACATAAAACATTTGACGTAAATCCGGGAAGATATAAAGATGTGGTGACCATTCTGCTTCCATATGCGGCATGTGGTTAATAGAGAAGTGAGTCGCACAGTATGCGCACGGAAATTAGAATGGCTACCGGCTGTCGGCGGGATGATTTGTGCTGTTTAGCCGGTGACCGCCGGCCCGGCTTTTTGTGTTGTTGCGGCGTGCGTTGCTGAATCCGACCTAAACATACTGTAGTGCTTTAAGTTCAGTTTGTAAACTATCTTCTATCTTCTTTCTCCACCGACAACACATTGACGATGTCTTTTGTGTTAATGATGTCCATCGCAGATCATGACCACTTAACAACAGGCGATCTGCTCGTTTGTCGGCTATTTGCATTAAAATAAACGTATTAAGAATATTGGAGAATAATGTGAAGAAACTTGATAGAATCATAACATACCATAAACGCCTCCACAATTCGAGAGAAAGAAATTTGAAAAGTCTGAACATCTCCGCGAGTAACCATTCAAAGCCAGTGCTCATACTACGCGTATAAACTAAGTGGAGTATTCTGTGTCAACTTATGGAACGAGGAGGAAGTGAACACGAGGGCAGAAGTTAAGCAAGGTAATGTTGTAGCTAAAACAACTGCACACCAATAGGGCTACGCAATCTATAAATTAATCAGGTACTTGACAGACCTTTATGCACTATGATGCATGGCCAATGTCATGAAAACATTTTCTTATAAACACGCGCTCATACCCACTCTAGGATTCCCTGTCACGGGTGGCATGAACAACACAAATAACACATCACAAACACCCACAACCCACAACACAAACATTTACTTGTCATATATCTACCGGCCGCGGGGCCGCGCGGCTGCAGGGTTCGTCAAACGTAGGTACGTTAAACTATAAAAAATATAAGTCGATAATTGCTATTTTAAGAGCTAAATGCGACCGCTATAATTTCACAAGCGACATTGGAGAGTAATTGTGATCCAAATCGGGGCAGAATAAAACCGGCAAGTGCCATCAATCAGCTGGACTTCTCAGTAGCGCTGTTAGTCTAGACCCGATTGTTTACCCACCGGCCCGATATAGCCGCTTTCCCGCTGTTGCGATGCTAAAATTCATTACTGGGGCATTCACCCTGCTATATCTAAATTTGGAAAACTTCTGGCGTAAATTGCTCAGACTATTAGGATCAATTGAAAATTGAAATCATATAGATAGCTTTAGAAGTAAACTCGAAGCAGAAGCTAATAAATGCAAGCTGATTGCGCCTAGTTTTCAGTCGAGGCGCTTTGGATAACTACTTACATAGAAAATAAAAATGTCCCATAATTATCATCTATTTTATAAAACGTTGTTTAATAATACAGACATTGCCGTGATTGAGAGGCCTAAACCTATAGGACCTCCCATATGTGAGGCAGGCAGAAAGAACAAAGTCGTGGTAGAGATTGTTCGTTTGTCTTCTGGTCTTCTGAGTTGCAACAGTGGATTATTATTGTTGATATCTATGGAAAATAATCATTTCGCGCTCCATCCTTGACGACTTTGACGACCCGGATGGCGTCAAATTCAAAAATGGTTTAAACTTGCAAATGTAAAAATCAGAAGTTTGCAACAAATTATAACGCATCAATTGTTAAGAACCCTGCACACTCACCAATGTGTAGATATAGCTACCCATGTGCTTCACCGTGGTGCTGCGGTGGTCGTTATTTAATTTGGTGCGGTGGGCGGCGCGCTGCGACCACACTTGATGGTTTAATGCGGCCAGTCATAACACGCGGCAATGAATAATCATTCATCATTCTGTATACCAAACGTCTTTCGTTTCTTGAGACAATTCCATAGTAAAAACAAATCTTGAGCTGTAATCTTAAAGTTATACTCAGTGTTGGGAACATAACAGTTATGGATATCATTGATCTTTGGTACAAAAACCATTTAATAAAAAAAAATTCAAAGAAGTGTTTTTTCCATCTATTTTGGATTAATGTTGACTAACCAAATTAAAATTAAAATTCACAATCGTTTCATCATGAGACTAATTTTACAATACCTAAATTGACGAACTTAACTTTATCACTTTTACCACCGTATCGGAAACCTTTGTTTATCATTCAGGATCAGTTAAGAACTCCGATGGACGTGGGATCAATATCATCTCATCCCTATCTATTCCTAGTGTCAACAATATTAGGTATGTCACAGTAATATCCTACTTGCCGTGACGCAGCTGGTCAGCCTGTGTGAGTGGGGAACCGGTCGCAGTAATGACGGGTTCCCGACGCATAACTCGCGGTTTGTGCTCTAATTGCTGCCCCGAGATCACTGTATCTACCACACTCACTCAAATTGCTGGTCGCCGACGATACGCTTCGAGCCCCGTGTGCAGCCAAGATTGATATGCGATCGAAGCTAGTTGTAAATGAGCTCTAAATCATGCAAAGTGTAGGGAATCAATCTGTGAATGTGAGACGGAACGATGTATTGCGGTCGCTACGTGGCGGTCCGTGGCTACTATTAATGTAGCTTTGTCTTAGTTTGGGTTTTTACTTATTATTCTCTGTCCTGTAACTGTCACTGTCAGCAGATGTTAATATTAAGTTGAATGAATGTCACGCAAGTGTTTTCAAATTCCAAATCAATGAAAATTTCAGAAGGATTCTAACAGGAAAAAGGAAGTAAATGTCTGAAAAAAGTCTGTAACTTTTTATTTTATCTCTTAACTAATGTCTCACAAGCAAATTGTCCGATATTCATGATTTTATTTTATTAAGTTATAATTGACGACATAGGACGACCTACTAAATGTAATCCCGTTACATTAAATTCAATTTGTTGGGCATTGTAAGCCTCCACCGATCTCTCGTCGTTTCTATTCAAAAGCGATTTGTAAACATTTTCAATATTTAGGAATCAATTTATAAAGAAGGCACAATAATATTATGGGTGTCAGTAGGCGGCGTGTAGGCGGCCTTATCTATTAAGCGGTATACACACGCGCGCATACAAATTGACGCATTAGGTCGTCGATTACAATCTAAATGGCATTCTCGAATGACGTTGTATTGGAAACTTATGTGGAAGTGAACGCTAAGTCGCCGGAGAGCACCTGAAGCAGGAAATATGCGTTTTGTTATAGAAATCTTGATACGGACCGATACATTTACTGTGGATAGCGAGGATCATTTGTAAGAGGTTCTAGAAAGCTACTTGAGCTTACAATACGTTATTTTTAAATATATGTTTATACGACGTTTCCGAAAAAAATATAACTTTATAAGCAAGATTTGTCGTAAGTTGATTTTTTACACAACTGAAAATTGCTCGTGGATATCCGTAACCAGCCGGGAGTTCATTTGAATTCTAAACCTTCTGGTTTCTTTATTAGTCGTAAGAATCGACGAAAACACAACCGACAAAATCACATTTTAAGGAGACACTTTGAATATAACCTGAAGTACCTTTAAAATTCTTAGTTTGTGATAATAATGGACAAACCTTATTGCAACTTTTTAACACCATCGCGCTATTAATTGACGTCGTTTGCAGCAAGTCGATCGATACGGTCACAAAACGCTTCCTATTTCTAGGGATAAATAAAACTTGACAGATGAAATGTTAAGAAGATCAAAGTGAAACAAAGAATTTTATGCTCTCGACTAGCCTCGACAAACCTTAAATACGCTTCGGTGATATTTACTACAGTTGAGCAATAAACTTCAAACAGTGTGGCGGCAATTACGGAAGATAATGCCGAGCAACTTAGTTGCCGGGCGATACTCTTGTGCATTACTTTAATATTTCCAAAGAAGTAGTACAAGGGGCGCCGATGCGACGCGTTATAAATGCGAGTTTTATTACTTTTAAGTGCTTAATGAGCGCAAACTAAATAAATTGCATTAATCCACAACTTTGCGGCTTACTTTATAATACAAAGAAACGACGCTGTGTAGTTTTCTCTCTTCTTTGTTATATTTTTTTATTGTACTTCACCCTAAAAATAATAAACATTTCCCTTTAAGCTAGAATTTACTGTGTCGAATAAACGAAATCACAAGAACACATACCTTCGCAGTCCGCACTAAGGTGTCTTTTGTCGCGAGTGTTAGGGACAACACAAATATATGTAAATCAAAACACTCGAGAACAAATATTTATCCGGCAGTCAGTCAGGTCGGTCAGGTCAGTATCCATTTGGCTAGGGAGTTCATAACATTTGACCTAAAATTTGCAACAATAAGTGCTGAAATAAATAAATATGCAATTAATTGACGGACATTATAATTTTATTGTACTAGACTATTATAATTGTTTTAATTACGAATGCGTATCCTAATAGTCTAGCTGTTTGCAAAATACTTTGTAAAAAACTGTCATTCCTTTGAAAATATATTTATTTTAATAGATAGGCATGAAAACCCCGGATGAATTAAATGTATCAGAATTTTGTTAAAATATAAAATGTTAATAAATTCAGTACCCAACACAGAGGAACAATGTCAATGGAATTGCGTTTGAATTGCTGATATTGGAGTGTATATAAGTGTGTGCGTGTGAGCCGGTTCGTGTATAAAGAAACTAATTTAATTTGTAGCGTAAAAGTGGATCGAATCGGACGCATGAGCGTTGAGCGATCGAAGCGCCGCCGCCGCGCCCGCCGTGATTTGGTCAACTAATTGGAAAAGTTTTTGTCGCCGCCGCCTCGTGTACACCCGGCTTTATCGAACGCCCACACTCACGGGCTCACTGCTAAGCAACCATTCTCTTACCAAATGGATTCAACCTTTTTATAGACATTTTTAAGGAGTGCGCACAGTACAACGACTCCACGACCGACCGACGCCAACGCGACTAAAACCTTGACAACGCTAACATTCAATTATGAGCCTTATATCTTTGAAGGTAAGGTTGAATTTCGAACTTATACTTAAAAGCCCTGTACGGCTCGCCCTACACCCATAGCCGTTCCGTTTCCAGACCAACGCGTCGACGTTGCGTTGACGACTCACCGTAGACGAGTAGTCCACGCGTCGACCGACACAATGACGTAATGTAAATAGCGTCGGAGTTGAAACGGAGTGGAGTCGGAGTGGAGTTGACGTCGAGTTGGTGTAATGTGCGCACTCCTTTATTCATTATTTTACACCTACTTTAAAAATATAAATGAACTATATTCCATGTACAGAAATCGATCAATTACAGTTTTATTACATTATGAGTAAACCCTCCCTCGATTCGGGGGCATTTATTTCAACACATCATTTATTTTATACCCACGGCCTGAGAACAAATGTTTGCCCCTCCTGGAATCGAACTCGCGATCCCTCATGGGACTATAGTCGTAAAATTTTATGATTCATTCAGGATTCAAGTGTAATCAATGTCAATGTAAGACATGTTTCTAAGTGTAATGACGAGCCGTGTGGCGCATTGGTTCGATTCCCAGCGAGGCGGAAATTTGAATGAAGAGTTGAAGAGCTAAAATTTCTGTTCTGGGCTTCTGGGTGGCCTTGTCTTTGTGTGTTATGGCACCCACGACACAGGGAATCCTAGTGTTGAGCTACGAGCGTGTAACGTTATTTATTTATTTAAGGTTATTTTAGGCTACAGGGGTTATAAGTTATATGTTCACAAAACAAAATCCGTGTTTCATTCCATATTTATTTACCTCAATTGATTAATGGGAATGCGATTCAATTACACAGTAAACCTTTTTTTTGTTACAAAGTCCGGCATCGAACCCGTGACTCAGCGAAGCATTAACGTGTTATAAACTAATTTGATTTAACCCCAACACTCGCATGGAATTAAAACGATCCTCTGCCAGCGGTTGTCAAATTACTTAATATAGATTTTTGCTTTTAATTTTCCCAAATAAAGAACACCATTAAGCTTACCAAATACTTGCTGTAATTTAGGGAGCCTATATAGGTATAAGTTCTCCAGTTTAGCTGGCAGTGTTCCCAGTATTTTTAAAGTGAAACTTTTATTACATCGTCTCAAACTTTTTCGTCTGTGTGTTGCATGTCGCGTGACGGTCGGCCGTGGAGAAGGGATAAAGTGAAAGGCGCTCGTCAGAGTAGCCAAGACCAATATGGCGGCGCCTATAGTTCGCAGCAGCTGACCGTGTTGACTGTAGTGTATAGACTATTACTCATTTGTGCCAGTGCTCCACGCTATTTTGTTTGTTTTTGTCTAAATGTCTATAATTTGAAAAAAAGTTTCACTTTTACCGTCGTTTCATAAAACCAAAGTTTCAAAAAAAAAGGATTGTGTAATCCTTTTTTTCCCGTGAGAAGTCCGAAAATCAATTTGTCAGCGAGGTAAACTATGGCTTGATCAATCACACTGCAAGAGACCTGGGCCCAACTGAAGGACATTTATGAATGTGACGATAGGTGACATCGTCAATGAATTTCCAGCTTTTGTCTTCCAATATGTGGTTAAGAAAATGCATAAAAACGTTTCTTTTAGCCACGTAACGTATATTATAAAGTTTGGAGGGCGCTGGATTCAAATGGCGTTTTATTCCGCGGCACGTTCGTTAATTGGGCGCGTATCGCCCCCTCCCCTCCCGCCGGCCCCGCGCACTCCCGCGCCGCAACCATCGGCTTCCATTCTTTATTTGGCCACGAATTTGCGAATTTGGACGTGAATGGACTTGTTTATTACTTTCATAATCGAATGCCAAGCTGTGTCCATGTCGCTCGTGTGGCCGGTTGTCGATGCTATCCAGATTGAAATCGTTTAGTATTCATGACAATTTGTTTCGTTCGTCAACGAATGACTGGACTAATTTTAAAATCTGTTTGTAATATACATAAAACTGTATGTATAAATTTTATTATAATTCCATCAAATTAGTTGTCATATTTTTGTTGAAGGATTTCTTACCAAATTTCGACTTTGGGAATTTTCTCATATTCGCTTGTTACTCGTAAAAATCATCGATTTGGACACTGCGGTGTTTGACAGCGTCAAGGTTTATGAAGCGGAAAAAGTTAATTGTAGAAAATTTTTCGAACCCAAAAGTCGTAAAATATTTTATTCAACCTGCATTTACGAAGCTTTATTTTGTTAAAAATACCTCTTTTCCTTGTTAACAATTTCCCTTAACGAATGTGAAAATGTTTCGTAACACTCAAATCAAATCAGATAATCAAACGTGCCTATTGGAATATTTCCGGCGTTTGTTCCCCATTTTATTTCCCAGTCGTTGTTAATTGGGCGCGTATCGCGCTCCAAACGCCGCTGACTTACGGCCGTTGCCCGCGTTTGTATTTATACGCAAAATTGGGTGCGTTTTGTTTTATGTAATATCGTTTTATTGGATGGATTCTGAAAAAGATTTCTAGTGGTTTGGAATTAAAATGGACCGCCAAGAGGACGAATAAGTCTATACTCGATCAGCTCCAAATCAAAATTAGACTCTCAACTTTATGCTACCAACGTATACTGGGGTATTTTGGTCACATTGCCCGCCGTCAACCAGACGATCTCGACAAGTTGATGGTGGTAGGCAAAGTTGAAGGGAAACGACCCCGCGGCCGGTCACCTAGCCGTTGGAGTGACCAAGTGACCGCACTAACTGGTCTCGGTAACATCTGCCTTAAAGAAAGCCGAAGAACGAGGAGAATGAAGGCGAGTGATAAGAACTTTGAAGGACTTTCATTCTGGACACGACCTTCAGTAATGAAGAACACGACTCAAGAAGAAGGAATTAAAAATCAAAAATTGTACTACCCGTGTGGTTGAAATTGAAAAACAAATTGAAATTCTATTCCAGCAAGTAAATTTGGACAGACAGATCCCTACAGCGAATACTTACTGTGGAGGTCCATCATAGTAACTCATTTTGTTCCTATTCAATCACCGCCGCAACTTCCTAATGAAATGGACTGGACGATGCAGACCCGCGAGTTACTTGAACGCTAACTTTATTTTTACCGAGCAAACTTTCCATTCCCCTAAAGATTTGAAAACGTTACGAGAAATAATTTCCGGGTGTAGCTGGTGGCCGAAGTCGATGGCGAAGTTGGATCCGTGGGGGCCTTCAGCTGCGGATACAGTTCGCCGTTGTTAGGTTCTAGTTGTCAGCTAGATACAACTTGGTCGGACAATGTCAATTGAAACTATTATATCACGACACATCCTTCGTGGGGGCCGAGTCGAATGGGGGTTGATTCTTTAACTGTTGTTTGCTCATCTGTCTGCTCAACTCTGTGTCATGGTATTTAAGAAGAGTCATCATCATCATCATCATCACAACCCATAACTGTCCCACTGCTGGGCACGGGTCTCCTCTCACAGTGTGAGGGGTATAGGCCATAGTCCACCACGCTGGCCAAGTGCGGATTGGTGGACTTCACACATCTTTGAGAACATTATGGAGAACTCTCGGGTGTGCAGGTTTCCTCACGATGTTTTCCTTCACCGAAGCAAGTGATAATTAAATTTTAATACGCACATAATTTTTGAAAATTAGTGGTGCGTGCGGGGTTTGAACCCGGAACCTCCGGTTCGGCAGTCCAACGTTCAACCACACCGCTATCACTGCTTAAATTTAAGAAGAGTATGTATTGATAAATTGCGAAACATTTTTTACTTATTCAAGATCATTGTTGTTATTTTTATGAGCACTGAATTTGTTACAAATAAATCTTTATTATTATTATTTTAAGCGTTATTATTATCATTTTCTCACCTCTGACCTATGCTGTATGATGCAAATTGTCTTACTCTCGAATCTGCTTTAGTATACCAAATTTCTTTCCTGGAAATATTGCTTGCTACAAACTGCAAATAAAGGGTTCCATCCATACTTACCAGATATCTCCTATTGGAGGTCGCTGGGACCAGTCATTTTAATATCCCGTAAAAGTATTGTGGTACATATTACTTTTTTATTTGTCTACCTGAATTAAAATTGGGCAAGAAATGTTTTTTTACGTTTTCGAGTCGTATTGTTGGTAAACAAGTGAAGATGAAACATCGGTTTATGTGGCGGAGGCTGCTCACCATCAGGTGGCCGGTCTGACCGTTTGCCAATTATTGAAAAAATAAATTACCAGGGCCCAGAAATTATCATTGTGAAAGACTAAGTTTGATCGCCTCAACCTTATTTCTAGAAACTAACATTACTAATGTAAATAGGTTTTTGATTAAAGAAGGCACTCCGAAGAATATAATTATTTGTGTCATTACAAATACCTAATACATACTCATACATATAAATCACTGAAACGAAGTTTGCAATACAAGAACCGACTTCGAACTTTGGATATTGGTTGTAAGATCCCCGTTAAAAGCCACTTTGTAAGTGTACAAGTTAGATCCAAAGTTACGCCAATCCGCGTTCAGATTGTTCCAAACTGTCTCCGCCGCCGCCGCCGCCGCCCTGCCGCACTCCGCGCTGCCAGCCCTAGTATCCGCAACGCAACTGGCACGCCTCGTCACCACTCAACTTCTTCATTCAAAGTACGAGTGAAACATTTCAATAGAATAACCATTAGAAACCCCCGTTGTTATTCCTAGTTCCATAGGTAGCGTGGATTAAGGCAATGATAGGTGTGCAATGTTACAGTGGTACGCTTTTCTTAATTTCTTAACAGTCAAAAGTAAACAGATAGTTTCCTCTCCATTCAATCCTCAATAACACAATCGTCAATGAAGATGCTGTTCAAACCTCTGACTCTTCAACCTGCTACCACGTACACGTAACGTTACGTTTTATAAACATTCTAATGAACTTAAACAAAAGCGAACGGTGACGTTTTACATTTTATTTCTATGTATTAATAATCTGTTATTGTATTTATTTTTATACAGATTTAGATAATCATACTTTTAAAGACACACTTTTTGATTAGTAAGTTTAAAGTTTTTTGTAATGTTGTTACAGGTATGAACATAATATTTAGCAAGAAGATCATCTATAAACACGACTTGTAAGTAAATTATAGTTCACTTATCTGTTATTATAATCATGTTGATATTATTATTATGGATGGCGTTGTTGCTACAAGAAGAAACTTTGTTGCGCGGAAACACTCGCCGCAATCATAATGATAAATGATCCGGACCAAAGAGCTAATATCTGTTATAACTATACATATGTATATACAAAGCTAATAACTCTGCAAAGAACTACGAAGTAAAAACAATTGTGATAACCGTTGCAATATACTGTTCCGGCATTTACTCGCATGTCCGGCGAGTAGATGAAAAACTCAGCAGACTCCGTGCTCACCGTTTTTCAGCGGCGAGACAAATGTGGCCACTCGCGCTCCGCCCTAATGAGAGAATTGTTGTCCGGCGGGAATTTAATATACCGCCCGTCGCGAGCGGGAGCCGCGGAGAGTTACGGGCCCGAGGAACTTCAGACCCCGCGTTATATTTTCACGTCCACGCGCCTTCTTATCCGTTTCTTTTTGGACAGGACTTCCATAATCTTAACTTGAATAGATCGTTACTAACATACATACATAGTTGTATCCAACCAATCCCAACCTAAACCAATCGTATCTTTCTTTATAATCTTGATCGCACTTTCGATTTCTATATATTGACGTAATTTCTTAGTTCCTTTTTTACTATTTCAGTTACTTTTATGATAAAATTTTGATAGTTAATTTTAAACTTCTAATTGCTGGACAAGATATCTGGACTATAAACACACCTCCGTGTTTCAAATAGCACGTTAAACCATTGTTGGCCTGTTGCCCTGTAATAACAGTCGTTTAGCCATGTCGCAGATTATCGGACGACTTAAGATTGCCATCAGTTCTTCCTAATAAAATGAAAAATCATCAAATAAATAACTATACATTTAGACCTGTGCAACAAATTAATGTATGTACTCATATTACAAATGCTCTCTAGCTCAGGAATACATATTTGAATGGGAATCAGTCCGTAATAAAGCCGTCAGAGATACCGTCGCGCGTCGGAGAGCGATGCTATCTGCGCCGCGCCGGCCGCGGCCCGGTGTCGGTGTCGTGTCGTCCGCGTATCGCCGCGCGTGCCGTCAGGCTGACACCCGTATCGCTCAGCCTAATGCCTCCATATTCATGTTGTTCGATAGCTGTGAGCTGCTCAAACGGACCGATGATACCGTTTGTTTATGATGAGTTGCTTATTTATTTATAAATCGTATTTATGTTTTTAATTCCCAATTATAATTTGGATCCATAATCTAATTTACATTTTCCATGATACTAAAATGTTAAAAACTTCGTAATTTTCTGCGCCGTGTTATCGCAGAAAAAATGAATGTATTCAGTATGACAGTAATATAAAGAGCTTAACTGCACCAATTTTTTCAAATAAGCGTAAATCTATATCTGAAATTTGATCTCCCTAGCTTTATCCAGGTCTACGCAATGAGGGATTGAATATTTCATATTGCTAATGTTTCGAGAAAAGGAGGGTAGTCCCGTCTTGGCAGGCGGCACTCCTATACCTATTAAAACATTAAGTTTATTGTAGTATTTAAGAAATTAACTATAAGCTCTATTTTTATCCAACTGAATGTGGGAGATAAAGAAATATCGAGATTACTAAGAGATGCCAATGGGGAGGTAAAGTGGAGGAGCGCGGGGTGCGCCTCGACCACACCAGCCGCGTGCAGTCGTCTGCGGTTGGCCTGCGTCTGCTGCTCGCAGTCGGCCTGCGGTGGAAGCCTTCACCCAGTCTATATGTCACAAGCTTCGTTCCAATGACAATGCTTTCTTTTAAATCTGCCAATTGAGCGGAGCTAGGTCCTAGGTAAATATAGTCTTCTACGACTTCGAGAGCAGCGTCATCAACAGCAACTGGTACAGGTGTGACATGGACATTCGACATGATTTTCGTCTAGTCCTTGTTCAACTTAAAACCCACTCGTTGTGAGGCGCTGTTAAAGTACCGGAGATTGTCCCACTATCTTGAACTAAGTGCACCCTTTCGGGTACGATTAGGGACTCGGTTGATGCTAGCTTTGACAGAGAGAGCTTTGAGTTTTCATTCTCGTGTTACAATCGCCAAGTGTATGTGCAAGATGTTGCACTAACATGCAAGATGTGGTTTCATCGTATCACAATATACCTACTGTGGATGATTAAAACTTTTCTGTACTTTCTACAAACGCTAGGAAGATGTTACGACTGTATAACATAATACCTTAGCGCTATCTTATAAGAAGTATAAAAATAATGAAAAAAATCTAGTAATTAAAGAGCATGCTATTGGCGATTAGTGACTCTACAGTGAAAGGAGATGCGGCGCATGTTTTACGAATCAGTTTGTTTCACAACTGTAACTTGTTTAAACCGAGCAATCTCCGAGAACTAGCTAAGGAACAGCTACTAGCGTGGCTGTGTAACGAGCTGGCCATGTTTAGCCGCTCGGTCCACGTCCGCGCGCCGCTCTGGAACGTCGTTGTCCGTAGATGGCTGTGACGGACGGAACAGGGCTCTTAAGTGAATTGTTCCCGAGCACGCTCCTTACAAGTAGCTTGTTTGTAGCTCCTGATAGTGCAACGTTTGAACCTTTAAGTAGAGACGTTACGAAGCATTTTGTTACCATGCACAATTCGTTAGTGTCGTATTTAGAATACCGATATCTTAACAGATTTTAATTCAAACATTCATAGAAGTGACACTTCAAACCAACGATTGATCAGTATTATTACTGTAAATTCTGCCTGGCCAGCCTCTTGCTGTCGAACGATTCGTAGTGTCCCGGAAGGGACATAAAGCTAAAACTTTCATTTTTTCTCTTCTCATCTTTCTTGGTCATGACTCATGAGTGATGCTTTTAGTATTACCAAAGTCCACAGGCGGCGCGGCAGTAACGACTTACCAGATGGCTCGTGTATTCGTTTGGCGGTTGTTCACACCTATATATTTTTGTTTTGCCGAGTTCAAATCAAATTATTACTACGTACGACATTGGCATCTTACTTTGAGCTGCGGCCGTTTCACGGGATACGGTTCGTTCACTAAATGCGATATTCTCGGTTGATTGACGTAATGTTGCAAGTATTCCGATAATAACTCCTTGCAGTTGTGCCACAGAATCAACAAGGAGATAAACTATTATGAACATTTATATCGTGAGATCTGAAAGATCCAGACAAGTGATTTTCTGTCTCATCAATTTAGAGTTGTAACGATAATAATTGCGCTCAGTGTGTACACGTACAGTGTGTACCTAAAACCAACACAAAAAACGACGTCACACAATTTCAAGGTTCCAAAAGTTATGTACTAATGTCTCCGCAACGTAATTTATCTTAGATCTTACTCTGTTTGCCTACACCTGTTGCTTCATTGTACAGAACAAAACAATGAAGTACTTTCTTGCGACGTGCTTCTTAAAATATCAGCTGATTCGTGCGATTTATTCTTACCAATCGAGTTGTCGATCTGCCAATACCATTATGATAAATCAATAGAATTTCTGCGCGTTATCCACTCTTCATATTAGCAAGTTATTTTTTCTACAATGCATTGGAATATCGGCGTTCCTCAGTGAGCGGTATTTAATTATCCCCAGTTATTTCCGCCGATTAATTACGAGGGATTCCTGTGCGTGCAGGTCGCCGGTCGCCGACTGCGCGACGTCCGTGAAATCGCTCCCGGACACTTCTTGCCCGAGGCACACCCGTAGGGATGTTGGGTATGTATCCGAAACAGGACCGAAGACGAATATTTACGGGATCCTAACTTTGGCTGGTTATATAACATATCTAATCGTGTTCTACGATACCATAGTTAATGAAATATGTTTGAACATTCAGTAAGTATGATGAAATTATGTAAAGTCCCATGAATATTTGTTTTATTAATTTGTCTCGGTTTGAATCATATTTGTTCGGTAGATATCATATTTGTTTCAAGCGTTTAATTGCTTGGAAAAACTTACATTTAATTACTTGGAAAAACTTACTTAAAAAAAACCATCTCATTTTGAAGTACCTATCATTGTTCAAACTAATCCCAACATCAAGTTGTTAGTGAAACAAACATTGGTAAAAACGTCCAACTGAAATCTAAGTAATCGCGCTGTCGGGCGGTGGCTTCATCGGGAACTCCATCATTTAGAGCAAGAACAAATTTCGCAAAGAAAAACGTTCAAAAGCAAGGTTTTAAAATCAAGGTACAACGAAAAGCTAGATCGAAAACAAAAATAAATTGAATTGGTTTCCGGAAGTATTTCCAGTTATTGTTCTACACTGTATCTATTTGATATTCGTAACATATCCGCTCTATATCCATAACCGACAATACTCACGGGTATCCGAAAGTTCCCGGCTGTAACAACCTTACGGGCACCTGTTTTATATCTCCGGCTATTAGTATGCCACCCACGGCTCACGTAATCCCTCGCCAATCTCGCACATGTAAAAGTAATGCATCAAGTGCTCTGTTTTCCTCTCATAAATGGAGCAGATATAAAAATGTACTAAAACACTAACGTCGCATCATTTGCGTTTTGTGTTCAAATTGAGGCTAACCACGAAGTGGTCTGTGCGAGCGACACCCGGAAAAAATATTCCTACCTTTATCATAAAATGCATCCTTTAGAAGTAGTAGGTTAGGGTAGTAGGGTTTGGTTCTTTAAACCGCTGGAATAATAATGAAATGGAAAAGATGCAAAAAATAATAATAGAATGCACTCCAGAACGATGACTTGGGGTCTTGTAAGTATATTGGATGTACATACTATAAGCGTAAGTCTTATACAGCAGGATAATTTTTTTATTGTATAGTATGAGGTAGAATGTTTTGCAAAAATATTGAGTAATTCAGTAGTGGAGAGTCTTAAGGTCAACCATAGCTTTGATACTTGGCTAAAGCGTCACCTGTCGCGATGGTATGCTACGAGTACGTGCACATCATGATGTGACATGTTACCTGATTTCCAAGTTTCCCCACAATCTGAAAGACGCACAAAACTATTATTAACACGCTTTTATTTTTGTATAGAACGCTATAAACAAGTTTAGATAATAAATAACTACATAGTAATCGGCGTAATTATAATTATTATAATTAGGTATGTTTATATACATACATATATTATGTAAACTAATCAAAATAAAGCAGCAGTTTGTGAACAAACGATTGCCGTATCTTAATTATCACAGCGTCGCGACGATGGCATAAGCAGGTGGTACTGGTATCGTTATTTATGGCTGGGATCGACTCCTTACACCGCACGACACGATCTCTGTACGATTTGATGCAGGGAAATACGTGTAATTTCTACCTGCCACTAATGACACTAATGACACACAATCCTATTATAAAATTACGTCTGTTATGGTCGTTAATAACTCTTTTTCTCTGTATTTACCCCTTTCATGGTCCCCTTAGCTGAGGGAAGGGAGGGAAGATGTTTTAATTCTATTGTTGATATGTAGTATATTATTATGTAGTGTCCTTGCCTGCAAAACGAGGGCTGCTGGGTTCGATTCCCCGACGAGGCTGATATTTATGTGGCTGATAAATTTTTGTCCTCCTGTTCTTGTTCGTCCTGGGTGTTAGTGATGTCTTATTTGTGTTGTCCATGTCATCCGGGACACAGGGAATTATATTGCGGAAGTATGAATGAGTAGGCTGATTTATTTTTTTGTTGTCTTCATCACTGACATATTCATGTAAACTAAACTATAGTAACCGTTCTGAAACACTCGTATATTCCATGATAATAGTGTTGCTCCTCCGAGGCCGACGGCTGTATCCGTCGCGGGCCGGTGGCAGCGCACGCCACTGCACAGCGGGAGCGCGGAGCACGGCGCACGAACTACTGCGGCGTAGGGACGGCGCGGCGGCGGGGAACCGTCCCGTAACCACCGGGTATCCGAAACCGTTAAGAGCGCTTGTATACGTCCGCTTTTTTTCACCGGATAACGGAGCGTCAATAAACGGCTATCCTTGTATACATATATTTTTTTACCGGATGGATATTACATGTGATTTTTTTAACGGTGCATATATTAATGTTTCAATAATACCAATAACGTTTAGGGCGAATAAAAAAATATTTAGCAGCAGTATTGTAAGTAATCATTTTTAAAGTTCCATATTATAAGGATGAGGGGAAGGGTAATTTTATGAGGAGTAATTATTATTTTTACAGAGATATTTGTGTCATATCATTCATTACATGTATGGATAATGATCCATATAGGTATTCAATTTGTAACTGGTCGCTGTTTGAACATGGAAGATATACATATTATGAGGATACCTTTTACTGGGGGGCTTTATTATCGCGGTAGAACCCAAAAACAAATGTGTTTGGGTTATTTCAAACGGTTAATAAATACAAAAGTTATGTCAGTTTAAAGAATCACGCCTCTCAGTTTCCGAGTATGCGTACTAAGAGACATGTTTCCGAAGCGAAGCGAGGGCGGGTTTACTAGTATTAAATAATAATGACCCTTGTACAACTCAATTGTTACATCCAATATTCTGATGCTCACGGGTATTCCAAATAATTTAATTTCAATATTCAGATCCGAAACCTCATATCCCTAAAGCCGGTGCTTCGGATACCTTTCCAATTGTAATTGTTTTTCCTAGTTTATGTAACAGTATTATTACGCCGTGAGAACTGAAAGCTATTTATTATTATTACCCGCCCGTCCAATGGCCAGTTTGTAGTGTCGTAATATTGGTATTACATTTCATAGCTTGTAATACTATCGTTGGGGCTCCGACTGCTCATTATGAATGAACTTTATGGTATTCAAATGAACCTCGCACCGGAAAATAGAAACATCGGCTTTATAGGAAAGGGTGACTGATGGGAAAACTTTAATGGAATGCTAAGAAAAGGTTAATGGCGATTAGCCGAAAACAGTGTATTTATTATGCAGTGATAGCCGAGGGGTTTGGTTTGAACACGGGCACTGGGCACGAGGCTCCTCTCACAACGTGAAGGGTACCGGCCATAGTCCGCCACGCTGGCTAAGTGTGGATTGGCGGACTTTGAGATATGTACCTAATATTTGGAAGGAACGTAACAAAGCTTTAAACGTTACACCTGAAATAAACGCATTAAACTCGTTACTAAGTACTCAAAATTTTACATTTGGCCTCCAATTTCACATCACGTAAGGTCCAGTGATGTAACCTACTTAAACGATAAACTTCTGAATGTATAATACAAAACTAATTTACTGCGAAATTAAATAGTATTGACAGATAAAAACCATAAACTGTGAGTTGGTCGTAGAGTATTGTCTATATTGTGAAGTATGAGCGAGTGTTGTCGCAGAGCTGAGATATTTATTGTCGGAGCGGAGGTCAGTTTAATATCGCGTGTTATTGCGACCGATATTGCGGCGATGAGCGCGGCGCACGGCTCGCGGCTCACGGCTCACGGCCCCTCTGCAAACATTTGTTCTTCTTTTAGTTCACTATCGACAGTTTGTCGTACTAGTTCAGTTCGGTCACTGAGTCGCCGAGTGGAAATTATTGCAGCTTCACTATTTATTAAATTTGCAGTGTTATAGATTTTCTTAGGAGCGTGTAGCGGCGGGCGGCATGACAAACGAGCGGTTTAAAAACCGCTCGCGGTCGGCCCGCCGCGCCACCCGCCGCGCCACCCGCCGCCCGCCGCAACCCGCAACCCGCAACTACACAACGATACTAATGCGAACAAGCATTACTCACTAATTCCACTCGTTGTCACCGTTCACTTGCTTTTATTTGTTTACGATGTAAAATAGAAAATATTAAACATAAAAACTTTAGAACACAATATTGTTCCTATTTAGTAGAATGGTACTAAATTACTAAGTACCTACCCATCCCTAAAATGACAGAGTTGCGATTAGCGGAATGACTAGTAACTTGATAAGGTAGTGTTATCGACCTAAGCCTAGTAATAGACAAACGTTGTTGGTTGCGATTGAAGCGCGTTTGTAAAATCTACGTCGGTATTTCGATTCCTGAAAAATTGTAGGTATAATGCCTGTTTTGTTCAAGTTCAATGTTGTGGTCAGATTTTTCATGTCATAAAATTTTGAATTAAATAAGTAACAGTCCATGTCCCAGTCCTCATACGTATTAACAAACTAACCAAGTAATGTTCTAACACCGTCTGCTAACCGGACTAACTACCCTAGTCCCCATTTGATTCTTGTTCTGGATGTCGGTCACAAAAACATGATATTTTGTGTATGTAACATAGTTACTATAAATTCTTTATAACGTCTATAACGGAATATTTTAATAATTTTAAGCATTGAATTGAGACGCTTCTGAAATAGAATAATTAATATGGTGAGAAGCAAATAATTAATACCTTAATTAAATTATATTTTTTTCTTCCGCGTGCTATAATTGCTTCGCTTTGATGTTGCTTTCATAAAATATAAATTAGTAAAATTTATAGACTCGTAGAAATGTTAGTGGGTCGTCAGTCCCTCCCGTGTCCCGTATACTGAGGAACATTTACCTCCATCAAAAGAACTTGGGGTAACACATTTACTTTCTGGAAGAAAACGATTAAAATAGGGTCTAATGATAAAACACAAGTTTATAGTATGAAAATTGATAATATAAGTTTTTGATACTAGACAAAAATACTGTTTTCGGTTCTGTTATGATGAGTAAAAAAAATGATTTTAGGTACGATGAAACAGTTTATAAAGAACTTTTATATTAGGTACTTATAAATTAGTTGTGTTAAAGCTATTTTAATACTTACTCGTAGGTACGTTTCATATAACACGCTGAATCAAAGCGAGTAGTTGATAATTTGCAGTACCTACAGCCAGATTAACAGTCAGATAAATAGTTCGATATAGGTATCAATAATAATATTATATTTTTATAGAAACCAAATAAAACACCTAGTTATGTCTTATTGCATTCAGGATCGATCACAATTTAAAGTTGTTCAACTCAGCAGACATTCTATCTTAAATTTTCAATAATACGTGATATCTTGTTTATGGTTGCCGTGGTCGGTCACTATTCTCATATTAATATCAGAATTGCTCTCCGTACGATTTCTTACTAGCAATCGACGATGTCGGATGACTTGGCTGCTCGCCAGCCACACTTCTTCGAGGACACGCGGTTCCATTTTCACACCGCTTCAAATTTGGATCTAGAAATTGCCATATTAGAGTTCATTTCCTTTTGCCGTTTACAAATTGTCGTCGAAGGAGAAGACATTTTTATTCCATCGTAACTGAGAAGCATTCGTATATTGAAGACGATAGAGTTCAGTTTTGAATGGCTTAAGTACTTAATCTTCTGCGATTCTTATATCGCACTATTAATTGGAGTTCTGCTCGCCAATTCCATGTGGCGTAAATTAAGGTTTTACTTTAGAGTCTTAAAGACGATGTCCTCACACAGAAGTTATAACGAAAAGTATAGTTCATATCACCATATTCCACGTTAACTAAAGGTGTGTGTGCTGAGCTTAGCCTCGTGGGGTTTTCATTATTATTTTTTACCTACAATCGCTTAACTTCGGGAAACGTTTTTTATACGAGATTATTTATATTGACAAATGTTTTATATTTGTGAACTGATTAAAATAAAAATAAAATTTCACCGGTGTATCATCGGTGAAACTGTCATTCAAATCGGTTGAGCCCGTTCTCAGATTAGCAGAAACAAACGCACATACAGAAAAACATCTTAAAATATTTTTATGGGATCCATTGTGTTATTAAATAACCCCAGATAATAATAGTAGTTGTCAAATATATTCTGTGTCCAGACTTCGATTTCAGTTTTAATGTAGTGTGTAGGTGGAGATAAATAAATTGACTTCCAATAGGTAGTCATTATCAATGGTGTATAATTACGTGCCGACCATCAACGTGTAAGTTGTGGTAACTGCATCCGATTAAAAACATAAACTGTCAATATTATGTCGTGTTCGCGATGTTCGCTCGATAACAGTTTCAACATTTACACTGCACTTTCATTTACGTGTTTTCTGTCATCATTTTAGTTGTTTTGATTGCAATATAATATCGGTATGGAACAGTGGTATCTTGTTACTAGTAGGATAAATGCAGGGTGATAATAAAGATAGATAACTCGTGCGTGCGCCAGGGATTACTAATAATTAATAAACGCAAACACACTCATACCCCCGCAATAGGACTCCCTGTGTCGATGGGGACATGGACACCACAAATAACACCTCACTAAAACATTTAGGTATCTCTCACATAAATGTCTGCCCCGGGAATCGAACCCGGGACCTCTCGCCTCGTAGGCAGGGCCACTATCAATTACGCTACGGGCTCAAAATTTAACGTAATGCTTAAAAGCTGCAGAAAGTCTTAGCTAGAATTCAAACGGACGAATATCTGAAATGACGGGATAAAATTATCCTCAGCCACGGGCTGGGAACGAGCCGCTCCGCTCGCACCGACTGCACTCGATGCAGCACATCTTTTTGGTCGTTATCGTTAGTCGGTGTCAGGTTCACGACTATATCATTAATTAATCAGAACCGTCATCTGAAATAGTCACATTAGGAGATGAGTAACAGCCGCCATATTTTACTCTCTAACTAATATCGTTAGTGCTGCGAGCACTTCGAGTTTATTAATATGTTCCGTTTAAATTAAGATAACAATCTTTACAATTATCCAGTTTTCAATGAAATTCCATGATTTCTTGATTGATTTCGTAATTAACATAATTGGCTCCGACGAAATAGGTACTTCATTTAATTTAACATTACATTTTTAAAAGTAACTTTACATTTTTGCAGATAGTGTAATGTTAAGTACTTTACAGGGAAAGCAGACCTAACACAAACCAATTGCACACTGTTTTATAGACATTCGAAAATGGCGTGCAATGCACACGCACATATGCAAACAACATTCAAATTATTATTATATTACGAACATGCGTTGCGGCACGTATAAATTGACACAAATGTGCTGTGAACGTTCGCTCTTCTTATTTCTGTATCAGTACCACGCACCAAACTTAACATTCAACTTTCCGAACAAAACTAAAGAAAGTTGAGCCCCTTCGGCAGCTGCTCGCAACTTTTGGACAGTTGCGGGAAGTCTGACCGAGTCACGGCGTGCCCCACCGGCCCCCGGTACGTGGGGCACGGCCGTCTACTGAACGCTACTCCGCTACGCCTGTTTGTTGCACCTGAACTCACGCCGCGACGGCGCGCCTTATCGAGTTTTTAACACTTGTTATTTTCGTGGTGTTAAAAATGTAAACAAACATCACTCAGACATTATTACCTAAAACACACGCTTTGCAAATATGTACGTATTGCTCTTTGTCACTCCGCTCAGCTATTTACGTTCATACACTTGTATCTACTACTTTTTTACATAAGAGGAAATTAGCCAATAACTACTAAACTTAACATAATTTACGTGACATGTCGCAGTCTTAGTCTTGATTTTTATTTAAATCACCCAAAGGTTCATTTTGACGTAACGCTACTCGTATCTATTGTTGTCAACCCTGGGGCACGCACCCAATAAATAAACAACTAAAAATACAGCAAACATTTGCCGGTGTTTAAAGCCGGCGCGGCGGGGTCGGCCGCGAAGTTTATGTCAACTTAAGCATAAACTTGGCAAAACTTCGCGCTGACGTCAACGGATAAACTACAGGATAGCCCTAAAAGGGACGATTTATGCAAATGCTCGGTTCAAACGTCTCAGCCCTCACACTCAATATATCTCGGGGCTCGGGGCGCGGCGGCGTGTCTCGAGTCGTCCCATTACCATTCATTTGCATTTCGTTCGCTGGCAACTGCGTCTTCGGCCGCGGCTGATCCCTTGCTCCGATGTGTCTCGGGATCACGAACAAGCTGTGAAAATTTTAATAAGCTATTTTATTATCCTCCTCGCGTCGCCTTCATGCACATTTTAAATGGTTGCGTTGCTATTTATACTATTTGTTAGTCATGCTTTGCACACTTCTGGAAACTTTCTGACTCAAGTGAATTTTCATTTGCGCACATTTAAAATATAATGACTTGGCACACCAAACTTGCTTTACAGAAGTCTTGCTTCAGAGTTTAACAAATCGTCGAGACAAAAATTGCCCTCATGTATGTATGTATTATTCGTCGAAGAAGAAAGCAACTAATTGTTTTACAAGTCTAACGTTGGAGTAGTGTGATGAGATATATTAAAAATAACGTGACTCCGTGGCTGACGTTCAATGCTGATTGCTTTACACCACCACCAGCAGTTAACATTCCTCTGGGGTGCTGTCGAGGAGATGGCCGCGTCTCGCCGCCGCCGTTACCGCTGTATTTCCATCTATTTGCATTTCCTCCAGCTGCGAGCGCCGAGGGCTGCCGAGGGAACCACTCGGTTAACGTGTGCTCCACTAACATATCGCAGTAATAGCGGTGTACACATTCACAAAGGTATTTTATGGCAAGTCATAGACTATTGGTGTAAGAATTACCTAGTACTTTACCGGTTACAAGGCCTATTAGAAGTACCGTTGAATGTTATTTTCGTGACAATTATTTCAGAAAAAGTGGACGCTCAGTGCACCTGTTGCCAATTTACCATACTATAAATTTATGTATATCTAAACCCAATATAATATACATTTATTGTTACATTTTCTTAATATAGGTACATATACATCTGGCGACCCCAGAGCTGGCAGTTTTCTCGCTCAGCGTATTAGCATTGCTATACAGCGAGGAAATGCTGCCAGCATCTTGGGTACTGCACCGCAGGGGCCCAGCTATATGAATTTATTTTAATTCATAACTTATTTAATTTATTTATTGTTATGTTTTTGTTAGCATGTCATTAGTAATTCGTTTATCACAATTGCTTAAGCTCTTCTGGTCACAGGCTTAGTCTGAGTTAAATATTATTGCACATTTTTTACATATGAAAATTGGTTATGACTTTCTTTGGTGAAAATGCCATTATTATGCTCACAATTATGTTGTAGTTGCTTGAATCCTCTGTAACACTAAAAAAACACTGGTAAGAAAAGCGTCCATTCTAGAGACTTTTCCAAGTTTTCAAAATAAATAGCGTCACAATAGTTGTAACTATAGTTTCCGTGTCATAAAACCATTTTGTTATTGTGTTCCGCTTGGTGTCCCCCGCCCCACCCGCGGTCCCCCGTGCCCCCCGTGCCCCTCGTGGCCCCCATATAACTTTACGAGCGCCGCGTGTTGCGGAGAATCACAAACAAGCGAATATTGAGCAACATCCCGCGTCACGGCGCTATAGCGGTACAGCGCATGGCGTCGCTAAACATTTATGACGAGCAAGTTTTTGCGTAATTGCATCGCGGCTTTGAGACAATTGTGCGTTCCCGGAGGGAATGTTAAGTAGACGATCTCCAGCGCGCGCGGTACATTGCTACACGGACCCATTTATGAAATTGTAGCGCTGAGTGCAAATACGCGTAACAAACTTAATTTAGTAAATGTTTTGTTATGTAATTCAAGTTGTGATTACGACAGCTGGATTCATTCGAATATAATTCTTACGTATGACACTGGTAATGATGCTGTAAAGATTGACGCAATGAAGTTATTCAAATATTATCACGTCGCTATCACAAACATTGAACATTAATTACCTAGAAGCTCACGGTAATGCGGTTGGCTACACGTGAGTACCCTCGCTCAAGAGCACTCCAGTGTAGAGGAGAGCTGTAGCTGCCGACGACGCTGCGTTCGAAAAATGTCTCGCGTTACATTGTTCCACGCCGGTCACCGAGCGCCACTGTAACCGAGCGTTATCTAAAATGAAACAAAGAAGAACATTTTCTGTTCAAGCAAATTAAATTAACATAAATGGTAAGGGAGCGGTGCCTACACCTACATACAAAACTGTGATGCTAGACGAAGTGTTCTCTATATTCTCGAGTTAAGCTCGCGAAGTCTCGATAAACATATTAGTAGTCATTTAAAAAGGTACATGGAGGAAAGATACAGACGCGTATCTACCGCTTAGCGGGGTGTAGATTCTAAGTAATACTCGTATAACCGAAATTTGAATTCCGATCGAGCGTAGTAATAATTTCAGAAGGATAAGACTGCGGCGGGAGGTGAAATTCATGAGTAGGTATCAGCCTTGCCCCACGTTTTCCTTTCTTAACAAAGAGTTGTTCAGTGTCGAATTATCGGTAAGTACAAAATACGAAGATCGTGAGTAGGCTGAGGTACCCACAATATATTTAAAATAATTTATTATGAAGCATTAAAAAGGAAATTTTCCCTGCATTCAATTTAAATTCGTCTTATTACTTGGCTTGTGTGGTTAGGTGGTTACTAAGGCACGAACATTTCATAACACCTTTTTGTCAAATTCAATATTCTCGAACCAGCGTGGTATTGTTTGATATAAATTTCCACGCGGCTTACAATGAAATTATTGTACCGAAAACCGCGTCGACGCGACGTAACGCCGGCTGATCGCTTACACCTAATATGTCCGAACCATTACCGCGCTCCGGCACACGTCCGACACGCGGGGTGACGTGACGCGGCCCTTGGCGTGACGACTCGCGGCGTGATATGACGCAACTAACAAATTACACGACACACGCATAACTCGTACACAAAATTGCCACTCTACCTTTTTTTTTTAAGGCTTTTAAGCACTGCTTAAGAAGACGAATAAACAGTCAAGAACGTTCTGCATTTCGCAAAAAACATTGTTCACGCACTATATTGCAATTTTCACTAATGGCATAACGACCCGTTTATATATTAAGTTTGCCGGGATAAATTCCAATCAAATTTACGTTGAAAACAATCTGTTTGGACAAATTGAGAAGTTGGAGGGCGGCGTAATTTGCATACAATAATATGGGTGCACACGTGGAGCTCGCTCGCAGGAAAGGGGCGCGTGTGCACTCAGCCTTACTGAGTTCACTCGCTTCATAGCATGCTGCTAAACTATCTATTTCTGGAAATGACCTTTAATTCTATGTGTACACGTGTGATTTTTTTAAATTATAAGTACACATTTAATAATGACTCCGTGCGGTAAGTAGGTAAATCGTAGGTCAGTAAGTACATATCACTGTAATTTCTCAACTGTGCTAGAGACATCGGTTGAATATGAAATGATAACTGGTAGATCAAGAAATATAAGAACGCCCTTACCAAGAAAACCCTAAGAGTACCATGAAATACAAAATTTTGAATTGATCAGAGCAGTAGAAGTTTCAGAGAAGTGAAGTTTAGTCTTCAAAAATCTAAACTAATTATCTTCGATCACACTCGCGCGTCACTTTTTAATGAAACGAAAAAAATATCTAGGTCCAAATCGGTTCATTTTCTTGATCCCACAGACAGACAGACAGACACAGACTTCCTATTCTCTTTTTCGTTATACCCCTCTCTTTGCGTCGAGTGTTAAAAATTTAAAAGGCCTTAAAACGAAATAAGGTATTTTATTCGATATGATGGTTATGATATATCAGGTGTGGATGTTTTACCAAACAAACATTAAGACCATTCAGTATAAAGTTGTTTTTCCACCCTTTACGACGTTAAAATCCTATATTATTCCGCCCCCGCCACTGCAGTCTCGCCGTGACCATGATCCATGCAATTGGGTTGAAATATCGGTATGAATAAATAATAAAGAGCGTGTTAACTATAACGGGTTCTTACAGTTAAAATCTTTAGTGTCTGCGATGATAAAAGTTTAAAATCATATGCCATATCACTGTTTTTTTATACACGTATAATTTCTTTTTAGTTGTTTTGTTCTTTCGTAAATCGTTATCGTAGTCAATTATTTTTTCCTTCAATATTCTAATCGAATACATAATAATAATAAACAGTCCAGTGGAAGTGTCTTCCCCCTTCCCGCTACACGCTTACAGTGAGACAGTTCCCTATGCGAGTACGCGGGCGGCGCACGGTGGGCACACGAGACCCGTTCCAAATTCCAATAATATTTAGTTGAAAAACATCAGTTTCCTGAATATGATGAGGCCACCAGCCACCAGCCATCACATCCAGTGCGAGTGAAGTTTTGAACGAAACTTTTGTTTTTATACCGAGTTTTGATAGCGTTCCACACACACGAGTTTTGATTATTCGTTACAAATTAATTCAGTTATAATGCCGCCGTATTAAAGAAAAATATTGTTATACATTTTACTATCATTCGACTGTTCACAGTTAGTTACATGATTATCCACAATAGTTTAGTGTATGAGTGTGATAACTATAAAATAAATCAATGTCAATCAATAATGGCGTTATAATTTGATACGAGTATGTAGTTAAAGCTTTTAAGTAAAAGTTTAATAAAAAAATCAAAATGTGTGCAATTCACACGTGCTAGAAGTGAAACTTCAAAACAACGATAACTGTCAGTCCAAATATTGATGTTTTGCTTTAATTACGTCAGCCACCATTTTGCCGATGCTTCATTCGCGTCATTTCCGTTTCAACAAATTCCAAATCACAACGATACTAAAGAAGTATTCACTTTAAAAGTTTTTTTACCTTTAAATTAATATTAGAACGACCTAAAACTTTCCCCGAGAAAAATTACTTAGCTAATATGTATTATTATTACCCGTAAGATTCTGTAGCTATTCATTGGGAAATCCCTGTGGTTATCTTAATGGACCAGGCAAACGAATTTTTTTTTACACGTCAAATAAATCTATAAAAAATTACAAGAAAAACTGTGTTTTTACTTTTTCCATATCTCAATAAATGGCTGAGATATTAACGATCAAAGTGCGTATTTACGGCCGCTGGTTTTTTTAATAACGCAGGCGGGCGGTCACTACTCGATGACGTCATCTCTCGGTAGTCGCGCGTAGTTGATAGGGATTTTTGACCGAAATGTTAATTTAAACTCAAGTAAAGCCGCGAGCAAACCTTAGTTATCAATAATAAAATAACATATATAATTCACATCCTATCTACTACATCTATGCAAAATTTCAAGTCTGTATCTATAGAAATAAGAAAGTTATAGATTTTTGAACTGCATAGACCCATATTTTCTATACTTGCGCCGTATCATGCTCGCGGCCGAGCCACGTCGTGACGTCATAGCGTAAGCGCGGAAATTCAAAAAAGGGCTTGAACTTCTCGTCTTTATAACTTCGGAAATACTGCATGTATTGAAGTGAAATAAAAAGTTATGTAATGTATATGACCTAAGCTCGGATTTTAGGTGTATTTGATAGTAATATTTTGACCCTTTTGCCTTCTCCATTGCATTATTGCCACAATATTTATCGCTGCAGCTGTCCTAATAGCGCGCAGCCGCTACAATTTCAGTTTTTGTAACTTTTCTCGGGTTTTCCCCTCCGCGCGCCCTTACATATCTACTTTCATTTCTGTTTTGAAAACACTGCTTATCGTGCAAGATGTATCTACGTGCCGTTACAACATCGCATTGCCACTATTTCATTTTCCTAATGTAACAAAATTAAGTAATTATTGATAAGCCACCAAAGGGGTTGGAATGCTAACAATTTCCCCCCTGGTTACCTTTTATAAACAGTGGCATGTTTACATTAGGTATTATTTAATTAAATTAAATTGTGAAACTAGAGATATACTACTAAGTAATAACTAGAGACATATTTATATGTACATTATACCAACTTCCTCGAAAACTTTCTAGATACGATAGATCCATACAACGTACGAGACCTCTGCTCGCGCGGAAATAAAACTCGAAATATTAAGAGCCAGTTAATAAATACTGGTAGGGATGTGTTTGTAGTTGTGTACAATCACTTCGCGAGACTTTTACAGGACACCAAGATATCCAGTCAGGTATTAAATTTGCATTTCTGTTGTCGTTACTGTATTTAATAAACAGTCCATTTTACATTTTATCGCTCGGCTTCATATCACATTCAAACTCAACATTTATACCGTCGTAAATTGTGGCAATGATAATTTATGAAACTCGTTTTCATAATAAGAGGTGGCCAGCTGGCCAGGCCATTTTTAGCGTTCCGTACCTACAGTACCTACAGGGTGCCAACGAGATTTTGTTACTAAGACATTGCTGTCTGGCCGTCTGTCTCAGGAACCTCGTCAATATGTAGACGCTTGAAATTTTTACAGTGTGTATTACTATAGGTAGCTGTGAACAAATAATATAAGCGTTTATTTATTTGAAGTAAAAAATTGAAGTCTCCATACGAGAACATACGGTGGTCTTCGATGTTGTCTGTAAATTATTTGTAAAAATATAATAATATGTATACGTAGTGTAAAAAGTCTGACGGAATCTTTCATGTGCCAGCTCAATTTGCACTTGACCGGATTTTTAACTTGGTCGAGCATTACTTACCTATAAAAATGAAATATTTCAGAGGTAATAAAAACTGCATTGTCCATTTTTGCAGATGTCTGCAATGTACCGATACGGCTGACTGTTCGATTCTAAACCATATTCGTACTAAAATAAAAGTCAATATTATTAGTCTTTGAAAAGGCATTCTTAAGTTTTTACGATCGTCTGAAGAAGTATTCTGTCGTTAAACGAAACAAGGAATACTCACTATAATAATGCGAAGTTCAATGGAGAGCCATTATGACAGTCTTCACAATATCTGAAACCATTCGAGGTGTCTGGCTTTACCTATTAAATAAAGCCATATTGGAAAATGTACCGTATATCTTCCTAGTTAAAAATCAAATTGAAACGCACCAACTTTCGCATTTAATGTTGAAAGACATAATAAAAACCGGGGATATAATATTGAACCTTGTTAAGAAGGCGATACGTCTGACAATAAAAACCAATTTCCTTATAACCGTAGGTTCCGTTGCTGCTGCAACATTACTTATCGTACTTAATTCTGTACTCAACGATATTCAAAATAAGGTTGATATTCAATGTAAATTCAGAAGTTTCGCTAAAACAGAAGCCAAAGCGGCGGTCGTTAATAGACAAGGCGCTTTATTCGAAAAGTTGGAAGCGGCCCTAATTCGATAACTTCACGCGAACACGAAATGAACTCGAACGAAACTCGCGCTAACTGCCCAATTCAGCTCGTTACAACATGTTTGCACTTTGTACCAACAGTTCTGTTTATATCCGGACGCGAGGTCCGGGGACGCTACACCTTCGAAATGTGTCCGGTGCAAAGGAGCTAGTACTACTTTCACCCATCCATGCATCAGAATTTATGCGTCCACTGTTGGACATTAGCCTCCCCTAACTTGCGCAACTCTGACCGGTTTAGGTCGTAAATCCACCTGGTCGGGGGCGTCTTATGCTCTTTTTTCCGAGACGTGGTCTCTACTCGAGGACCTTTCTTCCCCAGCAAGAGAAATACCGAGCAAGCATAGCCCTCTAAATAGCCCGCTGCGCGACTTTGTGCTTGTGCATCAAGCCATTCGTAAAGTACCAAGTCTCGGAGCCGTATGTCATTGGCAACACACATTGCTCCAACATCTTCGACTTCAAGCACTGAAGTATTTTGGACGTCAAGATATGACTTAATTTCCCGAACGCAGCCCATTCCAAGAGACGTAAGTGTGTTATTGTGATATTGGGGAACTAGAAAAATAAAAGATAGATCCACAGCCACATCCCACAGGAAATCCGATACGAATTTCTTGTCTTCAAATTGCTTAACTTTCCATAAAAATCATACGATTAATGTATCATGAATATATTTAGAAGACGGCACCTTGTTGGATTCGGACTTTTATTCAGAATTTAAAATACCTAGCAATGTGAAGTGCCATTTTGATTTTTACACCGAATAGCTTACGAATGAGTGGACGAGCCACCAGCTTCAAGTTTCATATTTCATCACTCCACAAGGACGTTCTAGCTACATATAAATGTAACTAACAAAATGTTGACACCAACAATATTCGGTCCCAGTTCGCCGCCTCACATCCATAAATAGTGACGTCACATCATTCTAGAGTTACACAACAATAAACAAAAAAGAACATCATAATACATCCTCGTTGCTTCGTCGTTACGTCGCTTCAAACGAATTTGCAAAGTATCTCGAGGGATATAAATTATCTCAATATTGTTGTGAGCGTCTTTGTTTGAGCGCACCACATTTCATATTTTCCGTCAAACGGCAAATTCGATTGCTTTTTAATGATGACTCTAGATTCGCGCCGAGAAATACGGCTAAGACGGGCGCTTGGTTGCTTCTCAAATGTTCACAACATATTTCTGTACATGGTTTGTCATGTCATGGTTACGGTTTTACTACAAAACTATTTCACTTTTAAATAGGGTTTACAGTTCTATAAATTTGCGGATGCAACATACTTTATGACATTCTTACGTGACCGACAATAATAATTTTGTTATGTTTTTCATACTTATGTTATTTTAATCACAGCATTTGTATGTTGACCGATCTCAACCACATCTTTTAAACAGTTGAAGATGTGAGAAGTGACAGTACTGCACCCATTAAATCCTAACGGTTTAAAATCAGTTTTACCGCTCTTGCTTGGGCGACGTCGACTGCGAGCCTACTAAATACGGCAGTTATATTGACTACAAAAAGTCAATTTCGAGATCAGATCGCCGCGAATTCGCAGGATAGTGTAAGTCCAGCATGCAGAGCCGGGCGGGCCTGCGATCTCTCGGCAGCTGGAGGCAAGCGGCGGAGCTCGTACACCGTCATCATAATCAGTTTGTGGACAGAAAGGTTCTCGTTAGGATAACATTTTGTGTCTTCCTCAGCGACATTATAATATCAATTGGTAAAATTCTGTTTGTAACATGTACATAATTATATCGTATTGTTTGTTTTTATGTAAGTGCGTGTAGTACAAAGGAATTTTAGATTTAACCCATCAGCATTTATAAATGTAGTGTATGATTCTTTCTTAAGGTAATTAGGCGAGAAACATAAAACGTGATTGATTGGCTTACGTGTCACAAAGCTAGGAGTGTTGCAGGGTAGTATATTGGGACCATTACTCTTTATTACCTATATTATGTTCCAAAACAGTATACAAGTTGTATTTTTTGCGAATGATTAGACATTAATTAATAGAAGTGCGATTTAAACAAAATAATGAACACATTGCCAACATTACATGATTAAAATTAAAGGTTAGTAATGTTAGCATCGTATTTTTTAATATTAATGAACATAATTTGCAATGTCCATATTTTGATCATGTAGGTTATAATGAAAACTATATCAATTAGTTTATGTAGGTAAATAATAATGTTATACGTTAAAAACGTTTTAAACAAATCTGAGTGCCCACCCAACTTCATAATGGTGTGTCAGCTTGGCACTATTTTATTTCGGGGGAACATAATCCGCTCCCAACCTAAAACATTACTCGATTGTTTGTTGTTCGACAAACAACGAGCTTTTATATATATCGTCGTCCGATAATAAATGTTTTATTGTCGTAATCCCGCAAATGTGCTCATAAATATACAGAAACCTCTAAATAATGGCACTAAACAAGAACCGGCCCGCTACTGCGACGAGGACTAAAATAATGAAACGCTTTTCAAATGTAATAAACTCCTCGTACATGGCCGCATGAGCCGCATGAGCCGCGCGAGCCGCACGCGCCGCAGCGGCAACATATACTTATATTATGTTTAATTGGCACTTACGCGTTATTGGAAACACTCGAAGAAGCTTTATGCTCTTTTATCACCGCGTAACTCATGCCGCGGTGGCGATGATGATGGGCCGACTGCCACGATGGGATGTCACATTACGCTACAATTGACAGTTAACAGATCTGAATTATATTCAGAGAGAACCTATTATACTATTTTATAGTTTAAAATTACGATCCAAGATACTGCACAGATAATTATCACAAAGAAGTCACACAGGTATGACATTATTTATATAAGTATTGTACAAGGTATAATGAAGTTTAAAAAGTTATTATCAAATGAATATTTATGAAGAATTAGACCTCGCTTCGTTAGTTGCCCGAGTACACACAAAACGATTGCTACGAATTTTCATGACGTAATGTTTATCCCATTTTATCGTTTTAGAAGTTCATATAAACTTTACGTCTTTATATTATAGAATGGACAAATTAACATTATTTTTGTTACTTTGATTTCATGCCCACAAATATTATTATAATCGTGATATTGGAATTCTATCCTGTTACTGGTTTAAATATTATATTTGGCGGTTGGCGGGCTCCCTCCGTAATAATTACTAATTAAGCCTTTGTATTGAAATAGTACTGTATCCGTAACGCGGATTTAATTAACTCTTACTTAACTTAATTTGTTACGCAATTTTACTTAGTATACACTTCCAAACCGCTAAAACTTTGAGGATGGAACAAAGCGGTATTACGTAGAAAAATCTGTTGATTAATAATACCCTTTCTGTGTCCGGATTAAAGTCGGCAATGCTGAAGCTTCAGGAGTTGCTGTACAGGTAGATGGAGGTGAGATAACGGAAAGTTTTTCCTCAATCACGATAATAGCTAAACGTGTCGCGTCATAACTCAATCTGGGAGCCGTGAAGTGGATGCGGCGACGGAGCACAATGGCACGGGCGGCGGCGGCGGAAGGCACGCACTCCAACTCGCAACTTAATGACGCCGTTTAATGAAGAAGTTGGGGAACAAGTTAGGGCGCCCTCGCAACCTACTGGAACTTTTACTTTCAGTTCAGATACAGTAATTGGTTGTTGTCAACTTTTTAGCGACGAGGAAGTAGCGCGAAGAATTAACGCTGGGTAGGTACTCTAGGAGCTAAAGTAAAGAGGTGCAGAAAATTACGTAAATAGAATATTGGTTTGATTGCTTTTAAATTTACAAAAAAAACACACAAAGACACATACAAAAGGAAATATAAAGGATTAGATTAGATATAAAAGGAGATATGAGTTAAAGAAACAAGTTTTTAACTAACTTGGATGTTTTTTTATTATGTTACCGCAAAATTCTAGACCAGCAGTAGGTACATCGTGCACACTAGCGATTTGTGCTACTTCTAAATTCCTATCCAAAGGTTGTCTGAATGCCTTTTGTGTAATACACTTACACTCAATAACTTACTTATAAATTTGTAATTTTCTGTATTGCACAATAAAGAATATTTCCATTCTATTCTACTTATTTTTCCTAAACTGATTCAGTTAAATCTGTCTACAAAAATATTTAAAAACTTGTGTTTCAATTGTTGAAAACAACGATAAATCACACGTTAATAAAGATGCAGCGTCAGTAGGCGGCAGCAGCGATTCAGCAAAGTGAGTCGGCCCCTTTAGAGCTCGACCGCAACGCAGTCTGAATACTGAGCGGGGACTCCCCACCGGAGGAAACGAGAGGACTTTTAATTGTTCCCCCATCGTGCATACATTACCGCGAGTGGTCTTCCGCCAAACAATGCGTGGGCGATAATGCCGACGTTCGAGGGGCGACTTTCAAGGATTCCCTTAATCGTTCACTTTGAGACAGTTCTCGTGCTGGGATCGGGTTTGTTTTCACTGTTTGCATTAATCACGTCACTCGGGGTTTGTGTATTTACTCGGGACTCGAATGGCGATTTGGAAACTCAGATTCATTTCTCACCCTAATTTATTCAACTTGAGATTAAATGTTATGCGTTTTTCCTCTTTTCGAAATTGTAAAAGGTTAACCACTGTTCACTTCTTAACTTCCTTTAATCTAAGCGCCAAAGACCAAATCATTTTATTTTTCGGAGTTCGGCTCGACTAGCTATTTCGGCCTGGACAGGATAGTGTTGCTAATAGTGAATAAAATTTACATTTGTCCTTCAATTTCTACATCCAAAACTGTTTTGGTGCACCTGTTGCTGAACAAGAATTTAATATTGGAAAGATGTTTTTTATAATTAGTTAACAGTGCTGATTGACAAAGAGTTATGTAGCAAACAATTTTAGCAACTCCTGTTATTATTTATTGTTTAAAAGTATTTTTATGACTATTTCAGTATTAAGATAAAGCACACCAAAGATGCCAATTAGCAATAAGTACCTATACTATTCGTAACAAAAGTAAAGTTGGCGGGCGGCGGCCGGCGTGTGGGGGGGTCTGAGTTAGCATTCTTCCGCGGAGGGATAAACTTTGCCCGTTTGAAAATGAATGTTTGAAATAACACTCGCTTTGGATTTACTAACTCTTTAATAATGTGGAAGTATTCCACTCCGTTATCTTAATTAAGTACAGTTAGGGTTAATAGAAGGGACTTTACAAGTATTCGTGCGACCGGCTGCGGCCTCGCTCCTACGGATTGTATACTAGATTTCCTCATCTCACAAATCAAACATCTCGTACACACAGATGTGTTTATCGTTCTCGTCTTTACCACGATATTACATAATATATTATCTCGTTATAAGGTTTGATGAATCGTACTCAAACTTGGTTTTGTATAGATAGCTACTAATTATTTTATTTTTTACTTTAATACCGAAGAATTATTCTTAACAGATATTAAATGACAACATAGAATAATCAGTTAAGATACTACAAATAGCTGCAGTACTTATAAAACAATCTCGAATAGTAAAACCGCTACGGCTTTACGGTATAAATAACAAGTAGTGTAATGTAATCTACATTATTATTTGACACTCAAACTGGGAGCTCTAGCGTAGGAGCCTAGTCTATTTTCACTTTCATCTTAACCCTGGATACAACTCATTAGCAGCACGTCACGTGGCCTGAAAATTAACGCAGAATGACACTTGAAATATTACTGAAACTATTTTTCAAATGTTTCTAAGTCCATATTTGTAGTTAAAAAGCAGTTTTGGATCTCGTTTGTCGGAGAGGGGGCAGGATGCGCCTGTAAAATTTACGTCGCAATAAAAATGTGTCACAAATCAGTGTCGAGTGGTCCGCGACCGTCGCGTCGCTGCGTCACGACACTTTTACGAGAAAGCAATATCGCTCCCCTCTTTATATTTGTTATTTTTATCTGTTAGATTGTATTGGCTATAATTCTTCAGCGATTGTTCGAAAATTGGCCTCTTGCAATGGGTTGAAATCCTGAAGCTGTAAACTTGTGCTTCTGTTCCGCAATGTCAAAGTTTAAGTCTTTGGAGATCTGCTAATAATAAACCTAGTAGGGATCGAGAGCTATATTTCTTTAGACGAGTTAGCTCACTCGTCTCGTCGTCGTTAAATATAATTATTGTCTTTTTCCGACACCTACGCGGGCGAAGCCACCAACGAAGTTTAGTATTCTATATTTCTTTTACAAAAACCAATTTCGAATTTCTTAAATTTGATATCGGTTATAAACTGCGAGAGATCTTATTTCTTATTTGAAACTCTAATCTTAAAAAGGCATTGAAGCCGTTACACTCGCTATTTTAAGCTCCTAGGTCAACTCTTTCGCTGTAACCTTTGTTATAATTATTATCACATCTAAGTATAAGTCCATTTAATCGTGGCGTTTGGATAGAACGTAGGATGCGACTGGGATTTAATTACGCAATAAAATTGTGTCACGAATCAGTGTCGAGAGCGATGTCGCGGCGACAGGTTTACGAGACGCAAGGAAATCGTAACTTGTGTTACAAATAGATATAATGGTCCCAAGCTGCGGGCTCCGGGCGGCTGAGCGTCCGCGGAGACTGCGGTGGATACTGCTCGATACAGTTCATTAAGGAACATTCGTTCAATGGGACAGTTTAGTGGGATGTAAGCGACAACTGTGGGGGCTTTTACACTGCGTCTTCGGAAATTTGTTTTGAACAGCTGCGGACCTTGGACTGCAATCTCGTGCTGTGAGACCATTGTCTATGCCTGTTTAGTTGATTTATATTATGCTAGAAGAAGAATCCATTGAAGACTAAGCAGGAAAGGGCACCGGGGTGGTGGAGTACAAGTCAAGGCTTTACTTTTTAAATAAATTTTACGTCAAAATTACAAATTATTTTCACTGCCTTTCATAAATTATTTACGATTTTTTGTTTTTGAATTTTTATACCGATATTTCGACCCAATTATCGTTAGCGTCGTGTGTCGTTATTTAAAAACAAAACGATCAAGACGGAAAATTGACAGGCTTGTCAAGTGACATCTGTCAAGAGTTTCTGCCCGCCGCGCCGCCGCAGTCTCGCCGTGAACATGATCCAGTCATGATCAATGACATTATAAGTAAAAAGAAGCTCATGATCTATTTAAGTGGGTCGAAATATTGGTAAAACAATATAAAATCCTGAAAACCCATTAACATTTTAAAAAAATTGTGTCTGCGATGATATAAGTTTAAAATGACTGCTGAACAGAAATTTAAAAACCTAATTCTTGTCTTATCCCGTAAGAACAAACTCTATTCCATTAGAACAGAAATGCATAGAAATACTGTAACGTAGGGCTCGGGAGGCATTGCGTGATAGCGAAGGAGATAGATGTTGTTTTTCAAGAAAATAGGTTATGAATAAAAAGAACGTGTTGTAGTGGTAATTGGAGATGGTCCCGTAGTTACGCCCCTCGGATAAATTCCATCCAGCGAACGACTATATTTCACTGGAATAGCCTGTCACTTCGCACAACACTGGAGAGTTATACGAAATTATTTCCGCACCCGACTTAACCCTCCCACACATTCACTAAACGAAATTATATATTATGAAATTGCAAAAAGCAGTTCCCTCCCGGGCCGCCCCCTGCGTCGCCCGCAGCTGATTGCAAGTAAATACCGTTTGCACCCCGCTCTCCCCCCCCCCCCTGCCCCTTCGGGAGATAATTCCCTCTAGCGGCTGTTTTCCGCTTTTTCCCCTCAGGGGCTTCTTCAAAACATTATGCTTGAGACACACGGGTGAGAAAATGTTAGATGAAATGCGTGGATGCGTTATTGCGTCAGCGGTGACGTGCAGCTCTAAAGTGGAATAAGCGTGACGTGTGCGTTCGGTAAGTAGGCTACTACTTTGGCTCGTCCCAAGAAACCAGGCTGCGTTAACGAATATTTTACTTTGACGATACATTTTGGCTTTTTTGTCAATATTTTAAATATTCTTCACCAATCCAGGAATAAATAATCCCTAATTAAATTAGATACCATTAAGAACACAGTCAAGACTGTAATAAGAAACAATGCATCTGTATTGTCTGTCAATACACACTAACAGGTGTATGAAAGCCCGTCGCAGTCGCCTCTAGTTTTATTGTTCAATCGTCTGGCGATCACCATGGTCGACCGTCGACCGTCGGACGGCAATCACCAGCAACCAGCAATCGATGTGCGAGGGTGTAAATTCCATTAGAATTTACACCCTCGCACATCGAATTAGCAGTGTCGCGCAGCGGTGCTACACGTGAGTAACAATCACACAGAGATCTAACTTACTACAGTATAAATAATCGGTCATATATTATTTGCTGCAATTAGTATATTAACCTCACTTGTAGAGGTTTGTTAGAAGCATTACACATCATACATGTATTCGGTGGAGTATTCTTTATGAAGGCTGTCATAGGAGCCTCCCGTATTCTTTTTGACAACGACTATACTTTCTAAAAATGTTTGCTACGACATCTTTTGCGTTAAGAAATACCAGTATTAATAGTTTTTTTTTAATATCTTCCATCCAGTTACATGATTATTTGTATAGCCAGATTAAAACATCCCTAGACTTTCTCGCCCACTTTTCGCTATTGCCTATACTTTCATATTGTTCCTCTTAGCCGCAACTGTTTCCGTATGCGGGGCACGGCCCGCACGGCTGGCCCCAGCCCTGGGCCAGTCTGGCTTCGCAGACGGCGCGCGGTCGGCGGCTCTCCTTTATTTTCAAACATCTTATTACTTACTATCAGCTTGTGTTTCACACGAGGCTATGTTTATCGTAGTATGTATCATATTATTATGCGGTCTTATTTATTTGAAAGTCATCAAGACATTTGTTGCTAGGTTTTTTAACATTGAATAAAACTTCAGTCCACATTTTGTTGAGCGTTCCTCTCAGTTCTTTACTAGTAGCCACTGAAGTATGCGGAAGGTATTATATAATATTAAAATGCGAAAAATTAAGTTCTTATCGTCTTATTCGTGTCGCTATGGTCGTTTATAAATAATACCTACTTCAAAAAGATCCAAGAGTGAACCCGGAACCGAACGGTTAATTGTCCGCATAATTACACTAAAGTGTCGCAAGTACATTCCGACAGTCATTAGAAGTTAATTTACGAGTATTGTTTAGCAAGCCGACGATCACACCGCCCCGCGCCGCCCCGCGCCGCCCCGCCCGGCGCCCGCGGCCTAAACCCAACCTGCAGTAAATCTTCTAAATGAAGTTGCGTCGCGTATCGCCGATGCAAATGTATCAGGACAGGCTACAAACACGCCTCCAGTCAGCCACAATCACACTCCATTATAGCTCTAAACTCCTCCTAGTAAGGCCCGATGCAAATTTGAACATGCCGTCTTAAGATTTTCTCGGTGCTGCTACGCTAAACTGAACCGTGCAGTGTTGTAGATATAGCCGAGATTTGTATGAGGATTTTCAATTTTCCCATTGACAGGTGGATTCGATTCCCGGCGGAACGCGAAACGCTTTCAATGAAGGGTTTCTATACCGGAGTATTTGCGAATCTGTTCTTGAGGACTCGTACATGTTTTCGCTTTTGAAAGAATAATATTTGAACAGATAAAATATGAACATTTAGCGACCGCGACCGACTCCGCCCGGCACCGGCGAGCCGGCAAACAGGATCTTTTACTTATAAGTTGTTTCGGACTTTCTTTACAATATATTTTAAATTGTTTGGGGTAATCTTCATAGACCAAAATACATTTTGAATCGAAAACGAAGGTTTATTTTTCAATAATAAAGGTTAATAATATTTTTAACAATAATAACATAAATGTTACATGTTTCATTTTATAGGCAGTTTTATCTGTAGGTTGCCAAATCAAACATAACTATCAAAGATAGTAATTTGTAATTTAGTGTAAAGTAAGAGTATTGGTGTGGTTGGCACCCGAACTGCAGTTTTGCCCGAGTCTACTGGAGAGTGTGTACCGTTTTAATTGGCCACGAGTGAATGTATGTAGATCACGTTGTAGGGGATAAAGGGTCTTCCAATCAGCAGCGGTCAGTTCAACAACGAAGTTCCCGTATGTTGTGGACACCGAACTCTAAGGTAGACCTAAAATTAAAAAAATACATAATTTCCACTGCTACAAGTGTGTACCTATACCAAAGTTTGTAATCGTATCTTTGATTTTTTTTTGATCAGTATAATAATTATGGTTAATGTCGCCTTAGGCAACGGCGGACGCAGTCGGTAGTTAGCTGGGTTCCGTGCTCCGGAGGGCACGTGAAGCAGTCGGTGCTGCTTGTTATCGTTAGTTAGTAATCGTTACGCTATGTCGGAGGCCTTTGGGTGGCATTCAAATCATATCAGGAGTATTTCGCCACTTCATTTTACAATAGTCGGTGAAGATTATTAATGACGAGTTTAAATAAAATTCTTCGGATTTTATAATATTTTTATTTCACAATCCCATAGGAGCAATATCAGTCGTTTTCCCAAATGCGACTGAACTGCACCATCGATAACATTGGTAATGAAAAAAATTAAAAGTGGTGCAAAAGTTTCTTATTAAAACCTATAAGCTGCCTGCAACACACATGCACATCATTTTGTATGCCTTAAGCCTATTCAAATTCATGAAATTGCTAAATGGGATATACTTTCCTCGTTTCGATAAACAGGACAGCGATTCCATTACCACAAGCCCTCGCTTCAATTCAATCAGCGATCGCGGGTTCGTTGGCCCACGATTGTTTCCATCTGCTGAGCACGAGCTCGGCTGCGGAGGAACAATGATTCATTTTAAGATAATGAAACTTATTCAGGTTCACTATCCCGCAGAGACGAATGGTCAGTGTCCTGCGGACTGATCTTTAGAATGCCCGTTACCGATGTAGCTGAAGAATTATTTATAGTTGCATCCTCATCGAAAGTCCAGGACAAGTCGTTTCGTTTATTGATGAGAGCTAGCTCATTGAAAGGCAGAGATACTTTGCTTCAAAGTCAGTGTCCTGGGGTGCATGGCGGCATATCCCCAGTCTGACAATATACAACTGAATGTAGTCTTACATCACAACGTTTACAGTTTCTGTTACATTTTGTTGCCAAACCCTTACAACAAAAAATGCGGTTCCTGAGGCATCCAACGATGAACTAATCTCAAACTGCATACCTATAGATGTAGAGAATTAACCTCAATGGAAATGTTCAATATTCATCATTCAATTATTGGAACCCGAAAACTGGCACAAGAACTTGTCTGAACTTCCCTTCGGTGGCGGTTTTTGCAGCTCGTGAACGCGGTCAGAACTTTCGACATACGAATTGATCACAGAATTTGGTTAATAAATTACAAAATTACGAAGCGGCTTGAAGACGGAGTATTCGTCTTTTTGTTTGCTTATCTTGCGGGTCTGTATTACCTAACATGGTTCAATTCATTTAGTTAGCAGCTAATCAGTTAATATTCAATTTCAGTTCATTTGTGTATGAGATCAATATGAATATAGTTGCCAACGACTCCAATGAATATTAATTCGTTTTGGTGATTGCTTGTGTTTTGAATGTAACTTCAAATTGTTGTGCCTATTGATTAGACTTGTTGTTACTAGAAAATCGAATTTATTTGTATATTTTGTATATAACCCAAAGCTGCGTTAGCGGCGCTCTTTAATTTATCTGTCCATCACGACCGTCTACCGGCATTGAACGTTAGAAACATGTTGCCGGCGACATGACCACCACTTCTCCTTTAATATCCCCAGTGAACAAGTTGCCGTCGTCAGTCGTTTTTGTCCCGAGCGCTCGTCTCTCTCCAACGTCTCAGCGCCTGCCGCAGACCGGCGATATATGGCGGGCGCGGTAATCCGTTACCCGGACAAACGACACTTGGTCACATTTTTTGCTACACTCTAATCCACTCACGCTGTGTGTAAGTGGTTCAAATTAATTACGACTATTGTCTCTAACACAGTCTGTTCTATTTCTTACACAATAATGGCAAAAAGACGAGCGAATATGTACGAGGCCGTAAAAGCTAGTATTATACTATATTGCATATGTTTTGCTGTTTAATTTGGGCTTTCTCAAGAAAATAAAGAGTCACCTGGCTGGCCATGTGCGAGATCAGAGATGCACAAAATACATAATTGCATTTCTTTTTAACAATTCAAATAAGTAGCATAAACTGTACAAATAAAACTGCTAGTGAAAAATGTTATGTTTATTAAACTAGCTAACAGCTACTCCTGCCCGCTAGGTTGAAACATGGAAATGGTTGTTACGTAAGTGCTCAAAGTGTGGCAGTAATTAAAGCCGCTTTGAATCTCATCCAAGAGGATCAGAATTAGCAACTTAACGTTACTTTGAAATTTACTAGTTTAATTAGAAACCTTAGCGAAAGGACAAACATTAAAGTGAAATGTGTGAGGAAAATTAAAATTCTTATGATTTTGTTATAAATTCCAATTAAAATTACGTACATAACATTTCAAATGTCGGAACAGTTCTTCCAAAGCTTGAGGAAGTACAGAAGTATATAAGTATTTCCTGCACGCACATAAATCCAAGAAGTTGAGCACCGATCATCAAACCAAACGCGCGATCGTAAAGCGGGCTTAGTTTAAATAGAGCAACGCCGTAATGCCGCTGGATAATTGGATTTGCGCGCTGTTCGGGAGGTTGTGTGAGGCTAGCCGGGCTAGATGCTGGGCGGACGCCGGTTTACGACTCACGAACAAGCTGACAGTCTCAAGATGACGCTATTGGGCGGAACACGAGTGTGCCAGCGTTTTGATACGGGTTGGGACGCTGCACGCGCGCCCGGCGGGAGTCGTGTGACGTCTACGTTGAACAGAGTTTGCTGTCGTGGATAACAAACAGATTTAACTTAGTGAAACAAAATGACGATACAAACTCCACTTTTTGGACATTATTATTAGATGTACCTACATAGTTATAAATATATTGTTTACCTATTTTTATTGCTATGCTATGCCATTGCTATGGTTATTGCCTATGTTGTAGTACTATCCGAAATAATTGCTGCTTATTTTTACAGACATTGTATAAATTTGATGTTTACATCGTATAATTTATTGAGTTAGGGACCATTTTTGATGTTTTATAAATTATAAAGATATTTGTTTACTGTAGTATTTGCTCGACTGCCAAACATTATTAGAACTCCAATGCCAATTCGTATCTGGTACCCGCGTCCGGCGGGAGCAGATCCGATTCTCGGAATGAAACGAGCCGTGGAAAGATCCGCGATATAAGCTACAGATGTGCCAACTATCGTGTCACTTTTATTTATGTTAATAGCCCGCAAACGATCACACGAGCCACCCGACGGTGAGTGGTCGCCGTCGCCCGCGGACATCACTAACATTATAGGCATCAGCGATGCGTAGTGGCCCAAAACGAAGGAAAGGGAAAAATAAATTACAACTTAAAAAATAACTTGACTCTCAAACCCCAGCCGGCACACGGCAAGTCGTTTGCCGGTTGCCTCATGCAAGAAGGTGGTCGCCAGCCGTCCGGGTTCGGCCCGACCACCACCGATCCTGGAGTTACAGAGCCCGGCGACCTCTGAGACGAGGGACCTTAAGGCAGTTGTCCCACCGCCGGCGACTATCGAGTAGCGAGTAGAGCTAGAAACTGAAAACGAGTGGACGAGTAGCGAGCAGCGTGGGTTGATGGTATTCATTTAGCTAATTACGTCCGTAAACTGTTAAATAATAAGCACACAGGAATAAAGGTGGCGGTTCGCGGCCCCGACCGAGACAGGAGACCGTGACCGGCGACCGCGACCGTCACTTGACGATAGGAAATGTTTAGCGACAACTCGCGACCGAGACCGAGACGGTCTCGCGCGCCTATACAAAGTGACGGTCGCGGTCTCTGTCTCGGTCTCGGCCGCGAACCTCCACCTTAAGACGTGGACAGGTTTTGGAAGCGCAAAGCATATCCCGTATGTATACAACTGTACATCAATGCATTACAAGCAATAAGCGGTGTAACGCTGCTACGAGCCGCTACGAGCTACAAATAACCTCTCGACGCGAGGCCGCGGCTTCCCGAGTTACTGTAAATAGCGCAACTACGATGCATCCATTGAGATGAGCTGCACTTTCGCAATCGATACATTTGACCCGATCAGGCGTAGGATTCAGCTAACACTCTTTGAATATTTAGAGCTCGTAATGCATTGAAGTAATTGAATCATCGATTATGGCATTACCGCGCTTGGATTGCAGCGTTTGAAAATTTAACCGAAAAATAAGCGCCATCCCGCTGCCTATTAGGCTTGCAACGAATCGGTGATGCACAAGTTGTTACTGACGTGCGCGGGTGACTATTACCACTTACCATCGGGTGTCACCTAGACCCGTGTCAGCTATTTACTTAAAATCGCTTTTTTATTGGCTATTTCAAACGGATACCAATCAACAACATTACACAGACAGAAGAATGCTGATCTCCCAAAACTAAATATATAATTAGGTATACTAATAAATTATCTAAATTCCATAACTTCGTTTAAGGAAAACAGTTGTAAGTATCAATATCTAAACAAAATATTTTGAACAATATTTATCATGTAAATTTTGAACAATGGTCTTAAACATTTTATGTACGTTTCTCGCTGGCTATTTCCATACTAATTCTACTCGCCGCAGGGGTTCGCTTTTGTAAGCTAAGCCTTTGATGTAGCTGGAAAATCTTCGTAAAAAGTGTGTCGTTAATGGTTGCGTAAAAGTAGGTCGAGGTCGCGGGGTGAAGTTCGAAGTTCGCCAGGTGGGGTCAAGCACCGCCCGCGCGCGCCGCGTCCATGGCACAGTGCAGTCAAACTGTGCAACGTGGAAGTTAGTCCGTAACCGTTACCGAACTTTCGGATATCCGAAATAAAAATCTATACGTAACCGTAAACGAATCCGTTGTAAATGTTTCGGTTAAATTTTGACAGGGCCGGAACCTAAATAAGACGTGTTATTATGACAGGTTTTTGTTTTTGCCTGGCCGAGCCGACACCAGCCGTGCGCAGTGCGCTAGTCGCTGCGTTTTCGCAACAGTGTGGATAGACGCTGCTCGTCGACATTGCAGCGACGTCATACATTTGGACCGCCGAACGTACTCGTAAAGTCGTAACTATGCATGTCGCATCTTCGCATCCCACTGCTGTCGCACGTTTGAATACACACTTACAGTTCAGAATGGTAGGTATTGTCTACGTCATCTTCTGTCCTACGACCGTAACGGCTTTGATTTATTTATGTGTTACACTCCACAGAAATATTGAACAGAACAGAATTATTGTGGTTAAGCTAGTTAAATTACTGAAACACACAACTGACTTAGCATTCCGCACGGAAGCGTCGCACACGGAGAATGTGAAAATCAGTGTTTCGGAGGAACCAAAGTGCGCTCCGCTGCGGTGTCCGGGACACATTTTAACAGCATTATCGACAACTTTGCAGTACGAGCGTAGTAGTAGATCTTCAATTTTTCTTCGCTTAATGTACTTTTTGAAGTGAAAACTTCTTTAGCATCGTTGTGATCGGTCAAAAGAGACACACACGTTTTAATGTGGGAGAAAATGAAATAGCATTATCCGCTTTCGTGATCCTAGAGCAATACCTTTTACGGAAAAATCGCGGCTTACGTAAGCAAAGCAAAACATCAATATTTGGACTGACAGTATTCGTTTTTTTTTAAGTTTCACTTCTACCACGGATGAATTGCACACATTCGTTTTTTAAACAGGAGGTATTTATTTTTATTTACCGAGCGTACATATTTTATCTACCTCTTCCTATGTACATAATATTGATGATGGCGTGTACGTTGATGCAATGTTGTAACGATTAATTTTGCATAATTGTGAAATGTTCTTCAAACATTATCCCCGTTCTGGTATCGTACTCCCAACATCCAGATATAACATTTACACGCAGATGACTTATTCGTGTTTGTAAGTGGATGACATTAATGTGTCGCGTTGTTCCGGCTCCGCGCGCCCCGGGTTCGGTCCCGCCCGGAGCTACCGACCGTCCTCTAATGAGGCGCGTTGTATGCAGGATGCGGGCCAGCCCTAAACATGCGCCCTTTATTGTCTCCAGGATTGCGAGATGCGACCCCCGAGCCCCGAGCCCCGAGCCCCGAGCCTCCCCTGCCACTGATATTATTACCGTATAATACTGAGTTACAGGAAGCACTAAGGAAATGAGAGCGCTTACGACCTACTTTGTTCCTTTGTTTCAAGTATTTTAATTGTAGAAAATAATGAAATCCATGGGAGTTGTCTAAATGATGCTTTAATAACATAATTAGGTATTTCAATTCGCTTATAGCAACCTTATCTTCTCGTAGAAGGAAATAATTTAAGGTTACTGTCGCGTAAATTAGAAATAAAATAAAATAAAAGAAAAGGAAATTTGAAAATAGAATTTATAAAATGTTTTCGACGCTAAATTAAAAGAAAACCTTTGAATTTGGAATGATTGAAATTGGTGGTATATAAGGCGATTCCGGCCAAGGCAGAGTCAGTCGAGTCTTGGTAGCGAGTCGGGAAGCGCGCCAGTGGGAAGAAGATATAGGAATAGTGAAGTGCCGTTTCACAGTACAGTGTCGCGAGTGTGAAGTGAAGTGTGAAGGGAAGTAAAGTGTACAATAAAGTGTATAGTACCGTGTCGCGTGTGTTACCATTTTACAGTGAAAATAAAACAACATCTATTGAAGCCGGCCTTATGTTTTCCCATCCCCTACCCACGACTGTGACAGTTACTATGTCTATTAATACCTATTGATCTTGAATGCGTAAAATTTTCACAAATTTCTTGGTCGCGTGAAGTTTCAAAACTTTTGAGTTGTGCCCCATGGAATAGGTAAATATGTCGTTGTAACACTTCCGTACTTTTATTGCTCAGGAAATTATTTTCTTTTTGAGAATTCCGATCCAAAATTTAGTATCAAGTGCAATTTCAACTTCAGTTTCGGCCGACTGCGTCAATATTAGTGTACCGTCTGCGTGTAGCGCACAACGGCGCTTGACATAATTATAAATTCTCGTTGACGTACGGGACCACGAAATGATATCGCTGGGACCGAACACACGAGTGTCGGTATATATGTATATGATGTTTTACCTGGGGCTGGTAACTTAGCAACCGACCTGATGTTAAGTGTTCACCGCCACCCATTGACTTCAGTAACTAAGGCATCAGCGATACGTTGCCAGCCGCAAATGCCTCAGAGGACCCCCTAAGGCACACTGACCTTACAATCGAAACAACTAATAACTTTATGAGATTGATTCTGGACGGAGGCAGTAGGCAGTCAAGTAAAAACCTATACCAACATCATGAGTTGGTATGGCAAGAAATAAACTGGGCGATACAGAACCCACGAGCTAAAAATATATGCGAGACTTCGTCTTTCAACAAGAGGGACTTAACCCAGAGGAGGTTGGGTAGAGTTTACTCCAGGATGGATTCCAAGACCAATTTATCAACAAGATCAGGGTCCAAACTTTATCAATATTAATGATTCACAAGAATCCGATCAGATCTCGCTAAATATATTTAGCTGGAAAGATATACGATAGTGAAGTAATGATAAATTATGATCTCCAAACTAGCGTTTTCTAAGAATATTATCGAGGTTACGATCGGAATGCCGTCATACGCTGGGACACATGTGACGACGCTCTAAACATTTTTATAATAACTATTGTTATTAGAAATTCAAAGGACAATTTTAGATGTAATTACGTGTTCCGTTAGCTAATTAAAATAAACATTTTTTAAAACTAGAAACTTTTTAAAAGTAACTAAGTACTTAATCTTGTAATAAAATGTATTATGAAATCAAGGCTGCATTTTGGTACATTACAAGAAATTTAAAATAAATAGTGTAGTACGATACACAGATTACACTATTTTATATTTTATATTACACAGATTACACTATTTTATATTTTATTTTATAACGACAAAAGAAATTAGAAAGAAACTGCGTGTGTTAGTCACGTGAAACCGCGCATCTGCCTAATCGCGTTCGTAGTTCAAGCCGTACTGGCAGACCGCGTCGCAGTCCACTTCAAACCGGTTTCGCACTGCGACGCAGTCTACCTTCAATCTATTTTAGCGTTGCGATGTAGTTTGCCTTCGATAATCAAAAATTAAATTATTTCTACATACTCCCCCTTTTGTCCAAATATAGGTAACGGGTTTGGACAAACAACCTAAGCTAAGTTTCTGACGATACCTGTGACTTTCGCGGCCTACCTCTACCGCGTTTAGGCGCAACAGGCTTCGGAACCTCGGGACAATCATCCTCACGAGCATGGTACCGCTTCAAATCCGACAGGTGGTACTTGCCGATGACTTCGTCCGAGGAAGCAGGAAACGATAAAAGGTAAGTAGTAGGGCTGACCTTCTTAGTGACCAAATACGGGCCGTCACGCTTAGGTATAAACTTAGCGCTGACTCCCTTCGCCGTGTTACTCAGCACATGTGTCTTCATCAGCACTAGATCGCCGACAGCAAGCTCATCAGACTTCCTCGTCTTGTCCTTAGCTGCCTTGCGTAGATCTTGTTGATGCTCGATGGACTCCCTACTGCTTGTGAGCGTCTCTGCAAGTTTTAACAGGTAGGGTGTTATCTGGGGAACATAATTCTCTGCCTCAATGACAGCACGCAGATCACTCTGCACTGCAATAGGCGATCGCAGCTCGCGTGCGAATGTAAGGTAAGCAGGTGTGTGTTGAGTTGCCTTTGTGATCGACGTATTCAGAGCGAAACGGATAAAAGACAAAACTTCCGGCCACTGATGATGATGTCCCTCGACCAAGATCGCCAACTGAGTTTTGAGTTCGCGATTCTTGCGCTCAACCGGGTTGGCTTCTGGATGGTAAAGCGGCACCAGGTTCTGTTTCACGCCGAGAGTGAACATAGCGTGTTGCATGACGTCGGCAACGAACTGCACACCATTATCGGATATAAGCCGCCGGGGTAGACCAAAGCGTAAGAAAACCTCTTCAATGAGTACCTTAGCACATGCCTCAGCGGTAGCTTCGGAAAGGGCGAACAGCTCAACCCACTTGCTAGCGGTATCTTCGACGATCAACACCCACCGCTCGCCTTTGACGCCTTTGGGAAGAGGGCCGAACAAATCGACGGCGACGACCTCGAAGCGTTGTGCAGGAACTGGAGTCTGTAACAGCCCCGACGGTTTCTCATTGGAAGGTTTGTAGCGCTGGCATTCTATGCAGGTTTTCAAATACTCTGCCACGTAGCGCCGCATCCCTGGGAAATAAAATCTTTCCTTTATACGATGCAAGGTTTTGTCTATACCACCATGACCAGAAGTAGCTGAGTCGTGACATTCGACCATAACGTCCTTTCTACGACTGTCTGGTATAACAAGCTGCGGTTCCTCGGTCTCGTTATCATGACTATACCGGTACAGCACACCTCGGCATACGTGGTAACCTCTCTCCGACCAACGGGTAAGTTCTAATTCATCTTTACCTTCCAGTGCCTTCAGAATTCTGCCTACTTCTGGGTCTGCAAGCTGTTCATCACGGAGCGCGGCAGGATCCCAGCGCGGTGAGTCGATCAGCACAGTGCAGACATCACAGGAATCACGATCATCCTCTTCACACGGCGGACGACTGAGTGAGTCAGCAACAACGTTTGCTTTTCCCGGAGTGTAGTCCACTTGCAGATCAAAGGCCTGGAGTTTCATAGCCCACCTGACGAGTCTCCCAGACGGTGACTTAAGCGTGAGTAGCCATTTCAGGGGTTGGTGATCGCTGGCGACGTGTACACGATGTCCTTCGATGTACCCGCGAAACTTTTCTACTGCCCAGACGACTGCTAACGCTTCACGCTCGGTGGTCGAGTAGTTCCGCTCCGCCGAGGTGAGAAGTCGACTGGCGTACGCGATGGGCTTCTCTTCTTGCGGCGACTCCCCTTGGAGTAGAGCCGCGCCCACTGCGTAGTTGCTAGCGTCGGTCCTGAGAATAAATGGCACGCTATAGTCAGGTTGTATAAGAATAGGTGGTGACGTAAGTAAAGCTTTCAGCTCATTAAACGCCCTGGATTGCTCTTCACCCCACATCCAACTCTGGTTCTTACGCGTCAGCATAGTGAGCGGCTGAGCAACTTCGGAGAAGTTCGGCATGAACTTACGAAACCACGAACAACTCTGAATAAATGATTTCAGATGTTTAACATCGGCTGGTTCCTTCATCTCTAATATAGCGCTAATCTTATCTGGGTCTGGTGACACGCCCTCCGAGGTAATGACATGCCCGAGGTACTTCACACTCTCTCGAGCAAACGTGCACTTTGCACGGTTAGCATGCAGGTTGAACATGCGCAGGCGGTCGAAGACAGCGCGCAGTTCCTGGAGGTGCTGTTCAAAGGATCCAGAAATTAGGATTAAATCATCGATATATCCTAGGAGAGTCACGCCCTGGAGAGATGACGCAGAACGGAATCGGTCAATTAGTCGTTGGAATGTCGCCGGCGCATTGCGCAGGCCAAACGGCATCCGCAAAAATTTGAATACACCGAATGGTGAAACAAAGGCAGTCTTTTCTTGGTCCTCAGGTCGGACTTGTACCTGCCAGTAGCCTGCTCGAAGGTCAAGAGTAGTCATAAAACAGCTCTTACCAGTGTATTGAAGGAGGTCATCGATGACTGGCAGCGGGTAGGAGTCGCTCTTAGTAACGGCGTTTAACTTTCGATAATCCACGCAGAACCGGTAAGTACCATCCTTCTTCGGTATAAGCAGAGCAGGCGCAGCCCACGGCGATTCACACTCCTGGATGATACCTTCTTGCAGCATCTTCTCGATCTCCGCCTCCATGACGACCTTCTTAGCGGGCGTGAGACGATACGGCGGCACAGCAATCGGCGGGTGATCTCCACAGTCGATGCGATGTTCCGCAAAGGATGTTGGCCCTCCCCCTTCTGCGAAGATATCTTGATATTCTTCTAGAAGTTGGCTGAGACTCTCCTTCTCTGAAACTGTTAGCATCGTACCCTCAGAATCACGTAGCAAATCCGCGGAAGCACACCCTACGAAATTACGTGATTCCTCTAACAGTAAGGGGTGAATGACCCGAGGTCGATCAGCTGTGAACCAAGTATTGTTTTGTAAGTTCAAACACAAACCGGCTCTACGAAGGAAGTCGATTCCAAGAAGTGTATCGTTATTTAACGATTCAGGAAAAATAACGAAAGTCGTAGGTATCGTCAGATCCACGAATGTCACATCCACATCCGCGAGTAACACTTTTTGTTCACGAACAATACCGTCAGCAAGTTTAACTTTCATAAAACTATCCCGGAAAGAATGATTAACTTTACGTAATAAAGTGAAAAGCTTATAACCCGCAACGCTGCGTTTTGCAGCCGTGTCAATTAACCCTGTGCCGCTATACCCACATATTGAAATACCTAATATCGGACGACCGGCGTCGCCCAAATTTTCAGATGCGGTTTGACGTGACACATCACACTTTACATTACAAAGTTCGAAATCACATACATTGAAATCTTTCGGGGATTGACATTTCAGACAGTTGGCACGAATTACACCCTTAGTGCCACAACCATAACAAGCTATAATAGACGATGATGCAGAAGGCTCACTCTTATCTTTAATTTTTAAACATTGATCGCGCACATGACCACTTTTTTTACAATACACACAAAAAAGTTTACCTTTGCTTGTGTCCGATATTGCCTTCTGGCTTACCACTTCACTAGACGCCGACGTAGTAGCTACGGAGTGCGGGGGCGCCGTCACCGTGGACGGGGCGGGCGCACGCTTCCCAGATGCGTGGCTAGCGGGCGGCAGCGCAGGGTTAGCGGCCGGCAGCGGAGGCCGAGCGGGGGGCGGCGGCGGCCGCACGACCGCGGGCGACGGCTGACACGTAGGCGCGCTAGCAGAGGGGCGCGAAACTTCTGAAAATGTATCCTCTATGCATCTTGCCTTAGATATTAACTCGTCGATGTTATGAATTGTTTCCCGTTGTATCCGTTTTCGAAAGCGTTTGTTGAGTAGGCCGTAAATCATGTCTAATGCCATCTCTTCTTCAACTGGATACGGTAATTTCGAGATATGGGCGCGAATACGACCCACAAAAACTTCAGTTCGTTCTTCCGTCTGCTCTACCGCGAAAATATCTCGAAATATCTTGTGCGGGGGGCGGGGCACACCAAACATGCCACGCAACTTCCGGAGCGCTTCAACCCACGACGTGATAGAGGCCTTTACACCGCGATACCAAATAGCCGCCTCTCCTTCCAAGAGCATAGGCAGGCCACGCAGCGCATGATCATCACTGATACCCGTGCATTCTTTGTAAATTTCGATGGTATCAATAAATGCTTCAAGAGCCTCGGAGTCACGGCAGGCACCGCTGAATCTCGCCGTGCAGCGCGAAAAGTTGCCCTTCTGTTCTGAAGTTGCCACCGATGGAGACGGGGACGGGGACGCTGATGCTACGTTGACAGTAGGCGCGGCCAGCAGACTCTGAATGAGTTGGCGGTTAGACTCCGCCTGAGCCTGGGCGAACGCCGACAGGAACGATTGTAGCGTCGCTTTCGTTAACGGCGGCGACGCCCGCGGCGACGTCTCGTCGTCATTCATATCGTTGTCACTTTGGTTTTCAGTGTCCCCGTTCTTTGTAGACCGAGTACGAGGCATGATGGACGAAACACAACTAGCACAAAGCGTCCAGGAACACAATTAGTCACAAAATCACTCGTGAAATAGGTATATTCACGAAACACAGCAGAAAATGTTCGAGTTCGTTACACGCGTTTTACCGATCGCGTGCGCCGAGTTGGAGCGCCAATATGTAGTACGATACACAGATTACACTATTTTATATTTTATACTAGCGAACCGCCCTCGCTTCGCTTCGGGAAACTAATTCCTTCGGTCCATACAAACTTTCAACCTCTATTTCAGCCTCTTCATCCCTTTTTGTCGCAATAAAAGATAGCCTATGTCCTTTCTCAGGGTCTAAAGATTGTCTGTGCCAAATTTCATCAAAATCGGTTGAGAGGTTTAAGCGGGAAAGCGTAACAGACAGACAGACAGACAGACAGACAGACAGACAGACAGACAGAGTTACTTTCGCATTTATAATATTAGTAGGGATTACACAGATTACACTATTTTATATTTTATTTTATAACGACAAAAGAAATTAGAAAGAAACTGCGTGTGTTAGTCACGTGAAACCGCGCATCTGCCTAATCGCGTTCGTAGTTCAAGCCGTACTGGCAGACCGCGTCGCAGTCCACTTCAAACCGGTTTCGCACTGCGACGCAGTCTACCTTCAATCTATTTTAGCGTTGCGATGTAGTTTGCCTTCGATAATCAAAAATTAAATTATTTCTACAATAGCTATTACTTTTATGCCGTGCTTAACAAAACAAGTATAAGAACTATTTGTCGTTGTATCGAATTCTCCTGATTCCTTGGTGCCGTATTTTGGTATTTTCATCGAGGTAATCTCATCTCAAGAGCGTGCCAAATTCGCAATTCCGATTCATGGGACCGACGCGTCCTCCCTTAAACCGGCAGTTATCTTTGATGTTGTGCTCGAGGGGCAGCCGCGGGCCGGAGTCGCCGGAGCCCCTCGGCCCCATCAGCATGCGGCGCACGGCCGCCGCCCGACAGATCCTCGCCTGCACGGATATTTGTTATTGATGTCGAACGTAAAAAAATCTTGTCGTTTTCCATATTCTGTTGAAATTATTTACGTACGTGGAGACAGGTTGGCGGCCGAAGTGATCCCAATAATCATAACGCCGCTGTCGATGTGCCTCTCGGATCGAGGTTTTATTTACTGATCCGTAATATTGTAATGTTTACCTGATTTGGCAGATTTTTAGAGATACCTTGAAATTATAATGCGACACTAATGCACCTGTGCTTAAATGCACTATTGCTGCAGCATCCGTTACAAACGGTACCGATAGAAACGTGGCATAGTAGCAAACTCTCTCTATGGAAAATGTAGTACATTTTTTCGAGTCAGAGAGAGAGATAGAGAGTTCAGCAGAGTTTGTTATTCACGCTATTCAGAACCAAATGCAAATTGCGCAATTTCGGTAATCGAATGCTTCCCCATAATAAAAATGGAATCGGAGGTCCCATTGCGGTTTTCGAACCGGAAAAACATCGCAGGAGCCGCCACCAGCCCCCGACCGGGCGCCGGGCGGCCCGCGGCCAGTCGCGCAAAAACCGCGCATGATGAACCGGTCACACCAATTTACATAATATGTCCGGTCGACAGCGGGGGGCGCACGGTACATAAATACCGTCGGTTATCCGGCTGAGCACACCCACAATCAGATGCGATCACTGAATCATGGGGCCTGTTGTGGCTGTGACGTCAGCATACGCGGGACACAGAATCTTTGTCGTGTTATCCACGGGCTACTTCCTGATAAGCCAGCGACCACTATCAGGGATATCGTTGCTCGGTCCGTGTCTTAATGTAATAATGTACATATTTGAATATAACAGCTTACCTAAGCTAATCATAATGTAGGTACGAAAAGCTTATCGGAGACTTGAGTAGAATAGATACAAAAGTTTCCAACGCGGCGGTCATTCGTTCCGCCGCAATAAAACGATGGCAGCGATCGTCCCTCATGGCGGGCGACGTCTATCTGTATGTAAATTTAGCGAGATCCAAATCTGTTTTAACCATTTCATTTTGGGTTAAGAGACAAAAAGTAGGAAATTTTCATACAAAAGACATTAGGTACGGCGCGCGGCCGCTGGGGGGCCGCTGGGGGGCCGCTGGTGGCCGTAACTTACGGCTAACTACTGTTTATGTTTTCATTTCGTCACAAACGCTCCTCAGTCAACGTTATCTGATGACAGTCGACGCAAATCGACGTGACGCACGCGTCGTCGCCGACGACTTACGACGTACGACGCACCGGGATAGATATGCCATTTATGAATCTTTGTCACGAAAACTTTTTCTTTCCAAATATATCTAGCAAATTGAATTAAATCAAACAACCTCGCTGTAGCATATCGCTTCTATTAGATTATAAATTTGGAATGGCTTGAGGTAATAAAATTTATAATACGGAAATATTTTTTGTGACAAATATGAACGATACGTCTCGAGAAGTTATTGTCCCGCGCGGCTAATTTATGTGAACGAACGAGCAGCAACACAAGCTCGGTGCGTCGGTCGGTGGCGCCGCAGCCGCGTGCCGCAGCCGCGCGCCGCAGCCGGCTACATTCTAAATCACGCTCGATGAGCGGGCTCAATAAATATTATCATAATAAACTGTTTGTATTGGATCTATACTCGCGAGAGGCTGTTATTGTACGTGGCGCGGTTGCGCGACTCCCCGAGGAGCCATGTTTATTTTGACATCGTAATGAGGTTAGGAGGAGAGCGCCGCTTACGATTATACTGAATAAATATGTAAATGACATAAAAACAGCCGGCGGGCAGCCGCGCGGCCGATGCGGTGCGGCTATTGCGGCCGATGCGGCCACCCGTGAGGCTCGTACGTTCGATATATCGCGCGGACCCGAGTGGCCGGCGGTTTCGTTGAATGGGTGATACGAGTATCGGAGCTCGCACAGAACGATCGTTCGGCGATACCATCGGCGGCGAGCGAGCAGTCGGCGCGCCCGTGACGTGTCCGAACACTCTGAACGACCACTGCTCGTGAATTGTTCTGGTGATGCTTCCGACTGAACCCATACAAGCTAATAAGCTTGTTTCGGTTCGTAATAGTGAAGATTTGGTCGGCGCTACTTCGTCTATCGTAACTATTGCATGTCAATAAGCCGTATCTACTACAGAACAATGATGAAATACCTAATGCTTCTACACTCGACAAAATCTGAGCAAATGCGCATCAAACAAAAATGTAAGATCGTTCATATATTTTCTACTCCACATTTACAGAATACTGATCAGCTAATATATTGTTACAGGTAAGCAGCCGAGCTTCTCAACGCACCAAAAGTGAAGAAGACAAGGTGTATGTATAGTTATTATGCTCGACTTCGAGTCGAAAAGTTGTGAAGCGAATACGACGTGGATACAGGGATTTAATACGGCACCCATTAAATACGAACTTCATTAAACAGACGTTTAACTCGGCTCCGAGCACTGCACATACATACATAAATACGTCGTTTCTTACGACTCTTACGAGTACGGAAGTACGATGGACGTAGTAGATGTCTACCTGCGCGCTAATTTCGCCTTATTACTAATTGTATAGAAACGGTTATTGCATGCATTTGCCTCACTTGTAGTAGTGTTGTAGTTGACGACTTAAAATACATACGAACAGATACTGGAAACGGTTCATAAGCGTTAAATATAATATTGCCGACTTCTTTAAACTAAGTATAACTAACTCCAACTCTCGGTTATTCATTTATAAAAAAGTATAATGTTGATATTGGCAAGGATAGTATTTTATGAACCACTACAGTATGGTGGTGACAGGTGACAGTGTCAAGTGTCACCTGTCAAAAGTTTCTCCGCACCACCGCAGTTCAGCCGTGACCACGATCCATGTAACTGGTTCGAAATATCGGCGTACCAAAATACATATCGTGAGTACCCATATCATAATAATATGTGTACAATCTGCGATGAGTTTAAAATCATATGAACATGAAAGTTTGCAACAAAAATGAAATACCAAATCAAATGTTGTCAAACACTGACTTATCTTATGTAAAAAAAAACTGTATTTCATCAACAATATTTTTAAGGAATAAAGGTGTAAAGGCATGTAAATCAATGTTAGAACCGTTCACACGATGATGTGCTTAGCGTTCAAAACTATTAAGAAGGCGTAGCCGCACATGATATCATCCCGTGTGTACCCGTCGTCTGCAGAACAACTTTCCGCCTGCAGAGCTCCAAACTCGATAAGCGAACATACGACACCGCGTTCCCGCACCGCGACCCAACCTCCGCACTGTCTGCACCTCATTAACCACACCCGAACTGAAGCGGATGATAATCATGAGTGTGTCTATCGGCCGTACTCACTATCACGCTTGAATCAGCCGCGAAATGATTCGTCGTCTTGCAGCTGCGAGCTTGAGGACCAGTAGTTTTTGACGTGATAACGTCTTATAAATTGATGATCACCGGCAGCGCGCACGAAAATGTGTCCCGTTCCGCCTGAGTCTGTGCGTGTACGCTCATTGTACGTGTAATGTAACGCAGAGCGGGTACCTAGTATTTTTTAATTTTTTTTTAAATTAGTTTTAACTTAATTTAACGGAAATTTTAATGGAAACTGCTGATTTTAAGACTCAAAATAACACACAATTTTTACAAAAAAAATTTCTCCACTGTATCAACCCGAGCTGTAGTAATTTTATAACACATTGCAATACATTTGTTTTATTGTTTAATAGTGTAATGTAACGTGTAGTTACGTTCTGTAACGTCTGTCCGTGGCGGGTGCAACGAACACCGCGTCGCGTCGCGCACGATTGTTCTCGGATTGGCCGCGGCGCCGGCATGCGGAATCATTCGCAACTATCTCTCCTGATTTATCTACGACATCATTGTGATAATCGCACTTAATGCACACGATATTGATTGCGACAACCATTTCGCGGCACTCAAACAAGAAAGGTCCAAGAATATCGTAATCAATCCCTCAGAACAACGAGACTGACATGTTACTTGACGTCGATCATAAATTATTTGAAGAAATTGATTACAGAGTATATTGAGAGACGGGTTTATCGATAAACGAAGCGATTTAGTATCGATAAAAAGCAATCAACAAATCGGACGTTACCATCGTTGACAAACAGCCGATAAACCGGCTGTAGGAAAGTCTATCCTAACGAGCGGTCGGCGGGCGGCGGGCGGCGGGCGGCGGTCGGCCCACGCGCACGCGCACCTTTTAAAAAGTGCGTTGCAACTATATATTTTTGATATTTTTGGAGTTTCATTCATAAGTACTTATTTGATCTAGGATTGTCTCATGTTTTAAACGTACAATCTTAAAAGACGTTTAGAGTATTATTCTTAACATGATGCAATTATAGGTACACTAAAACGAATATAAAATTACATAATAATATGCGTTCAACGAGCTATTGTGCGCTTAATAAACCAAACTACTTTATAATTTAGTCGCACTCCAGGTTCCGTTTATAAATGCTTTTTTCTTAATCACATTATTTTTTATATGTACTGAATGTTCAAGCTTTTATCTGTTGGAGACAATCGTTGCTACGAATGTGGTCCACCCTTTTCAAAACAGTCTCAAGATCATTTAATTTTATCATCTTTCTTCAATGTTTGTACTTATGACTTTTCGCAACAAGACTTTAACAATACTTCGTTAACAATTGCAGAAATTGTATTTTTTAGTAATAAAATGTCTGCGAACTTTTCATTCTTGAACTTTATCTCCTTTATTCATCGTTTATTTTGTCTATATTTATAAACATTTTAGAAACTTCTGATCTGATCCAATTTTACTATATACCATAAAAATGTCATGGTATATAAAATTACAGAGATAGGTTTTCTATTTACCAAGAAAAGCGTTAGGTTCATCCCCACATGAGAAAGATTTATAATGAAAAATAATGAAGAATTTTGCTTGGAGTAATTTCACAAAGGTTCGCAAAGGGGAAGACATTTGCAAAATGATTTCATTTTTAAAAAATTTGCAGAAAATAATTAACTACTGACATAAATTGTTAATCGTGCATTTGATATGTTGATCGGATGCAAAATATCATTGAGCTGTATATCATCAGTGGGCTGCGAGCTGCCTCCAAATATTCATAACGAGAGCGAACGTCGGCGGGTTCAAGAACCAACATTAATATCGCGAATGGAAATAATAAATCTTTGTGCGAATAACATCAATACAGTGCGGTGCGTGCGCGACCGACCTTGTTCAGACCTTTGTCTAGTTCGTGCCGGGACTGCCGGGGCTACCGGGGCTACCGGGGCTGCCGGGGCAGGAGCCGCCACACACTACTGCCGATTGCTGCAGTTGTCCCCGAGATATTGTATTGTCAATCATTTATGTTCTTTTTACCGAATAATATTATTAACCTGTTTCATGTTTTATCCGTCTGCTCAGTATTTTCATCCTGAATAGGCCCCGAAATGGATGCATGAATTCATATTCTTCCTTTCAATATCTTAAAAGGGTCGAAGGTTTCGATAGTCGAACTTAGCAAATTGGGGTGACTAGCCTTTAGGTAACATTCAGGGTTTACAGGGAGAGTTTAGAATATGCTGACTTGATAAGTAGTACTTACATAACTATTGAATAGTAATCCACCCACTTCGGTAAGCTCATTAGATTATTAAATTTCGGCCTCTATATCGTTAACAATGCTAACCCACATTGAAATTCTTCAAAAAAGTTCTTCAATATGTTCTTCAAAAATCCTCGTCATATTTCAGCCAATACGTATATCCGAAATTCTAATTAATTATCTTTGATTCCAAGCTAACTCCCCCCTTCTCGCGGTACACTCGTTGCGTTGACGAGGTAACAGCGCCCGGTGCCAGAAGTCTCTGGAATTTTTACTTTTTACATTAATCCCGAAAGTACTCGAGGCTTGATGATAGGGGCTGAGGCCCGGCTGGCACGCCACCTTCTTGCTTGAGTAGGAGTTAGTACTTTTTTTAATATTGATGCTTTTGAAAGTTATAATTTGGATATAGTTTAATGTGTCGTCGCGTCGCGAAAATTTCCTTCGTCAGGATGGTTCTGGTGTCGCAGACGTATGTTCATTATGCGGCGGCCGCGGCGCGGCGCCGGCCGTTATATTTTATTTAATAATTTAAAAGTCATCTCGTTGAAGTATGATTATAATTCCGTTTAAAATGCTTGAACTGATTGACATAAAATATACAAAACACATACTTATATGATTATGAGTAGAACATTCGGGCTTTTTTTGACAGTATTTAATTAACAAGCGCCATCCGGAGTTTCTTTGAGCCGTATACCTACACTTATTTTCAAACAACACATGTGACACGAACATGACTCGTTGTAAATTATTGTTTCGACATGTAATTAACGCTAACTTTACACCGACGACGCACGGTATAACCCAGTTTTCGTCCGATCAATGATCAGAGATTAACCCGAGGAGTGCCGGAGGGTGGCGATTTGCACGAGGGTGGCGTCATCGGTTATGAGTCCGTTCGTCACTGCTACTCACTATTAGCAAAGTAGTCTTTATACTGTGCTATTAGTGACGTTTCGTATCAACCTTCTTTAATTCTGCTATCGCGGTGTGGGCGAGCGCCGAGCGGGGCGCCGGAGGCAGCCTAACCTTGAACAGACTGGCGTTCAGGCGTTCAACACCTTTATTTAACCTGAAACATTTTTAGTCCTGATTCTTCAGGAGTAACTCGTATTTGCTTAGCAAATGGAGATCTCTTGACATGCTCTTGTTATTGCGAGCGTTGTAGAAACCTTCTACGACTTGGTTCAGGTTTCTGTTCTTTGTTGTATCAACTCATCTCTGGCCCACTAATTGCCGGTCTGGAACTTATTCTAAAGTAAAAGGGGCAGTCTAATGAGTGCGCAGACCAGGGTTTAATCATTTGCCACTGTCTTCATCGAAAGAGATAGTTATGTAAGGCGATATCCCTCGCTGTCTGTTGTGTTGACAGGTAAAACCTTTAGTGATACGGATGTGCACGCTGCACGAGAGTGCAGAGTAGGTACATCGGTTGCGTGCATTATCAAATTTTCCTCATAAGAAATATTACAAATTCTTTGATGTTACAAACAAACTTTGATTGCTTTACTAACACCTCAAGACCATTACATTAAGATACGCATAATTAAATACGATCTAAATGTAGAAAGGAAACATCTAAAGCAATATTTCAAACCTGTTATCTTAATAATAGGTCGGTGTCGTAGAGAACGAAAACGTTATTATAGCCTGATGCAATCTTACGCCTGCATTAAAACAAGCCAGATTGGAGCTATCTGGAATAAGACATTTATGAGTCACCGGGGCCGGTGGCCGCTAATGAAAATGTCAGTCGCGTTGTATCCCATTATTAAAGTAAATTTATATCGCCGCGTAAACAACTCGCGCCAAAATGTTATCGTCGAACGATTCATCTTGTGTCCCAGTGCGAATAAATTGCCATTCCCCACATCATCGCGGTCGCTCGGTCTCGCCGCGCGATCCGCGTCACCTATAAACCTAGAGGGCTGTAGGTCGGACAATTTGTATTCTAATTAAGGTCTACCCACATTCTAAAAACAGCGACGCGCGACGGTTGATTTGGTTTATGTGGTATGTGGAACATGTAGAAATAGCAAGTTTTACACCTATAATTTTTTTAAGGCTGATCGCTTGTGTAAAACTATCACCACCGTGACCTTACAATTACTCGCAAATATAATAATTTTCAAAATGGTGTGTTAACTGGCCTGTAGAGTTTTCTTGCACTAATAGATATACCAAAAGACTATTTTGTCATTAACTTTTCCATTATTATCCCTTTATTATGAACCATAGATCATCTGAAAGAATAATGTTCAGGATAGAGTGACGGCGCTGCGTGAGGAGGCATTGCATAATCATGACTCTGCGTTTTGAAGGTCGGTAAGTCAAGTTTAAGACAGAGTCCTCGTTAAGGATACCGAGGAAGGTAACTAGTACGCAAACATTACCTCTGCAACAGGTCGTACAGTCGGGTGCTTTTAGAGAAAATCAAGCTAGCTTAACATTTAAACACCGAACCTAAAATTAATAATTAAATACTTACCTCTATGAAACCACACCACACAGCAGTGTTGGAATCACCAGGGCCATCAAGTATGAAGAGCAATTTGTGCTGCCCTGTAACAGCCCGCTAATAAGCTAAATGCTTGCTTGGTACCCATGCATTGACTCAGTTACGTCTTTGTTTAGTTGCAAATTATTGGATAACCAGTCAATTAATCAAATTGTTGAAATCCTTGTTTCACTGCATGACAAATCAACCGACCTCCAACACGCATACTTACATAGGCCCTTTGTCTTATTCGTTCTAGTAATTGTCAGTAGGTGTCATGGGAGCGTGACTGAAACTACTTCGAATTTACCGTTGTTATTATCACACGCCCCCCCCCCCTCCGCCCGCACCTCCCCCTCACTCCTGATGAAGGCTTTATCTTCGCTACATCTGATTTACTCTGACACGAACTGGTCTGCGAACTAAGTTGATTCGTGATTGTTATGCAGAATGTTATGTTATCCCTACCTGATACTTTCTTGATCACGGACTTGATGTAGAAAGTTGATCTAGTGTAATTATTTATTTATTGGGATAAAGTGGCTCGCTGCTAACTGCGTGACTGTCTCCGACGGTCTTAGGCTAGGCTTCTTCCATACGATGCGGTACTTGAACGCAACGCAACAATTATACTGAACGGTATGAATGATGCTAAATCGCATCCGTTGCGGCATCGCCTCATGTGTCCATTTTTGGGGTTTTTTGGCTCCCCGCTGCACATATGCTACAGGAGGCAGCAGTAGCCCTTGCGCAGAGACAGTGCAACGCATTTGTATGTAGAGAGTCACGATTTTAATAGGATTAATAATTGTTCACACTGCATACGATACGTTGCACTGCGAACAACAGCACAGTGCAACGTATCGTATGCACGAAGCATAACGTGAACTGCGCCGCGCGGATGGGCTCATGAAATTGCATTTATTGCAAACCTATTTTATAATTTTGCAGCACACCTTTTTAACTTCATACTTGTGGAAAGATTTTAAGCAAGATTTTTTTTAGTGCAATTGCTGGAGTTTTAGCGTTTATTAATATTTTTCTAGCTTATCTATTTACAAAACTGGACAAACCTCGTAATTTATATACGACGTAATAGTTAGATATTGGCTGGGTAATGAGATTTCATTAGAAGTAACAAAACATTACAATCACAGTCATCATCTGTTACCAATAACTTATTTGCACAAAACAGCTACATATCGAAATAAATTTAATAGCAGCTCGCACTCTATGAGTACTAACGTTCCATAAAATAGAGAAGTGCCAAATTTGGCATTACATTGAGATCTCTACTACCTACCTACTGAGTGGCCGTAATCCAAACATGGCAGGATTATCTTTTTAATAGAGTCTGCTTCGATAGCGCTCGGTACTTAACCCTCATAAATCTTGTCACAAGCCTAAATCGACCCAAGAGGGACCACCCTCATTCACCGGCGTGGAATTTCAGAAAGGAATCAACACAAAATATTATAATGAAACGCGATTTTATTGTGCTATCTTTATAGCTTCTTTATTTTTCGTTGTATGGTGAATGAGCCTCCAATGATTAATTATCTTCGTAATCCACTGTAGATTAGCTCAATCATATACCTAACTATTATAAGTTCCCAACAATACCTCTGTAATTAGAGACAATGAAATCCAGTATGGTAAGCTGTGTAAGTTTGTGCACCCCTTTTTTGACTCACTTTGAAGTTTGATCACTCCTATATATAAATAATGTTAAATTTTCTGTTAAATAATTTTTATGAATGGTGTTCCGTGTGTGGACTTTACCAATGGATTAGGAACTTACATAATCTAGGTGTAAGGTTTGTATGAAGTTTCGACAGAGCTTGTTGAAATCTTTGATTCGTTTGTGGCTACTAACAGAATACTAAGACAGCTGGAATTCTAATTAGTAGTGTTTGTGTAAGTCTAGATTATAACCCTGTTGGCACTAAACTGAACAGTAGGTAATGTGTCATTGACATGTCAAGTTCAGTTTCTACTCGTATATTACAGCTTTTTACTTGTTCATTTCCACGTAGGTACTATAATTGATTCATCATCAATTACTCGTAGTACCTCTAGCCTGAAATTGAAACCATTAAAATAATTTTGGGCATGGGCAGGCCACATCGTGCGAAACCAATCAGGATGAAAATTCAATAGGATGATAAAAGAATCCTCGGTCCAAGACTGATAACCGGAAAAAAGCGGAAACTCCTTGAATTCAAAGGTATCTACTGCCTGCGCTGTAAACTGTAGAGCCTTCTGAAGTCTTCTAAGGCTGATATTCTTGTGTTTCTTCCCCTCCATGATAAAGCATCTTTTCAAAGCAGTAGTAAAATAAAAAATTGACAAAAAAGATGATTTTAAAAATGAATTTGATAGATATACTCGTATCTAGTGATTTAGCCAAGCCAAAAATCATATAAGTCGGTCATCACGATACAATGTCCATACATGAGGGGCGACCCGGGCGGAGGAAGGAAATATTCATGAATCCGCAGCACTCGATCCGTCGGCCGCCATGCATCAGCCGCGACAATGGCCGTCACATAAATCGCGTGTAATGAAATTATTTATCGCGCTCGGTTGCTGCGCAATGTTCATTTGGCGACATTAGCTCGCTCGCCACGTGTCTTGCCTCACCTACTCCTACGCGACTGACAGGCATAGCATCCATTTTTCTTCAACGAATACCTGTTATTGTAACTAAGAGTTTATAGTCATGGTCATTAATTGCATTGAACAAGACAGACAGACAGACAGTCAGACATCGGAGACATATTAATAGGTTTGCGTTTTTACCATTTTCGTACGGAACCTTAATAATAACGTAGCGGTGATCTATCAGGGCATTCAGGGCAGCGATTGCTGTCACATAAATTGTGGGTAACGAAATTATTTATTGTGTTCGATTACGCGTCGCGCGGCGGCGGGTGACGGCTCGCGACGTGTCGCGGCGTGTCGTGGCCACGTGGAGCGACGCGTGGCCTGGCTGCGGCTCGTGTTGTGCTTCTGTAGCTAATTCGATCCAGTTACTGGTGCTTGAAGTAGTCGCATAGCGCAACGACCACCGCTTCCGAACACTGAGGCGTTCCATCGAGGTCCTACCCTCATCCTTATGTTCATGCATCTGGTTATCCGTGTCGTTTTATGTATGGTTTGGCTTTTCCTTCCCCGTAGAGCACATCGCAGAGGAAATAAATAGCAGTACCATTTAATTTATTTTTAATTTGCCACAAGAGTTGTGATTAGATAAGGAATTTTCGGATCCATCCGGGTGCCATCTAGCATTGCCGATGCCGACGATGTGATTCAATTTTTGAAGTTATGGCAAGCTTCTTATTATCTACCTCCCAAGAAAAACAAAGCAACTTCGCAATCCGAGGTGCCTTCTCTCGGGGCCGTCAGCGGGACGATCAGAACGGCTGTCAACTACCCACTGCTTCGCCTACTGAAACTGTAATTATTTAGACCATTATCCCGGGATACAAACCCGGCGTCTCTCAGTCGAGGGATCGGCTCGGGCTCGGGGTGATATATCAAGCTATGTCACAGTTTGAAAGGAAAGCTTGTGATCCCTGCGTCATTACTGCGGCTTAATAGATGTCATGTACCTAACGACGGACCACCGGGCCCGCCAGCCCCGTCGGCCCCGCTTGCCCCGCCAGGACCTCGTTATCCGCATCACAATATCGGGCTACATTTGGTTTATACAGTACGATTACGACACGATTTACCAGCTACCGCCGCATGATGTCGAAAACTTTGTGCCGCCAAGCTCAGACTGCGTGGAGCGAGTTGGACACCTTTTTTTAATTTAAACATCTGTAGGCGCGGGGTAAACCTGATTTTGGCGTGTTATCGTTGTTGCGAAACCCGCGGAGTAAAAAACAGAATCTGCCTACTTAATATTATAAATGAGAAATTTTGTGAGAATGTATTTCTGTTTGTTACTCATTCACGCAAAAACCACCGAATGGATTTTGATGAACTTTTACAATAAATGTTTGTTGACAACATACAAATAACTATTTAAAAATTGAAAAAACAGATTCCACAGACAGACACACACAAAGACAGACAGACTCTCTGAGTCATTTAGGTAGGAACTATAAACAACAAACCTCCAAACTTATGTATCAATATCGTAAGACTGAACCACCAACGTCGTTACCCATAAACGTTCTTCTAAAACCTAATCGCTAACTTATTGCCGGAAGCGACTGATTTAATGTCATAATCGCCGTTTCCGACAACGGCCTGTTTGTCATATCAGCCCCTTACCCCCCCCCCCCTCCTTCCCCCTTTCCCCTCCCTCCGCGCTTCACTCGCGTGCCTTTCCATCCCACCAATAAATATTGGAAGCCCCAATTATAAATTTAAACGACGACTCTTCCTTATAAGACAAAAAACACTCGTTACGGGGGCTGATTTCTGAGTTCCGAAGAAAAACGTACACAAAATAATGGTTTAAAAATATTTCATGAACTTTATACTCTTATCGAATATTTAATGATCTAAAAAGGCGAAACTCTCATCAACTTTTTAAATTAAGATAAATTAAGATAAGGTTGTGACCTACTATGACCTACACGTATTGGATTTTCGAGCAAAGTTACGATCCTTGGTTGATATGGATGGAGTATTTCGATTATATCTGTAGGTACATACAATCAAAATACTACGAGTACAATCATTGCGAGTAGGTACTCGCGAAGGGTAATTCTAGTACAGTGATGTGATTGCGTGAACGTTGGATATAATTTATTTTATAACAGAAAGTATTACAGCAGGTTCCCTGCGGATACCGGCTCATTCTGGAACCTACAGAGTTGAGAAATGTGTCGCAAAAATAAAGCCGTAAAATAAATTTATGATGCCATCTCGTTTCGCACCCAATCTCCTTCTACATCAACTGAAAAACCCTTCATCGCGAGGGAAGCAGTAAATTATTCAGGCGATGTACCAGGAGAGCATATTGTAGCGGAGTTGATTTACACGCACAGATGTGGTCTAACGCGTACGCGGATGACGTCACGGCGTCATGTCCCAGCTGAGCCGGAGGGATCAGTTGCAACTTGAATTATTCAATTTGTTACAGGTCAACGTACAATGATCGAATTCTTCTCCCCAGTACGGTAATAATACCTACTAAGAATTTGCCGTTCTAAAAAAAATGTTTTTGCACTGTCAGCTCGTTTAAATTCCGAATCATTTATTGCTGGACGATGTTGATGAATGGATGACGATTACGGACAACCTTTGCTTTCCACACTTTAAAGGATCAATTAAGAAGTCAGTCTCAGTCATTGTCCTAAGATATGTCGGTCTATAAGCAATATTCAATCAGCGTCGGGAAACATCCGCTCCGGCCTTACCAGCTACGATTCGAAAATGACTCGCTACAATTCTAAAAACCAGTATAATGTTTAATATTTAGTTTCTGTCCATGCGAATCCGTCTGCTTACTCTGCTTATTAGCACTTCCGCACGCACCATCGTAGCTCCACTTTGTTTAACACAGATATTTCGATGCGTGGCGTAAGTGAACGTAGTTAATTTAACCCACGGGTAAAATTTCTTGTCAGGGACGTAGTAAATTATTCAGTGAATTTACCAAGACTTCATACGTCGTACAGTTGATTTACACGCATTCACAGCTGCGGCCGGGTGTGACGTCACCGCAGCGCTGCCGGCAGATTAGCTGCAACATATGACGCGATGCTCGCCGACTGAAATAGGCTGCGAGATGTTTATGGGGCGGAAAATTTGATGAATAGGGCCGGGGCGCGGGTCTGCGTGCAGCTACTAATTGAAGCTAAAACTATGATTTTATTACGGTTCACAAAATGTAAATTGTTAAAGCTTGTACTTGTATTTTAACATATACTAGCTGACCCGGCGAACTTCGTACCGCCTAACAGTCGATTCTATAATATTTTTTTTAATACTTATTCTGATATTTGGGACACCGGGTTAGCTAGTAAGATAAAAAAAGTTGATAAGTCAACAATATAAGAAAGTTGATATGTCAAAAAATAAACATAAATACTTAAATTTCTTTTAATAATCACTGAAAAATCACAATGAAAATAACAATTTCTGATTTTTTATTATGATACCTACTTATTATATTTCATTAATTTTCAAAAATTATGTGCGTATTAGAATTTAATTAACACTTGCTTCGGTGAAGCTAAACATCGTGAGGAAACCTGCACACCTGAGAGTTCTCCATAATGTTCTCAAAGATGTGTGAAGTCCGCAAATCCGCACTTGGCTAACGTGACTATGGTCTATACCCCTCACATTGTGAGAGGAGACCCGTGCCCAGCTGTGGGACATTTATGGGTTGTGATGATGGTAAAATGTAAATTGTCTGAGGTAATTCTTTTAATAGTCACTAAAAAGCTTGCACCATTATTAGTCGAATGTTGCACTTCACGGGTCTGTCTTAACCGAAATCTTTCATGTTCATTGCGATCTTCACGTTCCTCGGCAGTACGATTAGATTGATAATTAATTTGACTCGTTGCGTTGACCACCCGGATGGCGCAATGGTTAACACGCCGGATCGCCTTTCGGAGAGTCCTGGGTTCGATTCCCAGCGAGGCGGAATTTGAATGATGAATTTAAATTTCCGTTCTTGGTCTGGGTGTGTGTGTTCTTGTCTTGTGTGTTGTCCATGGCACCCACGACACAGGGAAACCTAGTGTGGGGCTAAGAGTGTGTAGTGTAGCGTTAGTGCGGGTTCTTCTGCCTAAATTTGTCCGCCGCCTTATAGGAAGCATATTTAGTAAGTCACAAACACAACAATTTTTAATTTTATAGGAATTGTAATATTAAAGATGCACAGCAAAGAGACGTTTACGTTTCAAGTGACATTTTACCACAGACAATTTACATTTTACCATCATTACAACCCATAACTGTTCCAAAGCTGGGCACGGGTCTCCACTCACAATGTGAGGGGTATAGGCCATAGTCTACCACGTTGGCCAAGTGCGGATTTGCGGACTTCACACACCTTTGAGAACATTATGGATAACTCTCAGGAGTGCAGGTTTCCTCACGATGTTTTCCTTCACCGAAGCAAGTGATAATTAAATTGTAATATGAACACAATTTTTGAAAATTAAGATGTGCGTGCGGCGTTTGAACCCGGCCCCCCCGGTTCGGGAGTACAACGTTTAACCACACGGCTATCTTGAAATTAATATTTTTTACGATACTAACGTCACTCGATTCTTTTGCCTTCCTGGAACCCCTCCACTAATACTGAAACTTTATGTTATGGTATTAAAGTTCTAATTGACTTTTAAGTATTATTACGAATCATTTGTATGGAATATAGAAAAGTGTTGTTTTTAGAATTTGTCAGGCAATTTCTTAAAATGTTCTCTCCGTAACAACCATCTTCGTACTTTCAGGAATATCATAAAAAAAGAATTAACGGAATCGGTTCAGTGGTTCTCGAGATAGCTGTCCCGGCGAACTTCGTACCACCTAACAGTCGATTCTTTATTTTTTTTAAATACCTACTTATTCTGCTATTCGACACCGGGTCAGCTACAGTAGCGGCACGAAATGCCCCCTTTGACACATTAAAATAGTGTCGTGATATAATTATGTTAATTTAGTATCGAAAAATATGTTCAAGTGCGAGTTGATCCATCGATAAATTTTTGCATTAGTAAGTAGTAACTACCTAATTAAATCTTCATTAAAAGAATATATAAATGTATAGTTAATGTATAGTCAATGGTTAGATATATTTAAGGTCTCCTCGGCTTTGAGGGGAGACCCATGCTCAGTAGTGAGCCTTTTTGGGTTGATGATTTATTTTATAGGTTATTTAATTTATGTAATTGACTTACTTACTTTATTTAAGATGGCACTGTATTTTATTCATTGACACATTACTATGGACGTAGGGTCCGCGCTAAAAAATGTCCGAGCCAACTCAGCAACAAAACGCAAGAAGAACAACAATGCCGCGTTAGTCACTTTTTGACCGTGCTGACAACTACACATCAACGATGCCGTATTGTGTTTTGAAATCGTGCAAAGACTACGCCAGTAAAGTGAGTAAAGACGATGGTATATCATAATTTCGGTAGGTAGACTATTGATTTATCTTTTAAATTATTGTATTGCTACTAAAACACGCTATTTTATTTTAAATTGAATTTATTTCAAAAACTAATTGCAGAATCAGTCAAAATAATCAAAAATATATCTTTGTCTTTGTCTTCTCACCATTTAGGCTATATAGTCAGAAAGAGACAAATATATCAGTTACTTTTGTTTAGATTATTTTGCACTATGTCATTATGGCGTGTAGTGTAAACGTTGTGTCATAAGGTGCCATTGACGTAATTATGTGTTTGATGCAATCGAAAAAAACGGTATTTAAAGAATTTAGTGTTTAAATTACCTTGCTAACATTCCCATTCTTTCTTGTAATGTCAAACTGGGACATTATTTTCGCGATTTTAGTAGGAGACCCTATGTCTATAGTATTTATGTCAATGATTTTATTAGTAAAAACGTGACAGTTCTAATTTATATAGTTGTAGTGTTGTGAAATAAGTACCTAATGATATCGATCGCATATATTTATTATATTAAATTCATCAGATTTTGATTAAAATAAATGAATAAAGATTACCTGTCATTATTATTATTTCGTTTCATTGTCGAGTGCCTACCTATACCTACTTATTTTACAACAGCTTCGAAAATTTTAAAGAATTTAGCATTATCAATCAAGAATAAATAGATACGTGTAACATCTTGTAATGAAATATAATATAATATTAGTTAATACATTTGTACAAAAGTTTCCGGCAGTAGTTTAGTTTCTTACATTTTGTAAAAAAAATGGGTCTATTATCGTGTTACATTTATCGATATAGCTCCATCCCTATCAGTTTCCCCGAATCTGATATAACCTTGTACGTGTGTAAACGTCATATTTTTATCAAATAATGCATACATAATGTATAAAAGACGCTCGTTCAAGTTTTCACAGGAGCTGTCATCGAGAAAATAAAGAAATGGAAATATTATAATGGTCTAAGAGCTAGCAACGTTTTCGAGAGACCATTTCAGGTAAGCTAGTTTTGAGATATGGTATCTCTCTCACTCTCCCGGACATCATACGGGAGGTCTGGCTGTCTAATTGTACAAAATAAATTATCATTTTGATACCATATTAATCCACAAAATAATTCAATGGTTTTTAGTAATTTCTCTGACATTTATTTGATAACTATTTCTAGACCAAGCAAAATGATACCACAACATTTTTCACTTTTGGATCGGTCTGGCTGAAGTTTAATAATTGATTTATTGTCTGGCAAATAAATTTTGGGGTTTTAGATAATTAAATAACAACATACTATAATTTGAAAAAAATATTTTATGGCAATAATAGATTAATGTTGCAAAAAGTTCAATTAAAAAAAAGATAAGAAATCTTCTTAAAATGATTTGAAAATTGATATTTTACTTGTACAGATACGATGCGCACTGATGAACGCAACGTCTACCACCAGCCAGAGCGTCCGTATGACGTCCAGGAGAGTGAGAGAGATAACATAATATCTAAAAACTGGCCTACCTCAAATTCTTGTTTTTCCAACGTTAGCTCTCGTACCACTCGTGTCTCGTGTATCGTGTCAGTCAATTGTTTTGCCTTCATGAAATCCCTTCACTGACAATTAAACTTTATGCTATGGTATTAAAGTTCAAATTGACTTTTAAGTATTATTACGAATCTTTTGTATGGGAATATAGAAAAGTGTTGTTTTTTTACTTTTTTAGGCATTTTTTTAAATTTTTCTCTCCGTAATAACCATCTTCGTACTTTAAGGAATATCATAAAAAAAGAATTAGCGAAATCGGTTCAGCCGTTCTGGAGATCTGCTCTTAGCAACAAAATCAGCGATTCATTTTTATATATAAGATTAACATTATAAAAAACAAAGGCCCCGGCGGCGTCTGTCTGTCTGTTCGCGATCAACTTAAAAACTACTGAACTGATTTTCATGCAGTTTTCACCAATAGAGAGAGGAATTCATGGGGACGGTTGAGGTATGTTATAAATTAAAAGTAAACATCTTTTTTAAACACAGGCCTTTATTTAGATCGGTAAAAAGCATAAAGTAAACTTTTCCATTGAATCGCGCCGCAGCGTTTCGTGAACATACGCAAAGTAGCCAATCGTTATACAGTAGTGAAACCAATCGTGGCCTGCCGTCCTTACCGTCCGCTACCAACTTGAGCCAAGCGCCCGCGATTGCCGCGGATGGAGTCAAAATATAAAAATTCTAATTAAAGTAACGTTACCGCGCAACAGTCGGCCCATCCATCACGGCGGGTCCCGACAGCAGCGGCGCAGCATCTGAGCGACCGCTCGGCGTGTGCTGCGAGTGCTTCCGTACATAAATCTCTGCACATCTGCCTCTTGTTACCTACTGATCGCCTGGTGACTGAGCCGTTGTGCGCTCTGCGCCGGAACTCTACCACGCGCATGCCGTGCATGGTGCGCGGGGCACGGTGCGTAATTTTTGATGCACGGTTTACCGCACTCATAGTAAAAAGAAAAAGAATAACTGCAATGTACGTACTGTCCACAAATTATTTATTTATTTGTAAATTACGAAATCGAAACCAAAAACTATAATGTCGATTGGAATTTTGTCAAGTATTTTGTCAACACTTTTATGTCTTATCACTCTATTCAAATAAGTAGAGGTACCTACATTAGTAAAATTAGTATCGAAAATATTTAAGTTACAATTTAATTTATGACTAAAAATACAACACTTATACCGTACAAAACTAATAGAGTAATCGTCAGATCTTTGCAATACAAGTATCTCGACGTGACGGTACGTGACACCGTGACACGGCGCGCGGTGCCGGGACGGCACGGGCGGCGCGACGGGACGGGGCGCGGGACACGCTCGTCCGTCATGCTAACGAGACACGGCCGCTTCCTCAGCTAAAGCCGCGTGCACACTGAACTTGCAACTTGGCAGTTTTGCTATTTTGCTAGCGGCAAGCAACAGCTATCCAGTCAAATTGACTCGCCGCGTTTACCGCACAAGTTTACGACTTTAACATTTTACAAATATTTGCATTAAAGTACTAGTTATACCATATATCACAATGCTGCACCTAGTTTAAGAGATGTAAATCACATTAAAAAGTATTTAAATCATAGGTAAATTTTTAATAATATTATCATAAAATGACTCCGTAATTTTAGAAATGACAGTGATTAGCAAAAAATTAAAAAATTAAAAAAGTTAAATTTGTTCAAACAACTCGTCTTCCTTGTAAAATTGTATACCTACAACTAACAAAATATTATAAAATAAAATATTTTAAACTAAATAAAATATTATATACATACTTATTTCTTTTTCGACACTTAACCGATTCCGCATTAATATCTATTTCAAACGAACTTAATTATTAATACACAGAATGACGTTGGGCTCGGAAGGTCGAAGGAGCACGATATCAATCACAAAACGATTAGGATTAATCTCCGGCCGTCGCAGTATCTGCGGCTGTTCACTGGCTGATTCATACGTTAACATTGAATGGGCGAATGATAAGATCGACACAATGGTCGCGGTCGTGGTCGCCGGCGCTGGGCTGGTGAATGATTGTTGCATTCGATGGGAGCGGCACAGCCGTTCGTTCAGTCATTCGTTCATGTAGTCATGAGTATGTTCTTGTGCTAGGCGCGGTGCGGGCTTTTCACTCAGCTTGGAATATCTACAACGAATGCGATGAACATAGATGACATAAATGCGCCTTTAGGCACCTCCTGACATCCGAAAACTTTAGTTATATTCTTTCCAGCACAGTTCACTTCCATAGAGTTCGTGGAAACTTATGTCACGATAAAGGAAAATGTATACTGATATAACTATATATAAAATTCTTGTGTCGCAATGTTAGTTATCATACTCCTCCGAAACGGCTCGACCCTTTTTTCATACTCCTAAGTGTCAAGTATGTCATTTTTTGGACAATTTTTTTTGTTTGTTATTTTTTATAGTGTGGCACAAAAAATACACATATCCCAAATTTTACTTACCTCCCCGCGCAACCTCAAATTTAAATCGCGCTTTCTACCAGTAATCTATATGGCGGAACAACGTTCGCCGGGTCAGCTAGTTGCTATATAAATATATTCCGTATCGAAATATTGATGAGCTGTGTACTGCGCTTAACTGGTCGCGATAAGCTCGTTATCTGGTGGATGATCGCGCGATGCACTGCGATACATATCGCGGCGATCCCAGTCCCAGGTCGCCGCCGCCGCCGCCGCCGCCGCACCGCCGGGGGTGCCGCTTGCTCCCGAGCCGCGGATTACGTTGTACGCTCCATTGTTCGTCTCTAGGTCGCGGTCTCGCGGAGTATAATTTTAGAATATTGAACATTGAAGAATGTGATACTCGTATGTGAGTCATTAACCAGAAGCATAACGAATCCGTCTCGCAGGTACTTGGATAAATCCTATCAATTCATCAATAACATCAATAAGTGGTTCCGGTGTCGGTTGGGATTGATGGGATTTATCCAAGTACCTGTTCGGGTGTGTGGTCTTTGTCTCTTATACTTTACAAGTACAAAGTGAAACACATAAAAGTATTTAATATTTTATACCAGCTATCGCGTTCCCTCGACACACTTTGTTCATCAACATACAAATCTTTCATCAGTTTCGTACCGAGCCAAAAGTGAAACTCCAGCGAGTGGGCCGATTTGTCTACAGATCTACAACATACCTACATATGTTTATTAAGATACACAACCGATACAAATAATAAGTAACACAAAAGAAATTCCTGGCAGCTAACGGGGGCTTTCAATCACGGGCCGTAACAAGAGGCTCGTCGGAGAAGCGATGCAGTCCAAATAACTGATCCGGAGATAAGATGTATCTCCGGATCGAAGCCGCGGGATCCCTTATCGCGTCCAACGCTGTCTCGCCCAGCCCCTGACTATACCACTAAAGAGGCCTGCACATCACCTCTTAAATGCTTTTAGTTTTTAATATATTTGCGTTTCAATGTGATGATACGCCTACCGCGGTACCCAAACAAGTGTGCCGAACCAAAAAAAGTGAGCCCAACAACATTACCGAAAACTTTGAGGTATGCAGGTTCTCTCAAGATGTTTTATGTCTCTGCAGCTAACGACTGATGGATTCCAAGATGCGTGCAGAATCAAACCAAGCACATTCGTAAGTTGTAAATCATAGAATTGATAGACTCTACTCATAATATTTGCCGATGTCCTTACAAAAGTTGTAAACTGGCTGCCCAATGTAATCCACCTGACATTGCTCTCGCTACGCCGGCGCCGCCCGACCAGTGCTCGGTGTGTGCAGTACTCCTTAACGTCGTACTGTCGGTATGAGCCCTGCTGCGCTTTACATTTGGAAGCTCATTCAGAATTTAATCGATCCGTCCGACGCAATTGCTCCATTGACCACTTCTTATCGGATTACATTTATTTTTAAGTATCTTGTGAAGTGGTCTGTCGTTGTACATGTTTGAATTAAACGTGGGCTGTTGGTTGGCTATTTATTTATTTATTACAGTCACATAAAGTTACATACATTGAAAAACAAGGATTGTCTGTGTTGTGGATAATCAATTCATACCCTGAAATGTATCTACTAATAACTTTATTCTTAACAAAAAACAAAAAGAAAAAATAGTAAAAGTAGTGAAAGAAAACAGATTTCTTTCTTATTAATGATATTATATTTCACGTCGTCAACATTTTGCCATTTCTACAGTCAGTCTGTCCCTACGTTTCGCTCCGCATCCTTGTATCCAGTTCCAACTGTTCTAAAGAATATAATACGTAGTATGCAATGTGACGCTGCGTCTTATAGCGGAAGGAGCTTTTAAAACATCTTGTAGCGGATGTGGATGCTATGATAATATCTCCGGCAAGCGCTGATTTTATGCTATGCGTGATGCCCGCGGCCTCGACCCCGCTAGCTACAAGCAAATGCTAATAACGGTCCTGTAAATGAATGTATAATTAATCATAAAACTAATATTTATGTTTAATGTTGAATAAATAATAATTATCAAAATACACAAAAACTTCAATGAAATGAAAATGCACGATTACTAATAAAGAGGAGAAAGTTTGACACGTACCCATGTTGTACATACATACATACACACATACATTTATACATATAAGCAACTGCACTGTAACTGCTACTTGAAAAGGAGTGAATGAAATGTATCAACTTAAAGTTACAGTTGTAGCTGCAGTGGCCATGAAGCACCAATCTCAAACTGAACCAGTCCTACCTACTCTATTACTTGTATCCATTCCTGCGACTAGATGCTTGCTGAACAAGATCTTTATTCGTGAAAAAACTCGGAAATGTTAGAGTGAAACTCTATTCGGTCGGAAACTTCAACGGTACCATGGTCGTGTTTTGATGAAGTAGTAATAAAGTGGCGGATAATTTTTAATCAGTCGCGGTGAATGCAGCGGCCGGCGGCGGCGGTCGGGGGCTCGGGATCCTCGGGGCTGCTGACTACTCTGTGCTTCGGTTCGGTCCACTGCTCGGAGGATCCGGCGCGCGCCGCTCGTCGTCTCGCTGAGAGAAAATTAAGAGGGGGCAGAAAGATAGCAAAAAATCTGAATTCATCCGCCCTCCACGCGGACAATCGTGACAGGTAGATAGAAAGTGTGTGTATATTTTACCGTCTCGTTGCAGTTATACTAAGTGTGTAGTGTAAGCTACACAGGTTCTGAAGAACAATCCTGATTGTGCTATTTACTTGCAAAGTATAAATATCTGATTGAAAAATAATAAGATTGATTTTAATATGATTCGATTTAGCTGTTTTGACCAATCTGGCTAAAGAGAAACTTTTTTGGCAATGTAAGTAATATAAAAATTATTCAGCTAACCAGTGTTACCATTTATTTGCCAGTAGAGAAATATACGATATCGCAGTGCTCATTAAATTACACACTCGAAGAATCTTAGCGAAGACGATTCCCCATCGAACTGCCCGCGCACAACTAAGTGAACTAAGTTTTTTAATCAAACGTCTGTCGTCATCCTCCCCTCGGCCGGAGCCGGCGTCATTACCATCACAATGGTCATGAGATGTCGGCGTGACGCGCGTCACTCGCACCTGTCGCTGCGCCCGACTGTCACCGACCGCCTCCAAATAAGGTCTTGTTATCTCATCAATAAAGTTCATTACAATGCTCTCGTTTATTTCCTGACGCGCAATTCAGTCACCTTTGAATCCTATAATCACAGATAGGAAAGTACAAAAGAAATTATAATTTATTCCGTCAATGGGACTTTTCTCCCTTAACAGTTATTCTTTGGACGATGTGGTCTGTCGGCCTGCCCATTGTAACTGAAGCCTATCTAGTTGACTACCACACTATTGCTTAAGTCAGTCACCGATCGAGGTCTCAAGTTCATAATTGCCCTACTTTTTTCTCTCCACTTCATTGAAGGGTAACGGATTATGGAACGAACGGATAACGGAAGTAACGGACGGGTGCGTACAGAAATAAAAATATTTACTTCTTGATAACAACTTCATAATGAAATAGAACATTGATGCATGAACCTGCATGCAATTTTCTCGTCCTTGTTTGATATATAAAAGTACTGTAACTTAGTAAGTAGGTGCCTACTGAGTAAATTTGTGAATGACCGTGCCTCAGTTAACTTAAGCAACAGCGGACGCAGTCGGTAGTTGGATGGGTGACCGCTAGTGGAAAATTTGTTGAGCACTTCCGAACTTTGTAGGGCACGTAAAGCCGTTGGTATATGTACTCAGTAGTCCATAGGGCCATAAATGAGATGAAGCCATTCGACTTCTATTTTGTGTTGCATAGGCCCCGTGTAACACGGGCCTCTCACTGTAGACGCCTCTGCGTAATGTAATGTTCGTGAGTGGAGTGGAATTTGTCTCATTTTAATTTTTCGCGTTAGTGAAAGCCCCGTTCCACATACTCTTCGACACTGAACGCGACCCACTTCCGCCGCGGCCTGTCCCGCGAGCGCGCACGTCCCGCGTCGCGCCGCATGCCGGGACGCCATTATCCGATGACACATCTAGGCATTCCACCACTTTAGCAACGTATATTGTTTGAGTTTGGTTTCATGCAATATGCCATACAATACCTACTAATATAATTTTATGCATTACAATTATTGTGAATATACATTGACTTTAGTAATAAAAAGTCAATATGAATATGTCATAATTGTAACTTTTGTTCTATTGAGACAGCGAATCAGTACACTTCCGATTTCTGTCGAACATTAGTCTAATGAATTTCAACATAAATAAATAGAACATACATAAATCTCATCAACCCGTGTACGTGTTCTTGAGACTGTCAGTTCGTCGAAACAGTTCTTTGGTAGACACAGTCTGATGTCGTTGTGCTATTAATCGTACCTGCGCTACATGTGTCGAGAGTATTGTTCATTAGTGGTGTCGTTGTTTACGGATGAACTTTCTCCGGCGACCGACAGACCATCCGGCGGCGGCGGCGGCGGCCTCTGCCCGCTCCGCATGCGTTGTTCCTGTCACTGACTGTCGGACCGGACCCTGCACGACGATCGACTTTCTCTTTGGATTAAAGTACGGCGATCTGATACATTTTTATACGTCGGAAGTAACAATCGGTAATCATCCGGTTGGTGGTAAGTGATCACGCAGCCCTTGGACAACGTACCGACCCAAAATAACCAACGGTCCTCTTAAACGGTCCTCTTTCTACGAAGCGATGCCTTATTTGTATGTCGAAGGCCTTAACAGCCCCGAAAACCCATGCACGAGGCTGCTTCCACACCAACTTCCTTCACGACGGAGTTACAGACAGTAATGCGAATTTAACGTAGCTCATTTAATATTCCCAAATTTACCTTAATAAAGATCTCTATCTAATTTATATTAATTAGTGAACCACAGAGATAATTTGTAGTAAAAGTTTCTTTATTTTATAAAAGTTAAAGTAAGTTTCATAAAGTCAAGTTTTTAAAGGTTAAAATAAAATTACGGAAGAAAAATCCTGTGTCGACCCCCCCCCCCTCCCCCGGCCGCGACGTTCCGACATCTCCAGCCGGATCATACCGCCGGAGCACGGAAACATTACAGAGACCATGTTTCATACTAATATTCGTAGACGATAGCGTTTTGTGTGAGGCGTGTTAAATCATGAAGCGTATTTTTTATGTTTAAGAATGACTGAGCATATGTCAACAAGCATAATTACAATATTATTCATGTACCTAGCGTCAACATGCATCATTGTTATAATGGTGCGAGTGATGAGTTTATTTTTGCTTTATAATTTTATGATTACCTTAAAAGACCCTCTGATTATCATCATCAATATTATATATAACTATTCCGTTTCTGAGTGACTGACAGACAACGCACAGCCGAAACGAAATTCGGCATGTATTTTCTTTGGGGAGTGTCAGGGAGCACTAAGAGAAGATTTTAGGAATTTCCCCCCTAAAGGGATAAAAAGGGAATAAACTGGAACTTTTTATTTCTTCAATAGATTCACTTGAAACTTTGTATGCATGTAGGTTCTTGAAGTTATGCAAGTGAGCATTAAGTAAGATTTTTGGAAAAATGCGGGAAAAGCCGCGGGGAAAACTATTAGTCTGTTTTAAATCAGGTAATGAATATCCCAAAACGACTGACCTTAACGACGTCCCCACTATCCGTTCAATTGTATGGAACAGACTTTGTTATTTGTTAGCCTTTATTTGTATGAAACTTGTTCCCAGCCTCTGTAGGATTGCTGCTCGCGTGCCACTATGAAGTGCCGCAGAGAAGGCAAGTTGGTCCGAACAAAGCACATCGCAGAGATAATCCGGTAACGGGCGCCGCGACACAACTTCTCAGATAAATTTTAATATTTAGTGGAAAGAACAGAAGTTGCTCAACTAGCTGGTGTACAGCTGTACGCTGCAGGCGCTGCCGGGCGCTGCAACATGTCTGCTCTATAAATTACTCCCAACTTGGACGGAGCATGCGGCGCAATACAACTTGTGCGACTTTGAAAATTAGCTTATATTGTTGTATCGCCGTTAGCGACCTCAGTGGCTGACACCAAGATGCTACTTTATAAACTCGTGAGCACAAAGATTGAGTTTGAAAAAGTAACGGTGGGTAGGAAACTACTAAAAATAAAATTCATCTTGCTCTCGACTTCTTTATGTCCTGCAAGAAGTCGGTGACATCTCTGGATTCTATGGTACTAAGCATGTGTGCGCCTTATAAAGTTATTATTAATTTGGTGAACTAACAACCAGCGCTTGGTCTAACAGTGACCTGACCTCCTTGTTGGTTGCATCGACCAACGATGGGCATTACGTGCTCGTGACATCGTACCTATGTACCTAATGCTTTTCTCACCACTGCCGCTGCCGCAGATCTGAGCTGCTTACTTGCCGCTCAATATATGTATGTATTGCATCGTGCTAATGGTCAGTCACCACGACCACGACAAATGTGTAAATAGTAGAGAACAGCAGCGAGCATAATGCAGGTCGTATGTCGTGATTAGCGCGTCTCTGGTAAAAGCGCCGCACCCTACTGTCCCCCCCCCCCTCCCTCCCCCCAGGCCGCGCCGGGGGCAATGGCGACACTCAATCATTTAGTACGTGCGTGCATCACTTATGCTCGTGAACGATGACAAGTGAACACTAAACTACTCTACGCACACAATGTGGGAATGTTGCTCGCGTATGTACGTGTATGTATTTTACTTGTTTATCTACAAAGATAAATATCGCGACAAGCTTTTATCTTTTTACTAAAAATTCTCGTGTCACAATGTTAGTTACCATACTCCTCCGAAACGGCATGACCGATATAATGCATATTCAGTAGGTCTGAGAATCGGCTACTATTTATTTTTCATACCCCTAAGTGATAAGGGTTGTCCACCCCTAACATTTTATTTTTATTATTTATACAAAATTTTTAAAATTTTATTCTAATTTATTTTTTAATTTTTAATTATCTGGACTGGCATTCGTATTCGCAGTAAGTCGTTTCATTTGATACCCATATTGTACGAAAGCATGAAAATTTTTAGAAGTCCGCCATATTGGCTTTAGAGTGACGTCACTTTATTTTTCGAGTTATACTCAGCAAGCTCTTTTATTTGATATCCATATTTGACGAGTGCAAAATTAACTAGTCCGCCATTTGGTACGTTCCGCCATGTTGGATTTAGAATGATATCACATAGTTAATTGACATTCAAACTAAACGTGTAAGTATACAAAATTCAGCTCAATCGGTTGACGATAACTGCCTCAAAGTTGAGTGGCAAAAGCCTACCTGACTTCACTGCACTGTACTGTGTGTATATCTGTATGTATGTGTTCCTTTAACTCCAACAATCTGTCTGTCCAAGTTCATCCCGGGCAGCGCTATAAAACCGACAGACTGAAATGGCCCGCGTCGCTTCACTTGTCACTCATTGGTAATTCACTGCCGTACACACACACATGTGTATAACCTGCCCGACCACTTTAACGGTACACATTAAACATCTAATTTTATATAATCCTATGCTCACATAGGTATACAAACAAATGAAATGTTTGCTGCCAAATCTGAAGTTTCAATTCGCGGATAATCGAATTATGCGAAGAGCTCGCAGAAAACTAAGTCGTCAGTAATCTGGCGAGGAGTGGGTAAGTATGGGCGGGCGCGATGCGGGCCCCCTCGCCGACCTCCTCGTTAGCTGATACTCAATGTTTGCTCCTGTGTATCGGCTGTTTGAGTTACGCTACTTAGTCTTCTTCACCGGTGGAGTTTGACAATTTATAATTGCTATCAGAATAAAATTTGTTCTTAATACAGTCGTTCATGAAGTAAGGGTACAGCCTAACATGTAGCGGGGCGGTGGTTCCATGTAGCGATCTTTTCATCTCGAAATTTGTTGGATCAGTTGCAGCAGTTGAAGATGCCCCAATCATCAAACGCTATACACCTTTAAATATAAGGGTTCGTTCGTTCAAGAACTTAATCCAAAAACTATAATTTTCCTCCATTTCGTCTATCAACAAGTTGTGCTAGGCACTCCTGTAAAAATTATAAAATTATGCTTGAAGGGTTTTGCTAAGTGCTTTTGAAAATCTATTGAGAATAAAATTTCCTTTGAATAGATGGCTGTATTAAAATGTTGGGTATTATAATTACGGTGATATTTAAACATATAACACAAATTTGTTAAAATGGTCCCAAAGTGAGGTCGGACGGAGTTCATTTGCCCGCGGGCGGCGGCGGTACGGTCACGTATAAAATGATAAATGACGCGTTCTTATCTTCAGTCGAGAAGAATACAGTGCATGAACCCCACACGTCCCGCTCTGGTTATTCTCCATTGCGGATGATACTCGCCCGTCACCCGATGTCACCCACTGTCACCCGCCGTCACCCGACGTCGCCCGTGTCACTCGCCGCCCCGTGTCCAGCGTCCGTCGGGAGGTCCTCTACAAAATTGTTGCCAGTATTGATTGAGATGGAGCGCTACATTCCACGTGTCAACCCATGTTCATAGGTACTTGGTTACACAATGTTACTATGTGCAAAAGGTACAATGTTAGGTACTCCTGAATTGATGACCATGATCTATTTATATATACATACATAACATATGTATATACTCGTATGTACATACATATATTATGATCCATAAACAACATGTTATGTTCCATAAAGCCCAAAACCGCACAACATCGTTATTATATTGTTTATATTTAGCAAATGTAACACGTAGCCACAGAGTTTGGTTTTCCTTATGTATCTTGTTATTCTGATAATAATTTACTGGAAAACCAGTCGGGTACGTTGTTTGAACGCATTTTTCTCTTATCTAACTTCATACAAATCAACAAAGTAAGTAAAATAAAATTGTTCATTCGTCCAATCTACATACTTATTCATGTCATTTACGTTGTTTCATAATGTCTACACCTTCTACCTGTGAGGTTCGGTAGGGGTTGGTCTGAAAACTCTGAAATTCACATAATTAACTTATCTTCAATATCATATCATTTCTAAAGTTTTGAGCCATAACCAAATAATAATTAATATATGTATTTTTGTAAATTGTTGCGTTTTGAATGTGTACCTTAAAGTTTTAACAAAACCTTCTGTCTATTAGAGGTAAGCGCTGCGGTAAGCAGTGAAACATACCTGACATTAGAGAAGTAAAACAACGTAACGTTCCTCCGGCAGACTATAGGGTATGTGACATATCTCTACGACATGCATACCGAATGTGTATCAGTTAGTAAGTGCCCTAATGAATGATTCAATTTGTGCCCCAAAGGATACAACCAAAACCACGGCCTCAAAAGGTTAGCAGCGGCCTCTCGAGCACCCGCAACCTGACGCGCCCAGCGACAAATAACCTTTTGATGAATTGGTTCCAGTCCAGTTCCAGTACGTTCAACTAGAGCGATCTGTTAAATATATTTAAGTACAGTAATAACTTAAATATACGACAGTTTATTTTGTCTTAAACGCCTACCAAACATTCTCATAAGCCAAGGATTGAATGGTAGAGAATGGCTTTAATTTCGCCCATTGTATAAAGAAGCACTAAAGAGTAAATATCTTTCAAACATTTCAACGTATTATACAAAAATAATACTTCGGAAAAATAACTTTAAAGTGTTTTATTAAATAAGCTCAAGTAGATTCTGACGTAGATCAGTCCTCGCTCTCTACCAAAGTTAAGCCAAACACCCTCGTATATTTCGTTGTTTTTGTAGTTTCCGAATATCAGCCAAGTTTTTAAGAATAACAGACGAAGGGAGTTTTAAAACATTTTGATAGTATTATTTCCTCCGTCAATTGTGTAATGATAACAGAAGCGATGCATGCAATTCATGCTTCGCTTCGACATCGACATCCTGGTGCAGGATATAATTTAGTACTTAGTTACATAAAAACAGCTTTGCACGGGGTGGTATGTAATGTGATGTCCGGAATGATAACCGCTCCTCAATAATCCTTCTTCCACCTTTGTGAATGTCGAGCTCGCGGCTCCGGGATAAGATCTGTCCGCGGCGGTCGGGCGGTGGGCAGGGAGTAGCGCGCGGGTCTGATTAATGAGGTCTTGAGGCTGACCGGCCGCCGTGACCTCTCCGTTTGTATGGCCGACTCGAACTAGAACGTTAAAAATGTCAACTTAAGCGCCCTAACAGGTTGGGAGTAGTTGGGACCCAAAAACAAAATGCGGAAATTATACTTGTTTGTCTGTAACCTTAGCCATGAGACGTCACGCCGTGGAGCTAGTGACGTCAATACTCTACACGTTATACGTACCATCATCGGAATATTTAACGAAAGAGCTTTATTCAGGACGTACTGTGTTACACGTTCCTTCTTTATTTCAATCTCGCTAGCGCCCTGCACTGATTACCTCACAGTGCTTTAAAAATTTTATATTACACTTCTTACAATTATTATTCCTTTAACCGTTTATTCAATTCATATCAGTATGCACATATTTTGGTACTTACTATTTTAGAGATTTTATTCCCAATAATGTTAACATGTGACCATATTAGTAGCGTTAAGTCGACGGGGGCCCCGACTTGCGCGTGACTTCCGCGAGCGATACTGTCGTCGTACCTGTGCCGTGCCGTCGCCGTGCCGTCGCCGTGCCGCACCGTCACCAGCCGCCGGCCGGAGCAGCCCATTAGCGTTATCAACTGGCCGCATCCATTATTCAAGCATCCCCATCAGGATGCGCTTCGTGTGACATGTGCCATGTGACACGACAGATTATCTGACAGGTCTTGTAGGGCTGGTCAACTGGACTACATTACAATCGAAATTATTCATTAACACCTTTTAAATGTGCAAGTCAGAATCGAGCTCGATTTTTGACTGCTGATATTTATTTGTCATTTCTTTAAACCCATTTTACCATCACAGTGGTCTAGGCCATAATATGTAAGGAAGATCAATCTTCAAACCACTGGGGTATCACTGATAGTAATTTATTTACTTGTTTAAAAACCTTTTCAGAGATTGTTAGGAGTTTACAACGATTAATTGCTGCATCTTTACTACGTAACGTTTCTTGCACGTAACATTTTACAGAGCGGTAATTTTGTCCTAGCTGTCCTGAGTGGCATGTGGACTGCCACAGTGACACTCGTCACACGGATAGCTAGCTGGGGCTCTGTGATATCCTTCCTCAGGTGCTCGTCAGGCACCCGCGATCCCGCGATACCGCTAATGAGCGCACGCCTCTCTTTGAATTCAACATCGGAAAATATTTCTGTACCCACATCATTAAACTAATCATTGATTTTGCCTCCCCGTGGTACACAGATTTTTTAATGATCTAAATGTCTTTGTAAGTTTGTCCAAGTGACTGACTGATACCTAAAATGCTACCGACAGTATACATTGTCGCGCTAATACTATCAAACGGCGTCGTCAGAGGCAACATGTTCAGTCGGCTGCTGGTCCCAAACCTTGGGACCAGTCATTTTCAGCTGCTTCAAATGTCCCGGCCCTTCCTATACCTACGTTTACTGTACAACCTACTGCGATTCATTAATTATTTAGTAGGGGAACCATCGTTAATAGCGGCTGCGACCCGCGTGTAGGACTAACCGACGATCGAGTGGATCGACGTCACGTGAAAGTTAGCACATAAAGTGTGTCCGTTTTGGATTCTATAACGGTTTACCTATACTGCATTAAAAAAGTGGTAAATAGACTTATTTATGTAGGTACTCTGAGGTTGCTATTACATTAGTTTGACATTCTTCAAACGTTTCCCAACGACACTAAGGGCGCGGCCTCTCGGCCCACGACTCATCCTCTTGTAATTCTCGTGCCGACGTCGGCGAGGGCCCGACATCTGTCGAGACGCAATTCATCATAGCATTACCATAAATCATATGTCAAATTGGATAAAAATATTTCATCACGTGTTTCGGGGCTCGTTTGCGACGCGTTAAGGGTGTCTCCCGCCAGAGGGCGCGGCGTAAGGCCGCGAGCAGAAACAAGTTCGTTCGTTCAATTTTAATGTAAGCGAGCAGTAGGTAATACATATATATATATATATATATATATATATATATATATATAGCAGATATACATATATATATGTATATCTGCTATCTATACTATACATAATTATATCTGCTAAAACATTATATACACTTCTCTAAAAAGAGGTAAGCATTGCATTGCTTTGTTGATTTGTATATGGTAATATTTACATCTTTATTTCTGTTCTTTCGTGCCCGGCAATGCATCAGTGGTACCTCGTTACTAGTGATGTCCGTAGACGGTGACCACTCACCATCACGTGAGTGGATCGATTCACCTTTGACATTACAGAAAACACAAAGTATTCTGCTAATTAATATGCTTTTAATATGTCCTAATATTGAAAGTCGGGGAAAACGGATTTTATTTAACGTATGCGATGCCTTACTCGTTTGGTCAAAGCGAGTAAGGCATCGCATACGTTTTCTCGATCTGATATAAAACAAACGGTCGTCGGGCTGTTATCAGATTGGGGTTCCCATGGACCCCGGGGCCGGCGGCGGTCGGCGGTCGGTGGTCGGCGATGAAAATCACATCTGTGGATCATCAAGGTGCAAACTAGTAACGAAACACGAGTAAAGATATCGTACAGAGTGCTCACTTAGGTACGTTTCCAAATTACGATTTGGCTATCAAGTAAGAAAATTATTCAAATACTTAATCAATAATTTCAATAGACCATTCAAACTTTATAATTTTTATTCATAGTGACGTGGCGGAAACATTTACTTTGGTCAGTATGGTCATCGATCACATTCATAGGTACACACCAGGGTAATTATTGTAACTTGTTTTCGAAAACATTGATTAAAAAATACCTACAAGATATTAATGCTGCATGCATGCAGCAGCACAGCTGCATGCAGCATGATCATTGTACCGGACTACGGTTAAGCAAAGATGAGCAATTTAAAATTAAATGTGGCACTCGGAGACTGCCGCGGTAAAGCTATTGCATAGCATTTTTATCAACATATGCAATTATAATTATTAGAAGTTATATAGTTATATCAGAACAGCGCCATCTAGTTTGTAGAAAACATACGTACCATACCTTAGTATTAAGGTACTGGCGCTGATTGGGGGTGGTGCATTATTATCCCCTACCAGCGCCATCTATGTATTGTGCAGTGAACAATTATTCATTAAGTTAGATGGGTCCATTTATCGATGGAGGAAGGCTGACTGAGCTGGTAGTTCACTCGCAGTATACTAGATGGCGCTGAGTAGTAAAACGCTGTTATGCTGAATCACGCTGTTGAGGTTTTTTGTAATATCTATAAGTATCCAGCATAACATTCAATAATTGACTTCAATTGTACTGAAGAAGTGATTCTTTATTGTGCTTGCCTACTCGTTCAACGAAACTACTCTTGGGACCGCCGAGTGGTCGGTAATTTATTCAGGGGGTGTTAGGTTTTTTCGTTACGTAATTTCTGGATTCGGTCCCCACCACGCTCAAGGCCCGCGATAAAAGCTATGCAATAGCTTAATAACACCTTATTCATACAAAAACCAATGCAGCAAAAGTTGACTGACTATACAATTTCCGTAACCTCTATACTCTATATCTAGTTCGCTTGATCTATGTATGTACCTATAACTTGCGAATAAACACAGTAAACAGCCATTCATTAGTTAGAGACGCCACCAGGCACAGTACCGCATACGCGCGACTCGCCAAACTTACAACAAACTGTTGCGCAAACTATTGTCAAGACCAACTGTCGTGTGGGTTGCCCCGGGTCGCCCCGGGTTGCTCCGGGTCGCCCCGAATCGCCCGAACTCTAAACGCTTCGATTCCCGACTTGCCCCTTCGCAATTTTCATAACATCCGCACCGATATTAGGTAAGCACATCTTTATCTATAGATATAGGTATTGTGTTTCAGCGCATCGCGTTACTCTTGCGGTGAATGTACGAGTAATGTATTCACAGGAATGTCAATCTTAATAATTGTTTCTTCAGTGTAGGTTCTCGTACAATGTTGTGGTTTTTCATCTGCTTGACGTGGTCATTAAGTCCTCATTTTAAATTTGTGCTCAAGTTATTGTAATGAAGGATTTAAAAGTATTTCTGGATGATGAAAGATTTTCTTTCCAGCCTTTAGCGACGGTGGCCACTCTCTCATGAGTTTATCGTCCGTTTTAATTGACGTTATCAATTTTGGCAGTAGAATCGCACGGAACAAATTAATTTCATTGCATTTAATGCTATCGGTGAATGTGTGTGAATACTTCGTTTATTGAGATCGCTTTGTACAAAGGCTACACTAAATAAAATGGTAGTGTTGGTGTACTATACACCTGCGCATTTTGTAGAAGGCGAGCGCGCGGGTCGCTCTCCGAACAGTTTTCCGCCGCAAAACCTTAAACAAATTTAGAAAGTTAAGTCGTTGCTAAAAACTTACTGCGAAAAGTCGTCGAAAACGAATCCTTAAAACAATTAATTAAGAGATAATCGCGCGACACCGCCGGCTGGCGGCCGTGTCGTCACTCCACGATCACTGGGATACAAAGCCGATCGCGTTTCATTATTATTACATTATTACATAATTAGGTGAAACAACATGCTGTTAACCGTCGTCCTAAATTGTGATTTGTTTAAAGGATAACTACATTAAAGGATAATATAATATTTACCCTCCCATGATCATCCTCCGCCAGTCGGCCCTGGGGCAGCATGGTGGAGCATACTCTAGGCAGCCTCAGTTATGATTATGAGGATAGACCCGTGCCCTGTCGTGGACACATGTAGGACCCACAGGAAATACTACTGTCCTTTAGGTAATTAGTACCTACGTAACACCAGTTATGGAACAGATATTTGACGGAATTCACGGTTCACATTTCATTTCACCAATATTATTCGTAACATATTACCTACCTACACCATTTCATAAACTTACAAAAAATATATACGCAATTACTTTCATAATAACGTTTCTCCCTGTACCTACCAATATTTTAAATACCTTGTCGTTTAACTAACAATTACATACCTAAATTGACGATGTTTCAATAATAACGTAAACGACGACCGAATGTTTTAAACCGGGCGGCGGCCTGTAATTACTGGACGGTCGTCAGTTACCACCGACAACAACACCACATCTGTCCGGGTACCCGCGAGCCGGGGAAATCCCGCGAGCAGTAATGACAGACACCGACCTGCTGTTAACATTGTACATGATAATTATTATCGTCCTTCGGTAAGAAACATTCCTAGCCGACAGGCAGGAGGTTCACAGCGAAACTGTTTATTTTTCAAATTGATCGTCGGAACTCATCGGAAATCAAATTTTCGTCGACAGTAATACAATGTGTTTCGTGGTGCTGCGTGGAACATTAAAAAGTTATATTAAATTTAATTTTATGATAATGAGCCACCCACCATTCAAGAAGGAAGTGAAGATACTATAACTTTAATATAAACTTTTCTTTATAATAGTATCTACCAATTCTACAGTGTGCGCTAATGTCGCCGAATAGGGAGCCAGAATAACTAGTGTATCGCATACGACTGTTGAGATATCTCACTCTTAAAAAATAATGAACATGATCTTTACAAAATAAATAAACTAGCAGGTAGATGCGTTATATGCGAGAGGCACGCGCGCATCGGCGCCGGCGCCCGCCGCTGCGGTATGCGGCATGCGGTGGCGCGAGATTGATGGCGGCCGCTCGTGAGAAGACATCGTTACACTAAACCATCGGTAATGGAGAAGGCAAAAGGGTCAAAATATTACTATCAAATACACCTAAAATCCGAGCTTAGGTTATATACATTACATAACTTTTTATTTCACTTCAATACATGCAGTATTTCCGAAGTTATAAAGACGAGAAGTTCAAGCCCTTTTTTGAATTTCCGCGCTTACGCTATGACGTCACGACGTGGCTCGGCCGCGAGCGCGATACGACGCAAGTATAGAAAATATGGGTCTATGCAGTTCAAAAATCTATAACTTTCTTATTTCTATAGATACAGACTTGAAATTTTGCATAGATGTAGTAGATAGTATGTGAATTATATATGTTATTTTATTATTGATAACTAAGGTTTGCTCGCGGCTTTACTTGAGTTTAAATTAACATTTCGGTCAAAAATCCCTATCAACTACGCGCGACTACCGAGAGATGACGTCATCGAGTAGTGACCGCCCGCCTGCGTTATTAAAAAAACCAGCGGCCGTAAATACGCACTTTGATCGTTAATATCTCAGCCATTTATTGAGATATGGAAAAAGTAAAAACACAGTTTTTCTTGTAATTTTTTATAGATTTATTTGACGTGTAAAAAAAAAATCGTTTGCCTGGTCCATTATAGCACATGAGTGAACAAGGCAATGATTTATTTAATGACTAAGCCTGGACATAAGGGAACGGTTGTAGAAGGAAGGAATGGCTCCCACGCCGACGGGATTTGACTGCAAGGTGCCTGCTGATCAACTGCAAGCTGATCTCCAACGGAAAGACCTATCGCCGCAGCAGCAGTAGCCGCAATAGCAACAATACTACGCTCATTGGTGACCTTCCTACGATTCTCGATACTACTATACCTATCTCTCTATGTACGTATGTATGTATTTATCTCCCAACGTAAAACTACCTCCTTTTAAATATACATATTATGTCTGAGCAGTGTTGTCCACAAACACGGGAGCTGAGCTTGGCTACGAGGTTGGATGTTGGTTTCTTGTTGACATCTCCATAATTCATGATCGGAGAAGTGATAGAGAACTGCTGCGGGAATGAAAGAGACGATAGAAAATACGTAAATGCCGACTGGTTTCACCTACATTGATGTGATGCAAGCGGTAAACAACGGCGATGTCTCTTTGTTAACATGCTGGTTAACTATTCCAAGCTTTCTGCTGTTATAGTCACTGTGTAGGCCAGTTAAGCATGTCGGTAAGTATGTATGTATACTGTATGAAACTGTAGTCGTTCATAAGCTAAAAATTTGTCTATTCGTAGCTGAAACCAGCTCAGTCTGAACATGACCTTATTTAAATGTACACCAAATTTTTATTGCTTAGTACTTAATTTTTAAAGTCAGGCCCTCATTATGTATTCCTTCAGTGCCTCAAACGCTTTAAATTGGTATTACGGCCTCAGTAATGTGTAATAACCCGGCTGACGAAGTAGGCACGACGCCGACTGGACGTATCTAGCGTCGGCGGCGTGTTGGTGTGCCCACCCTTAGCACCCTAAGTGTTAAGGGTGGCTCACCCTAAAAATTTTTTTTTAATTTTTTGGTTATTTTTTTATGGTGTGGCTTAAAAAATACACATAATTCCAAATTTTCACCTCCCTACCACCCCTCAAATTTAAATCGCGCTCCTTGTATTTTTGTATGAAAAATATATATGGCAACAACGTTCCCTGAGTCAGCTAGTTTATTTACTCGTATATAATTACGTTAAATTATAATAATTTAATTATATATACCTAATTACGTTAAATCATAACAATTTAATTTATTTATAATAATTAATCTTTTGTAGATTTGAATTTAATGGATAATTTTAATTTTAATTTAGAAATGTACATTTAGGATATTGAGATAATAGGATAATAGTAGAATGTAAGATTTTGTATGTCATTACATCTATTTATTATTAAATGTCCAAAAATGGTGATTCGTAACGCGGTCGGTGATAGCTAGGACGCCACCGCCGCCGAGCGCCGAACGGCCGGTGCCGCCTCTTTCCCGACCAAACAAAATATTTTCATTACGCACTCGCCGACTGCCGGAAAAACGAGATTACTTTCTGAAGTTGGGAGCGAAACGCCGCTTAAGCGGGGCTAACTCAATTTGTGCTCAATTCCTGTAGCTGCTGGGGGCCCGCGGAGAGCTCCGTAGATCAAGTTCATTATCAAAATTTAGTAAAGGGCGGCCGGCGCGGCGCGGCGTACCCGCCACATCGCTACGAGGCCGGCGGCGTCGTAGCAACGTTCAGCACTACGTGACACCTACAACGAAATATAATACCTAGCTCGTTGGATACATAGCGTCCGAGAGTTCGTTCGAGTGATATAACAATTAATGTACCTATTCATATTTGATAATAGCTTGTAAGAACAGTATTATTTTATATATTAAACTTTTCGCATCGGTTCAGCAAGGGATAACGCTGATTTGGTAAGAGGTTTTCACACAGTCATGTACGTACGTTTTAATTACACCCCGCCGCGGCGCCGTCCCGTAATGGTTGTCATCAATACGGTACAGGCCGGGGACAGCGGGGACGGCGGGCCGCGGGGAAATAATTAATGTCCGCAATAAATGAATCTAAATCAAGGCCGAGTATTCGCCGCCCGAGGGCCCCAGTCAAGGGCCAGTACTCGTATATCACGTCCTTAGCAAAGAAAAACTTATTCCCAATAACTAGGGCTATAATAATAATTCTTGTCATCTTATTTTTATAACGACTAATAAGATAATTTAATTAATGTAATCTAGTTTACTTTCTTTTTCTAGCTTTTTATGCCGTTTAGACGTTTTGAAAGATTTTAATAGAATTTGCTTTTTCCCAACATTATCTTTTAAACCAATTTGAGTCCAAAAAATATTTTAAACTAGTAAACTTGCCCTCGCTTCGTTTCGTGAATCATATCCCTCAGTACGCACATTTGATTCTTTAAACGGGCAACTGTTTTATTTATTAACAGGTTATTGAAATAAAATAAACACTTAAAAATAGCGTGTTAAGTAAAGCATTACCAAACCTACATTATGTGCTGTGTTGAAAGCAAAGTTGTTTTAGTAACAGCCGTTGATACGACCATTCTATCGTGAACCATGATCCGTTGTGTCATTCCTCACTGGAGTCACTGGCCGGTTCACATTGTCTCTGAGATATTATCTGTTTGTTTTCTTCTATCATTCTGCTGCTAGACCTGCTAGACCAGCACTATCTGGTGATTTCGAACGAATAATGTTTTGACCGTACGACACTTCGAATACTTCACGGAGCACTTACTTAAGAGGTTCGATCGACACAACTTTTCTCCCAGATCTTGTGCGTTGTGTATTACTCCTTTCAAATCCCTTTAAAAGCGAGGGGTCGCGCTCGCATCGTGTAGGTCGACAATCGAGTTAAGCAGGGAGCGGGCACCGCCCGTTGCCCTTTCAGTCCGATCACGTTTAATGCGACGCGCCGGATAACACCATTAATGTCCTAATTAAACCTTGATTTGAGCTCGCCCCTCCCCCCGCGCGGCGCGTCCTCCGCACCCCGCATTGTAAACAAGTCCCGTTGTAACTCATTCACCACCGTACCTACGTGGTCTAATAGCAATAGTTAACAGTGATTACATACTTGCTTACTTAAGCACTAAATGCCACCATCCTGGCGACGTACAATGCAATTTTCTTTATTCGAACAAGTGTTTAATAAGCTTTAGTCTTAAAGTGAGAGGTACCTCTACGAATTCATTAAATCTGAATACTACGTCAGCTATTTGGGATTAGATTAGACTATGTACAGATTTTTTTGGAATTGAGAGAAACAGTATACACGAACACCAGTAAATAGTAACACACAGGAGCACAGTTCCCGCGGTAGGGATCCAATGCAGCTCATTGTAGTTGCACTGCCGATGGCGCCGACCACACGTGATAAAACCTAAAACTGCTGTGTGGGGAACTGGAGACGAGAAACTTTGCTAATTGAATTTACACGTGATTGTTGAAATTATTTTATTACACACTGGCCCTCGAAGCTAACGACTAGTGAATGCTGTCCACAATTGAATTATAGCTGACTTTCACATGTAAAGCGTATGGGTACTATGGGTAGTGAACCTTTGACACATAAATAATGGCGGGTGGCTCGCGGCGACAGCGACAGGTCCGCGCCCCGCGTCACGCTGACAGCTGACACGTGCCCCCATCCCCCCCCCCGCCCCACCGCCGCGCTCCTTCGCGCCAACGCTGCATTACATTACGAAGAAAACGATTGGGGACGCGAGCATCCCGTCCTCTGTCCAACAACCAACAACATGAGTGCAGTGTATCGCACCACGAAACACACTTCACTTCACACTGACGACACATACATAATGCATGTATATGTCGGAGATGGTAAATCGATGATACGAATCAATCTGTGATACGCGTGAATCGATGGTATTGTTTTGTCTGTGGTTCTAAAGAAGTTGGCGAGATCTGTCAGAAAACGGAGATTATTATTATGTTGAGCCCCCGCGGAAAAAGTTATGAAAGTGGTCCTAAGACGCGGAGTCTCTTAGAGTTGTTGATGAAGTTGTAATAAAATGTGATATCGCGGATAGAGCGAGTGGTTAAATCGTTGAAATCAATATTGAGTATCGCTGAGTAAATCAATTATGTCATAATGAAGTTCTACGTAAGTAACCAAACTAAAAGAGCGTTTATACCCAGTCGGACAGTGATCATTGAATAAACGTGTCCTTCATGAGTTTGTCCGGAATCCTGTGTTTTATTTGATATCCTAAGCTGAAGTCCTGACATGAAATGAGCCCACAATGGAAGTTATGTGAAGAATACCTACTTTCATGAAAATACATGCTACACAGAGTAGAATCGAATGGAAAACCATACAAACACCCACACCCGGCATACCTGATGCCGATATCAGAAATTGGGATAAAGGACCTATTTCAGCTTTTCAGGTTACTGTGATAATATGATCTACAAACATCTCTTTACTTGCTGGAGATATGTTGTATCAGGTGGTGGTAAGCCATAAGGATTTTCAAGTAAGACGGCGAGTATTGGTATGGCATAATTTTTATTTCATTACACCTATTGTGATAGAAAAATCTTAATTAGATTTTTGGTTAACCGTCATAATTGGACAACAATCTGTATTGGCCAGCCAATCCGCACGAGGCCAGTGTGGTGGACTATGGTCTGTATCCCTCACATGACGAGAGAACACTAGGGCTTAGCAGGGACAGTCATGGGGTGTGAGAAAATATTATGTAGTGCTGAACAGATTTTCAACTTGCAAAGCGACGAATCTTATTCAACGTATTGCCAAGCGTTTTCACGTATTTACAGAGTAACTTCATGATTGGTCCTGAGATATTGTTTTTCAGTTTCGTTGTTAATATTACTACAACGGCTTACGGTTTATTTAAGTAAAGTAGAATGTTACTTATTTGTTTAAGAAAATCTTGAAAGCTATTGTGATTTATAATTTTGACAAGATAGATAATGACATTTAAACGTTAATAAGAATTGACAGTTTATTTCAAAAGTATTCTCAATATGAATGATAGTTTATTAAAAAGGTTGAGATGTACATTATGTCAGTCAGATGACCCGTATGGTGTAATAGTTGGAATACCCGACTGTCATTCAAAGGGTCCTGGGTTCGATTCCCTGTAACGCAAATTTGAATGATTACAATTTTCTGTTCTTGATGTGAGTTTGTGTGTGTGGTATTGTCTTTGTTTGTTGTTCGTTAGACATCAGATGGTACGAAACGTACTGGATAGGATATCGTTATTTGAACTTAATGCAGGACAACTTTAATGTCTACCTGTATCGCTTCATGTTATGAGATGGTTCGTAATTCACAACATGATTCCATCGTGTTTCAAGGAAAAAGACGTTGGAGAAACTTTGACTATTAGGTACAAGATCGAAGGAGGAGCCGGCTACACTTTTAGAGTTCCCTCAAACCATCTCAGTTATAAAGGGTAACAACACATCTGTGACCGAATTAGAACGAGACTTTTACTAACAATTACTAACTGGACTATTACTAACAACAACTAACAGGACTAACTATTACTAACACTCCCTATCACAGTCTTGATATCTAATAACGAAGTAACCAACTAATGTGTTAGCACCCTCTGCAAACTGGACTAATCATCCTAGTCCCAATGTGAGTCTTGTTCTGTGTCGGTTACAGTTGTCATAGGTGGCAACGGAATGGACAGGAATGGTGGTCCTGCAAGGTCGTTTGCTACCACACCGTTTAATTCCATAAAAAAAATGTGTCGATTGTATGTCCGCAGCTTTATGAGTAACTGGGTTATTGGCAAAGTCTCACTCTGGTATAATGGAACCTATAATATGGTATGGTATTGCAATGGTAACTTCGTATTTGCGCTGAAAAGAAGAACTATTCAAGCCCTGTAAATTATGAATACCTCTAGAATAACAAATAAATTTGTTCGCAGTATTTATGCCCAGTTTTAGCATTCATTTTACATGGTGAAATGAATTGACTAGTGTACGGGGATCGGTTAAACATTTGTTAGTAGATTTAGTGGTGTGGTACCCCGTTCGAACCTCTTAATAACTTCATTAAGTGGTGTACTAAAAGTGCAATGCAATTATTTTATTTGAACTTTTATTTACCTTATGATGCCAATATGTTTTGAATATTTCTCACATATCGGCGCATATCGCGATGCAATGCTTATCTTATTCTGTATTCCAGTTAAGCTATTGAAGAAGTACAGGTCATTGGAAAAATCACATTGTTCTACATCTAAGGACATGGAACCTGCGATGACTACATGGGGAACAGTTAAATAGCCGTGTGTTATGTGGGACCGCATCGTGTGCCACGTACACATGCCCCTTGAGTGCATTGATTATACTCGCGAGGGAGACCAAAAAAAAAAAAAAAAAAACACAATTTCTCGCACCTCTGGAATCATGGATTATAACTACTAGTATGATGCAATATGGTGAGCTGTATCATTTTGTTTTTTATCGCATTTTTACCGACGAATAATTATTCTTTTGCAAATGAGCTTTATATCAAGCGGTGGTACATTTGACAACTACCTCTTTGCATTCACATACTATGGCTATTTAGTAATGACCGTTGCGGGTTGTTTTACAACTTTATGTAGCAACTTGAGTTACCTTATGAGTATTAGGGTAAACTGATAAATTAATGGCACATAAAAGAAATATTTTGTTATTGAACAAAGTTAGTGAATATAGTTTCAGTTTTATTATTCTGATACCGCTTAAGTGATGCCCCTGCTTTAGCTATCCCGTTGGTTAAGCCATGCTGTTGGATAAACAATGGAGATAAAATTCATTCCCTTCGTGATTAAAATTGTGTCTTATCGAGTTAATGGCAAAGTTGATTTTATTAAAAGTAACTGTAACTTGACTAGCCTGTGTCGCACTGACCAGACATACAATGACTAACCTAATTTTAATAAAATTCTGCCCTTTCTGTTCATGGGTGAACAAATTGTGTAAATACTGGTTTGATAATAGCTCAAAATTTTAGAATACTGTTCGATCATACTAGATGAAGATTTTGATAATTCTTGAAACATAACAATGATTAGGTCTGACAGAGACTAGATTTTGAAAATGACTTTATTGGTCAGGAAGGGCCGAGCTTGGAGAGATACTTGCGTTTGTGTTTTGATGTTACAGGTAATCTCCAATGCCACTGGTTAAGTGATGCCGCTGGTTAAGTGATGCCGCTGGTTAAGTGATGCCGCTGGTTAAGTGATGCCGCTGGTTAAGTGATGCCGCTGGTTAAGTGATGCCGCTGGTTAAGTGATGCCGCTGGTTAAGTGATGCCACTGGTTAAGTGAGACGCCGAATTGCGTAGATTTATACGGTGACGACGTACCGGTTAAAAGTTTACAATCGCGCAAATAATTGATTGGTAATTTTGTTCAAACATGTGTTGTAATGTTATGGAGTTTGTTCCGCTGCTTCTTCTCCATAGCGACACTTGGAAGCAGTGGTAGTTTACGGTAGTTAGGGATAAAAAAAATGCAATACAAAGTTAATTAAAATTTACTCGCACTAGTAGCCATTTTTCCTATGTCTTGAAAGCGCTAATAGTAATCCTGTGCCACGTTGACAGAGCAACTGTTTTGTGTACTATGACTTTTGCAATTTGCGCACGTATCTCGCCCGGGGACGTGCGACTGGTCAGGACGGCCGTGTCGGAGATGGTAAATCGATGATACGAATCAATCTGTGATACGCGTGAATCGATGGTATTGTTTTGTCTGTGGTTCTAAAGAAGTTGGCGAGATCTGTCAGAAAACGGAGATTATTATTATGTTGAGCCCCCGCGGAAAAAGTTATGAAAGTGGTCCTAAGACGCGGAGTCTCTTAGAGTTGTTGATGAAGTTGTAATAAAATGTGATATCGCGGATAGAGCGAGTGGTTAAATCGTTGAAATCAATATTGAGTATCGCTGAGTAAATCAATTATGTCATAATGAAGTTCTACGTAAGTAACCAAACTAAAAGAGCGTTTATACCCAGTCGGACAGTGATCATTGAATAAACGTGTCCTTCATGAGTTTGTCCGGAATCCTGTGTTTTATTTGATATCCTAAGCTGAAGTCCTGACATGAAATGAGCCCACAATGGAAGTTATGTGAAGAATACCTACTTTCATGAAAATACATGCTACACAGAGTAGAATCGAATGGAAAACCATACAAACACCCACACCCGGCATACCTGATGCCGATATATATATAGATAAATGGATATTATTCAGTTCATTTACTTATTCGATTTTAGATTATTTGAATAAATATTAACTGTAACATCCATGTCCATTGTCATCTTATTGCCTCGTAAAATTTTAACGCAGCCGTTGCGACGCGGCCGCGCGGCGGTCGTAGCATAATGAGATGTTGAAACAAAACCTTTTAGTTTGTAATAAAACAAAATGTTTTTGTTTGTTTGTAATAATGTGGTAATATTTTAATTTTCAGGTCCTCCAGGACCGCCGGGCAAGCGGGGGAAAAAGGGGAAGAAGGGGGACTCCGGCGAGTCAGGACCGCCGGTCAGTGTCTCACACACACCAAATTACACACACTACACTAAACTAAAGATGTTTTATAATGATTTGCATTTCATAGCTAACAATATATTGGTTTAGAAATGGACGACATAATTAACACAATTTTACCGACGCAATACGATGGACGCTTGGTCTATTCGCACTAATAATATTAATTCGATACCGACATCGACTTCATACAGTGAGCCGAGCGCTTTCGCCGGTCAGTCGCTCGTCCAGCTCAAGTTCTTCCAACAGAACTGCGTACCTAAATAACATTGAGGTTCGATATTATGGCATATCCGATGTGTGGTGCAGTCCTGTCTGTAATTCTGGTGGACTATTACCATCGTCAGTGGCTCGTCATACTATCACACGTAGGTACACAATGCCACGTGCTCATCGCTTTGTTTTATTTTGTTTAATTTGGTTCGCAGGGCCTCATGGGCGCGCCGGGCAAGAACGGATTCCCGGTACTTAATTTATCTTGTTTTAACTATTATTTAATCATTCTATTCTATTCTCACATCTACATATTCGATACCTATCACTTGTGCAATGTTTTCACTGTCCACAACTTCAATCCTATCTATACGTGGCGATTTCTGTGTTTACTTTTGCTTGCATATATTTTTAAGAATGATGTAAAACTCAGCACCTCTTAGCTCTAACAACATCGAAGTCGTCACTCGTTGTCCAAATATTGAATCCAAAAGTAAATACATATATTGAACGTGTGTGGTCCAATCGGCCGGGCGCGCGGGCGTCCAGTCCCGGCTGTGGTCCCGGCGCGCGGTGGGTCCTAGTACTGAGTCGCTGAGTGTGGTCACGTTTCAGGGCAGCAAGGGCGAGAAGGGCGAGCGCGGCTTCATGGTAAGCCTCCGCCCCCGGCCCCCTGCCCCCCGCCCCCCGCCTCGCCATCTCACCAGCTCGCCTCGCCTACGACCGCGGCTTTACGCAACTGTGCTCCTCAATTTCATATGAAAACATTAGAACAGCAATATTGATTTGAAATCTACGAATTTTCGAATAATACAATTCGCGTCGATTAAACATTTAGTGAAGGCCAGCGTTGCCGCCGGGGGCGAGACTATGCCCTTCCTGCTTTCAACTGGCCTCAAAAGAGGAGGCAATTGCGAAGCCCCGGATATTAATCGCTCGTCCTTAGATTAATGCCCTCCAAACCCCAGAGCCCTTGGCCCAGGCGATGATCCCACTCCTTAAAGCCAGTAAAAGCTTAGGTGTATAGACCCTTAATATCGGTAACTCTAGTTATGTATATGTCCCACGGCCGATTTATGTTTTTAAATACGATTATTTCAAAAAGTAATAAACGGTTCGGAGGGAGGGTGGTATCGTTGGAATCAGTGATCGTGCGGATTTTTTAATCACGATGTCGCAGTGGTAGAGTGAGCATCGCGCGCTCGCCATCGAAGCATGTTTAAAAAGCACGATTCGTACGTAATTGCTCGTCGACAATTTTGTTCACACTTCGGTATTCGACGGATAAGTGATGAACCGAGTGTGAATTTAATTCGTTCCTGGGTGCAGAGGTTCCGCGCAACTGCTTCAGCTATGAACGCCTCACGGCCGGGGCCCAGTGGATCTTCAAGGACCCCCAATAACAATGAACTCGTTGAAGACAGTTTACGTGAAAATGCCAGGCCAGGCGACAAATGTCAATAGTGAGAATTATCGACGCATGATTACGAATTTCTTTTTGCCGAACCTGCGAGCTCACCCATCGTTCTCATCGCACACGTGGTTCCAACAGGATAGTGCGACCGCACACACGGCCAGAGCTTCGATGACTTTGCTTCGGGAAGCTTTCCCTCAAAAATTGATCAGCCTCTTTGGGGACATCCCGTGGCCACCGAGGTCTCCCGATTCAACCCCAATCGATTTATTTTTACGGGGCTACCTCAAACAGAGAGTTTACATTAACAATCCCCGAACTCTTGTGAACTTAAGAGAAAATATTCGTCGAGAAATCAGCACAATTGAACCAAGTTTACTGCAGCGTGTGGCGCGGAAAACGAGGCTCCGTTTTGAAAAGTGTGTGCAATTCGACGGAAGACATTTGGATGACATAATCTTTAAAAGATGAAATCCGCATTATTATTCTGTCGTTTGGTACTTTAATTAAAACGATATGTCAAATAGTTTTTGTTTTATTTAATTTTGAAAACATAAATCCGCCGTGGGACACCCTATAGTTACATAATAATCAATGTAGCCATAGAATGGTGTGAGGTGAAATTAGTTGAAGCGGAGTCACTTGCAGGCAAGGTTGGTCTAAGCCCAAATATTGCAAGACCCAAATAGACCACTATGTATTATGGATTTTATTTTAGCGTTTTGTACGCCTGATAAGCTTGTGTGTTACTTTCAAGACAAAGACTGACGACACACCATAGATGTAAAATACCAACTATGTGACACACAGACTAGACGACCGTGAATGCAAGTGCTCCTGCACCCTGCTGCCCTGGTGCCCTGGTGCCCTGCCGCTATTGACCCGGTGAACGGCTGCGTGTGAACCCTGTCCTGGTGTAACTGTGTCGCCTTAGCCTATATTAATGCCGCAGACTCCGTAGAGAGTTCCCAAACGCTTAATTACGTCAAAGTATTTTATTTCCGTCTATAAATCTTAGAATTAATAAACATACTAGACCGAATATAATTTAGTGGCGGTACTATGAGGACATGTTATTTCGGCGACACGCATCGGCTACACGACGATATTAGTAGACACTTGGACAGCCTGACTCACTGACTCGGTGCATCTTACTGCATGATCTCGCACTACTCTCTCACCTACTTAACGCTCTTCGAGGAATACTATTCTTGTACTAATTAGTGAGTGCTAATCCTAACAAGCTGGGGTGATTTGGTAGTAATTAATATAGTAACATCAATAATACGTACGGTGTGTGGGGACTAATGAATAGTCAGTATGAAAGCCACAATATTTAATGTTGCATTTCGTTTCCAGGGTCCGATCGGGTTGGATGGCCCTAAAGGCGATCCGGTGAGTATAGTTATTATAATTATTATTATAGCCGACATATTGACTGACATGAGCCGACATATAGACGGATAAGATGGTTAAGATAATGAGAGTGACATGTTAAAGGGGTGGTCGTGACGTTGCAGGGCCGGCCCGGGGACAAGGGGCAGAAGGGCGAGCACGGCAGCCCCGGCTTCGACGTGTTCGCCGCCGTCAAGGTACACAGTACACACACACTACACATCCTTGTTCACTTCACATTTTGCTAAATAGTAACTACCACAAGCTATTTGTTTTATCGGCTGATCGGAGCGAATTGGATAACGAGATCCGAGAGTAATCTTGGTAAACATTTAAATTAATGTGGTTTCAATGGCTACGCGGACGACTTTTATTTATTATGTAGAATGGAGCTCCATTCGCAAGCTATTCCTGCAGTATTGAACACCCTGATATTTGTTTTTGGTACATAAGAAATATATTGGTACGATTGCAGGGTGTGAAACGATCAGTGGACAACATTAGGATGAGTCCGTACACGACCGCGGAGATCATAGCCGTGAAGGTACTCGTTGGGCGCGCTCCGGCCGTTGTGTAGCGTAGTGTAGACGGTTGACGCACGAGCCGAGCGTCACCTTGAGCTTGTGAACGACAATTTTTATTTGCGCTTTTTATGTAGCTTATGTTACCTAAATTACTTAGGGTTCCGTGTAATTAGAAATATTAGCTTCGTACGAGCCCATTGCAATCGGAGGAAACGATAACAACATTCTCAATGTAAAACAGCACTTGGCGTTTTCACGTAGAACCTGTAACCTGTAACACTATTGCCTCTCTCTGGTTCCGTCGGCTCCCGTTTCCTCCGAGCGCGAGTAGAATGTTTGTTTGTGTTGCGTCTTGTCATTGTGTGCGTGTGGCATGTGCTGACGCTGTGTGCGCGCAGGGCCTGCAGGCGGCCGGACACAACATCTCGGCGCACTCCGTCATCCAGCTGAAGGTGAGCCTCGCGAACGACATCCAACACCCGACACCCAACACCCAACACCCAACATTGAAGTCAAAATTCATAACTGATTGATCTTTTTGCCCAACTCAACATAAACTGTGGTGCTACTGAGTCTTCAGACTCCTCAGTTTGGAAAGACATTCCTTTTACACGGTATTTCTTCCATCTACCTGTTGTTGATGTTGATTCGAGTCGCACACCCACAATATAATTGGAAGTAAATTAATTTGAGTATTGTCGTTGGTACTTATTACTATAATGGCAATAATATTGACTATAATATTTTAGGTGGCATCCGAATTTTTTTTGTAAATTTTTTTCAAACAGTAATTTTACAGTAACTTTAAAACCATAACAACATTATATACAAAGCAGGTGAGTACAATTTTACTTACAATATCATAGATAACTTTAATATATCGAGTAGAGTTGTTCGAATGAGTGAGTCGCATGTATGGTAGATGTTAGCATCATTTGATAATATTATCAAATTGTCGATAAACTTGTAAAGTGAACCTGAGGGCTCTATGAATTAATGGTAATTAGTGGTGTCATATCATGGAGTTACTCACCATGTAACGTTAACATGGTCTGTCGAACCACGAACCATTCGACATACATAATTGTTTTATGTAAAATCGTCCGCGCTGAACGTATTGGCTGGTCGTTATAGTAGACCCCACCACCTTGACGATCACCATTAGTGCACCTAACGCACTGTCTACCTCTATAGAACTACTTATGGCACGAGAACTGTATGTTTTGTTGTTCATATGGCAATCAGTATTAAAATAATTGACTCGTGTGTATAGGGGGAGCCAGGGGAGCCCGGGCCGCCGGGCCCGCCGGGGCCGGGCGGCGCGGAGGGAGTGCCGGGCGCCGAGGGCCGCGGCGGGCCGCCTGGGGCGCCCGGACCCGCCGGCGCGCTCGGCCCGCCCGGCCCCGCCGGCCCGCTCGGCCCCGTCGGCCCACCAGGACCCGCCGGACACAAGGTGATCGTCGATTATACTCATAAATCCAAAAATCTTTTCCAAAAATCCTTTCTTAGTGCTCATTTGCGTCGCTTGAAGAACCCATATAAAAGTTTCAAATCCTCAATCTCAATCTCAATCCATTGTAGAAAAAAAAGTTTGAGTTTATTCCCCTTTTTATCCCGTTGGGGGATTTCCAAAGATCCTTTTATGAGTGCTCCCACAGACTTGTTGACAATGTTGAGTACTTTTCGCTGAATATTGTGTGGTCATAAATTTTTCAACATAACATTTAATATAACATAAGCTAGAAGCAATATACGACACTAGCAGTTCTACCCTCTTAATAAAAGCTGCCTTACAGACATTCTGTATATTGACATAGCACTGGTTGGGCACAGATATCAATTGTATCCCACAAATGTGAAGACGTAGACGTCTGACCAGATGTCTGGACATAACAGAAGGAAACTTGTTAGATACGTTGTATTGAGGATTGCGGTGGATGTGGTCGGCAGGGCGACAAGGGCGACAAGGGCGAGCGCGGCTTCACGACGACGCTGAAGGGCGACGCGTTCCCCACCGGGATCATCGAGGGCCCGCCCGGCCCGCCCGGCCCGCCAGGTAACTACCGCTCACCGTTACTCCCGCGGAACCGGTAACTAGTAAATTCAAAAATGGCGCCTGGAAGTTGAATTATTACCTGTCATAATCCATCCGGGCCGGTCGAACAAGTGGCACTAAGGTACATCTTTCAGTCGAGACTATCGGACTGAAAAATGATGGAAAATAATAAAAAGTTACGCCACAAGAGCGCGCCAGGTGTCCATCTTTGGCTTTATTATTTATTACTTGATTTAAAAGTAAGTCACCGCTGTAAGTTCAGATGCAGTTGGACGCAGCCGCCATAACCTACGCTAATTCACGGCTGGCCTGGATTCGGCACTGATGTTGATAGCTAATTACGCTTCTGTGTTATTGGCACTACTGGGACCTATTCAATATAATCGAAAATTAAATGCACAGAATAAAAAATAATAATGCACTATGGCCAGCGGTAAACTTGGTTCCGCTACTCAACTCGCTTCACAAGCTGGATGCGAATGCCGATGTCGTTTCTGGATCCCCGACACGGTAGACCACCAGAATAGTTCAAGGCTATCGGCTACCTACTAATATTTGTTGTTTACTTAACCACGCTTTACAATAATTACTTACACCTCTTGGCACACCTGGTGTGGAAGATGTTGTGAAAGATATTGAAGAAGGCCGATAAACAAAAATTATAATCTGTAATGCGTTTGTTCGAAGAGTCTCGTAACAATGAATACACAATTTTCTAGTTTGATAGGCTAATACGAAGTCGCTTGCATGATAACACTGTGATGAAGTGTAAGTGTGTCAGACATAATAAAACTATGCTGGCCTTTGAGATCCGTATCCACAGTAGCAGTACCTACGAGTACATACATATATCGTATCGTACTTATCTAGTATGTGTAGTCTTGAAGATGTGTTTGTTTGTGTATGTGGGAGTGTGTGTTTATGAGTGTTCGGACTTCGGAGCGCTGATTTAGGTGTGTGTTGAAGGCACGGAGGGGGCGCGCGGGGAGCGCGGCGTGAGCGGCACGCCGGGGCCACCCGGCGAACGCGGAGCGCGGGGCAAGCGCGGCAAGCGGGTACCGGCGCCACTGCACCCCCCCTGCCCCCAGACGGTCCCCGCCGCGCGCTGCGGCGGGGTTCCCCGTCCGACTGCATGCTCATTTTAAGTCAGTCTCGCTCATAATCTTCTCGTCGTGCGACGATACTCGTTTCGTTGTATACTTGATGCCGCCGGCGCCGGGGCCGGAGGACTCCGCATCTTTCAACTGTCTCCTGTGACTGTGTCCATTCGTCATCTTGCTCCTCTTGGTTCTTCTAAAGTGTATCGTCCCGCACGCGCCGCCGACTGTGCGATGTTCTAGTCGGGCTGTCTGGTCTTAGGCTGTCAAACTTCGAAAAAAATTGAATGTTTACTCTTGAGTGCCTGATTATACTCTCCATAAACGTTTCGCTACGTACGGCTCAATTGATTTTACCGAAGCAACTCGGTCTATGCATGCGCATGCGCACGTCGCACGGGGCACGCGGCATGTTCGCACACTCACCATTCACCGTCGTGACGCGGACAGAGGTCGTTGTGGTACAAGTGACGACTGACTGAGTCGAAGCTAAACTCCCGGCGCCCGGAGCTACCTCCGCCGTCGCCCAGGGACCGCCGCGCGCACCCGGCAGGTAACTTATACGATTTGTCTCTGGATCTGTCTCGCTACCTCCTTCGTCTTACAAGTATTTATAGAATCTTCATTTGTAATAAATGATTTTGTCCACGGAGCTCCGACGCTGTCTGTCTACTCAAATTCAAAAACATATTCAAATTCATATTTGACATATTCTCCTTGCCTGACTTGTAACTGTGCGGGCGGCGCCGGCGCGAGCGGGCCAGTGACGGTGTGTGTGTGTGCGCAGGTGCGGCAGGTGCGGCAGGCCCGCGCGGCCCGCCGGGGCTGGACGGGCGGGGCGGCGAGCCCGGCGTCCCCGGACCTCCTGGGAAGCCGGTGAGTAATGACTACACGATGCCGTTCGACAATGTTCTCAACTTAACTTTGATTTCTGAAAAACTAATATTTGGCTTGTCTTATAGGAAAATAATTTGAATTCGTACCTAATTTTATTATTTAGGGGACAAGGGGTAGCCTACGCAGTCGGGGTGGAGAGCCCTATCTACCCTTGATACCCATGGAAATAAAAAATATTGTACACGATTAAAATATTTTTATTATTCCCAAATATCCCTTATTTATTCCCAATATTTTAATATGTTTATTAATAATAGAAGTTTGTCAATTCATCACCGAATCTGTACCTAATTTCAACTTTTTTGGCGTAGTAATAGACAGACACAAGGACTTATCTTTGAAGCGTTCAGTATTATGGCCGGCTGAACGGCCTCGTGAGAAGGAGTGGGTGCGAGGTGTGTCGGTGGTTTAACAGGTTCCGATGGTATTCCAGGGCGAGCTGGGGCCGAAGGGCGAAAAGGGCGACTACGGTGACATGGGCTCCCCGGGCATGCTGGGCGCGCCCGGCCTGCCCGGCCCGCCCGGCTACCCCGGCCTCAAGGGGGAGAAGGGCGACAAGGGCGACTCGGTAACGGACAACACTAGCACGCGTGCGCACACACATACACACACACACACACGTACACGCACACATTCACACAATCCGGTAGTTGGTACTTGGTAGTAACTCTAGGCTACGTTGATACCGTTGATATTATAGTATACCTGTTTAGGCTATACAGTCATAGCAATAATGTATTTTGCTACGTAGTCGTGGGATCTACGATTATAAACGGGCGTAAAGCGGAAGAAAAATCCGGCTCCGGCGGACGGCGGCTGCTGGTCACCCGATGGTGAATGGTCATCGTTGCACATGTATGTAGATGGACATCAATTCAGTATCTTTAAAAACCCGTGTATAAGAAGAATTCCAAGAAAGAAGGAAGAACGCAAGTTGTTTATTTTTAAGCGAGAGGGTGGTACTTAGCTAGCAAGCCGAACTTCATGGAGAGAATAATGCCAGTAATAATATTAATTACTCTGTGACGACATCGCATATCGAAGTTTTCTACACCGCTCGCGTAGGTATATACAAGTTCCAACAAAGATTAGCTGGGGCGGGCATGTCGCCTCGCCCGGCGGGAGATCTCCCTATGCCAAAACTCAATAATAATATTGTTAATATCATACGCGCCATCCAGCTCTACTAGCAAGGCCCGTGCTTGTCGGCTTTTGTCACCACTTAGGACTCCCTGGTCTCCTGGTGTAGGAATGTAATCAGTATTCTTAGCTGCCACGTTACGGCTAGAACGTTCAGGCAGAATGTTTTAAAGTAACGTATCGCTTGTATTCTTCTTTCCGGTGTGGTGTTGCGCGGCGGTGCGCGATGGTGCGCGGTGGTGCCCGGCGGTGCGCGGTGGTGCGCGGTGTGGCGCGCTGTGGTGTCCCAGAAGTACAGGAAGCTGAGGCGGAGACAGGTAACTATCGACTCCGTCGCGACCTCCGTGCGGGAGGACACTTCGCTGTGAACTGTTAATCTTTATGCCCATTGTTGAATTTGCAGGGCGATGGAACCGGGTACGAGTTGTACGGGCATGAGATGGTGAGTTACAGTTACATAATTATGATGGTTTCATACAATTTAACAATTAAAATGAAATTAACGAAATCCGACATTAGAATTTCTATGATCTATGGTCGGATTCTTTATCTCATTGTTGACAAGCGACCCACGTCGATACGGGTCCCGTAGGATGAGATGAACCTGCTCCAACGAAATGGCTCGGATTGATGGCAGAGTTAGGGACCAAGTGCTGGAAGTTTTTATGACACCCGGAGATTTACGCAATGGCTTAACGACTGCTGTCTAATGACAACCAGCTGGGCCGACGGCTTTACCAGTCCTCCAAAGCACGAAAGTGTTCAAGAAATTTTTGCCCCTAGCTGTCACCCACCGGACTGCCGACCGCGCCCATCCATTGCTCGACTCGGTCGGTCACTTCGAATGTTAGAATCGACACAAGCTGCCGGCTACGAGCTCTGCTACGAATTATTTTTATAAAATTCACTGCTGATTGTAAGAAAAGCGGCAACTAAGCAGGCTGTAAGTATGCGCGACATCCCGCGGGCGCGGCCACGAACATATTCTGGTCTACGCCAATCTACTTTGTTGTTGTCAGCAACTCATTTGGGGGAGTAACCCACTGCTAGACGTTGGTCGTGGACGCTGGCCGTGAACAGGAGCGATACACGTGACGCGATGACGCCGACGTACAATACCGGCGTGACCTGTTCACACAAGAAGAACGTCAGCGCCACATCACATTGCTTATAAGTACCACCCCGCGTGATACGTCAGATACGTGTCACTTTGTAAGCAAGGCTTCCGTGTTCCGCAATCAGTGTGATTGGTGAAAGTAACCAACACAGTTTGTTTTTATTGAAGGTCTGAAAGAGCTTAAGTGACCCACAAAACCTTAAAACATTTTACAGGTTCTGAAAGTATCTTACAAAATTCAGTTTCAATTTTAAAATGGTAGTAATGGTGTAGTAGACGTCAGTGTTTTTGCAAATTAGTCATTCCCGCTTGCTTCGCTTCTAAAATGACAGGACAGTACGTACCTACCGTCTACTGAAGTGGCTGAAAAAAGTGGCAAACTTACTGACTGTTTTTCCGAGGCAAAGATCTCTCTCCTTCAAATTCAATAAATCATTCCTTTATATAGGTATTCACAGATACTATCCAGTTTTTTTTTATTCTAACACTGTTTCGCAAAGGTTCTTTAAATTGTTTTACAATAGAGGAGATGAAACGGTGAAAGAAACTCCTCAGCACATTTTTTAACACAAAAAATATTATAAGTAAACTAGCTCACATGGTAATAGATGATTGTAACGGGTGTTACAGATGATGGGTCCGCCGGGGGTGCCGGGCCCGTCGGGCCCCCCCGGCGTGGCGGGACCTCCTGGCATCAAGGGCGACAAGGGCGACCCCGGCACGCGCGGCAAAACGGCAAGTACACATACCGTCCGGACGTCGGACCTCCGCTCCTACTGGATCTAAGATGTATTGTTTCTGCATCATGTTCTTCTTCTAAGTCGTTGCACTCCTGACGGAGTGGTCGTGGTCATGGAGAGTCTTCCAATTTGGTTACAGATTTAGCGAGCCTTCTCCATCTCACTCTATTCATGGCCCTTCGTGCACATTCTGTAATGGAACACTGCATTGAAGACTTAATTAGGTCTGTCCATCTTGTGGGTGATCGGCCGTGAGAACGTTGACCTTCGGCTCTTCCCTGTACCACTAAACGTTCCAAAGAGTCTTCGTTGCGGATGACATGTCCAAACATTTTGATTATTCGCACTTGCACAATCGACGAGAGTCTTTGTTTGATGCGAAGCTCTTTTAAAATGGAAGCGTTCGTGCGGTGAGCTGTCCACTTTATCCTCAGCAAGCGTCTCCAGCACCACATCTCAAGGGCGTCAATTTTCTTACGACATTTTTGTGTAATTGTCCATGTCTCAGCTCCATATAGGAAAATAGGAAATATTAAGCATCTCATTAGGCGAACCTTGGTGTTTTTGGTTATGCGGCGATCTTTCCATATTTTCGTGAGCTTTTCCACGGACGAACGTGTCACAGCACACCGTCGTCTAATTTCTTCTTCGCAGCTTCCAGTATTTGAAATTGTGGATCCCAGGTAGATGTAACTCTGGACAACTTCGCAATTTGCTATTTTACGCAAGTCAGGTCGATTATTGGTCTTTCGATCCACTACCATCATTTTGGTTTTATCACGATTTATGGTAAGACCAAAATCGGCACTGGTGGTTTCTAGTAGTGTTAGAAATCGTTCTATGTCTGCTTGTGACGTCGTAAGGAGAGTAGTGTCATCTGCATATCTTAGGTTTGATATCAATGTTACCGGCATCATGTTACCGGCCTATAAAAAAACACGTGAAGTTGTTCACAAGCGAATCAGCCAAGAGTTCAAACCGTCACCAGTCAAATAAATTAAGCTCAATGGTGGTAGGGGCGACTTCTAATCTGGAAGGTGAAGCAGTCGCCAGCTCTAGTGAGCTTCGTCTTCGGTCGCATCGGTTTGTTGTAGTACAACAAACCGATGTTAAGTGGTGATGTGGTCGTGACTGGTAAAGCACACTGCATTTTTACTCTTGATTTGAAAACAAACACATTGTAATTGCAGAGGCATACCAACGCTGACAATTTAATCCATTTCTTCGCGGTACATATAATAAATGACGAACCAAAGTGCGTTGTCCATACTAGAGGGATGTTTACGACGAAAGGATGGATACTCGTCGTGCGTCGGGACATTCGATGGTGGAAGGGGGAAGGGGGAAGGGGGAAGGGGGAATTAAATCGTCCTATTCCTGCGCACACTTTTCGAAATGTATCTGTATGTCGAATACCGAGAGGCTAGCAACTCCGTGCTTATGCTCGATTCCACCTGATGCAGCAGTGCTGGACTAAATTGGTCATAATTGAACTATGCAAGTATTTCTGCATTCGGCAGTTTGTTAATCGAGCTAATCACATCACTCGAAGTTATCGCTTGCAGTCAAGCAGTCACCTCTGTCGTGGGCTCGTGGGGCGGCCCGGCCCGCTGGGCGTGAGCAGCTCTCCTTGCCCTTACTGCTAATGACACCTCTGTCCTGTCGCAGGGAGACCGAGGGGAGAAGGGGGACGCTGGCCCGATGGGACTACCTGTAAGTATCAAGTTGATCGCCTTAATTACATGACATTTAGTGACAGCATTCATTGTGTTACACTACAACGTTTCATTAAAAAATATTTTTTCGAAAATCATCCCTTCTCTCTCTCTCTCTTTTCTCTGATTTATCAACGTTCTCTGATTTTATCATCTTTTATATGTACCTACATATGTATATTTAGGGACTTTTTGGCGGGCGAAGCCGCGGGGGAAAACTAGTTAATTTATATGGACGTTGAATATGATTTGTCTGTGCGCAGGGCCCGGTGGGGCTGCCGGGCGAGCCGGGCGAGCCGGGCCGGCCCGGCGAGTCGGGGCAGCGGGTGAGTGCCTCGCTTACACACACACAGACGCACACAAAGCGAAACACACATACACTCGGCTAAAAATACACTTACACGGACATACATACATGGCCGACGACAATTTTCACACCACTTACCTCACCCTGACCCACTAACTCACCTTGTATTTAGAAGGTACTGACCAAATGACATGCATGAAAGTATTTGTTTATAACAATAACACTCGACAAGATCACAAGCCTCGGCCCACGTAGATAGGTTGACAGGGAGTCCATTCATCTCGGTTTGACCTTCAATTAATCGATCCAAAGCTGCCATGCTGCCAGTAACAAGCGAGGCTCGTGATCGCGTCGACAAGTGGTAAAGGTCTCAAAATAAAAAGTACCTAGTACCTACTAATACGCAGTGATTCCAAGTATCCATCCAAGCGTACTACTATTAGTATGTAGTTACGTGGTAGCTGTAGCTGTAGCTGTGTAGAGGTTTGTTTGCGTGTGTATGTAACTGTACTAACCCGGGCGTGGTGTGGGCGCAGGACAACCGCTGGCCGCCGGACTTCGCGTTCACGTAGTGACGTCACGCCCCGCCGGCGCCGCCCGCGCCCGCGCCCGTGACGTCACCGGACGCCGGCCCGCACCGATTGTCCTGTAAATTGTATAATTAGACTGTGTGAGTGAGTGACGTCACCGGACTAGCGCTAAGTGTTACTGACGTGTACAAAGTGATGTTGTTGCCAGGGCCCCTGTCGGCTTTCAGCTGCGTTTCAACGTGTAAATATTGTTACGAAGTATTTAAATATTGCCAAGGTGTCGGCTGTTGCCACTGGCCGCCGCCGCTGACGCCACGTTCTGACAAACGCACGGCCGGAACCTTAGCGATTAAATACTATATAATATTTAAAACAATCATGTCTCTGTGTAATATACCTACCTATATTTCTTCTTTAACGTTCTTATTACTACTTCAGTATGTTATAATATTCATAATAAGTAATATATTTGTATGTAACAAATTTACTATTGTGTAAATGTACCAAATCGAACTCCTCGGCCTCTCCGTATAATATCCTATTCATACCTGTAACCAGGAGCTCGTAAGTAATAAACTAAGTTTTCAATGATCAGAATAACTATTTTTTAAGACGTTGGCAAATACTGTATTTATATTGCGGTGGTCGGCGAGAGGCCCCAGAGTGGTTCTCGGCGGGCCTCCATTGGCCCCGGAAGACCTCCGCCGGCCCCCGTCCAACGACCGTGCCAACTGCGTAACGCTACCTCAGTAGGTGGTCGTGCTAGCACTACCTCCTCATCCGCGATCATCATAAATATCGATTCGATGTAAGACTCTTAAGTTAAGGCTCATTTTATACATATTATTGTTCTAAATTATGGTGTGTAACTTAGTGTGTAAGGTGTAGAGTGGCCCGCGCCGCGCGCCGCGCGCCCCTTTCCCCGGGCGGTTCCCATTGGCTCGGGCCCGCCGTACAGGAGAACCGGACACCTGGTATATACACACTGCGAGGCTGGATACTGTTTAACATGATTCAAATTAAATCTAAATCAAAAATTAAAACTTCCATAGCACGGTGGCGACGCGGGCCGCGCTCCTCGCAGAGACCCACGCACTCCGTCCCTAGTGGCCCCGCTGTCCCCAGCCCCCGACGGGCGTCCTCGTCTCGATCTTGTGTACGTCTCCCTCTTATCGTCGAACGTCCCTGTTTTGTCGCTTAGAATAAAATAATTTAACACGAATGTACAAATTTGTAACGTGTAAACTAGGCTAAGTATGTCTAGGAGCGTCGAGCGGCCGCAGCCGTCGGACGAGCGCCGACCGCCGCTCCACGTCCCCTCCATCTGTACTCTCATAATCTTCATAATCTAAGGATTTAGTTTTTTTATGGAAATCGAAAGTCGTCATTTGTACCATACATCACGTAATCATAAAAATTGTTGTTCACAAAATTATTTTCGAGGAAAATAAACATTTGCATGTCATGCATACACGTCTTTCTGTTCGGTCTCGCGCCTTCCTCTGTACCCCCGCACCCCGCATGCCGGCGACTCTCTGACTCTCTCTGCACGATGTCTGCTTGCGGCGCCGCCCGCGGCCTCTCCCGCGCCCGCCTGTCGCATCGGCCGCATGCGCACCGTGCCCCCGCACGCCGCACGCCGCGCCCCGCGCGCCGCCCGCCGCCTGCCGGCCGCGGGGCGCGGGTGTCGGCGGCGCGCTCATGTGTCCCTTGTTCGCAGGGCCCACCCGGACTCGACGGAATGAAGGTGAGTTTGGACTTATTGACTGAAACATTTTAAATTGCTATGAACTTATTTTCTATTTCCGAAAAAATATTAGTACGTGCTGTTGCCTAGTGAGAGACGTGGTTTATTACGAATTGCAGGGAGCGCAAGGCGAGCCGGGAGGCAAGGGCGAGCGCGGAGACCCCGGCCTGCCCGTACGTGCCACCGCCTCTGCCACCGACCCCCGCCGCCGTCCACCGCCACCGACCCCCGCCACGATCCATCTTCACCTGTCACATCCATGCACCGGCCCCCCATCGATTCCTGCGCTTCGCTTCTTTACGGTCGCTCGATCTCGCTTCCTGTTGCTGTCATTTTAATCAGTTTAATGTGCTCGTAACATGACGAGCAATGAACTACTCAAACCGTTCTGTAAACATGTCGCTTGTGTCGCCACCGCTGCCGCCCCGGCTCGCATCTCTTAGAACAAACCACTAATTCCTTTACCGACGTTGCAGGGCACGGACGGCATCCCCGGCCAGGAGGTTAGTGACCCGCGCACGCCTGGACGCTGCTTCTTTTCTCGGTTTCACTGTTTGTATTAATGTTATTTTTCCTTCCGCAGGGACCCAAGGGCGAGAAGGGCTACAAGGGAGAGCCCGTGAGTGCCGCGCCGACCGTTCGTATAACCGTCCCGTTCCCCGCACCCGGTCACCCGGTCCACTAACTTTCCAGACATTCGGCCATCTCGCATGCGTCACTAACCCCACCCCCCACACGACCTTACACTACTCACACGACCAGTACTGTGTAGTTGATTCAATTATTACTCGGTGACCGCGTGTTCACCTTCCGAGTTGAGCCGGCCGTCCCCCCGCCCCCCGCCGCGCACCGCTGCGTCCGTCTATCGACCCACTTTCCGCCGAAGCGAGGTTCTTTACGCAACTAGATACTATGGTTGGGGTTTGAACCCACTGAGGTGTGATGATAAGATGTGATGAAAGTTAAACTCTTGTGTGTAAGTACTTAATACATTTTCATTTTCGTACGTATACCTAGAATAAATTTTCATTTTCGTACGAAAAAATCGAAACAGCGGGTGACAATGGCACTTGACTCGCTCAATGCCATTCTGTATTTTTTTACCTCCCTGAGTTTATCATCTGTGGTGTTAGGACGGGACGGGGGGCCGAGGGGCGGGGGGTGCGCGGGGTGTGGTTGACGCGTGTCGGTGTCTGTGCGACAGGGCCCGGGCGGCAAGCGCGGCCGCAAGGGGGACAAGGGGGACCGCGGCGAGCAGGGCGTGCCCGGGCTGGACGCGCCGTGCCCGCTGGGACCCGACGGCCTGCCGCTGCCCGGCTGCGGCTGGCGACCCTCTAAGGTACCTCCGGGACCCATTTCGCACAAAACGCTTGACTTCTGTATACGGCCGCGCCGTGCAGTTCGATGTCTTCCCGACTGACGAGTGACCACGACGACCTCCCGAGCTAAATATGCCACTCGATATTAAATCAAATCATTTATATGTACCTACGGATAAGGTATCAAAGAATTATTAACAAAAAAATTATGAACGCATATTCAACCTACTTTCTATTACTATCCTACCCTATAACCTATTACTTTCAGTTTCGACTCCATATCTTTGTAGGCTACTTGGTACTCACTATCATTTTTTATCTAGTAAGCATTGATAATAAATTGTTGTTGTTGATATGTTATGAAGCCAGGAATTTGGGAATAACTAAATCAACATGACACAGCTTTATTTATCCTGAAATTGCGCGTCAATAAATTTGAAAGGCCGGGGTCACAATGAGGCTCAGAAGTTGAACGATTCATTTAATGAAATCTAAACGCTGCATGGGAAAACCACGCAGAGCGAAGTTGCTGGAAACTGTGTGTAACACGTAATCATAGTTTGGGTATTTATTTATTAAATTTTCCTGAAAGTAGCCTACTACCTAGTGATAGTGATATCTAGTGACTAGGTACTTCGGTATTCTGAGAAACGTTTTAGATTTACTCTTATGAAGTAAGCGATTTAGCTTCGATTGTCGCACGTAGTTGTATAGGATCATGTCGGCACGGCGCAACCGCGACGCTTAACCCCCGCTTACAACTTAATAACCGCTTCATGATGTTGTACTTAGTGATTAACCCACTCACACTACTCACATTGATCCAACTCCCTAGATCCCCAATGTTCGATGAACATCGTTTACTTTCAATCAAAAAGATTTTAGATCGAACTCTTCCGATCGGAGTTGGATCGCATGCTCGTGGTGTGTGGTATGGTGTGTGGTGAGTGTGGTGACGGTGGCGGGGGTGCAGCCCGCGGTGTGGCAGGAGGTGGCGCGCGAGGAGCGGCGGCCCGCGTCCGAGGAGGAGCCGGACGACGGCGACGGCGGGGACGGGGGGGACGCCGGCGACGCGGAGGAGTACGACGCGCGCGACGAGCTCGAGCCGCCGCGCGACTACGACGACTATACCGACAACGCGCACCACGACCCGCGCCGCGACTGACGACAGGTGCACACACACACACACACACACCTCGCACGCGACCCGCTGCACGCAGGAGGCGCCAGTGTAATCGGTAAGACCTACAATTGGAGACTCACCCGCCCGACCATCGCCGTCCGCACCGTGCTTGCGGATTGCGGAGCGCACCGACATATATCTGCGGTTTAATATCGCCTTATCCCTGTGAGTACTTAATTTATGATTTGCTTAATTTAGCTGAGGTGGGAAGTGTGAATGCTTTAGGTGGTGCAACTAACGAAGTGTGTCGTAGTGCATGCCATTGATTGCCTCCCGGGTGACAGTACAATAGTCTAGTAATTTCCCCACGAGGCTGGCTAGTTGAACTCACCACGCCACTAATGTTATCCAAACCAGTCAGATTTGTTTAATTGTGATGGAGATGGGGAAACCCGGGTGGAAGGGGCTCCAACCGTCATTAAGCCCGACTTCCCCTGCTCGTTGTCCCTTTGAAACCACGAACGAGGTTATGGCGAGCGGATCCTCCGGGTGGAGATCGCCGGACCCAGTACCACCCAGTATAGTCCCGACAATTCTCTTGCATGTCGGTACACAGTGAGGTGGCTCATCTGCACGTTTGTCGGCTATGTACCTACCTATTTAAAAAATATATCCAAAGGGAGATAAAATTGTCACAAATAGGGTTTTCCAACGGTTGGGACTCATGACGCTTTGGGGAAAACCAATGTGTAAGAGAACTGCTCACTGAGTCTTATAATGTGTGTCTAATAGTGTCTTTAGATATTTTTCATTAAGGGTAAGGTGCCTTTAAAATGTTATTTAGTTTTAATGTTAGACGAACCTTTCCTTGCTCTCTGTTTATTTCTTAAATATGTTTATCAAATTTCAAGTTAAAGAAAATTATGTGTGATGACCCAACGCACAGCACATAGCACAGCACAGGGCATAGCGCATATCACAGGGCGGGATCGCGAGGGCTCCTTGAGGTTACCGGTCGTTTCTATGTGTGTATGTCAGGAGGCGATGTTGGCGTGGCTGCGGCGGCGGCTGGCGCTGGACGGCGAAGACAACGACCTGCGCGCCGACCCGCGCCTGCCCTGACGCGCCTCGCGCCCCGGGCCCCGGGCCCCGCGCCCCGCGCCCCGGGCCCGAGGGTTCCTCCGGGACGCCGCACGGTAGGACCCCTCGGCGGTCGCGGCCCGGGACGACATCGCGCGCTGCGTCACCGCGTCGGTCAAGAATTGTTGTAAAATATGCTTTCATAATATAAGATTAATTTATAAACAACTATAATTTAAGTATGAACATGAGGGTTATTAACATGAGTCATGTATTGTTTGCTAGTGAACTGAAACATAATTATGTCGACCGATACCACCGAAAGGTATGACTTTGTGTCTCGACCGTCGCGCCGTGACGCATGTTCGCTGGACACGACACTTGCGATATCGCTCATGCGTCCTGGCGAGGCGGGAGGCCGCTACCGACACAAACACACGGAGCTCAAACAAAACTTTTGTTTTCTAATCATGACTTGTCTGTTATGTTGGCGGCTTTGTCTGGCCACTGGCGAGTGGCGACTGATGTGTAAATATACCATAACGATAGTAGATAGTACGTGCCCCGGCCCGGCTGCAGCGGCTCGCCTCGTCATTATGAGCATGAAGCAGGGGTATATCAACTTAATTTGTACTGATTGTACTTTAGCTGTATGTTTTAGTTAATTATGTATATATACATATTTTAATTCAGTAAAGTTATGAAATAAAGCTAAACTATTTTCTTGTATATGTTGTTCATAGCCTAGCTAGACCTTATGGTAAAAGTATTATGATAACATTTTGTTTCAAAGCTTAAAGATCACCTACCCATTTTTGTACATTTATCAGTTTAAGTAGGTACAGGTAATGTAATGTATATTTAGGTAATTTCAAAAAAATATATCCTTACCCAAAGTTCGCACACGCCCGAATCAAATGTAATAGTAGGTACCTGCCCACCAAGTACTACTGTCTACCAATACCAACGCAGATAAGAGACACCATCACAACTGCAGGTAGCAGGTACATAAACCCGGAGGTTGGCTTGGTTCCACGGATGCATGTCATCGGTATAATTAGTTATATTATTTTTACTTCAGTAGCATAAAAAGAAAGTATTAGTTGTGGCCTTGTGGGTAATTTCGCCACCATGTACAAGTTATAATAGCTCAGGTGGGAAATCGGTCGGTCCCGAAATCAAAAGACGCCGGTTCGAGTTCGAGTCCAGATGTAAAAGAAATATAGCTACAATTTGGTTATTTCCTCTTCATGTTTAATTTTAAACAATCACAGAGTTTGCTCTAATGAGTAAATTTCGTAATTTAAATTATATATTGGCTTCAACCCATTGATGGCCCACTACTGAGCACGGGTCTCTCCTCATACCTGAGGAGGAAATTATATATTATCATACCAATAAAGGTCTAATTTGTCGCAGTTTGGTCAATAAATTGTTTCTTGTATTTCTCGTACTTAGAAGCCGTCGCCCCGCTGCGGCCCCGCTGCGTTGCGTGAGCTCGCTATGCTCCTCATTTAATTAATATTAGATACTTAAGTACAAGGCACACATCAAAACCTTCGCTTGTTTGGAAATCAAATTCTCACTAGCAAACTTTGCCGAAGCTCTCACGTTACACAGATACATTCTTTCAGTGTTCAGATTCCGTCCGATAAATAATGAATGATGAGGCCTTGCTCTGGACCCGCGGGCGCGGGACACGGGACACGGGACACGGGACACGGGACACTTGAGTCACTTGACCCTATTTCGTTGCCATTTAAAGCACAGAGTCACAGATGCTTGTATGTGGACTGTGCGGGTGTGCGGTGCAGTCAGTGCAGTGCTCCTTTATACTAGTGGTAGACTGGTAGTTTATTTTCTAAGTGTACTGTGTAGGTACCTACTCATCTGTCTTGTTTCATTTAGTACTTATTTTTGTCATGTCTCATATCATATAATGTAAATTATTTAATTTCTGAAAATATTACGAGTAAGTAAGTAAACTTTAAATAAAAAAATTAACTTGAGGCACATACCTAATAAAATTGTAAGGGTAAGTCAAAATCTCATAGATTAATGTATGTACCTACCTACCTATAAGTTTTGTTATAGTTTAATCATGTAAAGACACATTTGTAAATATATAAATAGACATTTAACTAGACTATTAAACACACATGTTTGTCAATGAAATAATAGTCAATAAAATGTAATGCGTCGAAATATTATGGAGACTTTAATTTATTTACTGGATATACCTTCATCCCAGTGACGTGACGTGCACTTGTACCGACCAAATCAATAAATCTATAACTTAACGACGACGTCTATATAGTACAGCCGGCGCCGGCGGTTCTAGGCCGCTCTGAACTTTGTTCGGATCGCTACGCAAAAGTCAATTCTAGGGTCGAAATGGTGGCAAGACGCGCGGGGTGTCACTTTGAGCATTGTTTGTTTCAGTCACACGCTCAGTGTTTGTGTCGCTATCTCTCTCTAAAGTACAATACCTGCGCACTATATTCGAAAGCCTAACTTCAGAGCGGCCTAGAACCGTCGGCCGTACTATAATGGAACATATTTGAGGAGGATAACTATTAGTCCATAGCCACGTTCACACATTCTTGGGCACGTAGGTTTCCTCATGATTAATGATAGTTTCCTTCCCCGTTTAAGCAAATTGAAAATTGCTAGACATGCCCCCGACTTCGTCCACGAGGAATTTATTTTTTATTAAAAAAATCTAAAATAAAAGTGGCATAAGTTACTCCTTATTACGACAGCTATCTGTCAGTGAAAGTCTCGTCAAAATCGGTCCAGCCGTTCCAGAGATTAGCCAAAACAAACAGACAGAAAGACAGAAAAAATTGAAAAAAATGTTATTTTGGTATACCTACTCGTATGTACCGTGTATACATCCATATGCATTTAGTAAAAAACCGTTAAATTTAATATTACAAACAGACACTCCAATTTTGTTTATTTGTATGTATCGATCAATCGATAATCGAATACCCATAGAACTTTAAAACTTAAAATCCGTATACTTTGCCAAGCATCGAACCTCGACCCACCGCCACCGCCCGGTTCAATAGTCCAAAGTCTTATCATCATCAGTCGAATAATGGAATCATCAGCTAGGCGTGGCATTTACAATGCCTAGCATCAAGCGTGATGATTCGATTCGAGACGGGACTAGTAAGTACTTAAGTATCGTTATTGTTTTGTATTCAACATCAAACATTTGCCTACTTTCATAGTATTATGTCCTATGGTATTTTACTTTGGGGTAAATCGGCAGATATCGATACAATTTTTGTGTTACAGAAGAGAGCTATTAGGGCAGTTTATAAATTAAAATCACGCGAATCACTGCGTGACAAATTTAAAGAAATAGAGGTACTAACAGTAGCTTCGCAATACATTTATAGCAATTTGATGTTTATTCGCAAAAATGTAGGTTTATACAAACAAAAATGCGATGTTACCAATCGGCAAACTAGACATATGCACCAGTTAGTAACCTCCTCATATCGCCTGCGTAAAGGAGTGCGCACATTACAACGACTCCACGACCGACCGACGCCAACGCGACTAAAACCTTGACAAAGCTAACATTCAATTATGAGCCTTATATCTTTGAAGGTAAGGTTGAATTTCGAACTTATACTTAAAAGCCCTGTACTGCTCGCCCTACACCCATAACCGTTCCGTTTCGAGACCAACGCGTCGACGTTGCGTTGACGACTCACCGTAGACGAGTAGTCCACGCGTCGACCGACACAATGACGTAATGTACCTAGAACGGAACGTCAGAGTTGAAACGGAGTGGAGACGGAGTCGAGTTGACGTCGATGAAGCGTTGATCGCGGAACGGAACGTCGGAGTTGAAACGGAGTGGAGTCGGAGTGGAGTTGACGTCGAGTTGGTGTAATGTGCGCACTCCTTAAGGTTCAGCGATCTTTTGTGGGGCTCGGTGTACGCTTTTACAATAAATTGCCCAAGTCAATCATTGATCTCCCCATACAAATATTTAAGAAACGTATTAAAACACGGCTTGTAGAGAAAGGTTATTATACTATCGAGGAGTATTTTAATGACAAGGATGCTTGGTAATAGACATCCGCATTCGGTTCCGCTCAAGTTAGTATTTAGGTATAAAATAGTAGTATAAAAGCAAAGAAGACTGTAATTCGTTTTTAAATATATATTTTTTTAAAAGATGTGCCGAGGAGTTGTCTTTCGCCGTTTCTTTTTCTCCTCGTAAGATTTAAAATTTAGAGGCACCTTAGCGAAACGGTGGTAAATGCAAAAAATGACGTTCATAAGTGTATTCTAAATACCTAATTCTAAATAACATGGAATAAATGATTTGAGTTTGAGTTTGAGTTTGAAACAAACATCCCATTACCTCCCCCTTCGGCCCTTCCCCTCCCTTCCACCTGCTACCGACGACCGTATAAATAATTAAAATAAAATAACGAGGTAAAATAGTGATCAATAAATACTTATCTCAGTGACACTACACATCATAATTATGCAGCTCATAGTAGCGCTACCAATATTTTTGATTCTTTTGACTGATTCTGAGATTTGCTTTTTCAAATTAATCCTAAGCGATCCCTACTAAATGCGAAAGTAACTCTGTCTGTCAGTCTGTTACGCTTTCCGGTTCCCGCTTAAACCTCTCAACCGATTTTGATGAAATTTGGCACAGACAATCTTTAGACCCTGAGAAAGGACATAGGCTACCTTTTTTTGAGAAAAAAAGGGATGAGGAGGTAAGTTTCCCGAAGCGAAGCGAGGGCGGGTCGCTAGTTTAAAATAAAATAGTGTGTTTTCCTCATTGACATATTACTTCCTAGCAAAACAATAGATTAAGTATTCTAAAAATTTAAAAGATAAAACAATAGGTAGGTACCTAGTTTACATAAGTTCCAAAAATATTATAGGTATACTTACCATCCTTTTTATCGTTCTTGACGTAATATTTTTACGACTTCTTTAATTAAAACACGATGTTTTAATACTCAAAAGTTCAAAACATCAAATAAAATCATGAATTCCACATAGTTACATACATGACATGACATTACCATGACGTCAGGACGACAGGACGTCACATCAACATCAACACATTGTAATCATTGTATTCAATTCATTCGTTTTCCTTGCTGGTTTGGCTGCGTAAACGCACACAATGTTGTCATTTTTGTCGTGAATTTGTGTAAATGTCAAATGTTTTGATGTTTTCTTTGTTTCTCGTGATTATAATATTAATTGTGCTCTGCTGTGAACTTTGTTATATATTTTTACCTAACAATAACTTAACTTTTATTCAAACTTTATCTTAGGACTAAGTCCAAGTGAAAGCTTTTCTTAACATATTCGACAAACGACGAATAAGTGCAATTATTACAAAATGATATGGATATTAATATTGATGAGTGAGCGCGCTTAATACGAATGAGGAAAACTGTTCACTTCGGCCCAAGGTCGATCGGTGGGACGGCCAATGGTTGCGCATAAACCACCATCGGAGACCTAAAGATAAGTGAAAATAGAGGGCAAGGGAATGAGAGGTGTGGGGCGAGGGTCCACGCGGCCCCACGACGGGGCGCTGCTGCTGGTGCTGGCCGTGCTGCTGCAGCTGCGCGCCGCGGCCGCCGGCCCGCGCTGCCCGCCCGGAGCCGCTTGCCTGGAGCTCGGCAACTCCACAGGAGAATACACCTACGAAGTAGACGGTGAGACCCTCCTACCATGATAACACAATCTGTCAGCGGGCTAGTCCTCAAACATTTTGTAGATCCCTCACCGACTATACATTTGTCCCATCCACATTTGTTCCATTATTACAATTATAAATTTATTTTAATTCAGTAACCGTGCAAACTTCTTAATTGGTTTAGTACTTAGTTTACAGGCCAACAAGCTAGTCTACACAGTACAAAAAGTATTGTTGGGAAGCAAACCCTAAAAGTTCCCAAGCACTTGGTACAAGTCTGTACAACCTAAAGTATTATTATAGACTATCAGACACCAATCCTTACTCTTAGTGCTTAGTCTGCATAACAAGACACTTTTATTCGCTTTGTTAATAGCACTATATTGGAATTATGTATAATTATTCCAATATGGAAAATTAGAACCAAAGCCTGAATTTGTGCCCATTTAAGTGCCAATTATATCAGTATTGACAGCAATTTCAACACTTGTAACACCAACTTGTACAGCTCTTACTTTCCGTGTTATACTGGAAGTGGTATCTTGTAATGCGCTACTGGCCTATGGGGGTCACAGGGAAACTTGTTACTATCCAAAAGTTGTTGCTAATCTGGCTGAACACAGATGTATTTGTCTAATAATTAGGGTAACCGTCTCAAAATGTTCAGTACAGACAATTAGCTGGACATTATAAACAAACAAATCAATAAATTATATATAAAATACACTGATCTGAATACTGTATCTGAGCCAGCGAATGTTGTTCTGCCATATAGATTACTTGTAGTGAACGATTTAAATTTGAAGGGTGGGGTACGGCAGTGAAAATTTGGGATTATGTGTATTTTTTTATGCCACACCATAAAAAAATAACCAAAAAAAAATATTTTTATTTGCAGTCAAAAGTACATAATGTGTTTTACCACTTCGACTGTAACAAATGAAGAAAGACAAAAACAAGCAAAAAGAAATTAAGAGGGATTCCCATAATCCCATACTGAAACCGACCAGCCCATACTGAATGTAGACTGGTATTATTGTTGTGGAAGGTTCTTGAAGTCTATTGGTATGGAATCAAGTCATGGGAGGGATTTATGGTAATCACGTTTGTCTGTTTCTAGGTAAACAGCTAATGGTGTATTACATAGCGGTAAAATCCTTCAAGCTCGACTGTGTGCAAAACGTGAGTCTCGAGAGCGCCAGTCTGCCGCGCTTCGCCGAGCCGACCGGCTTCGACCTCGTGATCGTGAAGCGCTGCGCGCTGCCGCCGCGCGGGCTGGCGCGCGCGCTGGACGCGCTGCGCGTGCAGGCGCGCGACTCGCTGGACCTGCTGGCCGTGCCCGCGCGCGCGTCCCCCCTCGCGCCCGCGCACCTCGCCGGCCTCAACGTGCGGTCGCTCAAGGTTATTATTCCTTTACATACAATACAGCTAGCAGGAAGCTCCATCAGAACATAATCATATTTGAACATTTTAAAATGACGAATAATAATAATAAGTTCAAAATTTAAAATCTCGAATCGCAGCGCTATTGGCTAGACATCGGCGTGACGTCACCATTCGCAATGGACATGTAAACAACGAACTATGTAACATTTTATGTTTAAAAAATTATCTTTCTCATTCTCGTTCTTAACTACTCGATAGTAAACAACTCGATAAGTTTCGTCGATATAGTAGTTTCACTACAAAACACATTCCACTTCCTTCAACCGCACCCGCGTCGCGTCGCAGGTGGAGGCGGATTCCGCGCTGAACGCCACCGAGGACTTCCTCTCGCCGTTGCCGCAGCTGGTCGACCTGCGCGCGCGCGGCGTGCGGCTGCCGGGCGCGGCGCTGCTGGCGCTGCCCGTCGGGCTGCGCGAGCTGGACCTGGAGGAGTGCGGCGTGCGCGCCGTGCCGCGCGCCGCGCTCGCGCGCCTGCCGCGCCTGCGCCGGCTGCGGCTGCGCGAGCCGCTGCTGGCCGCCGCGCCCGACCTCGGCGCCGCGCGCGCGCTCGGCGACGTCTTGCTGGCCGCGCCGCTGCTCGACACGCTGCTGCCGGGGCCCGCGCTCGAGAACGCCACCCTGATCAAAATGAAGTATGTACCCTGCCCGCCTGCCGCCCGACCTGCCCCGAGCTTGATATCCGGCTAGTCACGGATAAATGTTCCACGTGGCTCGTGGATGATTTTCTGGTTTCCTATAATAAAAAATATCTGGCAAGCTCAAATCGACCTCGCCCGGTTTAAGGTATTTTGCAATATGTCCGACTTCTTGAGGGTATTGTTTCGTTCTTGGAAACTCGACCGAGTGTCGTCACCTGCGCGGGGACGAGCGCTCGGTTGATGCGGGCCACGCGTCTGTGTAAAGGAGTGCGCACATTACACCAACTCGACGTCAACTCCACTCCGACTCCACTCCGTTTCAACTCCGACGTTCCGTTCCGCGATCAACGCTTCATCGACGTCAACTCGACTCCGTCTCCACTCCGTTTCAACTCCGACGCTAGTTACATTACGTCATTGTGTCGGTCGACGCGTGGACTACTCGTCTACGGTGAGTCGTCAACGCAACGTCGACGCGTTGGTCTCGAAACGGAACGGCTATGGGTGTAGGGCGAGCCGTACAGGGCTTTTAAGTATAAGTTCGAAATTCAACCTGACCTTCAAAGATATAAGGCTCATAATTGAATGTTAGCTTTGTCAAGGTTTTAGTCGCGTTGGCGTCGGTCGGTCGTGGAGTCGTTGTAATGTGCGCACTCCTTAAGGCTGGTTTTAGTGTCACGCGGACCGTCAGTACGGATCGCTCCGCACAGACCGATCTGTATAAACTTCTCAAAACTCAAACTCAAATCATTTATTTCATGTAGGTATGATACATACACTTATGAACGTAAATTTTTTGCATTTACCACCGTTTCGCTAAGGTGCCTTAAAATATTGATTTTTAAAATCTTCTAGGGAGCGTTTTAGATTAGTGCGGACGGGTCCGTACTGACGACGGTCCGCGCCTCTGCCTGCAGTGAGCGGTTTAGTATCGTGCGGAGCGCACGCGTCCGCGCAGTACAATCATGGCGAGTCGTAAATATCGCAATGTTACCACGAGTCGAGTGATCGATGAAGTTCGTTTGAGGAAATGTTTGTGGGATGCCTCTGATCCACAATATTTAATCAAAGACGCGAGAGATAAAGCTTGGGAGGACGTTGCTGACGTCCTCTTTGAAAATATTACAGAAAAAAACTCGCGACGACTCTCTGCTCTATTAAAGGGTGAACAAATGTAGTCTCCTTTTTCGCTTCAATATTTTTTCTTGTGTAATATAGGGCAATAAATAATAACACCCGTCACATTGGATGCATTGCGCGCGTCTGTACACCGCGGTAGTCAGGTCGATACTAAAACGACATACGCGGACGATCGGTCTGTGCGGAGCGATCCGTACTGACCGTCCGCGTGACACTAAAACCAGCCTAATCTGGCCGTAATGGGTTGGACGACGACGCGGGAATTACGATGTAGCGAGTCGCATCTACCGAGGCGCGAGGGCATGTCGGTAACGGTCACACTGTCGGACAGCTTGACGTCGATCGGCGGCAACTGCAGCGCGCTGCTGCGGCTGACGGTGGTGGGCGCGCGCGCGCTGCCGGCGGGCGCGGGGGGCGCGGCGGGCGCGGGGGGCTGGGCGCGCTGTCCGCGGCTGCGCGCGCTGCGGCTGCGCGGCGCGGCGGCGGGCGCGCTGCGGCCCGACCTGCTGCGGCACGCGGCCGCGCTGCGCGACCTCGACCTCTCCGCCAACGGATTGCGCGACTTGTCTGGGTGAGTCGCCCGCCGATGTTCTAAGTCATTCAATTGATACACTGATTACAATAAATATATTGTAATGCAATGTCCTGTAACTACACGAGGACTCGACATATCTTCTCATCCAACATACCTCAGTGCCTGAAGTCGAAAGTGTTCGAGCAATGTGTGTTGCCAGTGTTGACATACGGATCTGAGACTTGGTCTTTTACTGTTGGCCTCATCGAAAGGTTCAAAGTGACGCAGCGCGCTATGGAGAGAGCTGTTAGGTATTTCCTTACGAGATATGATTCGTAATGATGAAATCCGTAGACGCACGAAAGTTACCGACATAGCTCTCAGAGTTAGCCGGCTGAAGTGGCAATGGGCAGGCCACATCGTTCGAAGGACGAATAACCGATGGGGTAGAAAAGTCCTCGAGTGGCGACCACGCCTCGGTGACGCCTCGTGAACTGCTTCAGGATTCCGTCCGCTGGATTCAGGGGCCTCAGGACCGGTCGCCGTCCCGCCAATTAGGGGAGGCCTATGTCCAGTAGTGAGTGGACTTTGAAATGCTGATAGATAGAACTACACGAGGGTTGCATCAAAAAGTGTTACCCTACTTGTATCATACAAAAAGGGATCGGTAGGCCCTGCGATACAAACCTCAAAAAAAAAATTGGTTGTCTGTAAAGTCGGTTTACTGACGATAGTTGAACGTGACAACGTCTTAAGAAAATAATTTCCTTTGAATGAGTAGGCAAGCACAATAAAAGAACACTTTTTCAATACAAGTTAAGTCATTTATTAAAAATGAATGCTGGATACTTATACATCCTACATCGTGATTCAGAATTATAGCGCCCCACTACTCAACGCCATCTAGTGTACTGCGAGTGAACTACCAGCTCAGCCAGCCTTCCTCCATCGATAAATGGACCCAATCGAACTTAATGAATAATTGTTCACTGCACAATACATAGATGGCGCTGGTATAATAATTCACCAACGGTAACGACGGTAACGCATGAGTCATGTTTTTTCATGCGTGCCACCGAATTATAAGACGTTGTCACGTCAAAAACGGGTAGGTACGGCCTTGTTCGATATAATCCGAATAGCGGCTAACGACTTACCTGGGCGCTCCAGTTGTGGTATGCTGAAGGAAATCACTCGTCAGTCTGTATAGGTCAAGGGATTGGGGTTCCCCAAGGGTTTAGACTAATATACTCAACAAAAGGGAAAATGAGATTTTTATATTAATGGAATAACTAGGGGGATACTTGTGTGTCCGTCGCGTGATCTCCTGTTCACGCACACATCGAGTGGAAGGCAGCACCTGGGTTGTCGCTGCAGCCAACTATTCCGATCTCGACACCCCGAACCGAAATACTTAACTTTTTCACCACTCTAGTACAACATCAAAATTTTACACGATAATTTGCTCCGCGGCGATTCTTTTACTTGTTCACGGCACCGACGCCATGCGAAAACTTTTTCTATTGGCTAATCCGTTCGCGTCTCCTATTGGCTCTAATTTTAAATAGACTGCGCGCGAGTACAGACAATATACAAAATTGCAGTTCCGAACACCGTACGCGAAGATCGCGGTTTTTAATGAAAATCATAGATTATCTGTTCCGAACACTACTGATGCGGTGATGTCGTGTCCAGGGGGTTGTTCGCGGCGAGCCCGCAGCTGCAGCGGCTGGACCTGAGCGGCAACGCGCTGGGCGCGGGCTCGCTGGACGCGCTGGAGCCCTACACCGCGCTGGAGCACCTCGATCTGTCCCGCAACCCGCTCGGGGACCTGTGCTCCTCCAGCGACACCTACCGCTCCAACGGTAACCACCCCGACACACCCCACCACCATGCACATAACTATTAAACTAACACTTTTGACATCTTATATTATGAGGGGTTTAGTGTAAATTTATATCTAAGTTAGGGGGGGTTGCAGCCCTTGTTCGTGGAAACAAGGGTGCAGATGGTTTATCAGGCTAACGGTTGGCCTCACATAAAAGTAAAAATAGTATTTGATGCGAATGAAGTAATCTGTATGTTGTGTTGGTGAAGGCGTGTCGCCGCTGCGCGGGCTGCGCGCGCTGGCGGCGCTGGCGTTGCGCGCGACGGGCGCGACGGGCGTGTGCCGCGACTGGCGCGCGCTGGCGCGGCTCGACCTGCGGGACAACGCGCTCGCCGACCTGGGGGTGCGGCCAATGCTTCATTATTGTTAACGGAAACAATAACGTTCCCGCTGCGGGTTCCATACTTTTACATTAAGGCGTATGGGATCTCTAATAGATTATAATTAATTTTTTGTGTCTGGATATAGTTATTTAATTGTTTTTTCGCTTTTAAGAAATATTAGCTACTTAGCTTACAAAGAAATTAAATCAAAATAAAGATGCTTAATGTTTAAAACAATTTGCCAATTACTTTAACAGATGTGTTTACCTATTATATTATTTTGTATTTATAATAATTATGTAATTTGGACGATTAAATTGTATACTATCTATACTTACATAGAAGATATATGAGAAAAGCTTTCACTAGGGGTCTTTATTGACTCAATAGAACCAAAAACAATGATTTGTTGAATTTTTGTCTGTCAGTGGTTTTGTACGCACTAGTCTCCGAAACGGCTTATCTGATTTGGGTGCGGTTTTCACAAATATATTGTGGTAAGCTTCACTTAACATTTAGTGTTTGTTTTATTTCAATTGGTAGAGAAATAAAAAAGTAGAGCAGTTGAATCACGCCTAACAATTTCCGAATTTGCGACGCGGACATGTTCCCGAAGCGAACCGACGGCGAGTCCAGTGTAGGTAATGAGAGCGCGTGCGGTCGGTTGTTTGTTGCAGTACGAGGAGCTGGCGATGCGCGGCGCGCTCGACGTGCGCGGCAACCCCGTGCGCGCCGTGCGCTACTCGCGCCACGACTACAGCCGCGCGCTCGCCGCGCCCGCGCGACCGGTACTGGCCTCCACCGTACACCACTACTACACACACAGACAACCTTAACATATGGAGCAGGTGAAGCAGGGTGCCCGAGAACTGCAGACAAACTTAAAATTAACAAAATTTAAAACTGACCCAAATAAGAGGCAACCCGGTTAAACGAATTCGATGTTCCTGCTGTGCGAATACATTTGGGAAGGGCATTCCAGAGACTAACGGTGGTTACAGTGGAGGAGTGTCGATAGGAGGGGGAGGAATGTGCGGGAGAGCTGAGAACTGAATTGTTAGAGAAGCGGAGGGGTTCTGTCGTGGGTGAGGTGAAATTGCAAGACGAAATAACGGCCGGGTTCCCCGCTGGAGTTGCGCCCGCGTCGCTGCATCGATTAATACATTAATTTTCATTTGGACAGGAGAATGACACGGCGACGGTGCTGGTGGACGGCCCGCTCAAGTGCGACTGCAGCGTGTTCTGGTTCGCGTGCGCGCTGCGCGAGCGGCCGCAGCACGCGCCGCGCTCGCTGGCCGCGCTGCGCTGCGCCGCGCCCCCCGCCGGGCCGGCCGAGCCCCCCGGCCGGCCCCCCGCCGAGCCCCTCACCCTGCTCACCGTGCCGCTCGACCAACTCGAGTGCGTCGTGCCCGAGGTGAGCGCCGTGATCAGTTCGACTCCTTGTTCGAATTTAAGACTAAACGATAACATTACAAATCAAAGACTTAATCGGGATATAATATAGAGTGATCTAAAATAATGAATGTACGACACTTTATTTTTGATGTCAGCAGCCATCGAGTTTCATTTATCACTTTGTTATTGTTGTGATAATAATTATTCTGTTAGTGTGCGTTTATTGCGATCGATGTAATAATGTTTGATAAAGCCTTATATCGTTGACTTAAAGTTCATTTTTGTTTGCTTCGACTGTTTAAAGAATTGAGTGACATCGTTTATTTAATTTTAATTATTTTTGGGAAAAAATATTATCTACATTAAAATGCATTTTTAATTTTTTTTATTTTACGACTAAAAGATACAGACAAAGTTGTAGAGAATTAATTTGCAAAGAAAAGGTTCTTAATTCGTAATAATAATGTGAGATGTCAGCCCCTAAGAGTGCGTTTATATGACGTGAAAGTTTTCGCGCAGCCGCCGCGCTTTCCCCTCCTGGTGCATAAGAAATTAAACTTTATTGACTAGTCGTACAAATTCTTAGCAGTTACCTAACTGCGCGGTCCCCTCCTAGTGGACCGTGAAGGCCCGCCGACGATTAGTTGCTATCGATCTTTTTTGAGAATCACACGTATCATACGTAGAATACGCACCAGGAGACGAGCGCGCGGCGGCTGCGCGTAAACATTCGCGTCGTCTAACTGGGGCCTAACGGCGCTGAAGTATAACGTGGTGCGGGCGAATGTCGCAGGCGCAGTGCGTGCCGGGCTGCGCGTGCGCCGTGACCGGCAACAGCTCGGCGCTGCGCTGCGCGGGCGCGGGGCTGCGCGCGCTGCCGCCGCCGCCCGCCGCGCTGCCGCCGCCGCGCGCGCTGCTGCTCGCGCGCAACAACATCTCCGCGCTGCCGCCGCGCCTGCCGCCGTCGCTCGCCGTCAGTACTGTTGCCTCTCAATACGACGAGACATTGGGGGGCGCACTCAAACTCATATTTATTTATTGTTATTAATTGACTAACAAATTTATACTAGTAATAAATCTGTAACTGGTCGCTTTCTCAACAATGATTTATAGAATTAATATTCAATATTCTTATCGGATTCACTAATATATTGTTGTAAGCTTCACGTAACATTTAGTGTTTGTTTTATTCCAATTGGTTGAGATTTAATAAAGTGAATCAAACCTAAAAATTTCCGAATGTGCGTACTAAGGCACAATACATGTTCCCCGAGTCCACTGTTGATAGTGACTCCCCCGCAGCTGCTGGACCTGCGCGACAACGCGCTGGCGGAGCTGCCGGCGGAGCGCTGGCGCGCGCTGCTGGCGGGCGGGCGGCGCGCGCTGCTCGCCGGCAACCCGCTGCGCTGCGGCTGCGCCCAGCGGGACGCGCTCGCGCTGCTGCAGGTCGGTGCCGACCACCCACCACCACCCACCACCACCCACACCACCCACATCACCTTACTAATAAAAATTTATAAGTAACGAAAAAGACAACACAGTCTCATTTTCCAATTTTTATCCTCGTCCGGCCTCGCCAGCCCTCCCGGTCGATGTATCGTTCTATTTTCAAGGCCATCGGATATCCCGACTCATCGATATCACTAATATCAATACCACCATTGACTTATTATTACTAAATACCACACTTGAGTCTGATTCGATTGAACTAGTTTTAGGATTTTGTAAAATAGAAATATATTATTGTATTTACTAATATAGTATGTGTACCTTAAATTAGACCTAATGTACGTACCTAATGTGCGTAGTAGTATGTAGTTAAATTGTTGAATGGCGCGACGTGCGTGCCCGCAGGCGAGCGCGGCGCAGCTGGACGCGGACAACGTGACGTGCGCGGACGGGCGCGCGCTGCTGGCGCTGCGGCCCGCCGAGCTGTGCGCGCCCGAGCCCGAGCCCGCGCCCGCGCCGCTCGCCGCGCTGCTCGGCGCGCTGCTCGGCGCCGCGCTGCTGCTGGCGCTGCTCGTGCTGCTGTGCCTGGCGCGCCCCGCCGCGCGCCGCTGGCTGAAGGTACGTCGCCCGCAACCGCCGTCTCGTCCGCGGTACGACCGTCGCTCACCGCGGCCCCTCGCCTGTTGCAGCGGTTCCTGGTGCAGCACAACCTGTGCCTGCGGCTGCTGCTGCGGCCGGACCGCGTGGAGCGCGCCGGGGGGGGCGCGGCGCCGGCTGGGGGGGACGCGGGGGGCGCCGAGTGCGACTACGACGTGTTCGTGTCGTTCTCGCACCACGACCACAAGTTCGTCGAGGAGGAGCTCGTGCCGCACCTCGAGGTAAACAAAATCAATCGACCAATCAATCTTTATTTGCATAAAATAAGACCTAATAGTGAGGTGTTGTACATAGTTTTGACGTTGGGTTTGGTTGTTTGACCGCTACCTTACCCTCGTTAAACAACACAGGATACATGTTTAGTTCATGCCCAAAAAGTTTTAAAGTGATGAAGATCTTTCATAGTAGCTGGTAACTTATTATAAATGTTTATAGCCATATAATGCACAATTTTGTTACTTGTTTGTGAGGGACATTCGGGCACTACCGTGCGGTGTTTATCCCTCTGCGGTCTATCATTTTTTTTACCTTTTGTCTTAAAGTAATCCGAATATTTAAACACAAACAAATATATCTCTTTAATGTACATTGAGGGTAGTGTTAGAATACTATATTTTGTAAATATTGGTTTGCATCGTATAGCTTACGATGCATACACACACTTCGACCACAGCTTCGACCTTGTAGGTAGCTTTTAATGACGGACTTTGCGTTTCCTCTGATGGCATACCTTTTTAGTTTGTCAGTAGTTTCGTACGTATAATGTAAGTGTGTGTGTGTCTGTCCGGGGCAGGGCGCGGCGCGGCCGCGGCGGCTGTGCCTGCACTACCGCGACTGGACGCCCGGCGAGTGGATCCCCACGCAGGTGCCTACACCACACTATGTCGGCGAGGCTGCATTCAATAAAATCTAACAATCCAGAACAAGACAATTTAATAACATTACGTACACCTACTTGTGGTACCTACAAACAACAGTCATAAGCGTGATTTAGATCCTGGTGGAGTGACATGTAACTGAACCACACTGTTGTCATGAACACTGGTTAACTTCATTTCAGCATCGAATACTTATTTGCAGAAGCAAATATGTATTCTGCTGTAGATGCTGAGAAACAATTTTTAAGAATAACAATATTTTCTCGTGCAGCATTTCGATAGCAAAATCTGTTGGTAAGCGTACGGTCAACTTGTAATTGACGGTTTGAGATACTCATAGATTTTTGTATCCATCCAATTTAGCTAGATTCTTAGTTATCTAAATTGTGAAGGTCCCGTTGTAATGGTGGGAGATCCGACAGTTAGAGAAATGTAGAATGTAGAACATTCATAAAAAATTCAGTCATCAGTCACGCGCTCAGTGTTCGTGTCGCTATCTCTCTCTAAAGTACTGTACCTGCGCACAATATCCGAAAGCCTAACTTTAGACCGGCCTAGAACCGTCGGCCGTACGATATATCTCTATAGATAATGAGTCGTGTGTGTGTGTGTGTGTGTGTGTGTGTAGATCGCGGAGTCGGTGCGGCGGTCGCGGCGCACGCTGGTGGTGCTGAGCGAGCACTTCCTGCGCTCGGCGTGGGCGCGCGCCGAGTTCCGCGCGGCGCACGCGGCGGCGCTGCGCGACGCGCGCCCGCGGCTCGTCGTGCTGCTGCTGGCGCCGCCCGCCGCGCTGCCGCTCGACCGCGAGCTGCGCGCCGCGCTCGCCGCCACCACCTACCTGCGCCGCGACGACCCGCGCTTCCGCGACAAGCTGCTCGACGCGCTGCCGGCCGCCGCGCCCCCCGCCGCCGCCGCGACCCCCGCCGCCGCCGCGCCCCCCGCCGCCGCCGCCGCCGCCGCCGCCGCGCCCCCCGCCGCCGCCGCCGCCGCGCCCCCCGCCGCCGCCGCGCCCCCCGCCGCCGCCGCGCCCCCCGCCGCCGCCGTGCCCCCCGCCGCCGCCGCCGCGCCCCCCGCCGCCGCCGCCGCGCCCACCCCGCCCGTCGCCTAGCGTGCCCGCGAGCGCAACATTCAACCGGAGCGCAATTCAGAAGATCATTATATACATACTGTATAACACGCTCCTTACACCAGGAACACGGTTATACAAGTAAATGCTATTTTATTTTAGAATGCCAATCACAAAATAAGTTTAAAACACGTAACAACTGCAGTTTCGTTACGTATCTAGTTTTACATAACTTTCTCGGTTGTGTGAAGTTTACCGACTGACAGTCGGCTGGGTCAGGCGGCCTGGGCGGCCTGGGCGGCCTGGGTGGCCTGGGCGGCCTGGGCGGCGACCTTCACCCCGCTGTGGGTGGGGGGTCACTGGGTAGGTCGGGGTATTGTGATGTTGACGAGTAGACGGGGACTCGTACCACTGTATAAAACTTAATGTGCTTGAGGTATTATTGCTTTATAGTTATTTCTCAAAATACTGTCGAACGTAACAGATATGAAACATGAATCTCTGGTAGTTTCAGCATACCTTAATTTACTAATCTCATAGTTCTCATTTTAATGTGCCAAAGGAAATTTATTAAATATGCTCTCTGCATGCTGTGGCCACTTTTTCTGTATGTAAATATTGGTATTTCATTCTGTAGGACCTATTCGCATAGTTTTCGCAAGTAATACATTACTTATGATCTCATCATAAAAAATATTATCTTGTAAGGTTTCCGATGGCATTAGCTACATTTTACGACATTGATCAGTAGTCCATTGAATAGTTACATTTGGGGTTGCGTTTGTCTGTCTGAAAATCGATGATAACATTAAATAGTTTTTTTTTGTTGTGACGTAAAATGATATAAACATTTTACAGACGTCAATACCTGTGCGTCTTTAATGTATGTATATGCTGTCAATAACTGTGAAGTACATATTATGTACATTGTAATAAAATATAATATGTTCCGTAATAATGCATAAAGCATGGTGCTGATATCCATAGTTGTCGTGTGTAATATAAAGTATTATTAATAATGTTCTTAATTAGCTTTAAGCTTAGAATAAACTTTAGCTATAATATAAACTGAATGTAATCTCGTGAGTTGAATGTAAACCTAGTGAATAAGTTTGTGTAAGAAAACGCAAATACTTCTGTGTTATGTATTTGATGTGCATTTAGACGTAACTGTCGCCGTGTAAATAGTCAAATTTTATACTAAGATATTATGTTTACATTAAGTCTCTAAGATCAGTGACTATAATAGTTTCAAATAAAAAATGTGCTCGGTATCATGGCGTTTTATTCCGCAACAAGACTACTTGCCCTCTACGTGAAAATGTGCTACATCCTTATATTTTACTTGATGAATCTCATCAAGTATGCCACTCGTTTATGTAATATAATTTCGGGTAGCTGGATAAATATAATTTTATTTGTACACCAGAATTAACACAGGCAGTGAATACCAAACATGTATACAAAAAGGCGGTCGCCTTTTTATCGCTAAGTAGCGATCTCTTCCAGACATTCATCTCATTATAGAGGCAGCACATTTGCGCACAATCGCATGAAAATTATTTATCCACACGAGCGTCCGCAAACATTGCAATGTCATGGCCTCCTCAACACCGCCCTTAGCACATTACTGTACTGAACGCGTAGGACGCTAAATGCCCGCTGCGTAACGTCAGTGCGCAGACTGCATGTTTACAATATCTGACAATATGCTCTAAATAGGGTCAATTATACCTGAAAAGCTGCGGGCCAACATAGTACCTCGGACCGACTAGCGGCCGTCGCTCCCTTACCAGGTCACTGTCATCACGGAGGCGCTCAGTTACAACATGACCGAGATATTAAAATTAGTTACTTGCTTCATGGGTGATGGTTCATATAAGTGTTAAAATTACATGAGCAAGTCCAGACATATTTGGCCGTTTACAGCATGCAATGTTCACAGCAAGCATGCAATATTGGATTAAGTTTTGGGTTTATTTCTGCCCCTGAATACAAAAAACTCTGCTTTTCTTAGCATTATAAATGAGCCCATTTTCCTCTGCCATACTCCTCACAAAGAACAATGGCAAAGTGCCATACATAGAATTATTTCATTTTCAACTTTAGCGTCTTAAAATGAAAAATATTTTAAAAAATACAGCATTAAATTCTGAGCCTAGATATATAATAGCGCCTCTACACTCTCGTGCGAGAGCACTCGTCTATGTCTCGTCCGAGCGCCTCGGCCGAGACATGCGCAGTCGGGAGCGTACTCGGCTGCGCACTCGTACACTTCAGTCAGGCGGTCAGGCTCTCTGACTCTCTCAGGCTCAGTTGCAGTTGCGGACGTCGAGAGGATGGACGTCTTAGAAATTGCATCCGCTTTTGCAATATGCGCCGCTAATTATTATAAGAATGTCAAAACATATCACGACAAAAAATTAATTATTAATTAAAATACTTATTTTTAATTTAATGAAATATAGTTTGAATCTTTTAATACGTGGAGTGTACTCCATCACGCTGATTAGTGGAAAGTATAATAAATAACATGATAGATAATTATTGTATTTTGGAGTACAGAACGAAATCAGAGAAAATGGTCTAAAAACCTGAGTGTACTTGTAGGTGACTTTAAGGCCTATCACTTACAAACTGATAAGGATGTTTTTTTTTTATATTTGGTTTAACGCAATAATATTCAAGTTTTGGAAGTGATTAGAGTGTATTGTACAATAAGTATATGTATATATAAAATTTCGTGTCACAATGTTACTTACTCCTCCGAAACGGTTTGCCCTATTTTTATGAAATTTTATAATGCATATTCAGTAGGTCTGAGAATCGACTTCTTACAGTTTATTTTTCATACCCCTAAGTGATAAGGGTTATCCACCCCTAACATTTTAAAAGAAAAAAATTTTTTTGCAGGCAAGGGACGCCTATCCCGCGCACACGCAAAAACAGACTGAAGATCCCATAGCTCATTGATTCTCGTATTTCCTTCCAGTCATTCATCATAAACCAACAAGACCGAGAATAATTCAAGAGTGCTACAGACAACCCGAATTATATTAATTAAGAAAACTAAATTCATATGGCACTAAATATTCCTTACAATATTTTATAAACAAATTATACTAATATTATTTCTAATGGATGTTTAATTGCGGAGAAATAATTTAGCAAATATAAACGAAGTAGTCCTCCACCAATCCGCACTGGAGCAGCGTGGTGGAGTATGCTCTAGGCCTCCTCAGGTATGAGGACTGGAGAGACCCGTGCTCAGTAGTGGGCCATTAATGGGTTGAAGCCAAACGAAGTAGTATCGGCATAGACAAAGTGAATGTAATCTATGGCTGGAATTTAATATAATCTATGGCAATCTATGGCCTTTGACTCGGGCGCAAAAAACCGCCACGGGAGCGAGAGCAGGCGAGAGCGAGCGTGACAGCCCGAGACATCACGAGGCGAGGCGAGCGCTACCCATTACACTCTCGAAGTCTCGTACGAGTGCACTCGGCTAGCAGTCTCGCGGGAGTGTAAAGCCGCTGTCATGGGAGCGAGAGCAGGCGAGACATCACGAGGCGAGGCGAGAGCTACCATGTACACTCTCGTACTCGGCACTCGGCTAGCAGTCTCGCAGGAGTGTAGAGCCGCTATAAGAATTTTCAGCAGGCACACCCTAGAACCAAAGTATTTTGATATTGAATATTTTGAATTTGTAAGACGTAGGTCACGTGACTTACAAGCCTTATGTCACGTAAGTTGTAAAATGTAAACTTTTAACTACTCAAATTAACTGTCTCACAGATAGTTTCGACAGATTCTGTCAAAACCAATGTGACGTGCAGCTGTTATGAGTCGTGTAGAATTCCATTTTTATAAATTGAATAGTTACAATAACAACATCTATAAAGGCGATAAGTACATTCATGGGTTTATTTTTTATTTGTATTTATTTATTTACTCTTTAATGCAAATGTCTACAATGGGCGAACTTAATGCCTATTTTTTTACATGAGATAAGTTAATGCTTGACAACTCTTCCACCTGATGGTAAGTGGCGATGAAGTCGAAGATGTTGGTCGCACTAACTTATTAAAAGCCTATTCACTCTCCACTTGAAGACTCCCACATTATACGCAGGTGGGAACACCGACGCAGGCAACCTACCTACCAGTCAACCCTTGGTATTGTGGAGAATGTGCGGGTTTAATATGGGTAAATTAAAAAAACAACAAGTTTTCATAAAATAAATATTTATTCTTCATCTCTGATAAAGACGTCGTCTAAAAACTCAGCTGGTGCCGAAATATTACTTTCATGTCTGGCCCATCCTAAGTACCAAACCAAAGTCATGACATGAGAGCAACAGCCTACGGTACGTTTCCCTACTAAGCAACTACAATAGTACTCTACAATTCCTGTCCGGCCAGGTATATTATTTTCTATTAAAATATAGACATAATATTTTTTTCTAGAAATATGCCGTGATTTTATTCTACCCCTTATTAGTGTAGTTTCACCGTTGCCTCTAAGATTATATTCAGTAGAATTAAAGTGTTCACTGCTAATTTCAATAATATACCCTCCTTGGGCACGTACATGCTCTCCATAGTAAGAACGAGCTTGTCTTATATGGTATGTTCCCAAGGCGAATAAAATAAGATCCCTATATTCCAGGGTTGGGAAATATAAAATATTATTTTGATCGGCAGTGATGCTTTCGAAGAGGGATGTTCTCCTATTCATATTCATTGCTACAACCATGTTAGCTAGATTGTTATCAAAATTAATTCGTTCTCTAATTAGATCTAATATTTCAGTAGCATATAAATATTGTCCCCAAAGCGAACACCAAATCTGTTTAATAAAGCGGATGCTATTTTAAACATGTTCATCATATTTGGAAGAGACCGATGAAAATATTCTTGTCTGAATATTTTATAGTCTCTTTTGAAATGACCATTTACAGCCTCTACTACCCACCTACAAATAGTAACACAGCGGCTATTATTAGCTTGCATGGTGGTTAGTTGGTGTTCACCCGGTAAAAGAGTTTCTGGTACACATACCTTATAGCCACATCCCTCTAACAAACTTACACTGTCCCTAAAACCTCTATCAACAATGAACACATCATTCTCCCTGAAATAAGATCTTAAGGCGGATCCCTCACTGAATAATTTGGACATTATTGTTGCATCTGATGTAGTTGCTTTATATGGGCCAAAACAATCGACAATATAGCCATCGCAGGCAACCATCAAAAAAGGTTTTATTAAATTCCTGTATTTGTGCAGGGAATAACTGTGTTTTTGGAACATATAATTTGCACTTTTATTTATATATATATATGTGCCATCACATATAACAATTACATTTTCCCCAGTACCATAAAGCCCATTTGGAATAAGCAAATTATGTTGAATTAATTGTTCCCTACTTAATGATGCAACACCAAGATTTGTGGGTACAAAATCCTGGAGTAACATTTCCCTCACATCATTCATAAGTTTTTCTAAAGTACGACGGGGAATATTCATAAGGGAGGATATTCTTTCATTTGAATCACCAGTTCTCATTTTCAATAAAAGAGCTGCCAGCCCTATACTTCCTCTTCGTTTATTTTTTATACGAGGCACATCTTCCAATATAATATTGAATTTTTGTTTTGTAATGCCCATCCAGTACTGAAAAACATGATCTTCCATGTCAGTTACGTTTTCAAAATCCAATGTTGGGTTAAAATTATTTACAAAAGAAAATACATGTTGTATTTGATCAATACTAAATGACTCAATGCTATTTTGACTCAATAATTTTTCCTATTCGTCTTTTAGGTCCAAGTTTTATTAAATACACTCTAATCTTTTTTAATTCATTATACAAGCTTATAATAATATCCATTACTCACCACCATAACGTAGAGAAAGTTAAACAGACATAAGTACCTGTAATTCATATTAAAATATAAGTATAGCATACAGTAGTTACGAATTTAAAATCCATAAAATTTAGTATGTAATAAACACTAAGTCCAAAGTTCACTTCGCAAGACGCATTCTATCCGAAAACCGACACTTCGTTACGCGATGCGACACATATCTACGTAGGTATATAACTATAACAAAACTGAGATTAAACGCGATTATACTTCACTTAATTTACGATAATAATGCACTTTCACCACACAACACTAATTTGAAGTGAGCGCTTCAATTTCACACTGCTTGCAGGTCTGGGTACACCCTGGAACCCTCGGGAACCCTCGACTGGATCTCTCGGTGAAAGAATGACTTTCTCACTGCCGTCCGATTTATTTCTTTACTCATCCATTTCATCATACACCTCTTATACGCGCGATATATTATATAAAATACACCAATTAAAATAATTATAAAAATGATGCCCAGAATAATGTTGGTCGTGGTCATGTGGAACTGTATGGCTTCAGAGTGATTATCACCAGCAGCGGCATTTTGTATCGTAATTATCTCCTCCTTGGATTGTTGCTTGCCCATTGTAAATTCGTCACTTTGACACTCGCGTACACTACCGAACCGAAGCCACAACTATAATACATTTTTTAATGTTCTTTGTTAACACTTCATAGTTCGCACTTAGCAACACAAGATAGAACCCGTGCCGGCCGTATAAGGTAAGGTTTCAAATTCGCGGCGCCCGGCGCCCGTGCAACGTTAACCTGACTCCATGCACGACGCAGCAGGCAGGGTCGCCATCTAAGGTGCTAGGTGGTTGGAAATGAAACCCATGCGTTCTCGAATAATACTGAATATAATTTGTCTCTCTATCAGATTATAAAACAAAGGATTATGCAAAGATTACACAATATGCAGTAGACACATAACATAAAAACATACTCCTTCACAAGCTGTATAAAGTATCCCACGTGTTACTCGTTAAATGATCACCACATACACGAGCAAGTTTGGGTAAATAATACTTATGATTGCCGAGCACAATAGCACGTAACTTATCCGTTATGCTACACAGTGTGCTACTTGTGCATTGGGGAAAGACGCAGTGATTGCTGCAGTTGGCTGCTCTTCTATATTCTGGCAGAACTACTTTTTCTATATTTGAAGAGCTTTCAGATTCAGTTTGAATTGTTGGCGGAACCTCCTCATGTATGTCCTGTATTGGCACGTCAACAGTTTGAGATCTGGCATAATCAACTATGTTAAATCGTTGAGCTTCTCGTTGGGTGCGTAGCCAACATGCATGGCAAACTCTATCAGAAACTGTAACCTGAAAATCAATAATTATTATAATTATTTTGTACATGTAACTACTTTATTTCAGGAAAAACCAAATTGAAACATGACATGATACACATACCTGTCTTGGAGCAACTTTGTTTTTTATGATATCAATCATAGCCTGATGAAGTTCTGATGGATTGTCTCTCAATACATGGTCACTTTGTCTTCGAATTATGGAACAACCACATAGGAAACACGCATGTGTATGACCTCGGTGACTACTAGTAGCTTGTTGGTCATTAACATCTGTTTGAAGATTATGGTTAATGGCAACAAAAGCAGAGTCGCGACATGCTTCACAAACTACATCATCTTCAGTGATCTAAAACAAAGAATAATAACTAGATTAGTATCATTAGTAAATAATATAATAATTACTTACACTGGGGGTGTAAGTGTGTAAGCACAAATATGATTCCCTGTGCTGCAGGTGGCAAACTCACTCATTAGACAACACAATTATACATCTAATACCCTATTATTGCCAAATAAATATGTGCCCCGGTAAGGCCTGGGACTTACAGCTCCACAATTAGGCTCACTGAACACAGCGCCATGTATTGTATTGCAGAATTTATCTTTGTTTTTTAGTTGTAATTAGTGTAAAAAATAACGGAAGTAAATAACGGGAAAATTAGGAGTTTTTTCAAATAAGTATAAAAGGTATTTACTTACGATTAATGGGTGAACCCAACTAACAAGCAGTGTGACAATGACAACTCTTGTATCTTGTTCCAAAGCAGGGTATCGGCGAATATTGTTGACACATTTATTGCAATTCACACACAGAATGCGTGTTGGTCTGATACGACTACCCATTGCGGCAGCAATGATCAATCAATATCAAACGAAAGTCCAAATACAAGGCAAAATCAAAGTCCGAGGGGAAAAGCACAATGTCACGTAGGTAGAGGCAATATCAAAGTCCGTAGGAGAATGCAGGGTCACTAAAAATCACTTCTTCAAATAATAACAGCGAAACGTAAGCAAAACACACACAACACAACAGCGATGGAGCGATGCCGGATGGTATGTGATGTGATCAAATCAGTATTCACCACACCAGGCACACCACAGACTAGTTATGGTGATCACTAAACGTCAACGTCAAGACGTCAACTCTAAAAAACGTTTAAAATGTTGCCATTTTTTAATACATATTTCATTTCAATTCTATAGGTTTAACAACTTTAAAATGAACTTGGTGTTGAAATGTTCATACTGAATATTATTTATTTAATATAGATTGCTCAAACTACTGACTTTAAACAATATGAAATAATTAGAATCAAAAAATATTTAAGACTGTCAAAATATATTTTCTACAATAATTCAAACATAAAAGTATGTAATGGTAACATTTTTATCGAATAACAATGGACAATATCGACATCTTTGATAATAGAGTCAATTCATCACTTATTAATAAAATTATTTTATCCTGGGTCTTACGGGCATAGGTGTTAATTTTAAAATACGTAAACAAAAAATTTAATTGCTTTGGTCGATCTCACGTTTTAAGACGCTGCAAAAAAATATAAATAATTTTTCGCCCATGTTCTTTGTAACAGTTTGCGAAGACCATTAACCGAGGGGCTCAGCATAAGCATATCGTCACCATAAGTAATATTGGAATAAAGCATAATGTTTATCTTTTTTTAAAAGAGATCAATTGTGCGATTCACTTGAGCGGTGACAGTTCGAAAATCTGTTAAAATATTACTGAATATTTATTGGAACGAAGTTCCTTACGGCAGGCTTGGAGGGGATAGGTTTTGCTACGGCGACCGAACTGAAAAATATGTGATAGTAAAACCGTAAGAAAAAAAATGCGTGGAATAAAAGCGTTGAATGAGACGTGCGCATGCGCGACAGTCGCATACACAAGCGAGTAGTGTATAATACCTTTTTTTTTAAGCTATTGCATAGCTTTTAACGCGGGCCTTGAGCGTGGGGACCGAATCCAGAAATTCCGTAACGAAATAATGAAATAAATAAAATAAATAAATAAATAAAATAAATAAATAAATAATTTTTCATGGTTTTCGGGGGTACTAAAGCCGATAATTCCGTCAAAATAGATATCCAAGATGGCGGCTGCGCGAAATTATCAACTTTTCGTCATGGGTATCGTTTTCATGGTTTTCGAGGGTGGTGAAGCCGATAGTGCTGTCAAAATAGAAATCCAAGATGGTGGCTGCGCGAAATTATCAACTTTTCGTCATGGGTATCGTTTTCATTCGGTTTTCGAGGGTGGTGAAGCCGATAGTGCTGTCAAAATAGAAATCCAAGATGGCGGCTGCGCGAAATTATCAACTTTTCGTCATGGGTATCGTTTTCATGGTTTTCGAGGGTGTTGAAGCCGATAGTGCTGTCAAAATAGAAATCCAAGATGGCGGCTGCGCGAAATTATCAACTTTTCGTCATGGGTATCGTTTTCATGGTTTTCGAGGGTGTTGAAGCCGATAGTGCTGTCAAAATAGAAATCCAAGATGGCGGCTGCGCGAAATTATCAACTTTTCGTCATGGGTATCGTTTTCATGGTTTTCGAGGGTGGTGAAGCCGATAGTGCTGTCAAAATAGAAATCCAAGATGGCGGCTGCGCGAAATTAACAACTTTTCGTCATGGGTATCGTTTTCATGGTTTTCGAAGGTGTTGAAGCCGATAGTGCTGTCAAAATAGAAATCCAAGATGGCGGCTGCGCGAAATTATCAACTTTTCGTCATGGGCATCGTTTTCATGGTTTTCGAGGGTGGTGAAGCCGATAGTGCTGTCAAAATAGAAATCCAAGATGGCGGCTGCGCGAAATTATAAACTTTTCGTCATGGGTATCGTTTTCATGGTTTTCGAGGGTGGTGAAGCCGATAGTGCTGTCAAAATAGAAATCCAAGATGGCGGTGCGCGAAATTATCAACTTTTCGTCATGGGTATCGTTTTCATGGTTTTCGAGGGTGGTGAAGCCGATAGTGCTGTCAAAATAGAAATCCAAGATGGCGGCTGCGCGAAATTAACAACTTTTCGTCATGGGTATCGTTTTCATGGTTTTCGAGGGTGTTGAAGCCGATAGTGCTGTCAAAATAGAAATCCAAGATGGCGGCTGCGCGAAATTATCAACTTTTCGTCATGGGTATCGTTTTCATGGTTTTCGAGGGTGGTGAAGCCGATAGTGCTGTCAAAATAGAAATCCAAGATGGCGGCTGCGCGAAATTATCAACTTTTCGTCATGGGTATCGTTTTCATGGTTTTCGAGGGTGGTGAAGCCGATAGTGCTGTCAAAATAGAAATCCAAGATGGCGGCTGCGCGAAATTAACAACTTTTCGTCATGGGTATCGTTTTCATGGTTTTCGAGGGTGTTGAAGCCGATAGTGCTGTCAAAATAGAAATCCAAGATGGCGGCTGCGCGAAATTATCAACTTTTCGTCATGGGCATCGTTTTCATGGTTTTCGAGGGTGGTGAAGCCGATAGTGCTGTCAAAATAGAAATCCAAGATGGCGGCTGCGCGAAATTATAAACTTTTCGTCATGGGTATCGTTTTCATGGTTTTCGAGGGTGGTGAAGCCGATAGTGCTGTCAAAATAGAAATCCAAGATGGCGGCTGCGCGAAATTATCAACTTTTCGTCATGGGTATCGTTTTCATGGTTTTCGAGGGTGGTGAAGCCGATAGTGCTGTCAAAATAGAAATCCAAGATGGCGGCTGCGCGAAATTATCAACTTTTCGTCATGGGTATCGTTTTCATGGTTTTCGAGGGTGTTGAAGTCGATGGTGCTGTCAAAATAGAAATCCAAGATGGCGGCAATCCAAGATTTATTCATCTAATTTTTATAATTGCATAGGTTGATAAAAAATGCTAGGCAATAGCTTTACCGCGGCAGTCACCGAGTGCCACATTTAATTTTTATTTTTTTATCCCTCCTTCTTTT